>CP142452.1:81915000-83115000 GCA_038049695.1 Cinnamomum chago | reverse complement strand
AGTAGGTAATACGAGGGTCGAGTCATATTTTGCCACCTCTAACCGAACTGAATCCTGAACTGTTGTGTAACTGAACCCTGCATTCTGCATTGAGTCTCGAGTCAGCACGACCAAGCTGTTTATTCTAGTGTTTATATATATATATATATATATATATATATATTGCTCGCTACAATTTGTAGTATTGTATATAACCGACGTCACTTAAGTACCCATCTTGTCATGGGCAGACCGGGTACTCCCGTGATAGGGACTCCAAGACGAGTTCCAAGGTACCTCGGCCAGTTTGTTAGGGGCTAGCGGTTGCTCCCCCTTCCGAGGAATTATGCGAAGTGGATTCCAATTAGTTAGTGGTCTGAATTAATTATTGTTTATGCTTCTGTTAATTATATCCTCATGCATTAACCTGCTTAGCTCACTGTCATCGATATTCTGATTGATCACTGGTTATTATATTATGGTTTGTACTTGCAAACTATACTCTTTATTTTGGACTTTTGTCTGATCTACGCTTAATGCCGTAAGTAATGAGGTCACCTTCCCGCCTGAACCGGACTTTGCGGCAGTCTAATAGGATCCGCCCGTTGTACGAGAGTAGGCAGCTGACGACATAGAGTAGCGTCTGAAGCTGCGGAGCTCGTAACATCATATTTTGATTTTTTTTTCTTATTTTGGGAATCTAATCTTTTGGTCATTGTAATTATTGGCTGGTGTTTTCGTATAACTTTATTATGGGTTGTAATTAAACTTAATCTTTTGTTAAACCTGAATATCAATATTATGGAATGAGTTTCTTTCTGCTATCCAGTCTACTAATGCCATTATACTCTGATTTTTATTCATGACTATTTCCTGAAATGGCGCTCTCAAGCTTTTGCGATGGCGATCCTCGAGGACCGAGGACCGAGGACCCTATAGAATCTCACATAGTAGAATCCCCATAGGTGAAATCATGGTGCGTGGATCGAATATTCACCAATCCTCTTCTTCCGTGCGTCGTCGCAACCCCATTAACCCTTAATTACTCCTTAATCCTGATTAGGGATTTGGAGTCGTGACAGTACCTTAAGCCATGACAAACCCCACAATACACCAAAAAGTTTCACAGGACTTTCTTTGTCTTCTTCACTTAGGAGGGATGAGGTCCTTGACTCCGCTGTGTTCACCGTTCTTGCCTGCCATACAACAGCTTGGGAGTGGCACAGCCTTGGATTCTCTCCATTGGGAAAAACAAAACCAACAACTCCCTAGAAGTCGCACCTCGCATCCTCGAAAAAATAAGTGAATAGTTATAAAGATTGTCTAAAGGACACCTAGACCTACCCATCTCTTCACTTTGAACTTGATAGCCCTCAAAAGCCTTACTGGGTTGCTTTCCAGCAAATTTGGAAGAGGAAAGAAGGCAGGCCAAGTCTGCACTCTTGTAGACGACTGTTGGCCAGGCCATAGCCACCTGATCGTCCCCTAAAAGGCATTATTCTCTATATTTTCATGTATTTCTTTGTATATTTTTTTCATGATACTTGATTTTCTAAGTCGAGCGGGGGAGTTGTACAAATATATATATATATATATATATATATATATATATATATATATATATAAACAACTTGCACTCAAGAGGTAAAAAATGTAGAACTCATGTAAAAAATAATAGTGAGAAAGAAATAAAGGCTCATTTTTTTATTTTCCTGTGCAAATTCATTTATTTTCATGTCCTCTGTTTATTTTTTGAAGTTGTGGCATCATCCCATGCCCACAAAGTTTCTCGAGCAACAATAAAGATTAAGGTTAATAAAGTATAAATCAGAATGTTATGCAATATTAATCATATACAGGACAAATTCACCTATGCATCCAAGAATTGTGAACTGCACATCTAAGACCATCCCAGGAGCGGGACCCACCTGAATTTCAAGTGTGCACTTTTTAGATGCGCGGTGTGCAGTTCCTAGTTGCACAGGTGAACGATTTCCATCATATTACTAATGAAATGTTAGGTCTTATTGTGGGACAAACTCTTTATTTATTAGGATAAAACTCAAAACGTTCCATATCAGGGGATTGCTTCTATTTTGAGAAATGAAACTCCCCGATCTTACTCTAATAGAAGTTAGGCCCTCATAAGATTGAGCATATGTTCAATAATATGATTATTCCATAATATTAATAATGTGATTAGCATAATCATACAGTGGTAACAACTCCTTCTGGAGCAAAATTGGAGAGAACCCATACAAAGGGAAAGCCTTCACTTTGAACTATTTGGTCAGTGGGCCCCACTATTAAGTTCAACTCCTCCCATTCACGGGAGGCGTGGATAATACATTAAGAGGAACCAGAATCCTGGATGTCTAATACCAATAAATACGCAACCGAGTTCATTGGGTCAACACAAGTATCACTAATCCAATGGGGCCTATCTACTGGAAATCCACTCAAAATAAATGCAATCCACTTATATGGAATGTCTTAAATTTCATCCTAATCAGAGTGGGCCCCCACGATAAGACTGAACATATAATTGATAATATGATTAATTGTGATTTATATATTATTAATTATATGCTTTACCTTATAGCGGGGCTGTATTGGGACCAGTTCTATTGGAGTAAAATGAAGGGACATTAAAAGTAAGATATATTTTTAATTGCAATTTGATATTTAATTAGTAGAACAATCACAATTTTGGACTTCAAGTTTTAGAGAGGACAAACAATGAATGCATAAGGATGGAAATGTATTTTCAAAAAAAATTATAGGTGCATCGTTTTTACGCCAGTTACAATGCACATAGTTCCTTCCCGTAGGATTTATGCATAATACCTTTAGTTTTTTAGTGGTTCATTACTTCATTTTCTACATGCTTTCAGGATCTGGATCCCCTTGTTTTGTCCAAACAGCGGAGCCCTGTTTGGACGAATTGGTGGGTGACACGTGGGAGAGGAGGAAAGATAACTTGCTTTTCTCTTTCCTCTGCCCCCCTTCCACCCCACATGTGGCGACCCCTGATTCGTCGAAACAGGACTCCCCGGTTTGGACGAAACAGAGGATCTGTTTCCATGCTTTCAAGTCTCCTTAGCATTTCTATAAATAAAGAAAGTCTAAAGTTCTGATCACTATGGATTGGTCGCAAGAGGCACCACAGTTTCACATTATCATCTAGGGTCAATAATAATAATAATAATAAATAAAGAACAAGCTATTGCAAACACACTAATGGAGCGGTGCTCGCACCATAGTATCACATAAATGCCCAGAGATCTGTCCTTGGACCTTCAAACTCCAGGCCAATGGGCCAACCAAAAAGAAAAGGAAAGAAAAAAAAAATAGAAAAGAAAAGGCATCATGGTATTGAGTCAATGAAAATTTAATGCACAAGATACTAAAAGCTAAAATATAAAAATAATTGATAGCACAGGTTCCACACTTGTTTTGTAAGTACCTTGTTGTTGTCTGAGCGCTTCTCCCAGCTAATGATCTCCCGCTCTGGAGACAACTTTAGCTTCGATAGCCCCGATAGTATCTATCATGATGATGATATGATAATGATGAGTAGCAGCAATAATAAAAATAATAATAATAATAATCGTGCTATTCCCAACACACTATAATTGAGTGGTGCGATACCTCAATATCACACATGCCCATGAATTGATCGTGGGCTTTCAGACTTCTAGCAAGTAGGTAGGCCAATATAAAAGAAAAAAAAAAAAAATACCCGATTGAGTTTATCCAAATTTAATGCACAAGATACTAAAGACTGGAAAAGAAAAATAACTGATAGCACATATTCCGAGTTTTTTTTAGCAGTGTTTGGGAGACGAAGGTGATTTTAAAATGAGAAAAAATTAAGCAATGATATTGACTCCCACCTTCTTCTCTCACGAAAGATAAGCCGTGATACTTATTTTGAGAACCCAAAATCTTTTTTATCACTTTATTTTCAAGAGTACCCTTCTCTTTTCTCCTCTCTTCTCACTCTTCTCAACCAACATAAATGGGAATTAAAATTCTACTGTGCGTCCAGCCTTTTGAAAATTCGAACCATTCAAATGCATTTTTTTTTCTTTATGGGCTGTGGCTAATTTTACACTAATATGAGTGGCCCACTGGCCCCTATACGATTAGTCTTTATAAAAATATGAGAATATTAAAAGGATTCATGTGTTTTTTACATATCAAGGCCCATTTTCAAATATTTATAACTAATTGATTCACCTAAAATCAAGCTTGAATTTTAATATAGTTAGGCTTGGATTTGAGTAAAATAAGATTAAAAGTCAACTTTTTATTCAAATCAAGCCTAATTGTATTTAAAGTCAAACTTTTTTTTTATACATATCACATAATTTGAATTAAAATACACCCGAACAAAACCTTGCTCATTTCTCAATCTAGAGATTTGATTTTTATTCAAATTCAAACTTGATTTTGTTCAAATCAAATCACCAAAATTAAAATGGGTCAAAGTATTCCACATAAATATCATTTTATCAATATTTTAACTTACTTATAATTAATGAATAATTATCTCATATCTGAACTAATTTATGTATAAAATACTTATAGATCGACAAATATGTATACTTGAATTTTCATCCAGAAATAACACAACTTAGTAATCTGAGTATATCAGGGAATCGTATATGAATAAAAGAATAATCATTCATTAATTTTAAATGAAAGGGATTAGAATCTATGTTCAATATTTTGACACTGTAGAGTTTCTCACTTATCTCAATTGGAGTGGTTAGGAAGAGAGAGAAAACGGTGCAATTCTAGAAGGAGACGGCAGTTAAAGGGCGATTTTGAAAGATATTCTTTCTCAATTTCCTGAGAGAATCTCTCCGAGTCGTGACTCCAAAAAAGTTGAAAAAATATTTAAAAAACTCAGAATATTAGAAAATGCTAAAAAAAACAAAGTTTCTTTCCATTCGTACACACTATAGATCAAACTATTGGTCCCCTTAAGTCACAACATCTTGTACTGCTATTTCCTCTCGAACTGTTTAATTTCTCATGTTTTAGTGTTTAATCTCTAGGTCTATCCTTATAAATTATAAATCCATGATTGCAACCCATGTTTAAAATCAAAATCACTCAAAAATAATTATCATCACTTCTATGTCATATGCAACTTTTCTCTAATTGAAGTTGTGCTCACTTTCAAACTAATGTCATATGCAACTTTTCTCTAATTGAAGTTGTGCTCACTTTCAAACTAATCACTATGAAATACTTGAATTTATTTAATAATTTAATCACATATTTAATAATTGATCAATTTGACAGTGGGCCTATTAAAACAAAATTGCAACAGGCCAATTTATCAATCTTAATATCTCATCAATAGATTTTATACATGACAGCAGAAAGTTGGCCAACTCCTATTATAGTAAAATTGGTGGAGGGTTGATTCAAGAGGAAGACATTTGTTTTAATTGATATTTCTGTAAAATAAAAATAAAACATATAGATGAACAATGTTTCGTAAAAATAGTAAAATATCATATTAGTAAACGGGTCCCATGAATATTTTATGGTCATAAAAAACTTTTTTTTTTGGTAGAATGGTCATAAAACACTTGATTTTGATCAAAAGTTTTTTACGGGGATTTGTGTGGACCCCATAAATCAGGGGTCTAAGTGCTAGATTATAAAAAATTTAAGTGGGTCAACTTATAGGGCGTGAGATTTTATTTTGATTTATAAAAAATGATGCCATTATTTTAATTGCTTTGGATATCTTTTAGAAGTGGGCTTAATGAGGACACGTAGAAGATGGGTTGATTCAGGAGTATCATGAATTTTCCATTGATCTACTGAGTGCTAGGTTATGAAAATTTTAAGCGGGCTAAACTTTTATCGAGTGAAATTTGATTGGACCCATAAAATATGGGGCCATTTATTTTTATTGGATCCTTTTTTTTTCTAATTCGCCCAATGAGGACTGTTTTGAAAAAAAGAAAGTTCTTTTGAATAACAACATTTTTGGGTAAATCATGTTCGTACTGTACTCGTAACAAAATGGCTTGCCTTAGAATATTAAATGAAGAAAGAATTTAGGAAAAGAATCAGAGAGAATTTTGGAGAGATATAGAGATGATAATAATTCAAAAATTATAATAAAAAAGGGCTTTTATTTGAACCGCAGTTTTCTCTCTTCACACCGTAAAAAATCAAATTCCAAAACTACCCCTCCCCCATCTCCGCCTGGGAGGGAAAACCCCGGCCCTCCCCCTCCCCTCTATTTTCTCTCTCCTTCCCTCACCACCTCTTCCTCCCTTCCTCCCCCTCTTAGTTGCTGGCGGGAGGGAGATCCGAGTGACCAAACGGCCAATAAGGTCCTTTCTTTCCTTCATTTCATGGAGATATTCTTTTCTGACTTTCCCAGGAGAATCTCTCCGAGCCTACGTCGTCGGAAAGGAACAACCAGACCAGACGGCCAACCAGCAGGTTGGTCCTTTCCTTCCTTCGTTTCAAGCCCATTATCCTTGGCAGATTCCTTAAAAAAAAAAAAAAAAATCCCAAGTAGGTGGCGCAAATACCATTACCTGCTTTACGCGATCCTTCACGACACAATTCTCAAAGGCCGATTCAGACTTCCGATCCCCGCCAGACGCCGGCACTTGCCGCCGTCGTAACTGTTGCTGTCGCAAGGAGCTCTGAGTCTCCATAACTTTCTCAGCTAGGGCTCAAAGATATATGGTGTATGAAGTCGGAAGGATTGAATATATGGTGTATGAAGTCGGAAGGATTGAGGCAAGGCATATAGCTTATAATTAGGGGTTTTTTTTTTAATTTTTTTTATGTGGTACGGTCACAATAACTCATCGATAACCCTCACTTTCTTATCAAACTATACGATTTTACCTACATGTTCTCCGTGCTGTCCATACCTTCTGGAAGCCAAAAATTATTTTTCTTCGATATCACACCACATTATGCGATGTCACAACTACATATTGCGATACCGCAGATTAGGAGTTGCGATATCGCAATTTGTATTGTTATATCGCAACTCGAAAAACCCTTTTCATCATTTTATCCCTCCCTGCTTTGACTTCTCTTTAGTTTCACCTTCTGTAACTCTTTCCCCTAACCGATTTCACTCTCCTCCTCCTCCCTCACCAACCTATTTGCAAATACACAAGGTTCCCTGCGTCCGTTCGACGTCAACGAAGCAGTATGGTCTCCATTGCCCTCCATCGATGAATGATTTCGGCCTCTATTGTTTCACAATCTGGGCCGGGCCCAAGCTTGGTGTTGTTGTAGTAACCCCTGATAGAACCTAGTAGCCCTTCTTCCCTTCCTTGTTTAGCGAGATTCTAGTCTTCTCTTCCCTTTACCTATTTCTCTCTCTATTTATCTCTCTTGTGGGTTTAGAAAACCCTAGATGCTCTGTGTGTGTGTGGTGGTGGGTGGGGGGGATTCTAGTCTTCTCTTCCCTTTACCTATTTCTCTCTCTATTTATCTCTCTTGTGGGTTTAGAAAACCCTAGATGCTCTGTGTCTGTGTGTGTGTGTGTGTGTGTGTGGGGGGGGGGGGGGGGGGGGTGTTAACAACCCTATTTACAATATGTGCGTCTACGATTGTAAATAAGATGTCGAATGTCATTCCAAAAATTTGAAAAGGATGTATTTCTTTAGTAAAGAAGATGAATGTTTGGAATTACTGAGATTTGAAGGTTGTTAAATATAAAAGAAAAGACTACTATATGCGTACCTGGAAACTTAAAAGGATTATAATCTAAGCATTGACATTTAGGATAGCATGGAGCTACATATTTCTATAATATTAACAACCAAATAACAATGCATTATCAGTTAAAAAAATGCATTATCATAATCAATGCTACACCTAGATATTCTAACAATATTTATTTTACATCTCATTGGTACGAATTCTCGATATTTGGTAAAACTATATTTACCATAAAACACCCATTTAAAATAAAATAATAGTGACAACATGGGGGTTGGTCAGTTGGTGCCACATCCTTGGGATTTTGATGTTTGATGTTAGATGGTTCCAAATGTCTTTTTAACTATTTTCCGGTCTAGCTGAAAGTCAAGCTTCAATTGTGAAATCAACCCACCCCACCTAAAAAGAAAAAGATCATTCCGAATTTATGGAACAATAGAGCATGGTATGGTTATTTGATCTTAATCGTTTATCTAATGAAAATTACCGTTGATGGATAACTCTCAAAGAATCTAAACCATTTAATCATTTGCTTACTTATATATAACATTAAAAAAAATATCATTAGCAGTATAAGATAATGATCGAAAATGAGGTTTGTAATGTTACAATAACATGAAAAGGTTAAAAGAAGATCTATGGACATTCCGAATTTGTGTTGGGATCCACCACAGAATGGGATCAACAAGGCATTCCACATTATTTGTTGCAACTGGACGTCCAATCCAAATCCTAAAGTGGTATAAAAAAGTGAGGCTTCACAAGTCTCACACAAGATCACTACTAATATTTATACAAAATGTTTCCAATGTTTCTACATGTGGGTTCCTTGTACCCTAACTGCCTTCAAAAGACACAAAAGAAGAAAAAAACTAACACAATAAATAAGAGAGATTACAGGGTGAAAAACAAGGAATGAATACCGCATATGTAGCAGAGAAAGATGTTGCAGGAGAATCAACACTATAAATGACAATAGAAGAGATTCACTTGCAGAGAATGGAAGTAAAGAACCAAGCGAAAGACGAAAGCTACGGAACGGAATGAAATTATAAAAAGAAATACATTCACCGACTTTTAATATAACACTTTATGCGATATTGCAATATATAAATTGCGATATCGCAACTCCTAATTTATGATATTTTAATATGTAGTTGCGATATCGTATAATTTGTTGTGATTTCGTAAAAATAAAAAAAAATGAGAGTGACTTTTTTGTCTCCAGAAGATAGGGACGGTACAGAGAATATACACCCAAGATGGTATAGGTTGGTAACAAGAGGGCGTTATTTACGAGTTACTGTGATTGTAGGGAAAAAACACCTTTTAATTTACCTGCAGAAAATGCTCACTTCTTTCTTGGTCGCGTCCTGAGCTGGCTGTACACTGACCTTCCCACTTCCCAGAAGCTACTGGCAACTTTCAAAGTAATTACGCGGAAATTGCCGTAGCCTGTAGCTGGGGTAAGCAAGTAGATGTGAAGGCAAGGAAGGACAATGGTTTCTAGTCATTCTTGTGGAAAAAGTTCAGATCCCGTTTCGAGGAAACAGGGGATGTTGTTCTCCCAATCACAGATTGCCACGCGTAGAAAATGCCAATGACACTTGTAGACTAGCTGAGCTGCTTTTTTGGGATGAATAATAGAAAGGGACATTTTCTGTACGGTCACCTACAGTAGCATATATCCCTCTCTTGTTACCAAAGTTCAACATATTACCAAGACGTTCTCCGTACAGCCCGTACCACTGGAAAGAGCACAAGCTGAGTCTATTTTGCGATATCACAACATATATTGCGATACCGCAAGTTTTTAATTTGCGACATCGCAAATTATTTTGCGATATCGCACCTTTTTTTAGTTGCAATATCGCAAATTATGTTGCGATATCACAACACAAAAAAGCCAATCATCTGTATCCCTCCCTGTTCTACTTTCCCTAATTTCACTGACGGTAACTCTCTCCCCAGCCGATTTTCACCATCCTCCTCCCTCGCCAACCTATTTGCAAATACGCAAGGTCCCAACGTCCATTCGACGGCGACGAAGCTTCATCATCTCCATCGTCTCCATCCTCATCTCCCCAGCGGTACGGGTCCATCGTCTTCATCGTCTGCATACTCATCCATGTAAGTAATAATGTATGGATCAATGGAACGAGCCTGTTTTACTATTATTTGCTTGTCCAAGCCAGATCAATGCAGATCCATTTTTTACCTTATAAGTTTGAACTCTTTATCTTCCTCATCTTCATAACCATCATCTTCACATCTAAGTTTTAGGTCGATAGGTTTTGCTGGTTTTTGAAGGCTTTGAGGCCATTGATCAGGACCTCATTCTAGTCTATGGTGTTCTTGTCGTCTCGAATGCATTGGGTTGTTAGGATTTCTGATTGATGGAATTTTTGATACTACAGTTCTGCATATTTGCCACCATTTAGCTGATTTTAATCAAGGCTGAAGAATCTACCTTTCTAGTATACTTTAACCTGCACTGAATCTACATCCACTTTATAGACGCCAGATTGCATAACAGAAAAGAAACATAAAAAAAGAAAGAAATAATATATGATATGTGATCAATCAATTGTAATCTAGTCAAATAGTGTCATAGATTTTGATATTTAGGAGCAATGGGTGTGCAAAATGAAGACAATCTAGTCAAATAGTGTGGTCATCTAGTGCCACTTTGATTAAAGGAGATAAACTGTTAGAATTACTTTGGCAAAGTTATATTTTGGCCGATTGGGCGTTCATGAAATGCGTGTAAAAAAAAAATTCTTTTTGACTTTTCCGCCTATCATTTCAATCTCAGTGGCAGCTTTGTATTGATCCAAATGACAGTGCTGCTTATGTCTTTTGAAGCAAAGCACTCATGAAGCAACATTAAAAGGAAAAAATGGCATTATCTGCAGAAAAGTGCCCCTCATTTACTGCCATCTTTGATAAGAATTTTAGGGTTTTTAATGGTGGCCATGTGGCCAAAAGCATAAATCAAAGGAGAATAATCACCTAGTGTTTGGTGATATATCTCCAAGGATTGGTTTCCCTAGTGAATGGGTCATATGATAGACTTGATGATGATCATTACAAAACTAAGGCAAACTGCTACTTATGCCCTGTTTGGCTCATCTAAATTGGTTGTGTTGCCATGGGTTCACGTGGAAATTGAATTACATGTGATTTTGTCTTCCATTGATCCTTACTCCTTAGAGATCTCTAGAATATCCACCTTTCCTCACCCAGTCTTGTTTTCGAAGGCAAAGCTCTTCCATGATCAACATACTCCCTTCACATGGCTCAGGTGAATTAGTACTGTACCTTAATCTCAGTTGACATTGGTTCAACTATTATAGGCTATTAGACTCACAAGAAATTTGCATCATAAAAGCAATTAAACTTTGAGAACCTTTAACTTGGTTAGAAATATCAACCGCTCTAAACAAGAAACTAGTATATTCTACTAGTTCCACTAATCTTCTTTTTAAGGGGTGCAAAAGTCAGATGCAGCCTTGTTCTTTTGTAAAGTAAGAAATGGGGGCATTTCTAAGGTAGGGGTGTTTTTGATGAAGTGCCTTGGTGAGGCCATGTGACATGATGAGAGGTTCTTTCTTTGTGGCTAAGGAAAATGAAGAAAATGGCCCTTTTAGTTCTCACAGTATCTTCTTTTACATGTTCATGGGTCTAAAGGCCAACCCATTTATAATATTAAATATATAAACCTCTGTGTTAATCATGTTGGGCTGAGGAAAACAATATATAGGCCTAGGACGGACCCAAGACCCATATAACTATGAGCCCAACAAGCCAGAGTCCAGTCAAATATGGGCCGGGCATCTACAGACTCTGACTGCATTGTCCATGAGCACCTCTACTTTCCTATGGAACTATGGAGAACTAAGGAATATGATCAAATGGGCATTTAATTCTCTCATAAAGTCAGGTCTAGTGCCTTCTATCTCTGTGTATGTGCATGGGGATATATCACTATCAAATCAGTTTATTCTATTGACATAAAAGAGCCTTTTTAATAGAGAATGGAATAGATGTTATTAGAACTAACGCAATGCAAAAAGTTTTGGCAAAAAGGAAAAGGTAACTCCACTACCCTTTTTTATGCAAAACTAGAAGCTGACAAACAGGCTTTGTAAAAGAAAAACATGGTCCACAGACATATTAAAAGACCCAATCAATTACACTTGTTTTCAGTGAACTTCTAAATCATTCCAGTTTTTAAATGCATGACTAAGACAATCAATGGAGGCCTTTTTTTAATTGCTGTTCCAAATATAATAAACCATACCCAGGATACTTTCATGTTTCCCTTTGGCCTTGACCTTGACCTATGAGTATTTTAGCAAATCTAGTGTTGGTAGTTAATGGCTATGGTTCCATTGAGAAACCATCTTATTCTGTTGTTAATTTGTACGTACACAGCTAGATCCTTATTTAACTTGTGTGATATCTAGTACTGACCCAAATTTCACTCTAATCTGAGTGATATGTATTATTAACTTGATTCTATGTGAAATACATAATTTTGTTTTCTATGCATGATCGATTAAATAGTGTATAAAATCTTGATAGGAGAAAATTTTGAGCAATACTTTATGTATAGAGTAGTCTGTGTCTTAATAGCAAGTTTGATCAAGCAAACATAGCCCTGCACAGGTTAGTACACTTGATTAGTTATCGTCAATAATGATAGGGACCCCACCATGGGATCAATTATTTAATGTGACAGGTGGATGTTGATATTTAATAAGTAAAAAATTCTAACTGTTGGTTAGTACTCCCAGGTTAGGTGGTTCCAGTATTTAATCTTAAAACACCAATCCATATAACGGTTTAGATGGGTTGGAATTTCTTTTCTTAACATAATGAAGTGTTGAGAGAACTATGAAAGACACCAGCATTGCTTAATAATTCTAACTGCTATTGCTTAAATATATTACATTAAAAAGCCTAAATGAAAGCACAGAAACCTGGCCGGTGTAGTGTTTGACTGAAATTATTTTCATGCAATCTCGTGGAAAAACAGGGCATTGAAGACTAACATCCCAACTATGTCATGCAGTTTCAAGAAACATTCTCCTTTCTTTTCCTTCATTTCTTTTTATAACTTGTGAATGAGATGCACTCTATGAAGGCAACATCTTCCCCACAATTGTATAAATTATTGTCTTCTGATATTTGAATGAAATTCTGTTATGGGCTCTTAAAGTACATATGGAATTCCACACTCAGGTTCTACATGAAACAAATATTTTTGCGATTACTTTGTAAACTCATAACCTTATAATCCACCCCAACTCAAAAAAAAAAAAAAAAAAAAAAAAAAAAAAGTCCTATCAAAATCAGATATATTTTTTTTCCTTTTCAAAAAGATATCTACCATTCAACTATCCATAACAGACCCATCTATTGATAGAATTGAAATGCTCCAAATCACCAAATCCACAATGCCTCTTCCACACTAAAATCAATCACATTTTCCCATCAGCTTGTAACAAGGAAAACAACAAATCACCACAATTTACACCGTGCCTCTTGTTTGTTGTGTTGCTGTTTTGTTAACATTAATCTCCTTAAATTTATTTTTTTTAATCTGTCACCAAATCTTGAAAATGATGCATAAGCTTTGAATACTGTGCTTGATTTAGTTCATATGTTATGCGAACTGCCATTGTGCACATATTGTATTCCTGAATGTTAATCCAAACCATTGAGGTCATGGATCCCTTTTTATTAGAAATAACTAAAGTCATTCTAAATGGATGATGATAATGGTCCAATTGGCAGACATCAAATGGATGGTGAACATTTGTGGATGTTTCAAATTTAAAAACAATTGTGGGTTAACCAATAATTTAAGGCATTTAATTTATTACAGCATTAGGGGCAGAAGTTTGACTTGTATTAAAACTTGCAAGTCGGTCTTGTGGCTTATATGACCTAGGTCTCATGTTTGACTTATTTTACATTAAAGCATTTCATTTCCTTTTTTATTCCTATGCATCAATATCTAGTCGTTAATCATGCTATATTTTGTATTATTAACTTTTATTCTTGTTGTGACTGATAGTTGAAAGATGGATCCCGGTCCTTTGGATAAACATATCCTTACTGATCAAGATAATCATATATCAAAAGTGATATGGGAAGGGCAGGTAGAGTCAATTCATTTCTAAACTTTAACATAATTCTATTATTTTCAGATGCTTCCTCGCGAGTCTCTTGTTATGATGTTATGTATTTGTTAATTGCAGGAGCTTGGCCCACTGAAGTGCATCCCAGCTAACCCTTTAAATGAATTCTGGGAATTAAATGAAAGTTAAGAAGAAATTGTCCGTATGGTCGGCCTACACAATCTGGCCTTAATTGGTAAAATGAAAATTCACCATGGCAATTATATGGGCGCTGGTGGAGAGATGGAGACCCGAGACTAATACTTTCCATTTTAACTTCGGCGAGGCGACAATAACATTGGAGGATGTTGCCTATATTTATGGCCTTCCCATCGATGGAAGGCTAGTTACGGGTCGTACAATTGCCAGGATAGACGAGATGAGAGCATTATGTTTTGAATTATTAGGGATAGTTCCCAACCAAGCTTTGGACTGCATGGGTGCACAAATAAAGTACACCTGGTTTCGTCTCCATTTTGGCAGATGTCCAGAGGGGGCATCGGAAGAGATTGTACAACATTATACCCGTGCATACCTATTTTTCTTAGTGGCCCAACAAATTTGTAGCAATACTTCCGGGTCGAGGGGGAACGGATACCTCCTTGAGTTGTTTAGGACATTTGAAAGATATGCGTGGGGGCCAGCCTGTCTGGCAAATTTGTATAGGACTCTAGGTAGAGCAACAAGATTGAAAGATGGGATCAGAACACTTACGGGCCCACTTCAATTATTACAGGTAATAATTTTACTTTATGATCAGATGATCTTCATGTATTATTATGTTTATCTTTTATCGATACACAATGGTTTTACATGTGGTGCAGATTTGGGCCTTTTCTCGGATGAAGATAGGGCGACCGATAGAGCGGAGTTGGGATCGGATCGAGTTCACTTTCCCTTTATGTCTGATGTGGCATGAAAGGTTAAAAGGTTTTAATTTGCTTTCAAATACATTATCTGTCCGCGAACAACTTGATAAGCAAGCAGACAAAGATAATGTGAGTTACTATGATCTTGAAACACTTATACATACATGTGATATTCATTGACTTTCCTCATACATACTAATTATGTTATTTCATTGAACATCCTAGTTTGTATGGCAGCCCTACATTCAATATGGTGATCTTCTACTTGAACATGTTGGAGATGAAGAAAAGGCCCTCTTTCTGTCACAGACCGTGCTCATCTTTTTTGGGGTCTTCGAGAATCACAATGCATGTAGAGTCATGAAACAGTTTGGATTGAGACAAACTGTTCCTCCTACATGGAAACCACCATTGATTCGAGACGAGCGTGGGTCAACATCAGCAAGAGATTATCAAATTAGGAGGAAAGAAATTAACCATATGTGGGAGGATAGATGGAAAAATATAATTGATGGTGAGCCTGATGACACTGCTCATCACTCTGTTGAATACCTGACTTGGTATAGAGGAATTACACGCTTGCGAATTGGACGAGGCATGGGCAACATGGATGCTTCAAGAAATGTGGTGGAGGATCAGTCAGTTGTTAAGGTAATTTGGATCCTTAACAAATACTCGCACCTTGTATATTTATACAGAATTGTACGTGTCATATAACCCCCGTTGCTTGATGTTTATGCTAGGTTAGAGCCTTTTTAGAACGTGTTAGTGCACCTCTTGTGACAATTGATGAAAACAGTGGTCCTATAATCCTAGCCAAAGCTCTTAGATCGGTTCATAGTAAGCTCTGCAAATTCCATGCATCATGTGCCACTGGTTTTGATAAATTGGATATCGAAGAATGTCTAAAGGATGAGACAAATGAGGCACAACAGGTAGAGTTTGAAATTAATTATTCTGTACCACCAGAATCATTATTTGTAAATTCATTACGTGACATTTTGGATTAATTTGTATGTTACAGGGCCAAGGTACTTGTGGACCGACTGTGACACCGACGGTCGCACCGACATCATCCATCGGATTGCCACCAGACACAGAAACATGCAGTTATGTAGACCCTTTGCTAGAATCCAGTCCAACCCAACTACAAGTTCAAACTCCTACTTCTGTTGAGAATGTGTTACAATCTAGTGCAAGCCAAGTGCACTTTCAGACTCCTACTTCTGCTGAGGCTTTGTTCCAATCTAGTCCAACCCAAGTGCATGTTCAAACTCCAACTTCTGTTGAGAATGTTTTCCCTTCTAGTCCAAGCCATTCCAATCTAACACAAACTGGGGCCCATGTATCAACTCCAGCAATAATGCCCGAACAACATGTGGCTTCTTCTATTAAAAAAAGGGATATCAATTCCATTGTGGCACGTGTGAAGGGTTTGGGAAGGAAGAACAGAGCTATCCCTACAAAGTATGATCCATATCAACTCACTCGAAAAAAGAGTAGGCTCGAACCAAACCCAGACTATGCCCTTACGGATAGAGACAGAGCTATAATGAATCTCTTTTGGGATCATTATACAGCGAAATAAGATATTAAAATTCTCTAATATACCATTGATGGAATCTTATAGTGTTCGTCGCTTACTTTTTATGATCTTTATAAATGTAGGAGGTCATGGATGGATACATGGTGTCAACCGGTGAAGCCAAAAGATTTGAGGGGAACGTTATCTCCAAATTGGATGGATACACATGTAAGAAACCGCATATGTTCCTATGCAATTTTTAAAAAGCATTGGAACCATTACTTTAGTCTTCTAAATTCACCTGGTACTATTTTTAGATGATGGATGAATGGTTCAAGACTGTACGTGAAAAGGCGACGGACACTCATTTTTTCCATCAAATTTGGCGGTGTGTATTTGTTGAAACACATGTGTTAGAATTGCCAATCCTAACCAATGACTATATTATTCCCTTTATTTTGAGGATTTGTACATTCACAAGGCCGAGCACCTTTACTATACTGCATTTGGAGTGGAGCCATTCCTGGGTCGTCAATTCTCAAAAATCCGTACTATGATCTTTCCAATCGTGCGTAACGGTCATTTCTTCCTCATAACTGGGGTTCTCGATCGTGGAAGATTTGAGTACTATAATTCTATAATGGGACGTGAGGGCGATTGGCAGTTTGCAGAGGAGTTTGTAAGTTTGTTCTATCCTTTTTAGATTGTATATGACAGTGTCACACATTAAACATTTTGGAGTCCAGGACCAAGCCTAGATTCTATAGTCCTAGAGTATGCCAATGATTTCAGCACTAAAAGTTCCTAATATTAGAAGAATGTCATTAGATAAATGGGCAAGAGGATTAAAAGACAGGATAAGCTCTTAAGAATTAAGGAAGAACACCAGGTGTGGTTCTGGAGTATAATGGACAGTGTGTTTGTCTCTTAAGAGTGAAGGGTGCTGCATTAGCTCCTCTTCCAACATATGGTGTGGCTAAAGTCACCATGTGGCTTTCTGGGATTACTCCTTTTTTTATAAAAGAAGTACTTGATCCTGTGTCAAACAGGGCTTCAATGGTGTGTCCTCCTAAGTTAGCAAAGGTTAGCTTAGTAAAAAGGAGACCGCCTTCATTTTGATGGATATTTACTACAATGTTGTTACCTAATTTAACAGCTTTGTGCTTCTGATTGAGATGAGTCTCAGATCCATCTTGGTTGAGTCAAACTTCTTCATCGACATCTGGGTCAGATTCTGTTTGAGAGCTGACGTTGTTCTTTCATGGCCTTTTCAATGATTTGCCATTCTTTGTCTCCGAAACAGTTCCAGTCCATTTAGGGTCAGTTGATTGAGCTAAAACGTGGCGTGACATGTTGGCAAGCTTTCACTTGTTGGCTTGTTGCATATTGATTGAAGATGGCCCTAGGAAAAGCTTGCTACTGAGATATACTTCAACTTAATCTAAGCTTGTAAGATAGGAAATGTGGCGTGACATGTGCAGCTAGCCACCACCTGATGCAAAAGAACTTATCTGGTGAACTAGTAGGGCCTACAAACATTCTATGGACCCTCTTCTTCTTCTTTTTGTGTTTTTTTTCCCCAATTTGATAAAGGGAAATTCTCTCCAATCCATAACATTCCATTTCTCCTGTTTTCATCTTGATAAAGCTAACCTATACAATTCTCATTGTTTAGTGAAATTATTATTGCTATATGTTGATGGCTCATTAAAAATGTCTATGGCTTTTTTGGATGTAATACCAGCCAAGGGTGAGGGTGAGGGGATTAGGAAAGTCACCATATGGATTAAAGGTGGACAGAAAGTTGCCTTCATTTGGTCATCCTATTTTTTGATTTTGCATTCTTGATGTTAATGAGTTTTGTAAGCACAAATTTTTAAATATCCAGTTTAGGCTAATGAGTTTATAATTGAAGTTTAATTCTCTGAGTTATGCCTTATCTGTGCTGGAGATAGGGTCAGTTGATTGAGCTTCTCAAGGCTAGATCCTTTATCTAGCTGAGATCACTGAATGAGGAAACAATATCCTCCTGTAGTTACTATTTCCTGGATTCGTTCCTGGAACTCATCCAATGAAGTAGCAGCTATTTCCTGTGCTTTTAGGGGGTTCTCATATGGTTCAATATTCATGGTAAACTACAAACTAAGTCTGCGCCTACAGCCTCTTGGACTGTTTTGAGTTTCTTAGAGATATCTTCTATCTCTAAGGTTAACTGCTCTATTTGCTTGAGCAATCTCTTAATTGCATCCTCATTTTTCATAGCAGCAGTATACATTTGTGTAAATGCTGTTCCAAAATTTTCAGGCAATTCTCTGCTAATTTCATCTAAGAAATTCTCAATTAAGTCTATTTTTAGACTTACTTCATTGGCTATCTCAGCTTGTGTTAGGCTTGTTTTTCCTACCATTTCGATTAGCCATTGGGTCCTATCAATTAGAGTATTTCCTAGTGCTGCTAGTTCTCCAGTGGTAGGTTCTCTGCTTGCGATATGGGAAACATGTCTCCAGTTTCCTTCTTCGCTTCCATGCCATGTGTTGGATGCTGGCCAAAATTCTCTTCCTTGTCACCACCACGTTTCGCTGCTGCTCTGAAGGTTGGCATAAACTTTGCTGCCCATCTCAAGAGAATGTCAAAACAAACCTTATTATTACAGGGATTAGAAGTATGAGTTCATACCTCAGTTTTTCAGGTTCAATCCTTTGGTTTATTATGGTAACATACTAGGAGACATTTATATTAAAAAAAAAAAAAGCAATTACAAAATCAGCCAATTTGCTTAATTGCAGCACTCTTAACTGCTATGTATTTCAATCATGCAGTAAAGTTGAACTCAGAAGCTGAACAAACAATTTCAAGAGAATGCAGTAAAGTTAAACTACTTCATCTTATTTCATGGTGTCATTCTTATTTGCGTTTTTTTTTATGTCCTTCTAAACTATTAGACCATTTTTCTAAAGAGTTGTTTCATGGGCCTGGGATGGGATGACCCCTCAAGTTGGCCACTCGAAGATGCTGAGAATTGCCCTCAGCAGGAGAATATGTAGGTGCTATACCACATAGAATCTTCATATTTTATATTCTGTTTTCCCACTCCTATATTTGATGAACGCCATCTTATCTTTTGTGCAGCGATGACTGTGGCATATTTGTAATGGCCTTTGCTGAGCATGCTGCATACCGACGGAAGGTTGCGTTCACTCAAGCTGATATTTGGTACTATCGTCAAAGAATAGTAATTGATATATACGCAAGACAGTGGGAGATGGCCGACGTGGTAGAGGATGAAAATGCTTTAGAAACAAATGCGGTGGTGGAAGAGAGGGGATGAGTCAATGTATAACCAAGATTTTGAGATGTACTGCAGTGTTTTTTGCCATATTTGCGTAGTAATTGTTTTTATTTTGGATGTATCCATTCCATTGTTCCGCGTGTGGTCCAATGTGTCTTACATTTGATGTAAACAAATGGTGACGGTGTAAATAACTGATGGTTGTTTTTGCATATCAAATCTGTTTGTTGTTTTTATATATGAATGGGACTTTAGCATGGATTTGTTTATAGGTAGATTTAAGTTTTGGTATCTCCAGGGATGTGGCCAGACATTCCATGCATGGATGGTGTCAATTTCAAATGAATGAGCAGGTGATATTAGACGATTGCCGATGCATCATGTGAATATGTAAATGAATATAGGTGTTCTATAGTGCCATGTGATGTACAGGTGGAGACGAATAAGGTATATAATGTGAAGCTGCAGGTTATTAAAGATGGTGTATTACACTATATTGTGCAAATGACTTGAGATGATCACATTCAAAGTTAATGTGCAGTTGAAGAGAAGAAGGTGTACAATGTCAATGTGCAGTGTGAATTAAGATAATGTACTGCACTGAATGAATGTGCAGATGACTTAAGATGTAAATCATGAGTGCTTCATTTACAGGTGTTGAGACGAATGATTTTCCAAATATCTGTGCAGGTCACTACGTCAAAATCGGTTAATAACGACACAAACAGGGCAGGAAAAACCAATCGTTTGGGCTGTTGTATTTTTAGACACAAGCAATTTTATAAATGACAGCTCCTCTTTGTGGCGTTTCATCTGAAAAAAGGTCCTAAAATAAACCCGCCCTCTATTCATCGCTCGCCATCTCCCCTCTTTCCCTCCCGCCATCAGCTCTCCTTTTCTCAAGCACAACTATACAGGCTGTAAGCACCGTCAGTTTTCATCTCTCGTCCATCCATCTCCACTGCGCTCCGGCCATCCATCTTCACTGCAAGCTGGAAACACCGTCGGGTAATCATGCACCAAATTCCTAAAGGCCATCTATCCATTACTGAATCCCACCCCTAAATGCCATAAACCCATCAATCACCGAACCCCATCCCCTAAAGGCCATCTATCCATCATCGAACCCCATCTCTGTTTTTTTTTTCTTTCTTCTTCATTTTCCCCAAGCCCCATCTCTCATTTCCTTTCTTCTCTCATTTCCTTACTGAACCTGTCATTTACTAACTCTAGAATTCAAATGGTCGGGATTTTCAAAATATCCCAGCATTGTCTTTGTATGATGTTTTTTGTTTGGTGATGGTAATGATAATTTTTTTATATTAAAAATACAATATCTACAAGAGGAAGTTGCACATTGTACAACAGAACCAAATGGGCCGCTCCCCCATTAGCCAATCAATTGATGTTATTATTTGGCTCAAAGAATATTATGAAGGAAAACTGCCCATAAGAACCAACCTTTAAGAAAAGTCATTATTAGAGCCTCACCCGAGTTAACAAGAATCACCCTCTCTAGCCTTGTTAATGATGTTGTTTCTTTTCTATGCCTAAAATAAATTCCTATTCAATTGTTTTTTTTTATTGGAATTGCTTTTTATTTGTCCAGTATAATCTCTGGATAAACTCCCATTATTTCTCCAGAATTTTCTTAAGTGTTTAAAGAAAGATGATGTAACTATAATCATCTCTCTCTCTCTCTCTCTCTCTTTCATCTTCTCACAGTCCTATCAGCCTAATTTCATTTTTACTTAATATTATACATGTGCTTAATGAAATGCAGGCCATACACAATTTTGGCGAAGGGTCTTCTTGGTAGTGCAAGATCAAGCTTGTTTCTCTCTGTATATTGTTCATCAGCCTCGTTAGTTTCTCTCTTTTTATAGGATGTGGACGTGCCTTCTTTTTAGGATCTTCAAGAGATGTAACATTCCCATGGTGGCAATGGGGGCAATGTAACATCCTCTAGACTCAGCAAGGTAAATAGTTTTATAATTAAGACACATTTAATAGGTATGCAATAAAGCTATGACATTCTTCTGTTTGTTGCCCTTTTTTCTTTGTAGAGATCAATTGTGTTGAAAGGTCATACTTATGTCGTGAAAACTCTGCGAGTATCAATAAAGAACTGCTTCGGGGATATTGGAGTGAAAATTCTGTTCATGAGATCCATGAAATTCTTGCTGGTATGCTTGATCAGTCATTGAACACTAACTAGTTCACAATCAATGCTTTGTTGTCAGTTCAAAATCTCATGTATGAAATGCTGAATCATGAGCTATTTTTCATCTTCTTCTTTGCAGCATATGATTTCTTGAATTCTAATTAGTTTAATTTCAATGTGAGCTTTTGGTACAACTCCACTTATTGCAATGTCATTACAAAACCCTGTTTGCTGCGCATACCTCGATCATTAAACATGGTACAATGTCATACAGGATTTTCTAGTGATTTATTTATCTTCTTCACATTTCTTTGTTTCTAGAAAATGGTACTAAACTAATAATTTCAGAAAGGAATAATTATACCCAAGTTCATCCCATGCTTCCCTTGTAAATTATGAGTTGAATAACGACTGAACTATTTATTATCAAGTTAAGTTTCCAATCTTTTTAGTTATTTGATTAGTGAATATTTGCTTTTCACTGGTTTCCTTCTGTTGCAAATATTACATAAGTTGCATACCATTTAGGGTGGCTGTTCACTGTTACAGTAAATGTAAACTTAGATATCTCATGAATCTGAAGCCAGTTTTAGAATGAATGTTTCAATTGCAAATGAAAATGAATTCTTATCTCTTGATGAAATTAGCTGTTGGCTTCCTTTTCAAGAAAAATCAACGCCTTTCTATGAAGGTTTTAAAGGCTTCCATCCCATCTTTGAGGGACTTAGCAGATATATCTCAACCTTAAATGTTCAGGCAATGTGGAAAATCTAACATCTCCCTTGCAAGCTAACAGCTTCATATAATCATATAGATGTAGAGGAAAAAAAAAAAAAAAACCAGCTCCATAGAGGAACTTGTACATTAGAACTAATGTTCTTTATCATATACTATCAGATTAAATCATCCTGTACCTTAGATGTTTTATCAGTTTTGCATATTCAATTTGACATAAGCGCAAAGATCAATGCTCCCCACATTTTTTAAAAATTCGTTAGCATTTCACATTTCTTCAGTTATAGGTTATTTTACAATCTGGTCAAGAAATTAATATGTTTAGTCTTCAAGACAGTTCTGTTTATAAGATGATTTTTTTGGTAGAAAGGAAGTTCATCAGTAGAACAGAAAGAAGAACATCAAAGAAAAGCTCCGGCCAGCCATGCCAGGAAACTACACCAAAAATCGGAAATTGGAACGGAAAAGCGTTCCTAATCCTTCCGTTCCTAATCCGTTAAAGTGTTCCAATTTCCGTTCCAATTTGGATTAGGAACGGTTGGTACCAAATTGGAACGGAAATTGGAACACTTTAACGGATTAGGAACGGAAGGATTAGGAACGCTTTTCCGTTCCAATTTCCGATTTTTGGTGTAGTGGCGCATCAGTCCGAAAAATAGCCTCCTCACACCCAAGGCCAAAATTTGCAACCACATGGGCCACATCATTTAAAGTTCTAAGAACAAAGTCAATACCAGCATTTTCAACATTAGCCACCATATCCAAGATGTCTACAATACTGGAATTGATCGACCAATTTTCAGATATATATATATGAGAGAGAGAGAGAGAGAGAGTTTGCAAGGCTTGGTCCATTAATTACATGTTGTGAAAGAGTATATTGAAATGAAACAACTAATATGCACTTATTTAGGTGCATAGTATGCCATTCATTTCACTTTTGCTTTTTAAAGCAAGTTACTCTCTGCATTTGTTGCAGCCTTGGAATTGAATAGTACTTTGAACATCTTTTTATGAAAGCAAGTTTTGTACAACTTTTTATTTTTATTTTTTATGATCTCTTAGTTTTGTACAACTTCTCTTGTGATTCTTTTACTTGCAGGTTTCAAATGCATTCCTAAGACATTTTAAAGATGTAGGGGTGCGCATTCCACTTGATTTTGTGAAAGAAATGCCTAGGGCAGGTTCAAGGGTCGCACTTAACTTGTCTTCTTCAATTGGACCACTTCTTTTTGCATGGGTCATTCAGTTGTTATTCCCAGTGAGTCTTAACCATACTTCTCATTGTTAGGGTTTTTATAGATTGCAATTTGATGGATGCATTATCATTCAAGCATCATTTGATTTACACACATGCATTGTTTTAGATAAACTTGAAATCTTGATTTATTCATGCATTACTTTTAAGAGTTGTAAAAGTTTTGATTTATGCATGATTTGTTTTTAAATCTTGGATGCATTTGTTTTAGAAAAGAGTTTTCAAGAAATCAAGCAAGCCTTTGTTTTAAAAGTTTTGAATCTTTTTAGGCTTTTTATGTCATGTTTTAAAAACCATTAGAATCTTTAAAACATGTTTTCCAAGCTTGATTTAGTGGCCAAAAGGTCCCCCAAACAAAACCTTCTAATATGCAAAAGTTGCATTTTTTGCAAAAGGGGGAGTCCCGGCAGTGTCGCCGGTCGACCGAGACACAGGTCTCGGTCGACCGAGACAACTGGAGGTAAAATCTGCTTTTTTGCACTGAAACCTCCAACGGTCAGAAATCTGACCGTTGTGCCTTCCCGGTCGACCGAGACCCCTTTGCCGGTCGACCGAGAACTAGCCGTTGGCAACTTTTTGGCTATAAAATGAGTTCTTTCCCTTGCCAAAAGTTGGGAATTTTTAACCCCTCCTTGAGAGGATTTGAGGCATATCAAAAGGGAAAAGAACCAAGGGATGAAGGGGGAAGATTAGGAAAGCTAAAGCTTGGATTAATGAAGTTAAACCACCAAGTAGGCTCTTCCTTTCTTAATCATATGTTTTCATGCTTTGTTTTATTTTTGGTAAATCATTTCTAGCATGATAAACTATGTTTGTGTTGTGTCCTTAACATGTGTTATGTTTTGAGTTGATTTATTGTTTTGGATACAACACCATATGATTCAATTCAAGTAGTACTTAACTTTGGTAAATCTAAGTAGATCATGTTAATGTAAAAACCTTTGAAATCATATGTAACATGATCCATATACTTGGTTGAATCTTTGGTTGTTGTTTTCCATCATAAGAAAATCACTTTCAAAACTATCTTATGTTTTGGACTCAACCTCTTTACAAATCATATGTTTTCATGTTTTGTTTTATCATTGGTAAATCTTTGTAACATGTTAATATATGATATGTTGTATCCTTAGCATATTCTATATTTTGAATAGATCTATTGTTTTGGATACATCACCATTGATTCATCAAAGTAGTACTTTATTGGTAAATCTAAGTAGATCATGTTAATGAAAGATGTAACATGATTCATATACTTTGTTGAATCTTTGGGTGTTGTTTTTCCATCATAAGAAAATCTCCTTCAAATGTATCTTATGTTTTGGATTCAACATCATTACAAATCATATGTGTATTATTGTTTTAATGTTTCACAACTTGCCTTACTTTGATTGGTAAATCATTTTCAAGTTGTCCTTATAATTACATATGATTTGTCCCCTCTTTTCAATCAAATCTATTTTTATGTTTTGAGCTTCTTTGATGATTTGATTGACATCCCTATGCATCACATGTTTAGAGCTAATCCATTTCATACAACTTGTGTAACTTTGATATCATTAACAAGTTGTTACTTTTAACATGTGATTGCATCACATCCTCAATCATAAATGTTTTATAAACTAAAACTTTCAAAAGCCTTAGGCTTACATTTATGGACTTTCATTTTCAAAATGATTGAGGACCACACACACACACTTCATTTGTTTTCATCTTTGCATTCATAGTGTGAGTGTGTATTTGTATTTCACTTACATATCCGCCTATTTAAGAGGCAATGTAATGAGCTTAATAGAATCTCCATCAAGTGTATTAAAGACACTATCTTAGTGAGATAACCAACCTTGTGGTTGAAGAGGTTATTGCTTAGCCTATTGAAAAGCATAAATAGTGGAAATCCGGTGGGGTGTTGGTTCACAAGCCGGTAGTGGATGTAGGCATTGAGGCCGAACCACTATAAATACTTGTGTGATGGTGATTGCTTTGTGGTGATTATTTTGTTAGCTTCCGCATCTTGTATGATAAATCATCACATGTGACTAGTTTGCTTTAAAGAAGTTAAAATTGTTAAAATTGGTCATAAAAGGAGCTCACCCTATTCACCCCCCCTCTAGGGTTCGGATCCCCATGGACTTACACTCATAGGTTTTGCACTCAATCTTGAACAGCTTTCTTAAAGTGAGAGAAAAAAAGGGAAGGGACATTTTAATTTATATATTTGAGATTATTTATAATTAGAATATATTATTTTTTGAAAGTCACTATTTTTAAAGAGTGATCTGATTGGAAAATGGGTGGGATTGTCCTTTCTGACCATATAAATCTTTTCAATTGTCTTTGACACTAGTAAACAGATGTACTTTTATGCATGATAGGGGACTGTTATGTTCTCTGATTTCATGGTTTTGTGAATCATGTAGGTTTTCTTGACTTGTCTGGTTTATGAGAAGCAACATAAACTGAGAATTATGATGAAAATGCATGGACTTGGAGATGGTCCATATTGGCTGGTTTCTTATATATACTTCTTCTTGATATCATCTATTTATATGATCTGGTTTGCTGTAATGGGGTCTGTTGTAGGTATGCTATGCTTTATATGTTATTTGACTTGAACAGATGACAAAGATGCATGCCATCAATACTCTTGTATGTACTGATCTTTTTCTTTTTTCTCTCTTTTTTTAATTTTAATTTTTGCAGGGTTGGAGATTTTCCTTCTGAATAACTACACCATCCAGTTTGTATTTTATTTTGTGTACTTGAATTTACAGGTTGCATTTACCTTTTTAGCAGCAACAGTCTTTTCAGACGTCAAAACAGCGACAGGTTTTTTTCTTGTTTTTTTTTCCTTTTTTTTTCAAGTTGAAAATCAACCATAGGTTTCTTTTCATATGTCTCTTTGTAAGCTGGTTATCTGATGGTCTTTGATAGAGAGTTCTCAGCTGAATTGCTCAATCAAAGAAAAAAGGGCCCTGCCTATACATGACATAATAGATCAGGACACCAGGTTCCTTCATTAGTGTATAATAACATAATTGATAAATGACTTCATAGTCATTTCTCTGTTCTTGCACAATAGAAATACACAATGTGAATGGACATTGTGAAGGTTGTGATCAGGGGAGGAAGGTGTCTAAAATGGTAGAGAAAATCTAACCAGATGCACATTTTGATACTGCTTAACTTAAGTACACATTGTGAATGGACATATTCCATGTTCCAATTCTTACCAGCAGGAGCACATTGGAAATCTACAAACTAAGACTGAATGCCCAACCACAAAAAGTGCATGCATATCCATTATAAGAGTACATCTAGTCTTAGTGACTCGTCAAGCAACTGCTTCAATATATACAAAATGTATCATCTCTTTCTACAAAGTAGTCACATACAAAATGTATCATCTCTTTCTACAAGGTAGTCACATATAGATACAATTAGACAGATAATCATACAAAAGGTTTTGAGCTTATTGGTGCACATAACTACTGTCGAGCAGGTGGGTAACAACATCTCTTTCGATTATGCCCAATCTGGCGACAATTGGAACACGTGACTTGTCGCTTTTGTCTGTCCTCAGTACGAGTTCTGTTCTTTTTAGGTCGGCCAGCTTGTCGTCGTGCCTGTGGAGGTAAGACGCGAAGATTGCTCTGAATTTCCCATTGGTGGGTGTCTCTGATCGCATGGACAATATCGTTATATGTTGAGCGATAAACATCGCTCGAGAACCAATGCTCATAGTAATCATATGGATCAACTCCTCTCATTTGAATTGCTGCCAGTGCATGCGAACATGGAATACCTAAGACATCCCACTTCCGGCAAGAACAAGATCGCAAATCAAGATGCACGACATCAATGTATTCGGAAGAGTGAACCTGGTATTCGAATTGGCTAGCAGGTCGGACTCCCAACCGACGGGCATCTTCAGATTCTTTGCTCAGTATTTTCTCGGCATATGGAGTTAGTCTTGTACGCAAGACAAGTGAACTGCGATGGCGTACATCATAAAATTCCATTAGTTTACATCGTACGGCCTCAACTTGTTTTGTGATTGGATACTCCCTAGCCTCTTTCAATAAACTATTCGTGCATTCTGCAATATTGGTTGTGATCATGTCATACCGTCGCCCTTTTACAAATGCATTTGCCCAGTGATGCGGCCCAATGTCTTCAATCCATTTGAATGCACCTTCATCCAGATCCTTTATTTCAGCCATATATCTCTCATAATCAACCCGTCTATATGCTCTTGCTGCATCCCAAAATTTAACCATCAGAGCCTCATTCTTGTACTTCTCTTTAAAGTTTGCTGATATATGACGCATGCAGTAGGTATGACTAGCGTGAGGAAAACGCTCTTGAACGGCTCGTATGAGACCTTTTTGTCTATCAGATACGATGGTTAAATTTGGAAAGGGCCCTAAGTTCACATCCAACTCTGCAAGGAACCATTCCCAGGTATCTCTATCTTCTATCTCGGCTATGGCAAAGGCGACTGGAAATAACTTACGGTCTCCATCATATGTCACAGCAACAAACAAAACTCCAGGGTATTTTCCACGAAGGTGGGCACCATCAACAGCTATTAATGGGCGTAATGAACTCTTGAAAGAGTAAATACTTGAGCCAAAAGCCCAAAATAACCTCTGGAATGAATCATCATCTTCCCTGATCAGATGAGACACGCTGCCTGGATTTGTCCTTTCTAGTTCAATACAATAACTAGGCAGGATTCTGTATGAATCTTCATAAGAACCACGTATGTCAATCAATGCTTTCTCTTTTGCTAGCCAAGCTTTCCTATAGCTGATATGGATGCCAAACTCTAATTGAAAGTCTGTCGCAATTTCTTTTGGAGTGTAACTTGGATGGATACGCAACCGTTCTTTTATCCAATCGGCAATCAACGCCGATGTGGCCTGAGAATGTGCGAGTCCCATCATTGGCTTCGAACAAGTATGTTTTTCTGAATAAGTTCGCACAATAAACTCAGGGCCGGACTGCAAGATAGATCCATGGATGCGCCAAGGACATTGATGATCACCACACCTTCCACTTAATTCTGTCATAGACCTTTTCACCCAATGAAGCTCAAAATTACTGTACATTGCAAATTTTCTCAATGCATTCCTAAATGATTCACGAGTCTGAAACCGTCTTCCATTCCACATTTCACGAAAAGATGCCTCATGGTGATCCACACCAATATGGTCATCATCAGGAACTAAAGTATCAATAACATCTTCTACACTCACAACATTTGATGCATGACCCAATCCTTCTTGTGCATGCCATGTTCTTCCTGGTCCTATGCCATTTTGCAATATATATTCTCTAGGGTCAACATCAATATCAAAATCATCTTCATCATTTTTAGCCCCCTCCTCCACTACATTGCACCCTCGATCAAAACAAGGAATTTTGGATACTGTTTCCGTTTCCATCCAATCCATGACAACTTCATCCCTTCTATTAGAGAATTTTTCATTTTCATCTTTTGCAAGATTAATGGGAGCTATTAAATCTTCAAGCATGGCATCTACAAATGGGTTATCATGAGGTACAACAGGCGTGTTCAGGTCAAACTGGCTTCGAACAGGATAAGATGAGACGTCGCACCTGCATGGCAAATAGTCAATCATATATAAATTACATAATATAATCAAATTAGATGTATAGCGAACCAAACCTGTAAACATCCTCTCTTGTTGAAGGGCCACCTGTATCCTTTTCACCGTTGGAAAAGTTTGTGGTATTTGTATATGTCATCAAATTTCCCCTGCGTGAATCACCATGTCATAAAACAATCAGTAACATAACTAAAATAAGATATTAAACAGATCAGCAGTTACTACATTTGTTATGATGGGTTGTGGTGGTACCTGTTCAAATTAAATGACGGTCTATTCCCTCGCGGGCTGTTAGGCCAAGCGTATGTAGACCTTAGATGTGATGGTTGTCGACTTGCACTTGCTTCACTATTTGAATGCAAATACATAAATATAGCTTGACTTCCATTTTGGAATAATCTAAACATCCGATGGAGATCATCATCACTTCTTATGGTTATGAACGTGAAGCTTCGGCCATTATGAAACTGATATTGCATATTTATACGCTCATCATGAAGCTCCCAACCAGTTTCTTCGTTTATCTTTCCGAGTAGTTGATTGAAAGTTATACTGACATCAACCCATATTACCTTCTGCTCACCGCCAATGTAGACTGGCAGTGCATTGCTTACGTCTAATATACCATTATAATGGCATATTATACATATCTCAGTATTATCCATCCTACGAAGTAGAACACAAATTTCAAATAATAAGATTTACTTTTGAATATTTTTGAAGTTACCCACAAACATCCATATAATCCATGAAGATTCGATGTCTGAAAATAAATATCGGAATAAGTATTTTTTTAGTAAATAAGATGAATGTTTGGAATTACTACGATTTGAAGGTTGTTATATGTAAAATAAAAAACTACTATATGCATATATGGAAAATTAAAAAAGTTAAAATCTAAGCAGTGACATTTAGGATATCATGAAGCTACATATTTCTATAACATTAACAAACAAATAACAATGCATTGTCCGTTAAAAAAATAAATAAATGCATTATCTTAATCAATTCTACACTAGATATTTTAGCAAATTTATTTTACATCTCATTGGTACTAATTCTCTACATTTAGCAAAAGTATATATATACACACCATAAAACACCCATTTAAATAAAATAATTGTGAAATCAATCAAGACCGTTCATCTAATGAATATCACCATTTGTTGATAACTACTAAAGAATCTAAACCATTTACTTATATATAGCATTAAAAAAAATCATTAGCAGTTTAAGATAATGATCAAAATGATGTCTGTAATGCCACAATAACAGGCAAATGCTAAAAGAATATGTGGACATTTATACAGAATTTGTGCTGGGGCCCACCGTAGGACGGGATGAACAAGACATGCCTCATTGTTTTTTGCAACTAGACGTCCAGGCCAAATCCAATTGTTGGTAATTCATGATGAGAACAAGGGGATTTTTTAATATATTAACAACATGATGTTCATAAAAAAATGAGGCACCACAAGTCCAACCTAAGGTCACTATTAATATTTACACAAAATATTTCAAATGTTTCTACAAGTGGGATTCCTTGTATTCTAACTTTTTTTTTCAAAAGACACAAAAGAAGAAAAAAATAATACAATAAATAAGAGGGAGATACATACAAGGTGAGAAACATGGAATAAATACCTAAGACAAAGATGTGGCAGGAGATTCAATTGCTATTTATGATAATGGCCTAAGGTTGACATGCAAAAGAAATCACTTAATATGTGGCAGAAGCAACGCTTAAAAGAGCAGAGAAGTAGATGACCTAAGCCAGAGATTGACGAAAGCAACGGAACAGAAAGCAATTATAAACAGAAATGCATTCGTTGACTTTTAACCTGTTTTTTTTTTTGCGATATCGCAACATAATTTGCGATATTGCAACTAAAAAAAGGTGCGATATCGCAAAATAATTTGCGATGTCGCAAATTAAAAACTTGCGGTATCGCAATATATGTTGTGCTATCGCAAAATAGACTCAGCTTGTGCTCTTTCCAGCGGTACGGGCTGTACGGAGAACGTCTTGGTAATATGTTGAACTTTGGTAACAAGAGAGGGATATATGCTACTGTAGGTGACCGTACAGAAAATGTCCCTAATAGAAATGGAGAGAGTTTATTTTACAAATATGAAAAATTGAACAACAAACCCTACTTTGAAACAGGGCTTCTCCTCACTGTTCGTCTTCTCCAAGAGACAAGGGCGCCACTTTTCCTACCCTCTCCCTCCCGCACCGTCACCGCTCAGGTCAAATCGCTCTTGGACCAGGCCGAGTCGGTAATCTCCGCGTAGCCCACTTTCTCGTCATCGACCCCAAGTGCCCTCACTCGCCGGCGAAGATCAAACCCACACATCTGAGTGGGAACCCTTGGGCGACCAACCCTTTTGTGGAATGAGACGTGTGGGGTCCACCATCCATCTAACTTAGGTTACATATGATTATATGCGAATTGGTACTCCTTTTATATACATGGTTCATGAGTTCAACATTTAGGTCTATTTCAGGGGTAGAATAGATCTCTACCGCCACCAAACCATCAATTTGGGGCTCCACTGGAGTTCTATTCTAAACTCCATACTTACGAGGAAATAAAGAAGAAAACCGCCAACGAAGCTATCAACCTATACCTATAAACTGTGAGTGCACGTGTCAGTTAAAAACCCCTCTCATCTAGCCATACTCATATCATGACATGTCTTTCTGCTTCACCCAAGATTTTGAATGATCCATTATTAGGTCTTTTTATATGGATGCCATGGTACCCGTTATTTTATTTTCCTTTTTTCATATACAACTTCCTTTTTGCTTATTTATAAATAACCATTGTGTGGGGGCCTTTTCATAATCCCCAAAATGAGTCTAACCTTGACAAAGAAACTAATCAAGTTTATCCTGGTCTCGTTCCCTCAGTCTGCCCCCGTTTCGGCACCATCTCGGGTTCGGCATTCGGGTCTGGCTGGTCTCGGTAAGAAATACCAACTAGCCCCGCCTCGGCTCGAGTGTAGGCATGCCCATCTTGATCTCGGTATCTTCAGTCGACCGAGATAAGAGCCAAACTTCAATCATAATAAATGTCCTGCAGGGCACGCGCCTGATAAGCAGTTAACCTTATAATGTGACCACGTCCGCAGCCATATAAGGTATGGACTGATAGGACATGGCTTTCACCTACCACCACTAAGGGTACAAGGTATGGCCTGATGGGATGTTCTCTTTTTATCTACCCCCTACTAAGGAAGTTCCTGATGAAACTCAGTGCCTATATATATGTATACAAGGTGAGTCCAAAGGGGTAAGTGGAGGAAGTATATACACTTTCATTCCCTTTCTTCTCCAATCATCCTTGACCTAGTAACTGAGCTAACTTAGGCATCGTAGGGCCTTGTGCTGATAGTGGTCAGGGTCCCTGATCCTTCATTTCTCTTCATTTTCCAGGTTTTTAGCCAGTCAAACTCTCCCAAAGAAGTCTTACATTACCTAAGTAAGTCTCAAAAATTTTGCACGTACAACCATCATACATATTTATTAGTCTTGATTATTTAAAGATGGTGCCTCTATTTATTTTATTTTTTGACAAAAATAAAATAATTAAACAAGAGTGAATGTCATTCTGGTAGGTGCATATCCAAATGGTTTAGAACCGATGGGGACATTTAAGTGATCCACACACTTCTAACACATCGTTCTAAAAGGTTCAACAATGGAGCCCAACTTTTAAAATCTGAATACCTTAATATCACTGTTTTGTGTATTTAATCAATTTGACAACGTGCCTGACCTTAATTAATATAAGATGAATTTCAACCATCACCACGGCAAGGAGGACTGTGATTTTGAATGGTTTATATTTCTTGGGTGGGCCTGAAGAAGCATTTGTGGGTTTGTTTCTATCTTGATTGTGATTGGATGCTTCCTTAAGTTGGTCGGTTGGAAGGTGAGTGGCTTGACATATGGCCGTTGGTGATTGGATCGGTGGATGGATCAAATTGAATGATATGGTAGGGTAAGGCTGGATTGGTTCATAAGTAATGACAGCTTGTGTGGTTTGGTTGAATGGTGAGGGTTGGGTGGGATGATGGCCTTGATCGGATGGTATGAATTGGGATTCTGGCAAATAAATTTTGGAGACTTTCTCCTCGCCAATCATGTACTGCTTGCCCGTAGGTTGGAATTTTAGCATTTAATGGAGAATCTACAACCCTGTCAATCAATATACAACAGCCTTTGAAACTTCTCGGAGAGCTTTTGTTAAATAGATTCAATAAGATTGAGCGACTGAAAGAAGATTTTCTATTATTTGCCTGTTCATGATGCATTTGATTGTGGGGAATCAAATGAGATTGGTTACTTAGATCAAAGATGGACAATGATTTAATAACATCTTCCTCCTACCCTATCCTCACAAGTCACAATAGAATAACATCTAGATTTATCATTATAACATATTAAGTTGGAAGATTTTGAATTTAATTTTGACTTTACTTTCGAATTTTGATCAGAAGTTATATTTCGATTTCTACAACTACTGGTAAGTTATTTTTTATTTTCAACAACTGCTAACATATCCTTTCTCCACTTTTCACTAATATGCTTCCCCTCCTTATGACTCCCATATCCCCCCTTTCTAACATATATAGAATCATATCTCTTCATGCATTGGCTTTTCGACGGGGGAGACGAAAAACCCATATGCTTCCCCTCCTTATGAGTCTCATATTCCCCCTTTCTAACATATATAGAATAAAATCTCTTCATACACTGGCTTTCCGATAGGGGAGACGAAAAACCTATATGCTAGTTGGAAGGGAAACACGGAAGGGAAAACACGGACTCAACAACAGTAGGAACTCTCGGAAAACCAAAATCCTCTCTTGATCAAACAGGGCGCCCTGTCGTCTCCTTTTCCGCAGCAACTCAGAGCTGCAAAAAAGCAACCTTGAGATCAACCTCCTGTTGCTGCTCTTTGTTGGTAGGGAGTTGTGTAGGTCTATGAGCCTTTGTTAAGTGTTTGCTTGAAAAGACAATGTACGCGATTGGTCGATGCTCCTGCATTAGGTTGCTAGGCCATGAAATGTCGATAATAAATGCTCCCTCTCCACACGTTTTTTAAATCTTTTTTTCACTTCGGCCAAGGGGCAAGCCCAAGGTAGTGTCACGACCCGAGCCCGATATCAGAGTCATTAGGGCTAAGCCCCGGATCGTGATGCAATCATACTTACTCCCGTAAACCCCGAATTAACCGAAGTTAAGACGAAGTCTACAAGAGATCTTACATACATACCTATCAATATACAATTATGTGGAAACATATATATGTATACATTGACAACCATTTAAAACTAAACAAATCATTTACAGAAGAGTAAAGTCAATATACATTCTTAACAAGTCAACCACTGCATATTTAAATACAATGCAGGTGACATCCATTTACTATTCAAAATGAATATACAAAAACTTTTATCAAAATCTCTTAGTGTTCAATTCACTAGCACTGCGATCATGTCCATTTGATTAAACCTCCTGGGGGTATCGGATGGGCAATCTCCGCTGGCGGCGCGGTCTCTGCGGGACCGGCATGGGCAACTGGGCGTGTAATATCATCAGTAATACCGTGAATACGACGGTTCAACAATGCATATACAAGTCTATGATAGTACATGTTATTTCTATCAGTTCATTGACTTAATAGTTCTAGACAATCAATATCTATAACAATGCCATGTACAATAATTTGCAAGTAATAACAATGATTGAGATGGCAACTAACACAGTATTGGTTTCATTTCAATCCAGTTTCTTCCCAAAGGAAGTAATTCTTCGTTCATTCCAATAGTCAGATTCAATTCATTCATTACATTAAGCATTTATTAATGGCTTATCAATGGGACTTTTTAGTCCAATGTGCAACTGATCAATTCGTTGACTTTACAGTCTGTATTATTAGGTGGCTTATCAAATGAGACTTTTCAGTCTAATATGTGGGATCTACCAGTGTCTTGATCAGAGATCACTGGTATCACCACGGAGCTCTGGAACACCCCATCCATCCGCTGCAGCAGGATTATTCATCAATTCGTTGTTACATTTAGTAACTATTCATTATTCATTGTCACCTTAGTGATTATTCATTCATTCAGTGTCACATTAGTGATTATTCATTCATTCAGTCATTCATTAATTCAATGTGGCTCAATGACGAGCTTAAGAAACCACTATGTAGTGTCAACTCATAATTCAAATCGAATTACTCATCCTATCCAATCCTATTCCAATTCTAAACAATTATCTAAACCAAACAATTGAGTGAAACGTTAATTATCAATGCACGTGTTACTGTAGATGACATTACTTAGTTAAATTTGTGCATTAAGATAACATTAGCTAACACTCAGGAAGGTTTAGATATCACTAATACTGGCCTCAATGATTAGGCTTTCAATTCAGATTAGTCCCAATTTACCTCGTGATTCGTCTTAACTAAACGAGGAGTATTTGTGTTCACCAAAGCGATATTAGTCTATGCAAAATCCAAAACCCACTGTGGTCCGCTCGATTGGCCAAATTTTTACTCACTATTAATAATTTTGGCCAAGTTCGGTTACCTAGCGGCTACCTGGCGGTTAGCCAAAAATGCACCGGCGGTTAGCCGAAATCCTGCTGGCTGCTAGCCGAAATCTGGCTAGCGGTTTCCAGAACCTCACAAATTTCTAATGCATTTAGGGAGTTCGGTCACCTCGTCGGTTACCTTTCGGCTAGCAGAAATTTCAATTTTGGTTAGCCGAAATTTCAATTTTGGTTAATCGAAATTCAGCGGTTAGCTCACGGTCAGCTTTCCAGAGACTGACCAAACTGTGGATTCCTGGTTGTTAGCCTTGCGGCTAGCCGAATTTCACCCAGAAGCTCAATTTCGAGCTTCAGAACTTCTGAACGAAATTCACATTTTTAAATTGCTTGAGTTCATACAAGTTCTATAACATCATAAATCACTAGAAATGTATATACTTACCTCTATTTGGAGATCGATGAAGGGAAGCCCTTTCTTTAGGTTGGGTTTGAGTGGAAACTCCTCAACCTGAAGCTTCAATTCCAAGAAAAGCTCAAGAAAAGGATGAAGAAGATGGAGTAGATGGAGAAGATGAAGTTCTCTTCACTTGAACCCCTCCAACTCACACTTGATGAAGAAGAAATGGAAGGAGAAGAAGAAAAATGGAAAATGAGTCTAGGGTTGCTGGAACTGAGAAAAATGAGATCAATAAACTCATCTCATCCATATATAAGCCATTTTTGCATTTAAGTCCACAATTTCCATTCATTTACAATTCAAGTCAAATGAAGGTCCATTTGATTCGTTATTCGTCGAATGACTTCAAGTCTTTTATGAAAGTTAACGTATTCGTCGAGATACACGTATTGGTATCAAGAGTTTCTGTATTCGACTAAATACGTATAAATCCATATTTACGAAAAAGTCCTTAATTTCCTTGTTTGAACTTAAAACTCATTCAATTCACTTTATTTCATTCTTTAGCATTTCATTAAGCCTAAATCATTCATTTTAGGCTAATTCAATTCCATTAGGCCATAAACCATCATTAGCTTAATTAAACACAATTAATTAGCTAAATTTCCAATTAATTAGAGTTAATCTTGATTAACTCATGATAGGGTCTAACAGGTAGCTAGCACATGAATCTCACAAAAGTGGGAAGGAAGCCTACAAAATGCCATAACGATTATGTTAACCGTTTGTTTTGAAAAAAATGTTAACCGAACCATATTTTATGATTTTCATTTTTTAAAAACCATAATCATAACCTAACCATAATCCAAAAAACCGTTAAAAACAGAACCGCGGTTAACCATATTAGACGGTTTGGTTACAGTTGATTGTCACTTTAAAAAAATATCTATCTTTGCCCTTTTGACACTGTATGCAAAACAACCCTATCATTTTTCACATATCAAATGAAACAACACTATCATTTTTCAATAAAAATAAGTACAACTAAAAGTCTAAAATGATACTACAAAACATCTAAGCCCTTTAGTTTTTTTTTTTTTTATATATATTAGTGTAGCGATCCGGTTAACCGTGTGCCGGTTAACCGAATCGTATTTTGCGGTTCGGTTCTGTTAATAACCGTGAGTTGAAATTGAAAATCGTAACAAAACTGGTTAACCGAGTGCCGGTTAACTGAACCGTATTTTGCGGTTTGGTTCAGTTAATAACCGTGAGTTGAAACTGAAAACCGTAACAGAACCATGAAGTACAGTTTTTCAATTTTAATAACCGTAACTGAACCATGAAACACGGTTATTAAGCACCGGTTCAATTCGGTTCAATCGATTACGCGGTTTTCCTTTTTTTTTTTTTTTACACCCCTACCACACATGTTCGAAGAGGAGCAAACACAATGCAAAAGGTAGTCCACAAATGTGAAAAGAGTGACAGACCCCTGTTTGGGGACTTTACATGTAGAATGAAGTGAAGTAAATGAGAAAAAAAGAAAAGATTAAAATATAAGTAAAGCTAGTCCACAAATGTCAAAGAGTAGGAGCTTAGGTTAGTAGGTTTGCTTTTGATTTCCTATATATATTGGTAGACGTAATTGAGTTGAGGAGAACACGACAATAGAGAGTTAATTTCGTCCGTGTTAACCTTTTCTTTCTCCCTTCTCACCTATGCTTCCATGTTTGCAAAGTGAATAACATTAAATCGGTTCTATCAGTGCCGTGACTCAATTCAACACCACTGAAAAAATGCAATTTGTGCAGTGAGAAGACTCCTTCTATGCATATTTTTATTTTCACTACCATATAGAGGAATACTGCATTCCTATTCCTCGATATATAGGAAATCGATGACAAGTAGCGCTTGGGGTTAAGAGATTGATTTGCCTTCAAATAAGTGATAGGAAGCCCAAACAAATAATAGAAAGCCTGGATATCCTGATTAACTAAAATCAGTGGTCTCAAGCAATGAAGTCTTCACGCAGGGCGGGCTCGGGTCCGGCACTTCCTTCCTGTGCCAGGCTTTTGTTGGATATGGGTTATCCCTTTAGATGATTTTATTACGGGAATGCGTTGCCAAGACGGTTGATAGAAAGAAGTTCCCAAATTCTCCATTATTTAATATCATTCTCCAAATCCTTAAACATGGCAAGAAATAGTTTTATATATTAATATATTTTAAAATCTTAATATTATTATCTAGGGGATCTTACTGGAAAAATCCCCTAAATCTGGTAGAGACCAAAAAGCGGACTGGTCCCCGGGGCCATTTTTGAGCTTTTTTTTTTCCTTTTTTGGCCAAGCATTGATATCGCTCTCACCTGTATACTTGAGCAGCGATAACACGATTCGTTTCTTCTAGATTTGAGAAGACTGATGCCAAACACCCTCAATTTCCTCATCCAAATGCAATTCATTAGTTCCAATCCCATGGGAGCTCAAAAACAACCCAAAATAGTGATGCCGAACAACCTCAATCTTAAAAAAGCCATTCTCCTCTTCTTCCATCTCTCTCCTCAATATCTAAAGTTTTCTTCAATTCAAGTCTTCTCCTTTCTTCTTCTTTCTGGTAAAATCATTAAAAAAAACTGCAAAGGAGAGTGGGTTTTGTTAGAGATTATCTATGACCTCTGTTAATAAGTTTGTTAGGATGTTAGTGTTGTTAGGATGTTAGTAGATTATCCTTATCTTTAGGATAAGGTTAGTTTAGTAATTGATTATAAATGTAGATCTTTTCAGTTAATAGAATTTACAGTGAAACTATAGGAACACAGCGATTCTTGAAAGTCTCTATGTATCAGAGCTGGATCCCGGTGATGATCTTGCGATCAAAGCCGGAACGACCTCATTTCCGCATTTATGCAATTATCACCGTCACTTGCATCACCTCTCTTTCATCCATCCATTCAAGCCTTACGATCCCTACGATCTCATCTCAAATCTTCATCGATCAAAGCTTCTGGAAGACATCATGTCAGATCTGATCTATTGGACCACCGGTACCGACAGACTCAAGCGAAGCGGGTAGCGACATTGATGGATCATAGACAAGCGGCGCCCATGAACACTTACAGATCTTTTTTATTAAAAAGTATTATCATTTATTTTTTTAAGAGATCAAACGGTTCTTATTTCTCATTTTCACAATCGCATATACTTTCTCTTGAAACAATATACTTTCTTTTGAAAGTGTGTGATTGAGGGGGGATGTTAGAGATAATCTATGATCTCTATTAATAAGTTTGTTTGTTAGGATCTTGGTGTTGTTAGGATGCTAGTAGATATCCTTACCTTTAGGATGAGGTTTGTTCAGTATTTGATTATAATTGTAGATCTTTTCATTTAATGGAACTTACTGTGAAATTATCGGAACACAGTAGTGATTCTTGAAAGTCTTTTGGTTTCTGCAACAAGGAGTATGGCGACTGGATCATCTATCTCGGAAGACCAAACGAATAGCGCAAAGGTTGTCTTCTCCAACAATGGCAATCGTATGCCATTTGTTTTTATTTATTTATTTTTTTGTTGTTTATCGGCTGCTCACCTAACATGAGCACTGATGATGCCAAAAAGTGTTTCGAGCACCACCGGCCAAGTGATAAGCAATTAATGTGAAAATTAATGAAGAGAGAGAATTTATAGTGGTTCGGTCAGTTTGACATACGTCCACTTCAATTGGTGATTTTACTATTCTCCGATGTAGAGATTTACAATTCAGAGGAATACAATGATAGTGTAAAAAATGGAGAAGAATTGCTTGCTTCCCAGTGCTGGTGGGGTTCCTTGTTTTATAGTCTTCCCCTAACAGATGGGGAGACTCTTCAGCAACGGATGCTCCATTCCGGCGGAGTCTTCGAACCACCCCCAACAGACGAGGCAGGTAGGATCTCCTCCGCAGGACTTGGTAAAAGCAGGTAGATGGAATACCGCGCTGACTTCGTCATATTGTGGATCTGGATCCGGCTCTTAATGGGTGGATTTAGACCTGGGCTCATCATGGACTTGGGTCACTTAGACCTGACCCACCATCGTGGATTGAGTCACTTGGGCCTAACCCGTCATTGTGGATCTGGATTCGGCTCTTAATGGGTGGATTTAGACCTGTGCTCATCACGGACTTGGGTCACTTAGACCTGACCCACCATCGTGGACTGAGTCACTTGGGCCTAACCCGTCATTGTGGACCGAGTCATTTGGGCCTGACCCATCATTTGCCCCCCAATATCCCTTGTCTAAGAAAACTTGGAGAAGGGGCATTTTTGAGCTCTGGGTTTGGTTAAGTTGTATTTCAAAGGTGGGCTCCCCCTCTGCTTGAATCTTGAAGAGTAATATTGACAAGTGGCCAATACATGTGCGCCATGCCCAATAGGGATTAGAGTGTTGCACGGTACATCTCGACTTTTCAGGTCGAGTTGGAGTTGAAGATTTCAATATTGAGGTAGAATTTGTTGCAATAAGGGACTCTTGAGATTGTCAGAAAGTCACTTTCAGATAGCTTCACCATAGAATAGCCTTGGGCGCCCCTGTGGTACTCTCTTTTCATCATTTTTATTTTTTATTTTTTATTTTATTTTTTGTGGGCGAGCACTTGGAAGGGGCGCCCATGTGGTAGGCGAGCACTTGGAAGGGGCGCCCATGTGGTACCTTTTTTGGGTAGATAATTGTTTCAAGTTGAAATCTTCCGTCTACAGTTGCAATTTACCAAACTCTCTCTCCATGAGAATCTTCCGTACAATGTACCCTTTTCTTTTCCTCCATCAGGATCTTCCTCCAAGTGGGCACCAGGTGATTAATTGACACTACTTCAACCATCACATTCACATCCCCTACAAAACATCAATTATTTAAATGTTGACCTTGGTCTTGGCTATGAGTATTTTAGTAGACTATTAGCAGTTGTACAAATTCTGTAAGGTGTTTCCGGTGTTTGAAATCATGCTGGGCCCACTTAGTGGATTACATGTTCCACGTGTGCCGTGTGAATGATGCAGAAAAGAAAACTCAAGACAGTCCAGGCCCTGCAGGCCACTTCACTTCATTGTCAGTGTCATGTTTGGAGAGGTCAGTGGGTCCCAATTATAAAGATGATAATAAGAGCAGGGTTTTGAATGAAACATGCTGCGACGGTGGATGGGCGAGGCGCTAGCTTGGGCGCCCCAGGCGCTGTACACGATGGCGCACGGGGAGTTGTTGGGGCGCCCCAAGCGCTGTGCACGGTAGACTGGCGCCCCTGCTGCTGGTGCGGACGTCGCCGAGGGGAAACACGGGTGGGGCGCCAGTCGCGCTGCTGCGGGTGCGCCTGCTGCGCGCGACGGACGGGCCTGGGGCGCCACCTGCTGTGTGCCGATATGGGCGAGCACGCGGGTGAGCATGCTACGTTAGTCCATCAGGCACCAAGGGATGTTGATCTATGCGAGCAAAGAGGTATAGCACACTCCCCGTTTGGAGCACCTTGGACGAGCCTGGGCTGCTTGGGTGAGCCGGGGCTGCCTTGGGAGCTCTGGGCGCTACGGAGGAGGCTGGCCTTGGCGTGCAGGCATCAAGAGGCCCCACTTTGAGCGAGCTAAGTGGGTCAGGCGACCCTCCAGGCGCTGGTTTGGCTTATTTGGGCGGCCAGACAGTTGGGTACGCTAATTTAATATAGTCCCTCAGGTTGCAGATGACCTGAGTTTCAAGATCTTGCCTTTTGAGACCGTGCTTTTGGCGCCCCCTGAGAGAGCCGCTAAGCTGGAGATTGGCTGCCTGTTTGAGAACAGTGCAGAGGTAGGCCAAGCTTTTTTGGCGACCCGCGAGAGAGCCGCTAAGCTGGAGATAGACTGCCTGTTTAAGAACAGTGCAGAGATAGGCCAAGCTTTTTTGGCGACCCACGAGAGAGCCGCTAAGCTGGAGATAGACTGCCTGTTTAAAAACAGTGCAGAGGCAGGTCAAGCTTTTGGCGATCCACGAGATGACTCACCTCGCTTGGACCTGTTGATTTCCTCAACATTCATATATTTTTGAGCTTTTGCCAATAGTTCTGGCATGCTCTTTGGTGGTCGCTTCGTTATTTAAAAGAGGAAACTGGATGAACGGAGGCCTCCCAGAAAGGCGGTCATGGTGACTTTGTCATTGGGCTCCTCGACTTGGAGGACCTCCTCGTTAAAATGAGCGAGGTAACTCCTCAGACTCTCATCTCAGTCCTGTTTTATGCTGAGCAGGTGTGTGGCGGGCTTCTGGTGGCGGCGTCCTCCAATGAAGTGCGACACGAAGGATTTGCTTAGCTCTGCAAAGGTGGAGATGGAGGCTGGGGCTAGACTGGAGAACCATTACCGTGTGAAACCCTTCAATGTGGTTGAGAATGCTCTACACATAATCTCGTCGGAGATGTTATGTAGTTGCATTAAAGTTTTGTAAGTTTCTAGGTGATCTAGTGGATCCTTTGTCCCATCGAAGGTCTCCATGGTTGGCATTTTGAACTTTTTAGGAAGTGGATAGTTCGCCACGCCGGGCTTGAACGGTGTGTCCGTTCGTTGTACTAGGTAGTCAATTGTTTCTGGTACCTGTGCCTTCATGGCATTGAAGAAGCTTTTGCTATTTTTGGTAGTCTTTCGGGAGATTTCCAACTGGGTTTTTGTGAAACGAAGATACCCTGTTTTTGGAACTTTTTGTGAGAAGAGAGAAATGGTTCACTATCTTGTTTTAGGAAAGAGTTTTTGAGAAATTGTTGAATTATTGATCTTTCACTTGACACGTATTATATAGAAAATTTGAAATGTGAAGCTATGATTTCCATACCAGTGAAAACTTCAGAGCAATTATGATGGAAAGCTGACCCTCGGTCATACTGAAGTCGGGCATATGGAAAGGGCTACCTATTGTTAGGGACCGTTTTATAAAAAAAAAAAAAAAAAAAGTGGTGACTAGTTTGGGTTCGTAGCCTTTTTAACGCGAGCCAGTAAGCCCATAGGGGTATTGCCATACCTAGTGCCCTAAGGACACCTGTCTTGGGAGTCACTGGCTGAATGCTCGTTACATGGGTTAATTAGAAAGCTTAAGGGACCTAGGCATTGCACAGTCATTTCTCTAAAAAAAATAAAAAAAATAAATAAAGAAAAAGAAAAAAGAAAAAAAAATCAAAATAGTGTTGTCCTTTGAAAAACAATAGTGTGAAAGCCACCACAAATGCCTTGAGAGGAATTATGTTAACTTTGACTGAGGTTCGGTGGCCCAGCATTTTGAAAAAAAAAAAAGATGTGTTTTCACGGAAATTGTTAGTGGATCGTTTTATGCTTTCATGCTTCTATATGTACACAATTTTCACCGTGCACGATTAATTTTTCCAGCATGATTTTGAGGATTTCTGACCAAAAGATAGGATTTGTGAATCACATTTGAGTTGTGTATTGAAAACCCCAAAATCAGGAATATCCGGTGTTCGTCGATACCTTGGCGGAAAATTCTCCCTGTTTTTCTTTTATGTTTTAGGAATTTTGTGGGTAGATTCACTGCAAACCCTCACGAGACTATAACTCGTCCTCTAGGGGGAACTTAGAGGTTTAAAGGCTTGCTGCACATGCTAAGTGCAGTCGTGCTCCCTACGAAAGTGGCCTTAGTTAGTTTTCTTTTTGTTTTAGCTTTGCTCGAGGTCTAGCAAAGTGTAAGTTGGGGGGTGTGATGAGAGTCTAAAAGATACATTTTAGGCCCCTTAATGAGGACTTGGTTATACCGTCGATAGAGATTAATTAGCTTAATTATGTTATTTTATTGTTTGTAGGTATTACAAATGCAAGGAGCGAAATTCAGAGCTAAAATGGAAGAAATCCCACAAAGCATGACAAACCGGAGTTGCAAGTAAGAAAGCTGCCAAATATGAGAAGAGACTCAAATAAGAAAGCAAAGCAAGAGTCCAAACATGCCTTGGACATCCAACATGGGTCCCACTCACCCCATAGCATGCCAACATGGAAGGTCTTCTAATTGTACCATGATTCTCAGAATTTTTAGGGGCAGCAACTTGAAATGGTCATAACTTTCAATTCAAGTGTCGGATTCGTGAAATCTATGTACCGTTGGAAAGATCTTTTCGAGTAGATATCCGTGGAGTCCAAGATTGTATAAATTGGAGCTATATCGAGGGAGATATGACCTTACAAAGTTCGCTGTGATGACCAGTGGGCCCGGACCCGACGGGAATCCGACTCCTATACGAATTGAAGACCTTTTTCACCCCAAAACTTATAAATAAGAGCCCAAACTCGTTTTTGGGGATATTCACATCTTGGGAGAAGTTTTGGGAGGCTTTCTGGGAGCTTGGGGAAGAGCATCAATGGGGATTTCGTCGAGACTTCTTCGTCAATCGTCTTCCATGAGTAACTAAATCTCTATCTTAGGGTTGTGATGAAACTTTAGTTTTGTGTTTATGGCAATGTATAGGTTCTAGGGTTTTATTTTAAATGCTTTGATTATATGACATTGATTTAATCCATTGATTGGATTCGTTTATTAATGCAATATCTCTTTTGGTGTTTTATTCTTGTAGTTTAGAATACCAAGTCATATAACATGATGCTTGAATGAATGTGTTTGTTAGATCTAGGATAATCTATGCCATAGAGATATGTTATGCCCTGATTTGCATCCATTACCCCTATTTGGTGACTCTGTGAAGGTTTGTAACCAGAACGAGTCTGGAAAGCATTGACAGTGAAACCCTAGACCTATATTCGCCATTGCACAGGCTATGGTGGATTCATACCCTAAGACTTTTCTCTAATTGGATCAAAACTTGTCTTTTAATTTGTTAATTTAGAAATCAAAACCAATTAACCCATTACTTCGCTTTCTAATAGGATTAGTTTAATAATCAGAACTTTGTCTTCTATTAGAATTAGTTTAGGAATTTAGGAAACAATACAACTTAGCCTTTTTGTCTCATTGGATACGATACTCGGTTAACATCTCTGCTTTTGCAAGCAGAGGTAGTAGCGGAGAATAATTTATAATTGCAACCCTGTTCTAGGATCGGTCATCTATATTGAAATTTAAAGGCCTTTTTGGTCTTCACCCCACTTTAAGGGGTTTTTTTTCCTGTAAATCCCCCTATTATTTACATTGTCAATTGTCACATGCCTCCAAACAGAAAGAAGAAAATAAAATAAAAATCCAATCAAGGTTGCATAAGAGCCCACAAAGTGAAGAAACATGGAGCAGATAGACAAATTAAAGGGCATTCTTTTACTGAGAATTCCTATGAATGCTAAGTAATGGCTTCCATGAAAAGGGACTGAAATCAAATAAGTACAATAATGGCCAAAGAGCAAACAAAGAAGCTCTAAATGTTGGAACTTCTAACACTACAATGTACTTAAAGCCAGGTGACACAGATGATGAAGGTGGATATGATTTGACCAGATAAAATACAAAACAAGTTTGACATATTTTATGAAAAGAGACTCAGACGTTGAGGAGTTGATCATGTATGGAGGATTGGATTTGGAGCTCGATTGGGCTGCAATACCGACTAGTGCTTAACCACATACCTTCAGTTGGTTTTACTCCTGCTCCCTCCGCAGTAGAGCCAAAATACTCCTCTGTTCTCCTTCTCCTTCCCGATTAAGTAGACTTCCACACTCAGACCATATGTACCAACTGATGTGGCACCTCCTTCCTCCTTGTCATAAATGAGTTAAGGATAAAAAACAGATGCTTCAGGGCCTTGATCCCATCATGCATGGGATCGCACTTGACAATGAAAGCAATGAGCCAAGACATTGCAGCCATTCCCACGGAATCAGCCCATAGTCTCCGGTCAAGGCGCTCTGTACCAGCAAACCTATTGAGCAACTCTACCATCAACACTTGCATAGATACAATTATACCCACGATCCATAGAAATAACCTGTTATCTTGAATCCCCTCAAACACGTTCTTCTTCTCTAAATTCCTCGAATTGAACAAATTAAAAACCTGACATAGAATAGATGTGTTGAAGATAAGGGTGTCATTGACAGATTCATCCACGTGGAAAATCGATTGGCCCTTGAATTGTAGGAGCAATAAGAGCACAATTTGAAAAAGAGCTTGAGATATAAGGTTCCTCCACATGATTTTTGTTATAAGGGGCTCTTCTGGAGAAACTGGACCTTTCACCATCAGCTCCTTGGTTGGGTGCTCTCTAGCCAAGGCCAGCGCACCTAGTGTGTCCACTATTAGGCTCTCCCAAAGTACCTGGATTGGGGAGATTGAGATTTTGTAGGTAAAGACAGCTGTAACGCAATTTACAACTAGAGTAACAATAATGAGTGTGAGCTGAAACTGGAGGAAGTTACGAGTGTTGTTGTAAATGCACCTCCCGCACTGCAAAATAGGTGCAATTGAAGTGAAATTGTCATTCAAGATGACAATCTCTGAACTCTCTTTTGCAACTTCTGTGCCCTGAATTTTCATTGAAAGTCCAACATTAGATTCTTTCAATGCTCGGGCATCTGTTGCATCACCTCCAGTGGTTGCGACTATGTGACCTGTCTGTTTTAGGCACTTTACCATTAAAAACTTGGCAGATGGGGAGGACCCAGCCATGACACGTATTTGATCTACCATTTTCATCCTTTGTTCATTTGGGTAATTGCTGAATTCTTGACCACCTACAACAGTGCCAAGGGAGTCTTGATTGGCTCGGAGTATCCCGCATTCAGTGGCTATGGCCTTTGCTGTGAAAATATTGTCCCCAGTTATCATCTTGACATCAACTCCGGCAAATCGACAATCTTCCACTGCCTTTCCCACTCCTGGCTGACATGTTTCCTTCAAGCACACCAAAACTAATAATGTGAAGCCACGTTCGTCAATTGGTCGTTCCCCTTTGGTGCGTTTGTGAGCAAAAGCAATGCACCGAAGAGGATGAGCAGCCATGCCTCGGATTGTTTCCTCGAACCTCCTCCTTGTTTGTGGATAAATGAATTTTGAGTTCCCATACGTAGTGTAGTAACGAGAACACATAGGCAATATCACTTCAGCAGGGCCTTTCCAATGCGCATGGTCAAAAGAATTTGCCCCATTCTTTTCTCTCAACAAGACCCCACTTCGCTGTTTGTTTGCATTGAAGGCTTCAACGTGCAGAACAGTGTAGAATTGCTTCAAGTTTTCCATGCTCATGCCTAACTCTGATTTGGCCCAATGAAGCATCGCCCTTTCACTGGGATTATAAAAAAATTGCAGTTGTGAAGTTGAACTAAGAACACTGCTGGTTGAGTTTAAACCCACAGCTTGGTGCAACAAGGACAGAGTTTCAGGGGCTATTATAGAGATGTCCCTTGTCAGAACCGCTTCCCCGATGCAAAACTTGGTGACCATCGTCTCGTGTGATGTCAAGGTGCCCGTCTTTTCAGTGCAAATGGTAGTGATGGTGCCCATGGTCTCCAGGGCCGAGATGTTCCGAAATAGAGCGCAATCACGAATCTTAGTTCTCCTTAGGTAAGCAGAAGTTAGAGTGACAATTATGTGCCAACCTTCAGGAATTACCATCACCCGAATAGTAATTGCAGCAGTAAAAATTCCTAGGATTGACTTCATTACCTCCTTTTTGTTCTTTTTGTTTCCATTGAGCTCTTTGCTCTGCATCCAATAACGCACCAATGAAACGACCAGAATGAGAAGAGAAATTGTCAAAACGATCCATCTAATGTGCGATGTTAGCCTCACAAGCTGAACTTGCAATGGGGTCTTCTGATCTAAATTACAGCATGATGAGTTGACCATCTTGCCCAATGGCATGTTCATCCCTACAGAGATGACAAGCATGGAAGCAAACCCACCAACCACCTCTGCTCCGGAAAATAAAAATGGATATTTGACATTGACATTGTGGCGCTCCTCTGGCATGCTTGACTCACTCACTTTCAAGGAATGGCCTCTCAAAAACAATCCATTTGCGGGGATACGATCACCAGTCTTTAGAAAGACCAAATCGCCCACAACGACATTGATTGCAGACGTATTTTGGTGCAAGCCACCTCTCCTGACCTCGACATTGATGTTGCTGCTCATGTAAGACAACATCAATGATTCCCTGTATGCACAGAAGTCACCGAGAGCTTTAATAACAGCAACTAAAGAGATGGCACAGAATATGATTCCTCCATCATAAAGCCTTTCCTTGAGGCCATGATTGTTAATCCCAAATGCCATAGTGAGCACTGGATAGATCAAAAGAAAGAGCATTTTGTGGTCTTCTTCGAAAGCTTTCAAGGCAAAGGAGAAGAAACTTCTTGTGGGTGGCCTCTTGTATGCATTTGAACCAAATTTCATCTTTCTGGTAGTGATATCATCTTCATTACCATGAATTCCTTTCTCAAGATCGGTTCCCAGGGCATTAGCAATTCCTTCAACTCCTCCTAATTGATAAATAGAGTGGAGGTCCTTTTGCTCGACAATTTTGTGGATTCCTTCTAAGATGTCAACCTATAGAAATAAATTTGTCATTATTGGGAAAAGAAACTAGGTTGGTTTTGAAAGAAAAAAAAAATTATGAAGACTAAACAACAATTGAGGCTGGGATGATGATATATAAATGGAACTCGACATTGAGATGATGATGATTGAAAATTAAGGTGCAAGGTTTCAGCTTAAAAGATTCAAAAAGTGCATTTTATATATGTTCAATTATAAGCTCAAAGAAAAATTTTCAAAGATGTAAAAGATCCAAGAATATAATTCTTGTCTGTAAAATTTTAAGTTCAGGAAAATATTAGAGAAAATCCCATAAATGGAGGGGGAATGGTTTTAAAAGGATCAGTTTTTATAGATGAACAGAGTAAGAAGTGTTGCAATGCAACTTTGTTCTCTGGAAAAAAACAGAATACAATAAAGAATTCCTCTCAAGATCAACGTAAGTCAAGAGGATGCATATTTGATATATAAAATATGGTGTGCAAAAGGATTTACAATACAGTACTCCTAATATTAGTCAATTGATGACAACGACTGTGTCATGGGACTTGGTATTTTATCTTTGTAGAATTTGTCCATTGATGGATTGTGATCTTAACAAATCATTGCTGGTACTAACAGACCATCTAAATTCAATGAAAAATCTTTGACTTTGATTAGGGTTATGAGTATCTTGAAATTCACAGGTGACAGTTTCTTCCCAAGTCAAGCCACTTGATCAATGGAAGAAACATAACGAACGCCAATGTCAGGAAGACTTTTTTCTTGAATGAAATGGTAATCAAATCTTTTAGGACTTTTGTCAAAAAAAAAAAAACACACAAATATCTAGGTGCCCAAGTCCCTATAAAATTTCTAATCTTGACCTAGCATGCATATAAAGATCCCAAGGCAGCCACCCTCTTGGTGGCATTGGATACTTTAGGAAGTGGAACAATGATTAGATGTGGTGAGAGTTGTGATGGGCTGGGCTAAAGCCTAGATTTCTAACTATTTCAGAGCAAGCCTATTCAAAATTCGAGTTCACTTGCCCATTTACATCCTCCAGAGTCTCTTTCTTGTGTTTGCACATAAGAAAAGGTGTCTCTAAATTAAATAGTTACAAAGTAAGAAAATATATGGGACCCAAGAAAAGCTTAATTATATGTGAAACTTAAAAAACACAATAATACATTGATTTAAGATATGGAGATGGGGAACATACTCGGAGTATAATACACTATTATCAACAAAACAATCTTGTACTGAGAACAAAATATATGTACGTTCAATAAAACTTAGACAGTGACACCTTCCACTGGACTGGAATCTAATGAAACATACTATTGAGGTTAACGTCCACCCTCGCTCGTGAGCGATCATAATTGTGGTCGAGCCCTTGCCCTCACTATAAAACTATTGTTGTGTCATTTCCTATCACCAATTGGTTTTGGGATAAGTGGTAGCTCAATAGGGTGTAAGATCCTACAAGTGATATCAGAGCCTGGTAGTTCAGGTGTTCGAGTCACGGGACACGCATTTTGCGAGTTCGCAGCATAACTGCAAAACACATGATGCACATCCATACAGTATTTTACCTTGTTGCTCTTTCTATTAATCTAGCAGTAAAATTGAGAATATAAAGAGCCTCACTATATTTATAGAGCGAAGTAGGACCACAATATCAGAAAATATTTGATATGAAAGATAAGTAGTTTTACCTTATAGTAAATTCACTTTATCATAACATGGATTACGCACTACAAGAAGCACAACTATATAAATGGTGATAAAATGAAGGGTTTAACTTCATTCAAAAGAAGTTCAGATGAAATGCTGTGTTTCACCAGTCCATTGTATTAATTCATCCTTTAAAAATGTTGGTGGGTATAAAAGAAAATTTGTTTTATGAAGCATAACTAAATTTAGCATCATGTTAAACCCTTCATCAATCTTCTTTTCCTTTTCAATAGTAATAAAATATTATTCAATAGGCCAAATTAATAAATTGTAGATCCCATGAGAAAATTGAAGATTTGAGAATTATGAATGATCATTAAGTAGAAAAATCATGTAGCCCCTAAACCAAGCAAGAACTCGAAAAATCATCTTCATATAAAATCTCAAGTTCTATTTTATGAAAATGATTTTTAGTTTCTTTTTCAAAAAATGAGCCTCATATAGCACATTCTTTTGATTATATTTCCCATAAGGAAATGTTATTTGATGTTCGTATGAGAGGCCTGGTTGAATCAAAAGGAGAAGTTATGTTATTTCACCTTAGAAGTTAAAACCCCCTCTTATATTTGAATGAGGATCCTCTTAGGGCAAGTCTTAGAGAATTTTTGGACATGTTTGTTTTTTAAGCAATAAAATCAAGTTCATGGAAAATTAATCACGGCCACCAAAAAGTTTACATTACCGTGTTTGGTGAAGTTTCAGCCACCAAAAACTACTCTTTTACTTTACTATCCCCAAAAAGATTTACCTCATAAAGCTTAAGAAAAGTGGTTACTTTACAATTTTTTGACTTCTCATCTAACTTCACTACAGTTTAGCTCGTGAAAACAAATGCCTAGTTTACTTTATTAGAAAGTGCACTTCACCTTTACCTAACCATAACATTCCCACCGATTCGACATTTACTTTAACTTACTTTACTGGTAAATGAAATAAGCGTGCCATCCATTGCTATATATCCATGCATGGGGCTATCTCTTGACTTTGTGGGGCTCACTGACCTTACATGATACGAGAAGGCCTTTGGATCTTGCTAGAAAAAAAAAAGGGGGGTTCATTGCAAGGACCTCTTTCATTTCGAATATCAATTTTAATGTCTTAGATCAAATAATTGGCAATATCTAAAAGACTAAGCTCTCTTTTTTCAAATAATCAAATAATAGAGTATGGTAGGGTCAGCAAACAACATAAACTCTGTCAAGTGTCCTATCTTAGAATTAATAAAGACGATCGTACTTATAGGTGGAAAACGGGTCAGACTGACTTGGGCTGCTTACTGGTTAAAGCCCAACCTAACCTGCTTTCAAAATGGGTAGGCATCCTTAACGCACACCGAATGTGCGTCAAGCCGATGTGACCAACACAACCAGAGCCAGACCCAAGTGCATTCATGTGGGGGCTGTCGCATCCATTAGACCTCGGTCTGCTTCTAAATCCATAATGAAAATTCGAGCTTGGTTTTGAAAAGTCACATAAAAATCCCATCTTCGCCCCCATGACCCATATGAGAATCCTAGGTTTGTTCCCAAAATCCAATCGCCTATTTGGATCCGTACCCCTCAAACAAAAATCCTAGGTCCGCCACGTCTGAATACAACCCACACCAGCAGCAGAAAGATTATACAAAGCAGGCTGAGTCAAATTTTGTCATTCCTAGACTCATATTAAAAACAAAATGTCAACACCTTGTTTGATTTTTCAACTGCTGTTAGAAGCTCTATTTCCTGGGAAGGTTGCCGCTATTGCAACTGTGATCCCAGCAACTACAAAATTGAAGGAATAGGTCTTAACAGCAAAAATTGCGAGCATAAATAAGGTAACAACAGGAAAGTCCATAATATCAAAAAATGTTTGATTTTGAAAACCGAATAATTAATTTAACCTTTTGTTAAATTAACTCAATCTGAAAAATTAGTGGCAGAAAAAACCGCCGCCAAAGGTCATCCCGCACGCCGCAAAATGTCACTTTTATTTAGTCCTAAAGCTGTTAAGTTTTTCGTAGAAAGAACAAATTAAATTTGCATCAAAGTGAAATTGAAGATTGAGATTTACTAAGAAATCTGCAGTGTGGGGGTGCCATCACGGTTATAATCTACGGTTCTCCTTAACCCGCACCCACATTATGTCTGGTAACTCCTGCAAAGTAGATGCTTTATACAATGCAATTGCAAGCATTTGTTTGAAAGTTTTATAAACTGACCTCCTGAGACTCTTTGTTGTTAGGATCAGCAGCATCCTCCTCTTCATCCTCATTATAATCTTCATCTTCTTTATCTCGATGAAGATTCTCTTCAAAATCCTCATCAAACTGATAATTCATCTCATCCCGATCATATACCTCTGGCTGTGTGTCCGCAGCAGTTTTTAGAAACTTATAGCCAACATTTGTCAGAGAGAGAAAATCCATGGGATATTCCTGCAAATGAATGACCCAGTGTTAAGAGTGCAGTAGAGAAAAAAGAAACAATAGCAACTACTACACAAACTCTCTCTCTATCTAGTCTATGAATGAGAAAAACAGCAGTAGAGAAAAAACAGCCGCTAAAGGTCATCCCGCCCGCCGCAAAAAGTCACTTTTATTTAGTCCTAAAGCTGTTAAATTTTCCGTAGAAAGAACAAATTAAATTTGCATCAAAGTGAAATTGAAGATTGAGATTTACTAAGAAATCTGCAGTGTGGGGGTGCCATCATGGTTATAATCTATGGTTCTCCTTAACCCGCACCCACATTATGTCTGGTAACTCCTGCAAAGTAGATGCTTTATACAATGCAATTGCAAGCATTTGTTTGAAAGTTTTATAAACTGACCTCCTGAGACTCTTTGTTGTTAGGATCAGCAGCATCCTCCTCTTCATCCTCATTATAATCTTCATCTTCTTTATCTCGATGAAGATTCTCTTCAAAATCCTCATCAAACTGATAATTCATCTCATCCCGATCATATACCTCTGGCTGTGTGTCCGCAGCAGTTTTTAGAAACTTATAGCCAACATTTGTCAGAGAGAGAAAATCCATGGGATATTCCTGCAAATGAATGACCCAGTGTTAAGAGTGCAGTAGAGAAAAAAGAAACAATAGCAACTACTACACAAACTCTCTCTCTCTATCTAGTCTATGAATGAGAAAAACAGCAGTAGAGAAAAAACAGCCGCTAAAGGTCATCCCGCCCGCCGCAAAAAGTCACTTTTATTTAGTCCTAAAGCTGTTAATTTTTCCGTAGAAAGAACAAATTAAATTTGCATCAAAGTGAAATTGAAGATTGAGATTTACTAAGAAATCTGCAGTGTGGGGGTGCCATCATGGTAATAATCTATGGTTCTCCTTAACCCGCACCCACATTATGTCTGGTAACTCCTGCAAAGTAGATGCTTTATACAATGCAATTGCAAGCATTTGTTTGAAAGTTTTATAAACTGACCTCCTGAGACTCTTTGTTGTTAGGATCAGCAGCATCCTCCTCTTCATCCTCATTATAATCTTCATCTTCTTTATCTCGATGAAGATTCTCTTCAAAATCCTCATCAAACTGATAATTCATCTCATCCCGATCATATACATCTGGCTGTGTGTCCGCAGCAGTTTTTAGAAACTTATAGCCAACATTTGTCAGAGAGAGAAAATCCAGGGGATATTCCTGCAAATGAATGACCCAATGTTAAGAGTGCAGTAGAGAAAAAAGAAACAATAGCAACTACTACACAAACTCTCTCTCTATCTAGTCTATGAATGAGAAAAACAGCCGCTAAAGGTCATTCCGCCCGCCGCAAAAAGTCACTTTTATTTAGTCCTAAAGCTGTTAAATTTTCCGTAGAAAGAACAAATTAAATTTGCATCAAAGTGAAATTGAAGATTGAGATTTACTAAGAAATCTGCAGTGTGGGGGTGCCATCAAGGTTATAATCTATGGTTCTCCTTAACTCGCACCCACATTATGTCTGGTAACTCCTGCAAAGTAGATGCTTTATACAATGCAATTACAAGCATTTGTTTGAAAGTTTTATAAACTGACCTCTTGAGACTCTTTGTTGTGAGGATCAGCAGCATCCTCCTCTTCATCCTCATTATAATCTTCATCTTCTTTATCTCGATGAAGATTCTCTTCAAAATCCTCATCAAACTGATAATTCATCTCATCCCGATCATATACCTCTGGCTGTGTGTCCGCAGCAGTTTTTAGAAACTTATAGCCAACATTTGTGAGAGAGAGAAAATCCATGGGATATTCCTGCAAATGAATGACCCAGTGTTAAGACTGCAGTAGAGAAAAAAGAAACAATAGCAACTACTACACAAACTCTCTCTCTATCTAGTCTATGAATGAGAAAAACAGCAGTAGAGAAAAAACAGCCGCTAAAGGTCATCCCGCCCGCCGCAAAAAGTCACTTTTATTTAGTCCTAAAGCTGTTAATTTTTCCGTAGAAAGAACAAATTAAATTTGCATCAAAGTGAAATTGAAGATTGAGATTTACTAAGAAATCTGCAGTGTGGGGGTGCCATCATGGTTATAATCTATGGTTCTCCTTAACCCGCACCCACATTATGTCTGGTAACTCCTGCAAAGTAGATGCTTTATACAATGCAATTGCAAGCATTTGTTTGAAAGTTTTATAAACTGACCTCCTGAGACTCTTTGTTGTTAGGATCAGCAGCATCCTCCTCTTCATCCTCATTATAATCTTCATCTTCTTTATCTCGATGAAGATTCTCTTCAAAATCCTCATCAAGCTGATAATTCATCTCATCCCGATCATATACCTCTGGCTGTGTGTCCGCAACAATTTTTAGAAACTTATAGCCAACATTTGTGAGAGAGAGAAAATCCATGGGATATTCCTGCAAATGAATGACCCAGTGTTAAGAGTGCAGTAGAGAAAAAAGAAACAATAGCAACTACTACACAAACTCTCTCTCTATCTAGTCTATGAATGAGAAAAACAGCAGTAGAGAAAAAACAGCCGCTAAAGGTCATCCCGCCCGCCGCAAAAAGTCACTTTTATTTAGTCCTAAAGCTGTTAATTTTTCCGTAGAAAGAACAAATTAAATTTGCATCAAAGTGAAATTGAAGATTGAGATTTACTAAGAAATCTGCAGTGTGGGGGTGCCATCATGGTTATAATCTATGGTTCTCCTTAACCCGCACCCACATTATGTGTGGTAACTCCTGCAAAGTAGATGCTTTATACAATGCAATTGCAAGCATTTGTTTGAAAGTTTTATAAACTGACCTCTTGAGACTCTTTGTTGTTAGGATCAGCAGCATCCTCCTCTTCAGCCTCATTATAATCTTCATCTTCTTTATCTCGATGAAGATTCTCTTCAAAATCCTCATCAAACTGATAATTCATCTCATCCCGATCATATACCTCTGGCTGTGTGTCCGCAGCAGTTTTTAGAAACTTATAGCCAACATTTGTGAGAGAGAGAAAATCCAGGGGATATTCCTGCAAATGAATGACCCAGTGTTAAGAGTGCAGTAGAGAAAAAAGAAACAATAGCCACTACTACACAAACTCTCTCTCTATCTAGTCTATGAATGAGAAAAACAGCAGTAGAGAAAAAACAGCCGCTAAAGGTCATCCCGCCCGCCGCAAAAAGTCACTTTTATTTAGTCCTAAAGCTGTTAAATTTTCCGTAGAAAGAACAAATTAAATTTGCATCAAAGTGAAATTGACGATTGTGATTTACTAAGAAATCTGCAGTGTGGGGGTGCCATCATGGTTATAATCTATGGTTCTCCTTAACCCGCACCCGCATTATGTGTGGTAACTCCTGCCAAGTAGATGCTTTATACAATGCAATTGCAAGCATTTCTTTGAAAGTTTTATAAACTAACCTCTTGAGACTCTTGCTGTCCCAGTCGCTGTGGCTTTTGTCGTGGCTTTCCTTGAGACTGTTGCTGTACCCATCCCTGTGGCTTTTGTTTTGGCCTTCGTCCCACAGTTGCAGTCTCCTCCATCTGCTGCTTCGTGTCCTTGTATTTATCCAATGCCATCTTCAGAGAATGCATGGGATATGGCTGCAAATGAATGACCCCAGTACTATGAGTGCAGTAGAGAAAAAAGAAACAATAGCAACTACTACACAAACTCTCTCTCTCTATCTATTCTATGAATGAGAAAAATTGCAGTAGAGAAAAAACCGCCGCTAAAGGTCATCCCGCCCGCGCAAAAAGTCACTTTTATTTAGTCCTAAAGCTGTTAAATTTTCCGTAGAAAGAACAAATTAAATTTGCATCAAAGTGAAATTGAAGATTGAGATTTACTAAGAAATCTGCAGTGTGGGGGTGCCATCATGGTTATAATCTATGGTTCTCCTTAACCCGCACCCACATTATGTCTGGTAACTCCTGCAAAGTAGATGCTTTATACAATGCAATTGCAAGCATTTCTTTGAAAGTTTTATAAACTAACTTCTTGAGACTCTTGCTGTCCCAGTCCCTGTGGCTTTTGTTGTGGCTTTCCTTGCTGTACCCATCCCTGTGGCTTTCGTCTCACAGTTGCAGTCTTCTCCATCTGCTGCTTCGTGTCCTTGTATTTATCCAATGCCATCTTCAGAGTCTCCTCCATCTGCTTCGTGTCCTTGTAGTTATCCGATGCCATCTTTTGAGTCTCCTCAGCCTGCTGCTTTGTGTCCTTGTATTCATCTGATGCCATCTTCTGAGTCTCCTCCATCTGCTGCTTAATCTCCATGAATGTATCCGATGCCGTCTTCTGATCATCCTCCCACTGCTGCTTGGTGTCCTTTAATGCATCCAGGGGACCGTCTGTCTGCTCCGTCGCAGGCTCCTTTGCATCTGAAGATGCATTGCCCCGTTCACCGTTGGGTGCAATTGGATTCTCTGTAGAGTCCTTATTATTGTCTGTTTCATCCGACGGTTGATTATCATCATCCAAGGTGTCTTTTTCGTTGGTGTACTCTTTGTTGTTAGGATCATCAGCATCCTCCTCCTCTTCATAGTCATTATAATCTTCATTTTTTTCATCTTGTTCAAGATTCTCATCATCTGGATAAAAATCCTCACCAGGTTGATCTTCCACCTCTTCCTGATCAGGTTGATCACCCAGCTCTTCTTTATCATCCACCGGATCTTCCTGAAAATTCATCCCATCCCCTTGATCATCCACAAAAGGTTTTGCTGACACGCTAAAATTAGGGAGGAGAGATAGAGACTCCATGGGATATTGCTGCAAATGAATGACCCCAGTGTTAAGAGTGCGGTAGAGAAAAAAGAAACAATTGCAACTACTACACAAACTCGCTCGATCTATGAATGAGAAAAACAGCAGTAGATTCCTCACTCCCAACCCAACTCCATGCTAAACAACTACTGCAACATATGCTGCCCTTATAATGCATCCAACCAATGAAAGCCTGCCATGTGCCCGGCGTTATTATTGAAGACACTTGGGATCTTCTTTGATTCGCTAAAGCAAAAGGAGAAATTGACTAGAGTCATATATACTTTTATCACCCTCAAAGAGCCAACGTGAAACACACATAGCACCCTTCTTTCTTTCCTTTCTATTGTTTATTAGTTTTATAGAAAAGATCTCGTCCATGCCGACTTGTGTGGTCTGTGAGTGATTCAATCATTCTGCAGCATCTGATCAAGTTTGGGCCCAACAGGTACCATTACTGGAACCGGATCCCGGTTCCTTCATTATTTTATCATTGTCAAATGTTGGTGACTGACTGATGTGATTTATGTAAATTTATCGATCGAACTATTTTTTTTTTTTTTTTTCAGAATTGTGTGCCTTTAGTATAGAGTTAGGGCGTAGACCACTTTAGCTTTTGACTCCAGAGTCCAGCCTAGCTTATTGCACATGCCACAGGATCCGACCTAGGCTCGTCAGGGCCTCTTCATCGTCTTCTAAATTAGGAGTTTCCAATCATACATAGATCCATCGCTGATGCTATTACAGACCAAATGAAGTGACTCAAATAGCAAAAATATAGATCAAACAAAAGTATAAGGATCTCCAAGCCCAGCATGCGCCTGGTTCTAACGAGGCCCAGCCCATGAAACCCACATTGTTGCCATTACAATATGAACTGAACGGATTGTATACTAATGTGGTCCAGCTTTGTGTGGCCGCCTTGGATACATTCCTTTCATTGGGAATAGGAAGATTGAAAGACATCTTTAGAAAAAAGGGTTATCAAAAAAAATATTTTAAAATCCATTAGATTATTTTAGCCCTTGATTTAACGATCTTAATTTTTTATGGTCTTTTAACAATAATTTTTTTTTCTTATTTTTGTGGGAATCAATCCAATGGTGAATAGAGGCAAGGTGAGCATAAAATTAGGTAGGTGCCTAATCAGTGATATAAGAGTGTGAAAATAGCTGCATTAATCAAAGGTAAACCCAAGTGAGACCCACAGAGCTTGACCATTCTAAGCTGGTCTCTTTTAGGACAATATTCTCTTCGAGAGGAGTACCCCAAAACTTAGCCTTCTGTGTTAATGTTTCACTAGCACAACCACCCGTGCTCGGCACGATACATCCATGTATTATAAATTAAATACTTGTACATTAAAAAGGTTATGCGGATTACCTCTTTCCATCCATTAAGTTGAATGAATGAAAAAAACAACAAACAAACAAACAAACTTAGGGAGAATGGGAGTAAAAGAGATGGGTGGAGCAAGAGACTTAAAAAAAGAGGAAAAAGTAGAACTAAAGTAGAGAGTAGTGGGTGGTTTGATGAAATAACAATATAAGTGGGTAGTTATGGGGAGAAAAAATGAAATATTTTAATAAAGAGGAATAACTTGACAATCAAAATCCAATTCAAAAACACTTTAAGCTTAATATATATATATATATATTTTGTGTGGTTTTTAGCTTATTACAGAAGGGAGACGGACCGTCCTTACCATGAATCATATGGACTCATCCATACTGTCCATTACAAAGGGAGATCCAACGGTGCTCATAGTCCCTATATATCCCATTGGAGGGAAACGTAAAGGGCAAAAAAAAAACCCTTCTATGTGGAAACAGAAGGATCTTGTGTCTTTTCTATCCAGTCGCCCCTATCGTCATCCCTCTCCGGCGGCCACGGGACTAGAAATGGAATGAGCTTCTATGTCTTTTTCTCTCCAGGCCCCCTCATTGTCATCCCTCTCTCGCGGCCACGAGATCCCAGGACACATCATAGCTCAAAGAACTCTCTCAGACTCTATTTTTCCCCATGACCCAGCCCTAATCAAACCCAAGCCGTCATCTCTCTCTCTCTCTCTCTCTCTCTCTCTCTCTCTCTCTCTCCATGAACTGCGTTTCCCTTTCTCCTCCCTCCATGAAAACCTCCCCAAATCAGGCGTGGTTTTGGGGCCAAGAGGCGCTCTCTCTCTCTCTCTCTCTCCATGAACTGCGTTTCCCTTTCCCCTCCCTCCATGAAAACCTCCCCAAATCAGACGTGGTTTTAGGGCCAAGAGGCGGTATTTGGAGCCATCTCAATCTGGTGTTTGGGGTGGGCATGGGTTGTGGCATTGCACTCGGATTTGGGTGTGGCCAATGCCGGCGTTGGGATTTTGAGGCCCTATTAGCTCCCTCTATCTCATCACTACATCTAAAATCTAAACTCTAATTCTACCTCTTTGTGTGCTCTTTCTTGGAACCAACCGAACCCCGTTCTAGTATCTAATATGGGTTTTGTGACTCAACCCAAATGCAAACCCTGTTGTCAATCGTTTGTTTGTTTTGTCGAACCCAAATGCAAGCTAAATGTCTTCTACTCATATATATATATATATATATATATATATATATATATATATATATATATATATGGGAAATGTTCAAGTGCATCTATCCCTCACCATAGGGTGAGGATACTTTTCCTTTTTGCACATGAAGACAAGGAAGTGTACCTCACCCTATGTACTTGAAAATTCACTTTTGTATTTGAAAATTCCCATTTATGGAAGCATCCCTCACCCTATGGTAAGGGATGGATGCACTTAAAACTTCCCCTATATATATTATATATATTTGTCAGTCGTTTGTTTGTTTTGTTGAACCCAAATGCAAGCTAAATGTCTTCTACTCATATATATATATATATATATATATATATATATATAAAGAACTTGTATTGGTTGTTTTACAATTGGTATTTTTTCTTTTTTCACTCCGAGATTTGTCTCTAGATGCAGTTTTCTATTGCATGTCATGGGTGTGATGCTGATGACAATACTGAAGGAATGTGGTTCAATGGTTTGGGAAGCTGTATACACAAATCTTTTGCAGCCCATGTGGAATAGAATGAATTGGAGAAGCAACAAGCAACATGACTCTGAGAGTGATGGAGAACATAGGCAATGGCTGTAGAGGAGAAGGAAGTACATTGAATGTATATGTTGCAACAAAATAAGATGTGTATGTTGAATGTATTATTTTGTACCGGGATGTATGGGATGATTCTAAATTGATGAAGGTTGAATGTCATTGTACCATTTTTGTATAAAGTTGAATGTCTGTGAATGTATACATTCAAATTAAAATTACAATACTTCATTCCAACATATATATATATATATCAGCAAGGCTCTCCTAAGCTTAAGTATGTGGTGGGACCCACATGGAAATGGGGATGGAGGGGATTTTAAGGACTCCTTGTGATCTTCCTCTCTGCGAAAAATCAGCCATAACTGTAATTTCTATCATCCTCATATGAGTCCAAAATTTTAATGGTCAACAGTTCATTTGGATCGATACATAGTCAAACAAACAGTTCAGTAAATTCGGATTTGACCGAAAGTTAGTAGACATGTACAATTTAGGGGGGCCATGTGTTTGGTCCATTTGGATGGACCAAAGGTGGGCCCTATAAGCATGAGTTTACGAAATTTAAACCTAAGTTTGAGCTTAGGAGAGCCTATATATATATGGGAAAGTCTCAAGTGCATCTATCCCTCACCATAGGGTGAGAGACACTTCCCATTTTTGCACATGAAGACAATGATGTGTACCTCACCCTATGTACTTGAAAAGTAACTTTTGTACTTGAAAATGCCCAATTATGGAAGTGTCCCTCACCCTATGATGAGGGATGGATGCACTTGAAACCTCCCCTATATATATATATATATATATATATATATATATATATATATGGAGATGCTCCTATGAGAGCATCTCACCTTATCATGAGAGATAAAGGTTAAGTTCCATTGTTGACATTAGATATAGATGTGAGGGCTCCCATCTTATCTCTCATAAAATGGACCGCTTATTACCCTTGAAATATACAATAAAAGAAAGCCACGGACAGGCTGTCTTGTTTTGAAATTAGTGCTGCATTTGGATTTTTAATGAATTTAAGGCATTATAACTGTTTTAAGCCTCATCAGAAACGGGTATTGGTATGTTGACATTCGTTGCAAGAACTAATGAAGTTCATCGTAACTTCTTCTGGGAAATACACGACACTTCTCCAATGAGCCCACTTAGAAAAAATTTAAACCAATCAAATTAAATGGCCTTATCTTTTATGCCCCTCTCCAAAATTTCACTTCAATAAGAGTTAGGTCCACTATTCAATTATAAAAACTTCAAGTTTTCCATGGTGTTCTATCAGAAGGTGTGCCCAATTACTATTGAAGTGAAATTTGGCAACAATCAATAATAGATGAGGGTATTTAATTTGAAATTAATAGATGAGGGTATTTAATTTGAACAGATTGGATATTCCTGTAAGTGGATCCTGATAATAAGTTCTCCAAATTGCCCCATCATAAATTATAAGAAACGGCAATGGTGCCACTTCTTTCTCATATCATCCAAACATATGATTGGTGCAGAGGGGTTTTATTTTTTTCCAAATAACTATTCTTTTCAGAATTTTGAAATGTCCCTCGTGTATTAAATGATGCATAACATGTGGATGCTTTTAATTGAATGAGAAAAGGGATATTCTTTAACAAAAAAAAAAAAAAAAAAACCCTGGCGTTTTGTAGTGTGCTTCACTCTCTCTCTCTCTCTCTCTCTCTCTCTCTCTCTCTCTCTCTCTATAATTGTGAGATTTAACTCTCACCATCTTACGGTGAAAGACACCATGATAGGGTCCCATCTATCACCAATCCAAACTATGCACTCACATTGGACATATATATACACACTTTTGATAACTGTAGGGTATTATTATTATTAATAAAAGAGAGTGCATACAGAAGTTTCAGTGAACATTGATGGGTTAGACCCAAATGGCTCAATCTGCGCTGACGGGTTAAGGTCAAACGGCTCGGTCCACGATAGCGGGTCAGGTCTGACTGACCCAAGGTCCATGTCTATGTCCACCCTTCGGGGACCGGGTCCAGATCATCGAATGACAGAGTCAGACCACGCGTCGTTCCATCGACCAGCTTTCACCAAGTCCCGCGGAGGAGATCTTACCTGCTCATCTGTTGAGGACAGTGCGGGAGACTCTACCAGATTGGAGCGTACATCGTTGGAGATCGCCGGAGATTCTCCCCACCCGTTGGGGAAAGACTATAAAAGGAGAGTCCTACTAACGGAGGGAAAAAAATTGATTTTCTCCAGTTTTCACACAATCATTGTAATTTTCAACTTTGTAATCTCCTCCCCAGAGCAGTAAAATCACTAGTTTGAAGTGGACGTAGGTCGAACTGACCGAATCACTATAAATTCTCTCTCTTTCTCTCCATTAATTTTCACATTATTTACTAATCACTTGACCGGTGGTGCCCAAAACACTTTTTTTGATTCATCAGTTTGACGCCGTCTGTGGGAAACGAAAAGAATTTCCTTTTTTCAAAAAGCCATGCCGATCACCAGGTCAACAAGGCGACAAGACGGTAACCCCTCGCGCGAGGGCGAGGGTAATCCTCTACCGACCAATCCTGCACCGAATGCTCCCGTTCCCTCTCCCCAGCAGATGCTGGAAACCATGCAGCAGTTGGTGACTCAGAACCAACAAATATTGCAGCTCATGCTGGCGGGCCAAGGAGGAGCACTAGGTGCAGGACCGCAGGAACGCTCAGAGCAACTGGTTGCTCCACGCAGAGGGGCACCTCACCCGGGCGCGCGTCCACGCGGTGCCCGAGGCCGAGGCGCCAACCGACGCCACCCTCACCTGGGCGCCCAACCCCTGGGCGCCGAGGGTCGAGGACTACCTCTGGGCGCCCAAGCCCTCTGGGCACCCGTCATTATGGCGCCCATGCCCAGGGGATATCTGATGGAGCTCCGCCTGTCGTCCCGCACGAAAGACTACTGGTCGATCCTGAAGGCCGCGCTCATCTCGACGTACCTCCTCCCCCGGGAGGAGTCACGGGCGGGTCGAATCGCGGTGGACTTCCACCTCCTCCCTCTGCTTCGAATCATGAGGATCCTGATTTCCAAGAGGAGGGAAGTGGAAATTACAGCCTGGAAGACGAGAGCCAATTCCAAGGTCAATCCAGAGAAGCTCCCAACCTTTGGGACGAGAAGATCAAAGAGATGCAAAATCAGATTGACAATGTCTTCAACGCCATAAAGGCGAAGGCACCGGAGACGGTAGATTATCTGGTTGGGCGAACGGATTCGCCTTTCAAACCTGACGTGGTGAACTACTCACTCCCTCGAAAGTTCAAGATGCCATCCGTGGAGACCTTCGATGGAACGAAGGATCCACTAGACCATCTAGAGATGTACAGAAAAAAAATGCAGCTACATAATATCCCTGACGAGATAATGTGCAGGGCATTCCCAACTACATTGAAGGGTTCCGCTCGGCAGTGGTTTGCCAATCTCCCCCAAGCATCCATAGCCACCTTTGGAGAGTTGAGCAGATCTTTCGTCTCACACTTTATCGGTAGGCGCCGCCACCAGAAGCCTGCCGCACACCTGCTCAGCATAAAGCAGGATCGGGATGAGAGTCTGAGGAGTTACCTCACTCGTTTTAACGAGGAGGTCCTCCAAATCGAGGAGCCCAATGACAAAGTCACCATGACCGCCTTTCTGGGAGGCCTCCGTTCATCCAGTTTCCTATTTTCAGTAATGAAGCGACCACCAAAGAGCATGCCAGAACTATTGGCAAAAGCTCAAAAATATATGAACGCTGAGGAAATCAACAGGTCTAGGCGAGGTGAATCATCTCGTGGGTCGCCCAAAAAAGCATGACCTGCCTCTGCACTGTTCTCAAACAGGCAGCCTATCTCCAGCTTAGCGGCTCTCTCATGGGTCGCCAAAAAGCTTGGCCTACCTCTGCACTGTTCTCAAACAGGCAACCTATCTCCAGCTTAACGGCTCTCTCGCGGGTCGCCATAAAAGCTTGGCCTACCTCTGCACTGTTCTCAAATAGGCAGCCTATCTCCAGCTTAGCGGCTCTCTCATGGGTCGCCAAAAAGCTTGACCTACCTCTGTACTGTTCTCAAACAGGCAGCCTATCTCCAGCTTAGCGGCGCCTGACCCACTTAGCTCGCCCAAAGTGGTGCCTCGTGATGCATGCGTGCCAAGGCCAGCTTCCTCCATAGCGCCCAAAGCTCGCAAGGCAGCCCTGGCTCTCCCGAGCAGCCCAGGCTCGCCCAAGCTGCTCCAAAACGGAGCGTATAAATCAAATCGAAGCTCTCGACGAGCCCTGCAGAACTCACCGCCTATGGCGCTGATTGATGGTGTCAAAAGTCCAAAAAAGGTTCAGAAACAGCTGTTTTGGCCTCCAGAAGTTTTTCAAAAAAAAAAAAAATCTTCTCAGCTGGCCTGGGCGGCGCCAGCTCCTCGTCCACCCCCCGCAGCAGTGCCCGCCACAGCAGCAACAGGCGCAGCGGCGCCCGTGTCTCCCCGCGGCAGCAAATGCAATAGGGCGCCCCGTCACTCGGTCGTCGCCTCGCTTGTGGTTGAGGGCGCCTCGCCAGTTCACTGGCATGCTCGCCCACTACAAAAAAAAAAAAAAAAAAAAAAAAAAAAAAAAAACAAGTACCACATAATGGGCGCCCCTTCCAAGTGCTGGTTGGGCGGCCCTTCCAAATGCTGGGCGCCCAAGTGCTGGGCGTCCCTGCCCCCACTATAAAAAAAAAAAAAAAAGACATGGGCACCCCTTCCCTAGTTCATCCACGTGCTCGCCTCGCCCACCAACAAAAACCAAGAAGAAAGTATGATCAGGGAACAAAAGTCAAAAGAAAGACTCCATCTGTCATATGTTATTCTAATCAAAGGGACAAAAGTAAAAGAAGTCCATATTGGGTGGAGATGATATGATGGCCTGTCATAGTTACTTTTGATGTGTATCCACCCCATCATACATGTGAGTCCCATAATATGATATTTTAATTAGGTGCCCTGGCATAATTACTTTTGATGTGGTATCTACCTCATCATACATCAGATGAACAGTGAATGATGAAAGGAAGTGTGCTTCTTAAAGTTGGCATAGGCACAACGGCCATACAATTGTAAAAAAATAAAAAAAAATAAAAAATAAAAAAAAAGGAACTGCTCGCCCAGCATAGCAGCGCCCTACAGCAGGCTGGGCGCCCCGCACCCGCGACAGAACTCCTCGCCCGCAGCAGACCTCAGCGCCCGCACTCCTCGCCCAGCGCTCCGCGCCCGCACTCCTCGCCAGCGCTCCCAGAGCTCAATAATTCAAGCTAATGCCCCTTCTCCAAGTTGTCTTAGACAAGGGGCATTGGGGGGCAAATGATGGGTCAGGCCCAAATGGCTCAATCTGCGCTGACGGGTTAAGGCCAAACGGCTCGGTCCACGATAGCGGGTCAGGTCTGACTGACCCAAGGTCCATGTCTATGTCCACCCTTCGGGGACCGGGTCCAGATCATCGAATGACAGAGTCAGACCACGCGTCGTTCCATCTACCAGCTTTCACCAAGTCCCGCGGAGGAGATCTTACCTGCTCATCTGTTGAGGACAGTGCGGGAGACTCTACCAGATTGGAGCGTACATCGTTGGAGATCGCTGGAGATTCTCCCCACCCGTTGGGGAAAGACTATAAAAGGAGAGTCCTACTAACGGAGGGAAAAAATTGATTTTCTCCAGTTTTCACACAATCATTGTAATTTTCAACTTTGTAATCTCCTCCCCAGAGCAGTAAAATCACTAGTTTGAAGTGGACGTAGGTCGAACTGACCGAATCACTATAAATTCTCTCTCTTTCTCTCCATTAGTTTTCACATTATTTACTAATCACTTGACCGGTGGTGCCCAAAACACTTTTTGGCATCATCAAACATAATTATCAAAAAACAAAACAGCACCATTCGACCATATCCATTAGATATATATTAAAGCAAAGGGGGAGGTGTGCTGTGAGGGGCTCCACCTCAGCATCCAATTATTCTCCTTTCAGAAAAATCACTTAGAAAATCAAACAGAGATTTGGTTTTAATGTAGACTACTCCAAATCTCTCCCTCTAATACTTCCCTAAAATCTTCCATCCTCCTAAAATCTCTCATTCTAATACTTCTTGAAAAAATATCTCGTTATCTTAGTAGGATTGAATAACTACTCAATAGGACCCATATCTCAATAGTTGTGAAACGTTATCACTCTATCTATATTTTTCTAACTTTTCTCTTGATAATCTTTGTTAGTATTTTTATTGGCTAATTCATGGGTCCGACAAAACTCTGGGTCCATTGAGTTGTATTTTCTAATTTATTTTAGAATGGACTGTAGTTGTATCGCCGGAAGAGCTGAAGCGAAGAATAAAAGAAAAAAAGCAGATCGGGCGAAATTCCCCAGGCCCGATCGATCAGAGTCTCAGACCGATCGATCGGTCAGAAAAAGCATCCAGTTATTTGGATGGTCCGATCGATCGGACAGCGTGCGCAGAGTTCGGGAAAGTCTCCAGTTTCTATACGAAGTTGTTTCCTTTTGAGACACTGTTTCCCAGTTTGAGTCCTACTTGTGCACTAAGTCTAAGGCACGAATTTGGGGCTATTTATAGATTGTTTCTCTCGCGTAGAGTTTAGGAAAGTCTCCAGTTTCTATACGAAGTTGTTTCCTTTTGAGACACTGTTTCCCAGTTTGAGTCCTACTTATGCACTAAGTCTAAGGCACGAATTTGAGGCTATTTATAGGTTGTTTCTCTCAACCCTAAGGAGAACACACACAACTCTCATTGATTAGAGTCAGAGATATCTTAGAGAGAGTTAATTCTCTAGAGCCATTGAGAGATTATTCTGAAGGGCTGCTCTAGAAGGTTGTTGCTGCTTCTACTTTTCTTGTAGAAGATTGATCATCTTGGTTGACAAGGTGCGAGGAGATCAAGTAAGGAGAACGGGGTGCGGTGGATGTCGTGTCAGTGGATTCTTTACAAGAATAACTACAGTCCTTAGGTCGAGATACAGACTGAGGTAAAGGAGCTTGTGAGTATATCTTGTAACTGTTCGTGAACTCTTGATTTCTGGTTCGTGGTTTTTCTCCCTGAATAGGGTTTCCACGCTAAATATTGTGTCTGCCTTCTTGTGGTGTGTGATTAGTAGATAGCTAGTTCTATATTGTCTGATTGGTTTATTTCCGCTGCATTGATTGGTTAAATTAGAACTAGTAATCCATTCTGGTAGCCCTCAAGGGATTTCTCAATTGGTATCAGAGAGGGTTGCACTATTTTATTGTGTTGATCCAAATATTGTTAGAATGGATGTCTATCGAGAAGGCACTTTAACCAATAAGCCTCCTCTGTTGGATGGTAACAATTATGCTTATTGGAAAGCCAGAATGGTTGCCTTTGTAAAAGTCATAAATGTGAAAGTTTGAAAATCTATTGAGAAAGGCTATTCCTTGCCCACCATCACTACTGATGGGATAACCAGTTTTAAATCTAAAGAACAGTGGACAAAGGATGAAGAATTGGCTACCACTTGCAACTCTAGGGCTTTGAATGCTATTTATAATGGAGTTAGCATATTTGAGTTTCCTAGAATTTCTACATGCACTACTGCAAAAGAAGCTTGGGATATTCTGTAGACTGTGCATGAAGGGACTGACACAGTCAAACAGTCGAAACTTCAGAAATTGTATATAGCCTTTGAAACCATAAAGATGGAAGATGATGAAACTTTTGATGAGTTTAATTCAAAGCTGAATACAATTGTGAATGATACCTTTACTTTGGGAGAGCCAATTCCTGAAAATAGAATTGTGAAAAAGATTTTGCGGTCTCTTCCAGAAAGGTTTGATGCAAAGGTTGTGGCCATAGAAGAGAATAAAAATCTGAATATTCTCAAAGTTGAGGAATTAATTGGCAACCTTCAGACTTTTGAAGCAAACCTAAGAACCAATGGAAAATCAAAATCCAAAGGTATTGCTTTGAAAGCCTCCAAAGAATCATATAAGAAAATTGCTAGTGATTCTAATTCTGATTCTGAGGAGATTGATCCCCAAGTTACTGTTGAATTTATAAAGCAATTTCAAGCTTTTATGAAGGGGAAGAAAAGTGATCTGAAAGTCCCTAAAAATTTTGTAAAGAAGAAAACTTCTAAAGGGATTAAATGTTTTGAGTGTCATGGTTATGGACACATTGCTAGTGACTGTGCTAACAAAAAGCCAAAAAAAAAAAAGGCTTTCAATCTGACTTGGGATGATGATACTTCTGAGGAAGATGATAAAAAATCTGAGTCTGAGAAGCTTGATGCTAGCAAAGAAAAATTCATGGCTTTCATGGCAACATCAGTTTCTGCTACTCCACTTGCTTTTGATGAAGGGACTGATCAAGATGTTAGTGAGTCAGAGACAGAACATGATTGGCAAGCTGAATATCATATATTGTTTGCAAAGACCATGAAGATGCTCAAGATGAATGAAAAAGTGGTTACAAGCTGGAAAGAATCTGAAGAGCAGAATACTTCTTTAAAAGCTGAATTGTCTGAAGCTCTTACAAAAGTGGGTTACTTAGAGGCAGAAAATAACAAATTGGCAGATGAATTAACTGCTGAAGCACAAAAGTGTGTTTTGATTAATCATGATATGGAGACCTTGAAAGTTGAAAATACCGACTTGCAAGGAAGACTCAAGATAGTTCTTTCTGAGTTGGATACAAGCAATGCTTCACTAAACAGGATGAATGCTGGGTCTAAAAAACTTGATGACATCCTGTGCAATCAAAAGGCAAAGAATAACATGCATGACATTGGCTACACTGACGGAGCATCTACATCAAAAGCCAAAGGTATTAATTGTTTTGTTCAAAATTCAGTTGTTACTAATCCTGCTGTTCATGTTACAGCTACTAAGAAGAAGAATGTGACACGTCCTGAACGTATACCCACTTGTCATCACTGTGGAATTAAATGACACATTCGACCACATTGCAATAAGCTGCGAAAGGTTCCAAACCAAAAGCAATGGAAAAAGCAGAAGGAAGAGTCACCTATGAAAACCAAAGCTGTATGGATCAAGAAAGAAGACCTTCCATCTGTCTTGGTACACACTATGCTGAACTATTTGAAAATGCAAGTGTGTATGCCAAAACTTCATCACCCCTGATCTACAAGATCAAGCCCCCACCCCAGTTTGATTGGTAGATAGCTAGTTCTATATTGTCTGATTGGTTTATTTCCGCTGCAATGATTGGTTAAATTAGAACTAGCAATCCATTCTGGTAGCCCTTAAGGGATTTTTTAATCTCTATCCTTAAAATCTCTACGATCTGGGTAATCATCATGTAGATAGAATTGAATAATGGATGAAATTTCAAATGATCTCACTTTGATGTACAGTATGCACATCATATATCAATATTAGGGAGGAATTTTGCTACATTTTTCCTAGTGCCAAGTCGCCCATGCAGGCTGCTTGGATGGGACCGTCATTTTCCATACTCGAGTGAAAATAGGGTCTCATACGTATGTCAAGTGATAAACAGTATAGGGACGGACCTGATGGAACAGGGGTCTGCCGGTTCTGAATTCCAACATACGATATGGAGTGTGGGTATTGAGGTTGACTTGGACAGGGTTCACAAGGTTTCCAGTTTTTCCTGATCCCAGACTGTACTGGTCCCAAATTTCCTGAGAAGTTCACTTAGTATAGTGTAGAGGCCATCTGATGGGGCAACATTATTATTATGGTTGCTAAAAGAGGCATGATTTAGGTGAGGCACCCATCTGTCAGTGAACATATTAATACTGATCTATCGCCAACAACTAAGAAATCTTGTCAAGAATGATGTCCTTATGCCTCAATAGTGTCCATAATGTTGAGCTTGAGGGGTTTGGACGTGCAATAATGGAGAAAGTTAACAATGGAGGCCATTTGAAGGAACTTTTGGGTAAGAAGCCTTGCCCAAAGCTGTAGGGTGTGACAGGATACACCATAAAGTATGGGACTGAAAAGGCAGTAGATTGATTAGTTAAATTCCTTAGTCTCAGACCTCCTGCGATGGTAGGCAGAGTTAGAAGATCATACATTGTAAGAGAGGTGGCTGTTGTTAGGACTCCGTCCTACCCAAAAAAAAGGATGCCTGTTGAGATGGTAGTTTTGCTCTTACCTTGGTAGAGCAATGATTGATGCCAAATGTGGTATAGTGGTACAAACGGATTAAATCAAGTTATCTCGGAAAAATATGAGGAACTCAATTAAGTTTAAACGCTTAAACAACTTATAATTACAAATAAGCAACTTAACTTAATAAAATGATACAACAAGGGCCCATTTAGAAGTTGACACAACTACACTACATAGACACTTGCTAGCCACATACTAATTACAAAATACTCACTTACGAAGTACTCATAACATCTTCACCTAATTCACCATACAGTACAATCACTCCACACTACAAGTCACTTCTCAACTTCTCAGACACATACACAATGCACTCATTCATCACATGCTCTCAGTTCTCACTTGCACACGTCAAAATGAGGCAATTACCTCTATTTATAGCCTTTTTAAGAACAATGTCCGTGGTAACAGGTGATGCTTAAATGGGCCACGTAGCCCCATCGTCCTCCTCTCGTCAAGTTGGTGGGTGAAGGTCGGTTTTATAAACGTTGGTAGGGATGGTCGTTTTTTAAGAGGCAGTGGAAAAACAGGGAAACAAGAGAGAGATTGATATAAAGGGGGGAGAGAGTTCTTTTTTTTCTTGGTAGGAAGAGAATTCTATTAAGTGACAAGGGGCTGTGTTGCCTCACAGAGACAACACGTGGCCTTTCCAATAAGCTGTTTTATTCCGAATTTTACCCGGAATGCAATTTAAGTCTTTATCTTCCTGGCTATTAAGTGAAAGATCCGTCCCTAATTATGTTAATCGTAAAGACGATGTTAGGTATTTGAAGTCTAAGCTTGACTTCTCGCGTCTGCCCTTGATATGTAAAGGCCGGCAATAATACCTGGCTCTTATAGTAAACTACCCTGCTTCCCTTTCAAAGGTGGCAATGTGTTAGGATAAGGTTTGTCGATTTAGAGCCTGGTTTTTTACTGGAGTTTCAGAGAATTTCTATCTAGAGAATTTTAGAATATTCAAACATGTGAAATTTTTGAATCCACCTTTGTCCTTGAGTATCCAAGAATTTCCAATAAAAGGCAAAGGTACCGGAATTTTAAGAATTTCAAAGGCCATTAGAGACATTTTTAAGTGGTGTGTGGGGATAATTTCACAATACCAAAACCGTGCTCAGCTCCAGTAAGAGTACCAGTTCGGCACCTCGGCTCAACCCATCTCGCCCTAATTAGGGCTCCGGAGTCAGAATCGCGAACAGAACCCCATTCTGGAAAGGAAACGGCGATATCTTCAAGATCCATTACTGTGCAATGGACTTTTGGTTTTTAGGCCTAATTCCATCGTTTAGGCCTCGAAAAAGGCATTTCGGCCAGACAGGCACCTCGCCCAGACAGCTCATCTCGGCCCAGTAGTCCACTTCGGCCAGACAGGTCCATCTCGGCCAGATTGACTCTTCCACCTCGGCCAGACTCTTCCACTTCGGCCAGACAGGCACCTCGGCCAGACTCTTCCACTTCGGCCAGACAGCTCCCTCTCGGCCAGATAGTCCACCTCGGCCAAATAGCTCATCTCGGCCCAGTACTTCACCTCGGCCAAGTTCTCCATCTAGGCAGCAGTGCCAGATGACAAGACAACCACGCTGCAGTACGAACTGACAGACAGGATGGGCGCCGAACGATCACATCCACCAGAGATCGAGGTATGGGCAGATGGGACATCTACTTTTCACCTACCTCCACTAAAGAAGCAGCTTCCGATTGGACTTCTCTCCCTACATATAGAGGCAAGAGGTAAACTCAAGGGGGGAGGTCATGGTGGCTCACACACAGTGCAGGAACCTCCCTTGCTCTGAGCTCTCTCTTCTTCTCCACCTCACTTCACCCTTTGTTCAGTGCCAGCACTAACTTAGGCGTCGGAGGGCCTTGCGCTGCCACCAGCCAGGGTCCCTGACCATGCTTCTCCTCTCCCTTCAGGTCCAGCAGGCGTCTGATCCTTCTCCCTAAAGCTTCCAGCAGCTCCACATCATCTGAGACCCTCCCTGAAGCGGATAGCTCTCTCCAACTGTTTGGATAAGTCCTCAAAGACACCCCCTAATCTTGTGAGTGAATTTTTTTTGCACTTACAGGTGGCTAGAATTTTGAAACTCTAGTAAAGAAATATGACATTTGCAAATGGAGAGACAAGCTATCACATCGTGTATTGGATTCCAAACAAACCAAATTGGTCTAAGAAATTCCACTAAAAGAACAATTTCAGCACAAAAAAGCAGGTCACCCACGAACTGGAGGATGGGAATACTCTCCCCTGTAGGAGCAAGTTTTGGAAAAGGCATTTAGTGTAGGATTTGTAATCGGTAAATTGCCCGTGATAGAGCATTCCCACAGAAGATATATAAGTAGGGGGATATACGATCTCCCTGTCTCAGTCCACGACTGGCTTGAAAGGAGTTAGTTGGGGTTCTGTAGACCAGCACTTGGTCCTGAATAAAGGTGACGCTAGTCATGATACAAGAGACAAACTGCTCCCCAAAACCAACCGTAAAAAGGAACAGGAGAGCGTGCCATAGGCTTTCTCCATGCTGGGTTTCATTGCAAAGTAGATTTCTTTTTCTTTTTATTGGCCACAAGGTGTAGTAATTCCTTGGCAGTGATTATAGGGTCCTTTGCCTTCCTTATAGAGAGGGATGGCCCCTGATTAGTAGAAACGAGTTTAGAGACCAAACCACGCAGCCTATGGCCAATGAGTGTCTTGCCATAATTTTATTGAGTGTGTTGGAAAGACTGACACTGATAGGCCTAACCTATCTAATAGTCCCCGTGCCCGCTCTCAGAGCAATGTGTTTGAAGTTGACTGAACATTTTCAAAAAATGAACGCACAAATATGCATTATCTCATGGTTGGTTTACTGAAGATTTTGGAGGGGCTGTCGAGGGGTCAATCAAGAAGACTTCCCCATGGATCTTTTGTTTTGCGGGTGCAACCAATGTCCGGTTAAAAAGGGAGAAAAGTAGTCTCTGCAATGAGAATTAATGTCCTATTGGGAAACGGATCCTGTTTGAACCAAACACAAACCTGTTTGAACCAATCGGGGTTGCTGCAAGGGGGAGAGGGAATTTTTTTTCTTTTAAGGAAATGGGATATCATCCGAATTGACATCTTCTCCCCATGTGGCACCCCTTAATTCTTCTCTGTTTGAACCAATGGGGGTGCTACATGAGGAGAGGAAATTTTTTTATTTTAAAGAGATGGGATGTCATCCGATTTGACATCTTCTCCCCGTGTGATACTCCTTATTTTTTTTTCGTTTGGATCAAATAGGGGATCCTCATCCATCCTTTGTGTATGAGGTTTCGGCTGAATCTCACCCTTTCCGGAGTTGCCCGGGATAACAAGTGTCAGATAGAAGCATATAAAACAAGTGTATGATTGGAAGTCGGAGTCCCCTGGACAGTACAGGCTAACAAAAACAACAACAGCAATAAAGACTATCATGCTAGATCCGAATTTAATGCACATGATGCTAATAACCAGGAAAGAAGAAAAATAATCATACCACAAAGAACAAAGGTCTGGATTGTTCGTCCCTCCTACTCCCAGTCGTCCGGTTGAAGCTCCGTAACTATCTTTGGCTGTGCTCAAAGTTGTATGATGAAGGATTAAGGCAAGGCTTATAACTTGCAGAAATGGGTCCTTTCCATAACCATATGCCATGATGGTTCTAATCGTTCTCGGAAGCTACCGAGTACCGACATCCTTCTTGGTCGCTTCCTCGAACTTTATCCAGGCCTCGTTTGGTGCAACGCGTTTCTTCCCTATTCGATATCCGATGATGAAGAGAAACACCCTCTCTTCAGTCTGAACTCTGAACACGCGTCGATGGCGTAAGTCGATTTCGCAGAAAGTAGCATTAGTTGAAAGTAAGAAGACCCTACGTCCCGCCGAAAGTACCTTTAGTTGAAAGTAAGAAGACCCTACGTCCCCGCCCTTTTGGCATTTGAAATTTGAATGGTGGACAAAGCAGCAGACAGGAAAGCTACGGACATACGGGGATCACAAGCAGAAACGGGGTCCCCTGTGTGGTCGATTCGTGCTCCAGGAGGAGACAAATTAATATAAAACTAACTAATGAAGGAATCGGATTAGCCATTTAGTTGCCTTGTCAGCAGATACAGATTTGTCCCAGAGTGAAAACGAGTCTCTCTCCAAATTTGGGCCTTCTCTCAATTGTCCATTTTTTTCACTATCTTTTTTTTTTTTTTTACAAAATAATTAAGTTTGAACTTGGATTAGATGGCTAATTAAAGAAAAACAGAACTTTCTTTGGCTGGATTGTTCGTCCCTATGCTCCATAACTTTCTTTGGCTGTGCTCAAAGTTGTATGATGAATGATTACGGCAAGGCTTATAACTTGGAGAAAATGGGTCCTTTCCATAACCATATGCCATGACGGTTCTAATCGTTTTCGGAAGCTACCGAGTACCGACAACTTTCTTGGTCACTTCCTCAAACTTTATCAATCGAGTCCTCGTTTAATGCAAATGAGTTTCGTCCCTATTCGATATCCGATGTTGAGCTTCAGTTTGCACACGCGTCGATTTCTCCGAAACTACCTTATTAGTTGAAAATAAGAAGAGGCATATGAAACTACAGTGATCACTAAGAGGCATATAAAACAAACTAATGAAGGAATCGGATACAGATTTGTCCCAGAGTGAAAACGACTCTCTCTTCAAAATTGTTCCCTTGTCTCAATTTTCAAAATTGTCCATTTTTTTTTATGTAGCATTTTTAACAAAATAGTTATGTTTAAATTTGGATTGAATGACTAAATAAAGAGAACATAAAAATAACAGTAGTAGGTGAGATCGGATCATCCATGTGGGACCTATATCCTTCAGAGATTAATTTCATGGAAGAAATTTCTTATAGGCATCTTATGCAGAAGTTTGTTTGGAAGAGAGTGGAGAGACTTTTTTTTTTTTAATGATAAAAGATATTCAGATTTATAAACTCATTTGAGATTCTTTATATCCAGGATTCGTTCAGAAATTGCCACATTAAAATTTTAGGAGTGCTTCTTTTGTTAATAAAAAAATACAAAGTTTCACTCGATTTTGATCTCCTCAAAACAGCTCCTCTCAAAAGCCCACTTGAAAATTTTAAGCCAGGCCTAACTTTTTGTGCCTTCTATCCACTTGTATGAGCTCTGCTTTGTTTGAGCTTTATTGAGTCTCTCATATGGCCCAAATCATTTGCTTTGCTGGAGGTACGTATCCGATTATCTGTTTATTTGAAAATTTCAATCCATACAAAATCGGGTCAGAAACATATTTTAAGTTTAGGATCATAACAGTCCCGTTTGCGACACCGACACTAGTTGGGAGCGAGCAACCAATCATCTCCCTCCATTAAGCCTTCCTCTTCTGAAGCCCTCGATTCGAACCCCCGCTCTTCCTTCTAAATTCTTCTCATTCTCACTCTCTTCCTATCCTATATGAATCTGCTACACTATCTTCCCTCCGTTTCCTTCCGTTTCTCTCAATTTCCTTCTCTTTCCCCACTTCGAATTTCCTCTCTCTCCTTTCCCGTGCATACAAACACATCGAAATCACCTCTTCGCGAACGCAATGCCTTCTTCTCTGCAACCTCTTCTTCAAATCCCCCAATGCCTCTCTCGAATTCTCTACTCCAAAACCCTAGAGTCATTTCCAACGAAATCTCTGGCGGATTCCCCCAAAAAGAAGTCCAAACACACTCGGAAATTGAGGATTTGGCCACCGACGGACCCGTTTTTCAGAAGACGCTGAGGCTCGTGGAGTGCTCCATGTTCGCTGCCGTCTCCGGATTACTGTATTTTCTAAGCAATTCTCTCGCGATTGAGGTAAAGATGGATTGTGTAGCTTTTCAGCGATTCTGTTATGAATTTTGAACCGGTCATCATGTGGGTTTTTTTTTTTTCCTCGTGGGTGGGCCATGCCCCCAAAATTCAAGTTGAATGGAGAATTCTACCCATGTCTGTAAAACCAAAAAGAACTGTTTTTTATGATTGTTATTTCACCCAAAAGATATATGAACCGGAGGGGTAGAATGAACGACTGTCGTTCGATGAGTGGAGAGATTATTAGCAGATATGGGGAATTTTATATGATAATGACCAAAGCTTGTTTTCGGTGTGCAAGGGTCGAACAAAATTACTGGAGTACTTAATGCGCAGGGAAATTGCAGTCTTTTGTAATGATCAAAACTCTAGCTAATTGGATAATTTTGCCCATGCGTGTGAAACCAAGTGACTGATAATGAACTGTTTTATATTTTGGGCATGACTCATTGAATATATGAACTGAAGTTGCTCAATGAGTAATTGTTGTTCGATAATTGGAGAGAGTATAGAAATGGAAAATTGTATATGATAGTGATCAAAGTTGATGTGATATATCATGTGAAAGGATTGAACAAAAGTATTTGAGTGCATAATGCACAGTGGATGGTGCAAGTACATTGAAGTTACTGTTATTCCCTTGCGAGACCAATTCTTCGATTATTGTAGTTCAGAGAGAGAGAGAGAGAGAGCAGAACTTGCACGTCCAAAGGTCTAAAGAAGATTTTAGTTAGGTTGTGATTTAAATAGGTGCAAGTTTGGGGATTGATTTTGGCATTTCAGGTAAAGTTATCTATTGATTACATAAGCAAGTGTACTAACAGTTTCTCCGCAGATGGACGTGGGGACAGAGAAATCAATTAGTTACAGATAATTTTCAAGGGGAAATTCTATATGCACCCATTTTTTACAACTTTTTTTTTTTTTAAATAACTGTTCGTAGAGGAATGTAGGTGTGTTCAGTAAAATGTGTGGGTGCATATAGAATTTCTCATTTTCAAGATGTGTTGGTGTTTTCTTCTTTCAACTACTGCATTTTGTTGTGGAGTTTGAGGAGAAGAATGTAGAGAAACGATACCCTTGTTTTCAGTAATAATTGAAAGTCGTTTGATATATATTCTCACCACCAAGTAAGAAAGCAAAACCTTAAATGGGAATATTTGTGCACCATCCGAGGAAATAGAAGTCTGCTTTTCCACGGAACACTCCTCCATTTCTAGAAATTTCTTTTACACGAATTGTACAAAATAAGGCAAAATACCCCCTTTTCTCACTGGAAAGTGGAAACTACCCACACGAAATGAGCGAAGAGGAAGTCCGAGGAAGAGCAAACTGCTTTTCTTTTCCTTGACAAAAAAATGTGTTTCACAAATATGCCCTAAATCTATAATGAAATCTGGGTTTTGATCATTTTTACAATTGATGTAATATAGCCCTTTTCAGATTCCATATAGTTTTCTATGTAAATGTTTCCTGGCATTTTATAAAAAAAAAATGTTGTTCCCTAATATTCTGGATCAGACAAATCTGATCCTTTTACATTGATTCCAGATATGCACATGGATAAAAAATTTCAAAGTATTCAGTATTATACCATTATTAACATGAACCCTAAGATCGAGAACAGCATGATAATCACATATAGGATTCAATCTTAAATAAGTTGAAGAGTACCTCCAGACATTCTGATGCAGAGAGCTTTCTGATCCTGCTGTCTGGCCCTGATGTTGAGATCCGTCGAAGAAGAGGCTGGGTGAATGGTTTCGGTTTCTCTCTCCTTGCGTATAAACCTTAATGTGTTGAGGTTTTGTGTGTAGCCTTTGTGATGGACCAAAGACTTTATTTATAGGTGGAGAGAGGACCAAATTTCCAATTAGGTTTACTTTAGATTTAATCTCAACCGTCCATCAAGGTAGAGAATATTAAGGAAACTATCTCATTAGGAAACCTTTTTGAGAAATTATAGCATATGTATCCTATAAAAACGGAATTCCTATTATGACCACACTTCTAGAAAGGAAAGGACTTGTGGTCCAAGTAATGGGCCTAAATTAATTTCCTTACAGTCTCCCACTTGGTCAATAGGAAGATCCATTAATGTTTTCATTTTTAGGAATCATAAGGCGCGCATTATATGCTAAACACTCCTTTAGTCGGTTAGCATAAGTGTCTTGGCTAATTCGGTTGTTAATGGGAGTCATGGCGTGCACATATTATTTTGCAACATGTTTACTTCCATGTACTACGTCATTTACAACCGTCATAACTAGACCATAAGATGAGATTTACATAATGGTCCCATAATGTCTTTGTTTAAAGACTGTTTCTGTTTATCATTTATCCAAACATAATTATGTACACAATGGAAAAACAGAAATAGTAGATGTAGAATTGCATTAAGAGCTCAATAAATGTCATATACAAGTACATAAATATAATGGCAGAAAATGATAATTAAGAACTATCTTGAAGACCCATGCTTTCAGTATGTCCTTGAAAGGTCTTTGGAGGTAGTCCTTTCGTGAATATGTCTGCGACCATGAAATCTGTACGTATAGACTCAATGACAAATTTTTGTAATCTAACATCTTGCTTCAGTGATAGATATTTAAGGTCCATGTGTTTGGATCCCTTAAATATCCTGTCATGCTTAGAGAAGAAGGTTGCAGCATCATTATCACAGTAAATAGTTAATGGCTTAGAGATGAAACTCAAGGCTCCAAACTGAGTGATAAAATTACGCAACCATGTTCCTTGAATTGCAGCCTCATAACATGCCACATATTCAGCCATCATGGTGGATGTGTAAAGCAACTCTGATTTCTGGCTTTTCCATGATATTGCTCCTCCACATAAGAGATACACATAGCCAAGAGTGCAGAGTCTGGTGTCAGGACATCCAGCAAAATCTGAATCGGAATAACCAGTCACCTGTAGGTGACTTGATTTTCTGTATGTGAGCATATACTTCCTTGTTCCCTTGAGGTATCGCAGTACTTTCTTTGCAGCTTTCCAATGAGCGATTCCTGGGTTACTTTGAAATCTACCCAGCATGCCAACAGCATGACTAATGTCAGGTCTTGTACAGACCTGTGCATACATCAAACTTCCTACAAGAGAAGCATAAGGATATTTTTCCATTTCTTTACGTTCCAATTCGTTCTGTGGACACTGCGTAAGATCAAGCTTGTCTCCTTTATGCAGTGGAACAGGACTAGAAGAACATGTCATCATGTCAAATCTCTCTAGAACTTTGTCAATATATGATTGCTGAGACAATCCCAAAATACCAAGTGACCTGTCACGGAATATTTCTATTCCTATCACATAGGAAGCCTCACCCATATCTTTCATTTCAAAGTTCTTAAAGAGATAATCATTTGTCTCATGTAACAGACCAAGGTCGCTGCTAGCCAGTAATATGTCATCAACATACAGAACCAAAAATATGAACTTACTCCCACTGATCTTGAGATATATGCAAGGGTCAACTATGTTTTCTTTGAAATCGAAGGCAGTAATGATTTCATGAAACTTTAGGTACCATTGCCTCGAAGCTTGCTTCAGTCCATATATTGATTTCTTAAGTTTGCAAACCATGTCTTCCTGACCTTCAATTATGAAGCCTTCAGGTTGACGCATGTAGACTTCTTCTTCCAAGTCTCCATTAAGAAAGGCAGTTTTCACATCCATTTGATGTAACTCGAGGTCATAGTGAGCTACTAATGCCATGATAATTCTAAGAGAATCCTTCCTGGACACAGGGGAAAAAGTCTCAGTATAATCAATGCCTTCTTTCTGATTAAAACCTTTGGCAACAAGTCTGGCTTTATGTTGTTCAATATTGCCTTTGCAGTCGCGTTTGGTCTTGAAGACCCATTTACAGCCAACTGGTTTGTGTCCTGAAGGCAATTGAACAACTTCCCATACTTGATTTTCATCCATAGATTTCAATTCTTCCTTCATGGCATCAATCCATTTACTAGAATTAACATCCTTAATGGCTTGTGAATAAGAAACCGGGTCTTTAATTGTCCCTTCTTCAGATTCTACTTGGTAAAGCATGTAATCATCGGAAATAGCCGATCTCCTTTGTCTTTGAGACCTTCTTAATGCTGGTCCCTCTGGTGCTTCATCCATATGTTCATTGGTGACAATCTCATTATGGAGTTGTTGACCATTTATTGGATTTTCCTCATTGTTAAAGGGTTCAACAACGGGAGGATTTCCAACATCTTTCGGAATGGAGGGTAAAGGGATAGGTACCCTGATTTCCTGAATGATCACATCTTTCAGTTTATTACTCCCACTGATTTCACCATTTTCAAAGAATCTGGCATTACCGGTTTCAACAATTCTTGTACTATGGTTAGGACAGTAAAACCTAAATCCTTTGGACTTTTCTGGGTAACCTATAAAGTAACCACTGATCGTTTTAAGGTCCAATTTTTTTTCATGTGGATTGTAGACTCTAGCCTCAGCTGGGCAACCCCAAATTTGGAGATGTCTTAAACTAGGTTTCCATCCTTTCCACAGTTCAAAAGGTGTCTTTGGAATTGCCTTACTGGGAACCCTATTCAAGATATAAACAGCTGTGCGTAGAGCATCCATCCACAAGGATATAGGTAAGTTGGCATGACTCATCATGGATCTAACCATTTCCATGTATGTACGATTTCGCCTTTCAGCTACACCATTCTGCCATGGAGAACCGGGCGTTGTGTATTGGGCAACAATTCCAAGCTTTTGGAGGAGTTTTGCAAAAGGTCCAGGATGTTGTCCTGTTTCATCATACCTACCATAAAACTCACCACCTCTATCTGACCTTATGATTTTCACTTTTCTATCTAGTTGCCTTTCGACTTCAGTAATGAATACTTGTACAGCATCCACAGACTGAGATTTGTCATGCAACAAGTATAGGTAACAGTAACGTGAGTAATCATCAATAAAGGTAATGAAGTACTTTTCTCCCCCAAAGGTTGGAACATCAAAGGGTCCGCAAATGTCTGTATGAATTATTTCAAGAAGCTGAGTACTTCTTGTGGCTCCTTTCTTTGTGTGTTGTGTTGTTTTGCCTTTAATACAATCCACACATACTGTAATATTAGTAAAATCTAGATCCGGAAGGACACCATCTTTTACTAATCGTTTGATTCTTTCACTGGATATGTGACCCAGTCTTTTATGCCACAAGAAATAAGAGTCATTTTTAGATGACTTTCGTTTTGTTTCCTTAGAATGCAGGGTAAGATGAGTTTCAGTAAGTGGACTATTAAGATGAAACTTATATAGCCCGTCAATCAATATTCCAGAACCAATGCGACTAGAATCTTTAAATAAACTGAAATTACCATTTCCTACTTCAAACGAATAACCAACTTTATCAAGTGCACTTACAGAAACCAAATTACGAGAAATAGACGGAACATAAAGAGTTTGACATAAATCTAACTGATAACCGCTATCTAAAACAAGACGAAAAGTGCCAATAGCTTCAACTGGAGCTTTGTCTTTGTTCCCCATAAAAAGAAAGTTCTCACTTGGGTTTATGGTTTGGATCGTAAGGAATCCCTGCATCGAATTAGAAACATGAACATTAGCACCAGTGTCAATCCACCAAGTATCAGAAGAAACATAAGTAAGATTTGATTCGAAATAACTTACGAAACCCATAGGGTTACCTTTCTTTTCGAACCATTCTTTACGTTTAATGCAGTCTGCTTGAAAATGTCCAGGTTTCTTGCAAAATCTGCATACGTCTTCCTTCTTTTTCTTCTTGGGGTTATGACTAGCCTCATTAGGTCTAGGTGGTGCCCTTTTATGGCCTGAATTATTCCTTTTCCCAGCTTTATGTCCAGCTCCTTGAACGAGATGAGCTACTTTAATACCTTGTTGATTCAGCCTGGCCTCCTCTTGAACCAGTTTGTTAGCCAATTCATTCACTGTCCACTTGTCCGTAATAGTGTTGTAGTGAATTTGGAAAGGCCCGTACTGAGGAGGTAAACTATTTAGGATAAATTGGACGAGAAAAGCCTCATCCACTGATAATCCCAAATTCTTAAGTTTAGCAGCAAGGTTGGTCATCTCAATGACATGCTCGTGCATTGAGCGAGTGCCATCAAACTTCATGGTTGTAAGATCTGCCATTAGTGTCCCAGCATGGGATTTGTCTGCAGTCTTAAACCTATCTTCAATGGCCTTCATATAGTCCTTAGCATTCTCAGTTTTAGGAAGGGATGTTTTGATGTTGTTGGCAATAGTCATTCGCAAAAACATAGTGCTTAGTCTGTCAGACCTCTCCCAAGCATTGAAGAGGACCTTTTCCTCAGGGCCTGTTTGGATGTATGGTGAGTTGAAGTATGGTGAGGTGAAGCATCAAATCAAGAGAGAATAAAATATAAGGTGTTATGATGATGTTTTGTTTTTAGCTGTTTGGTATAGAATCTTTTTGACTTTTTGTATAGAAAAGTGGAGTTTTTTTGTCTTTTAGTGGAAAAAGGATGTTGTTTTTTTGACTTTTTTTGAAAAAGATGGAGGGAATGTTGAAATTGTGTACTTTTGATATGACCCTTGTCAATTCTTGTCTGGATTCACTTCACTTCACTTTAACTTAGTTAAGTGCCAAACACGCCCTCAGGGGTACTTGTTTCAATGAGTGCAGCTGGCTTGTCTTTAATAAGAGCTATATCCAGTTCAAGTACTCCCAATGTAAACTCAACTTGTTCTTTCCATTCTGAGAAGTTAGTTCCATTGAGCTTAGTGACAGAGGTAGCATGCGAATTCAGATTAGTGGGTACAATAACTGTAATAGAGAAACAACAATAAGGCTTCAATTAAAATAAGACAACACATGCATAAGATAAGAATATATACGACATAAAATTTAGGTGCTCCTGTGGGTAGTCACCATAATTTCTACACATTATACCATCTAAGGTCGTCATATTCAAGGTGGTGCTAATGAGTGATGTTACTCTTAATTATGAACAAACACTCCTTAATTATTGTTCAAACGTATGGATATAATCCGCCTGTGGGCGACTAAATGTTTCATGCGCTTAAACAATATGTAATGTAAACATCATGATGGTACTATTAGGGCCAAATATCAGTGTTTAATTGTTAGGGTCACTGTGGTGAGACCTAACCCTAAGCATACAACTTTGGTAATCATAATTAGCTTAATATGAACATAAATATTATATGTTACATGCATTCATGATAGATCATTTGATATATATGAAAAGTACTGATAAAGAGGCCGAGCCTCGGAGGGTTGTCCGAGAATTTTATTCAACCCAGGAATTAACCAACCCATTAAAAAAAATTTTCCAGCCCATTAAAAATCCTAACAGCACCACTAGTGGTGGTTCGGCTGTTCCAGCAAAAGTTAATTGTCACTGATAATGCTAGTTGTCTGCCATTAGTCTAAGTCATTGACAGTCCTAGATGAATGGCATAATCTTAAAGGTACAAAAAAAAAAAACCCTTTGACTCACGTGGCGCGAATTTCATGAATCATCCATACATCTGGCAAATAAAATCCAGCCGCACACGTTACACTTTCAGATCTGTGCCATATCCAACGGCTAATCGTACTCCAGTACAAAAAGCACTCATAACCCACAAGATTCACGAGTTTCCTTAAACCCCCACCCAATTCATGATCTGATCTTAAGGATCGGATGGTTTATCAAGTGGGACACACAAAATCAACTGAATTATGCAAACTATACACAATGACACTTCTCCGAACCGATCTACCTGAATGTTACGAGTCGGATCGGATCGGGAATAGTTTTATCGGATCAATAAATCGTTGCAGAAGTTACCCTAATTAATGGACGATCATGTGTTCTTAAACCATGCTCTGATACCACATATTATACCATTATTAACATGAACCCTAAGATCGAGAACAGCATGATAATCACATATAGGATTCAATCTTAAATAAGTTGAAGAGTACTTCCAGACATTCTGATGCAGAGAGCTTTCTGATCCTGCTGTCTGGCCCTGATGTTGAGATCCGTCGAAGAAGAGGCTGGGTGAATGGTTTCGGTTTCGGTTTCTCTCTCCTTGCCTATAAACCTTAATGTGTTGAGGTTTTGTGTGTAGCCTTTGTGATGGACCAAACACTTTATTTATAGGTGGAGAGAGGACCAAATTTCCAATTAGGTTTACTTTAGATTTAATCTCAACCGTCCATCAAGGTAGAGAATATTAATGAAACTATCTCATTAGGAAACCTTTTTGAGAAATTATAGCATATGTATCCTATGAAAACAGAATTCCTATTATGACCACACTTCTAGAAAGGAAAGGACTTGTGGTCCAAGTAATGGGCCTAAATTAATTTCCTTACATTCAGATGTTTTTTGTTCTGTTGACATTTCTTGTGTTTTGTTGAGTCATATACAAAGAAACTTTCTTTTCGCAGAATTACTTCGGCTGTTTCTTCTCATTGCCAATAGTAATATCCTCAATGCGATGGGGTGTTTCAGCTGGTAGAAAAACTATGGTATTTTTTCACCTACATATCTTCATGCAAAATGTATCCATTTAAGGACAAGATACTATATGATTGCATGAATGCCACAGAAAAGAAGTGGTGAAGTGATCCTCTATTTGTGTTTTTGGGAGTCATTCCATCCCTATTATTTTTAAGTCTGTCAGTAAACTCTTGAAAGATATCTACGCTTGAATTCCAGGTGGCTACTGCTATGTTACTGCTTTTGAAATTTTGGAAATGGACATATAAAATGGAACAGTAGCCGACCTGTATATATCAGTGGTTTGAATAAAACTCATCCCCCGCTGGGCAGGGCCGGGTCAAATAGAGTCCAGTAAAGATTGCTTTACTAATTTATGTTTTGAAATTCTTGAATTTAGTGCATTTTCAAAAAAAAAAAAAAAAAAACAACTTAAGGCATATCTAACTACAAGGCTGTGATTAATTAGAGACCCAAGCATGATATTAGGCCTACTAATTTATATTTTGAAATTCTTGGATTTAGAGCTTCTCAAAATAAAAAAAAATTTAAGGAATTGGGTACTGGGTCTAACTGGAAGTCTGTGATTAATTAGAGACCCAAGCATGATATTAGGCCAACTAATTTATATTTTGAAATTCTTTATTTAATATATTTTTCCTTCAAAATAAAAACAAATTTCTAATCAACGAAGATTAACATAAAAAGAAAATTTAATGCCCATATCATAAAACAAAAGAAAAAGGAGAAAAACCAAACATAGGTCAAACAAAAAAATAATAATAAAATAAAATGTATATTACGCAATAATGTAGTTGCCTTACAAGATCTCTTAACTGTATGGTCCCACTTGGCCTAATTGAAATACAACAAAAGAAATACGTATATATCTCAACATATTTATGATTTTTCGTTCGGGAAAAATATACTATGATTTAATGCCTTTCCAAACAAGAAATTTTGGAAATAAATAAAAAGCCTTTCTAATCAATGAAAACTAACATAAAAAGAAAATTTAATGCCCATATAAAAAAATATTAAAAGGAGAAAGACCAAACTTAGGTCAAATAAAAAAATTAATAATAAAATAAAATATATATTACAGTTAAAATTACATTTACTTGCATTATTATGTTGTTTTATTGTTAGTATGTCTTTAATTTAATTTTTATTACACATGCACAAGCTTCATTAAGCTCCATTTACACCTCACGTAAAGAATAAAATACATGGAAAAACACAAAAATATCAAATTAGCTACAAAAAATGGAGTTTAGTTTTTACTAATGAAATTATTTAATAAAAATAATACGTATGAGTCTGTAGATTTGGTGGTTATGTGGTCCGTGCATAGCACGAGGTTTTGCTAGTATCTACTTAGAAAGGAATGGTTCATGCTCTGTAGTGAAAACTAAAATATAGATGATATATCGCACTTAAGCACACTTAATTTCCATATTTAGGTTAAAATAATTGACCATATGCTATTAAAACAGAGGGGCATCCTTCCAAGTGTTGGGCTTGGGCATGACATGTAGGCCAGCTAGGCTTGCCCAGTGTGGTTTTAAGGCCCAATTAACATGATGGGCTTGATACACTACCGTCAAGCTCAAGCGCGTCCCATTTCCACCCTAGGCACAAGAGACTTTCTAACTAGGGAGTGGGGACAAATGAGCACAACATGAGCCAGCACTTACTGGGTATTTGAACATTTTCTAGGCCCATGCCCATTTTTGGCATAACTAAATGAGTTTCCACTGGGCCTATTTATTCTCCTGGTAGGGGCCCATCATGATCAGGCTAACCCTCTCTATACTACTTGTCGACCTTTCATTCTTTTAAATCAATGATGGGTACAATCTCTTTCGAGTTCACGGCCTCACCCTATTCTATGGGAGGTTAAGGTATGCATCCAAATGGGCCCCACAAGGGAGTTCGTACTTCATACCGGTTCGCTTTAGAGCAGATGCAAACAACACAAAGGGGGCATCCAATTTGTTCACATATTGTATCATGCATGAATATTTTGTTCAATAATTAAACTTGCCAACCTCATACGGGCTTTGGTCGAGCCCAACCCAGACTGTGAGCAGAATGATTTGAAAAATGGTGCTTTACATGTAGGATTTTGAAATGAGTTCTTGAAAGAATTAGTAAATTAGTTCTTGAAAGAATTAGGTTAAGGATACTTCTAAAATTTATGATACGACTCAACCGCATTAAATCACTTCTCTTCTTAAAAGTACTTGGCTCTCCGTCAGGAGTGTTGATGGGCCGGGTCAGCACTGGCCTAAACCACCCCCAACATGTAGTGCATGAGGTTTGGTGTTTGATTTGCCAGAATAAGTGATAGGAAGCCCGAAAAAATGATAGAAAGCCTGGCCCATCCCGATTGACTTAATGGGCGGGCTCAAGCATGAAATGCTCAGGTGGTGCGGGCTCAGGTTCAGCAATTATGGCCCATGTGTCTGTTTTTGTAACCGGGTCGGGCCAGGAAATGCCTCAGCCTGGCCCGGTTTGGGCCATGAATGCCCCCTGCTCTGCCTTTAAATGATTGTATTACAGGGAATGTGTTGCAAAGATGGTTTATAGATGTGGATGTAAGATCACCTTGGGAGAGAAGTTGCAAGATTTCCCATTCTTGAACATCCTGCAGATCCTTAAAATTGTCATTAGTTTTTCTAATAAAGAAATAAAATCAAAATTCTTTCGCACACATGCCTTCAAACTCCCAAGAAAGAGGGAGGAAAAAGAAACAGAAAAGAAAAGCAGAGCCAACCAAGGTTGAATAAGAGGCCACCAATTTAAGAAGAAACATTGGGCAAATAGACAATTAAAGGGGATTCTTTTTCGTGGGTATTACTAAGAATTCTCTGTCATGGGACTGAAATCATTGAAGTCTACAAGCAAACAATTAATTGATCTCCTCTTTAGAAGAAAAGAATACTCCGTGTCATCCTTTTAAATTGAATCCTTAAAAGAAAAATTAGGAGTACCCTCTAGGCCTCTACACTGGTACCTAAAACTTTTCACCTTTCTAACGTTCTTTTGCTCTTCTACAAAAAAACAGAAACGTTCTTTTGCTTTAATGACTTTAAATTTCAAGGACTCCATATTTGAGCAAATAAATAAACTCTTAAATGTTGAACTTCTTCCACGTACATGATGTAGGTTGATATGATTGACCCCCAGATAAAATACAAAACATGTTTTGCACATTCTATGATCCTAGAATGCTCCTAATGTAATAGAAACTCATTCCAGTTAAGGATGAAAAGAGGCTGAGAAGTAGAGTTGATAGTGTGCGGAGGACTGGAGCTTGATTGGGCTGGTTTATGGACTAGTGCCTTCAACCCATATCTTGCATCTGCAGTACACCTCACTACAATAATTAGTTCCCCACGCAAGCAAAGAAACTTCCACACTCAGACCATATGTGTCGACTTCCTCCTCCTCTGGGTTTTTGTCAGAAATGAGTTGACGGTCACATGAGGCATGGGTATCCACTTGACAACTACAGCAATGAGCCAAGATGTTGAAGCCATTCCGACAGAAGCAGCCCATAGTCTCCAATCAAGGCGCTCTGTACCAACAAACCTATTGAGCAACTCTACCATCAGCACTTGCAAAGAAACAATCATCCCCACCATCCATAGAAACAACCTACAATCTTGAATCCCCTCAAACACATTCTTCTTCTCTAAATTCCTAGAATTGAACAAATTAAAAACCTGACAGAGAACAGATGTGTTGAAAATAAGGGTGTTGTTGACATCTCCATCCAAATGGAAAATACACTGGCCCTTGAATTGCAATAGCAATAAGAGCATAATTTGAAAAAGAGCTTGAGAGACGAGGTTCCTCCACATGATTTTTGTTACAAGTGGCTCTTCTAGAGAAACTGGCCCTTTTACCATCAGCTCCTGCGCGGGACACTCTGAAGCCAAGGCTACTGCACCTAGTGTGTCTACTATCAGGCTCTCCCACAGTACCTGGACCTCGGAGATTGGGATTTTGTAGGTAGAAATTGCTGTAATGCAATTTACAACAAGAGTGACAGCCATGACTGTGCGCTGAAACTGGAGGAAGTTATGTGCATTGTTGTAAATGCACCTCCCGCACTGCAAAATAGTTGCAAGAGAAGTGAAATTATCATCCATGATGACAATATCTGAACTCTCCTTTACTACTACTGTGCCCTGAATATTCATTGAAATTCGAATGTTAGACTCCTTGAGTGTTGGGGCATCATTTGCTTCATCTCCACTCGTTGCGACTATGTGGCCCCTCTTTTTCAAGCACCCTACCATTAGAGACTTCTCAGATGGAGAGGACCTAGTGACCAATCCTAGAATAGGGTTGCAATTATTAATTATTCTCCGCTGTTATCTCCGCTTGCAAAAGCAGAGATGTTAACCGAGTATCGTATCCACTGGGACAAAAAGGCTAAGTTGCGATGTTTCCTAAATTCCTAAACTAATTCTATTGGAAAACAAAGTTCTGATTATTAAACTAATCCTATTAGAAAACGAAGTAATGGGCTGATTGGTTTGCAAATTCTAAATTAACAAATTGAAAGACAAGTTTTATTCAATCAGAGAAAAGTATTAGGGTATGAATCCACCATAGCCTGTGCAATGGCGAATATAGGTCTAGGATTTCACTGTCAATGCTTTCCAGACTCGTTCTGGTTACAAACCTTCACAGAGTCACCAACTAAGGGATGCGGATGCAAATCAGGGCATAACCTATCTCTATGGCATAGATTATCCTAGATCTAACAAACACATTCATTCAAGCATTATGTTATATGACTTGGTATTCTAAACTACAAGAATAAAACACCAAAAGAGATATTGCATTAACAAACGAATCCAATCAATGGATTAAATCAATGTCATATAATCAAAGCATTGAAAGTAAATCCCTAGAACCTATACATCATCATAAACACAAAACTAGGGCTTCATCACAACCCTAAGATAAGGAGTTAGTTACGCATGGAAGACGATTGACGAAGAAGTCTTGACGAAATCCCCATTGATGCTCTTCCCCAAGCTCCAAGAAAGCCTCCAAAACTTCTCCCAAGATGTGAATTTTCCCAAAAACGAGTTTGGGCTCTTATTTATAAGTTTTGGGGTGAAAAAGTCTTCAATTCGTGTAGGAGTCGGATTCTCATTCGGGTCCGGGCCCACTGGTCATCACAGCAAACTTCGCGAGGTCGTATCTCCCTCGATATAGCTCCGATTTATACAATCTTGGACTCCACGGATATTTACTCGAAAAGAGCTTTCCAACGGTATATAGATTTCACGAATTCGACACTCGAGTTGAAAGTTATGACAATTTCAAGTTGCTGCCTCTGAAAATTCCGAGAATACTGGTGCAATTAGAAGACCTTCCATGTTGGCATGCTATGGGATGAGTGGGACCCATGTTGGATGTCCAAGGCATGTTTGGACTCTTGCTTTGCTTCCTTATTTGAGTCTCTTCCCATATTTGGCAGCTTTCTTACTTGCAACTCTTTCTTTATCATGCTTTGTGAGATTTCTTCCATTTTAGCTTTGAATTTCTCTCCTTGCCTTTGTAATACTTACAAACAATAAAATAACATAATTAAGCTAATTAACTTCTATCGACGGTATAACCAAGTTCTCATTAAGGGGCCTAAAATGTATCTTTTAGGCTCTCATCACACCCCCCAACTTACACTTTGCTAGACCCCGAGCAAAGCTAAAACAAAAGAAAAAGAACTAACTAAGGCCACTTTCGTAGGGAGCACGGCTGCACTTAGCATGTGCAGCAAGCCTTTAAACCTCTAAGTTCACCTTAGAGGACGAGTTATAGTCTCGTGAGGGTTTGCAGTGAATCTACCCACAAAATTTCTAAAACATAACATAAAAACAGGGAGCATTTTCCACCAAGGTATCCACGAACACCGGATATTCCTGATTTTTGGGGTTTTCAATACACACTCAAATGTGGTTCACAAATCCTATCTTTTGGTCAGAAATCCTCAAAATCATGCTGGAAAAATTGATCGTGCACAGTGGAAGGTGTGTACATATAGAAACATGAAAGCATAAAACGATTCACTAAAAATTTCCGTGAAAACACATCTTGTTCTTTCGAAATGTTGGGCCACCGAACCTCAGTAAAAGTTAACATGATTCCTCTCAAGGCATTTGTGGTGGCTTTCACACTATTGTTTTTCAAAGGACAACACTATTTTGATTTTTTTTTTTTTTTTTTTTATTTTTTAAGAAATGACTGTGCAATGCCTAGGTCCCTTAAGCTTTCTAATTAACCCATGTAACGAGCATTCAGCCAATGACTCCCAAGACAGATGTCCTTAGGGCACTAGGTATGACAATACCCCTATGGGCTTACTGGCTCGAGTTAAAAAGGCTACGAACCCAAACTAGTCACAAATTTATTTATTTTTTTATGGTCCCTAACAATAGGTAGCCCTTTCCATATGCCCGACTTCAGTATGACCGAGGGTCAGCTTTCCATCATAATTGCTCTGAAGTTTTCACTGGTATGGAAATCATAGTTTCACATTTCAAATTTTTTATATGATACGTGTCAAGTGAAAGATCAATAATTCAACAATTTCTCAAAAACTCTTTCCTAAAACAAGATAGTGAACCATTTCTCTCTTTTTCCTCACAAAAAGTTCAAAAAACAGGGTATCTTCGTTTCATAAAAACCCGGTTAGAAATCTCCCGAAAGACTACCAACACTGGAAAAAACTCTTTTTTTTTTAACGGGAAAAAACAAGGAAAAAGAAAAGACAAATAAAAGAAAACAAGCAAATAGAAATAAAACTGCTAAAACTACCCCTAACTACTCCCAAGGTCATACCCCACCCCCCAACTGAATGTAACAGTGTCCACAATGTTAAAGATACAATAAAAGACAAAGGACAAGAAGAGTAAAGGAGAAGGAGGGATATCACCTGGGTGGTGCTGACCAAAATGACGCACAGTAAAGAAAAGTCGGGTAGACCCCCCAACTTGCACGAAAGAACCTGCAAAATGTTAGCACCAAAGACCCACCCCGCAGGAGGGTGTACAACTGAAAAAGGGAAAAACAACTTAAACTACCTCAACACAAGTGCAAAAGAATTAAGAAAAAGAACAGTAAGGAAAACAAGTAATTTTTTTTTTATTTTTTTTTTTGGAATTTTCAGCGTCCAGACGCCCCAAGGCAGAGAGCAGACCATATTAAAAATTTTCCGGGCGTCCGGACGCCTAGGTGGGGTGTCCAGACGCCCAAAGGCAGAGAACAGGGTGTTTTTTTTAAACAAACCCGACGTCTGGACGCCCCAAGGCAGAGACCAACCTGACATAAAATTTTCCGGGCGTCCAGACGCCGGATTTTTTTTTTTTTTTTTTTTCAAAATGGCTAGTACTCACTACCTAAAGGTATCCCCCTTCCTCCATCTTGGGTGACCCAAAATGGACTCAATTGTAACGACAAAAAGGGCGAAAAGACACTACACCTATGCTACGACTCTATCTACAATAGGGTTTCCTCCCGCAAGAGCTTGGTTTAACGTCGTCAGCCAGACGTCATGTATTTTCAGCCCATAGGATAGGACGGGTCCATTAAAACAATGGACTCCACCACTCCCCCCAACTCAGACCAAAGTACCTGCGGAATGTTAGCGGCAAGCACAATAAACAGAAACAAATAAAACCTAAGAAGTACAAACCAAACTTGCAAAAATACATGACTCAGCACTTCTTTCATGTCTACCTCCTCCAGGTTAGGATCTAAAAATCTCTGCATATCTCGAGAAAATGTAAAATCAGCAATGCAAGGGAGACAAGATATGTAGATGGAGGGATCAATATCTTTCAACTCGGCAATTGAACAGCCGAGTGCACTCTTGTGCATTTCCAACACATCCAAAATTTGAGCGTCCTGACCGTCAAACAAATCAGGAGCAATGACAGCTGGCAAAGTATCCTCAGGGTGAGGAGCGTTTTCTACAATCTCATCAACAACATTGACTGCAAAGCAGTCATCCTGGTCTGAAGGTTGATGAGATGCCCTAAAAGCATTCAGCCTCACTTTCATATTCCCGAAGGAAACATCCATAACTCCGGTTCGGCAATTAATGTTCGCATTGGCCGTGGCCAAAAATGGCCGTCCAAGAATGACAGTAGTGTGCTTCCGTGAGTTTTGCATTGGTTCATTGTCAAGGACGATGAAATTGACAGGGAAAAAGAACTTGTCGACCTTGACCAGAACATCCTCAATTATTCCCCGGGGCACCCTGACAGATCTATCAGCAAGTTGCAAGGTAACCGGAGTGGGCTTTAAGTCCCCTAGCCCAATCTGCTCATACACCGAGTAAGGCAAGAGATTGACACTCGCTCCCAGATCCAACAATGCATGATCAATAACGTGACTCCCAATTGTGCACGTAATGGTGGGAGTGCCAGGATCTTTCAGCTTGGGAGGAGTGTCATTATGGAGAATTGAGCTCACTTGCTCGGTAAGTAAAACCTTCTTTGGCACATGAGATTTTGATTTGCATTTTTGAGTGCACAAATCTTTCAGAAATTTAGCATAAGAAGGAACCTGCTTGATAGCATCCAGCAAAGGCAGGTTAATCTTTACTTGCTTAAACACCTCCAACATTTCATCCATGGTTGCTTTCTTTTTACTAAAGGGAGAGGGTGTGTCAAGACAAGTGGGAAAAGGGGCTTTAGGCACATATGGGGGTGCCTCATTTCCCTTAGAAACCATGTCAGCCCGAGAGCTCTTGGGATTGGCTGTGGGCTCTTTCACATCTTGCCTAGGCTCCTCAGGCCTAGTTTCAACCTCACGCCCATTTCGTAATGTGACAACCATTTTCGCTTGCTCATGATAGGTATCATTATGTTGCGAACCACTACCCATCTCAAAAGAATTCTTAGGGTTAACCGTGGGTTGGCTAGGCAAGCGTCCATCCTCTCTTTTGTTAAGAGCATTAGCTATTTGCTCGATCTGGACCTCTATCTTAGCTATGGATTGAGAGTGGGAATGGACCAACTGAGTGGTTGCTTTGAGCTCTTTGAGCTCTTGCAACACTGTCTCCTCAAATGATGGAGTTCTTTGAGGTGGTTGAGGATTGGGTTGCTGGTAGGATTGTTGGGAACGATAGGCCGCAGGATTGTATTGAAAATTTGGCCCATTTCCCGGTTGAGAGAATGAAGTGCCTTGACCGGGCGACTTCCATGAAAAGTTGGGGTGATTGCGCCATCCCGGGTTAAAAGTATTCGAAAATGCATCATTACCCGGTTTGGAGAACCCCTGTGCAGCATTCACTTGCTCTTGCACAAACTCAGGGAATTGGGGTGCTGCAGGACAATTGCTCACAAAGTGAGTGGGACTGTTGCATAAAGCGCAAGCATCTTGATGAGCAGGGGGCTGGGGAGATGAAGATTGGAGAGATTGTCCCCCAGAAAGCAGCTGCTCTAACTTTTGGGTCAAGGCAGCCACTTGGGTTGTGAGCTCATTAGAGGGCTGAATTTCAAATACCCCCTTAGGTTTCTGCAAAATCGAGGCTGCTGGCCTCTCCAATCTAGCAGTGGAGGCATGGTGCTGAAATGTCTCACTCATATTCTCAAAAAGTTCTCATGCCTCATCCTCATTTTTCAGCATAATTGATCCCCCACTGGCGGTTACTACCATGTTTCGCCGTTCGGGTGATAGCCCATCATAAAAGAATTGCACCAATTGCCATTTGACAATTTGGTGATGAGGACACTTTCTAAGGAGATCCTTAAATCTATCACACGCCTCATGAAATTGTTCACTGTCAGTTTGGGCGAAGGATGTGATGAATCTCCTATACTGATTTGTTTTGCCCACAGAGAAATATTTATCCAAGAATTTTTGTTGGAGTTGGGCCCAAGAATTGATAGAATTTGGAGGTAAAGTACTCAGCCAATACTTGGCTTTGTCCTTTAATGAAAACGGAAAGAGAAACAATTTTAGGGCCTCACTACTGAAATTGTTTATTCGCATTGTGGAGCAAATAACCAAAAACTCGTCAATGTGGTTATACGGGTCCTCATTGTTCAAGCCATAAAAAGAAGGGATCAGATTGATTGTGCTGGGCTTGATTTCATATTGAGCTGCCTGTACTACAGGCAGCTGAATACACGATGGTGACGCGTATTCTGAAGGAGTATAGTGCTCCTTCAAGGGTCGGAGAGGTGGAGCCTCATCTTCTTTTCTTTCCTCAGCCATTAGTGGATTTGTGCATGAGACAGCAGAACGGTGTTTAGATGATCTAATTTTCCTAAGGGCTCGCTCTAAATTTTGGTCTAAAGAAACAAAATTTGGATGACAAGAGCGACGACCAAGCATGCACACACAAAAATTTACTGCAATTATATGAAAAGAATCAGAAAGTCTAGGCTTACAGTGCCCTTGGGAGGAGAGGAAAGATTTCTTTGAGCAAAGCTTTGTGAACTCTCGTAGATCCCTGTACAAATTCTAAGATTCTGCGTTAGAACTAATATCCTGCAGTAAGAATAGTAGAAGTGTGAGAAGAGATGGCAAAATAAAATAAAAAAAAAAGAAAAAAGAAAGACTAAACTAATACTAGAATTAAAAGAAACAAACAACCGTGCTAATTGTCCCCGGCAACGGCGCCAAAATTATGACCAATCCTAGAATAGGGTTGCAATTATTAATTATTCTCCGCTGTTATCTCCGCTTGCAAAAGCAGAGATGTTAACCGAGTATCGTATCCACTGGGACAAAAAGGCTAAGTTGCGATGTTTCCTAAATTCCTAAACTAATTCTATTGGAAAACAAAGTTCTGGTTATTAAACTAATCCTATTAGAAAACGAAGTAATGGGCTGATTGGTTTGCAAATTCTAAATTAACAAATTGAAAGACAAGTTTTATTCAATCAGAGAAAAGTCTTAGGGTATGAATCCACCATAGCCTGTGCAATGGCGAATATAGGTCTAGGATTTCACTGTCAATGCTTTCCAGACTCGTTCTGGTTACAAACCTTCACAGAGTCACCAACTAAGGGATGCGGATGCAAATCAGGGCATAACCTATCTCTATGGCATAGATTATCCTAGATCTAACAAACACATTCATTCAAGCATTATGTTATATGACTTGGTATTCTAAACTACAAGAATAAAACACCAAAAGAGATATTGCATTAACAAACGAATCCAATCAATGGATTAAATCAATGTCATATAATCAAAGCATTGAAAGTAAATCCCTAGAACCTATACATCATCATAAACACAAAACTAGGGCTTCATCACAACCCTAAGATAAGGAGTTAGTTACGCATGGAAGACAATTGACGAAGAAGTCTTGACGAAATCCCCATTGATGCTCTTCCCCAAGCTCCAAGAAAGCCTCCAAAACTTCTCCCAAGATGTGAATTTTCCCAAAAACGAGTTTGGGCTCTTATTTATAAGTTTTGGGGTGAAAAAGTCTTCAATTCGTGTAGGAGTCGGATTCTCATTCGGGTCCGGGCCCACTGGTCATCACAGCAAACTTCGCGAGGTCGTATCTCCCTCGATATAGCTCCGATTTATACAATCTTGGACTCCACGGATATTTACTCGAAAAGAGCTTTCCAACGGTATATAGATTTCACGAATTCGACACTCGAGTTGAAAGTTATGACAATTTCAAGTTGCTGCCTCTGAAAATTCCGAGAATACTGGTGCAATTAGAAGACCTTCCATGTTGGCATGCTATGGGATGAGTGGGACCCATGTTGGATGTCCAAGGCATGTTTGGACTCTTGCTTTGCTTCCTTATTTGAGTCTCTTCCCATATTTGGCAGCTTTCTTACTTGCAACTCTTTCTTTATCATGCTTTGTGAGATTTCTTCCATTTTAGCTTTGAATTTCTTTCCTTGCCTTTGTAATACTTACAAACAATAAAATAACATAATTAAGCTAATTAACTTCTATCGACGGTATAACCAAGTTCTCATTAAGGGGCCTAAAATGTATCTTTTAGGCTCTCATCACCTAGCCATGACACATATTCGATCTACCATTTCCATCCTCAGTTCAGGTGAGTACTTGCTGAATTCTTCACCTAGTACAATAGCACCAAGGAAGTCTTGATCGGTTCGGAGTATCCCACATTCAGTGGCGATGGCCTTTGCTGTGAAAGCATCGTCCCCAGTTATCATATTGACATCAACTCCGGCGAATCTAAAAGTTTCTACCGCCATTCTCACTCCAGGACGACATGATTCCTTCAAGCCCACTAAAGCTAGTAACGTTAGGCCACTTTCTTCAATATTTGCTCGTTCCGTTTGGATGTTTATACTGACAGTACTGTGAGCAAAAGCAATGCATCGGAGAGGATGACCAGCCATGCGTTGGATGGTTTCCTCCAACCTCCTCCTTGTTCGTTTATTAATGGGATATGAAGACCCATTGGTAGTATAGTAATGAGAACACATAGATAATATAATTTCAGCAGCGCCTTTCCAGTGCACATGATCATTAGAAAATTCCCCTTTCTTTTCTCTCAACAAGACCCCGCTTCGTTTTCTGTTTGCATTGAAGAACTCAACGTTACGAATGGTGTACATTTGCTTCAAGTTTTCCATATCCATGCCTAGCTCTGATGTTGCCCAATGAAAAATTGCCCTTTCAGTGGGGCTACCAAAAAATTTTGGTGGTGAAGCTGAACTTATAAGATTGTAGATGCTGCAGGTTGAGTTCAGACCCACAGCTTGGCGCAACAAGGAGAGGACTGTGGAGTGTATTATAGAGATGTCACCTGTCAGAACCTCTTCCCCAATGCAAAACTTAGTGACCATCATCTCACACGATGTCAACATGCCCGTCTTTTCAGTGCAATTGGTAGTGACGGTGCCCATGGTTTCAAGGGCTGAGAGGTTCCGAAATAAAGCGCAATCACCCATCACTGTTCTCCTCAAGTAAGCACAAGTCAACGGGATGATTATGGCCCAACCTTCAGGAATTACCATCACGGGTATGGTAATTGCAGCAGTAAAAATTCTTACCGCTGACTTGATCACCTCTTTTTTTTCCTTTTTGTTGCCGTCGAATTCTTGACTTTGCACCCAATAACGCACTACCATCACAACAACAATGAGAAGAGCAATGGTCAACACGATCCATCTAATCCACGAAGTTAGCTTCACAAGCCTAGTTTGTAACGGAGTCTTCTCATCAAAATCACCACATGACGAGCTCATCATCTTGCCTCGTGTTGTGTTCATCCCTACAGAGGTGACAAGCATGTAAGCGAACCCTCCAACCACCTTCACTCCAGATGATAAAAATGGAATATTGATGTCAACATTGCGGTACTCCTCAGTCATGCTTGACTGAGTCACTTCCAAGAAATGACCCCTCAAGAGCAATCCATCTGCTGGAATTTGATCACCAGCCTTTAAACAGACCACATCGCCCACAACAACATTGAATTTAGATATCCTCTGGTGCATGCCGCCTCTCATGACCTCAACGTTGATGTTGATCTTGCTGCTCATATCAGACAACATCAATAACTCTCTATATGAGTAAAAGTTACTAGCAGCATTAATAGTAACAATTAAAGAGATGGCAAAGAATATGCTTCCTCCATCGTAAAGTCCTTCCTTGAGGCCATGATTGTTAAACCCAAATGCAAGAGAAAACACTCCATAGTAGACCAAAAGGAAGAGAATTTTGCTGTCTTTGAAAGCTTTCAAGGTGAAGAAGAAGAAACTTCTTGTGGGTAGGTTCTTGTATACATTCGAACCAAATACCAACTTTCTTCTATTGATGTCATCTTCATTGCCATGAATCCCTTCCTCAAGGTCGGTTCTGAGGACCTTAGCAACTGCTTTAGCTCCTCCTATTCGATAAATAGAGTGTAGCGTCTCTTGCTCGAGAATCTTGGGGGTTGCTTCTAAGATAACTTTTCCAATACAATGGGGACTGGAATCAAAATCTGTAAAAGTAAAATTGTCATAACTGGGAAAAGAAACTAGGTAGGTTTTGAAAAAAATCTACAAATAAAATTAAGGTCGAGATGGTGATGATTATTAAAAGGTGAGGTGCAAGGTTTCAGCTTAGAAGATTAAAAAGTGCATTTAATATAGTTGTCCAATTATAAGCTCAGTGAAAAGTTTTCAAAGATGTAAAAGATTAGAGAGTAAAGTACTTGCACGCGACCAGAGGCGGATGGAGTATGTAACCACTGGGGGGCCTGGGCCCCAGTGGATTTCTAAGTTTCAATTCTAATTTTGGTGGGGCCCACTAATTTTTTCCATAAGGCCCCCAGTGAATTTTTTGGGCCCCCAATGGATTTTTGTAGCCCAATATTAATTTTAGGTATTCCATATTCTTGTCCTCCCTAATTTTGATTGTTTTATGCACTTTCTTGTAGCATCATCGCGTTCTCAGTCTCCTACAAGAACTAATGCCAAGGAAAATTAACAGCAATCATCGCTAAAAATAGTTAAGATAAATTAGTATGCAGAGGCGGATGTACCCCCAGTGACTTTTTGGGGAAAAAAAATTATGTATACTAAGTTAGGCCCAAATCAATTAGGCCCCCAGTGACATTGAGTCAAGCCCCCAGTGACATTGAATCAGGCCCCCCAATGAAAACTCGTAGAGAACAATTGTGATAAATAAATATGTCTTGTTTTATTGCTTGAAATTATTATATTATATTTGTTCCATATAAAAGGTTTGGGGTAAATCTACACACTATTTGTCCTTGCTAGGCATGATTTGCAATGCAGTAAAAATCTACAAACTATCTGTCTTTGAATGCACATTTCTGTGTATTAATTACTGATAGTGTATGTAAAAGGTCCACTACTTTTTTTGTGTATTGTTTTTTCTCAAGCATGAAGAAAAAAAGAAGAAAAAATCATTTGCAATCATATAAATAACCAAAAAAAAAATTCCGGGGGCAGACCCCCTACTACTTAATCATACCCCGAGTGATTTTGAATCCTGAATCCGCCACTGCACACGACATTATAAGTTTAGGAAAACTTTGCGAAATCCTATAAATGAAGGGCTAATAGTTTAAAAAAGTTCTCTGCAGTTTTACTTTTATATACGAAAGAGTAAAATGACATTGAGTTCTCTGGTGAAAGAAAACATAATAGAGAATTTCTCCCCCTTTCAATAAGATGAGGACTTGTATGTTCGATGTACAAACAATGATACACAAAAGGATTTCAACTGTCAAAGTTTAGGAAAGACGTATTTTGAATTTTCTTAATTGACAACGTGTGTACTGGGACTTTGTGTATATCTTTTATTACAATTTGTTTCCATTGATGGATTGGGAACTTAATAAATCATTGTTGGTTCTAATAGACCGTTTAAAGTTCAATGGAAAATCTTTAACTTTGATTGTGGTAATGAGTATCTTAAAATACACATGTGACAATAGCAGTTCCTTGCCAAAAAAGTGTCAGCCACTTCATCAACAACAAAAGCAACATAATGAACACCAATATCACAAAGAAAGGCTTTTTTTTTTCCTTCCACTTCATCAACAACAGCAACATAGCGAACACCAGTATCACAAAGAAAGGCATTTTTTTTCCTTAAATGAAATGGTAGTCAAATCTCATAGAATTCTTCCAACAGTCACACAAGTATCTTTGTGCCCGTCTCTTTAAAATTCATATTCTTGTTCAAATTATTATTAATGCTCTTCCTTTAAAATTCATATTAGTGTGGTTAAATGTGATGACCTAAAAATAGTTGTAAAAGTCTAAGGATGTTACCTAGTTGGTTAGGAACATGTGTGATGCAAGCAAACAATAGGCCGGCCAACCCATTGGGTCCAGTCCATAGGCCCAATGGGACATCCATGAAATATTGTTGCTTATGGATGAAGCCAACTCCTCTATATAAAGATGTTAGGCCTCTCATTGTATTAAAAAAAAAATACCAAAGTGGCCGCAGGGACCACTTCCATGCGAGGAAAATTAAGAGGGCCTTTTTTATGCAGTTAGTGTCTAAAGTGATTTTTCAGTAAAATCATCTTTTCTTAAAACCCCCTTTTCTTTTTTGGAAGGTTCGACCTGTAAGGCATCATCCTATTACATCGGATTCTTGAAATTCAAAAGTTGAATTTTGGAAATTCAAAAACTTCATTTCTATCCACTGTCGTTACATAATAATAGTCCTCTTTGGAATAGAAACCTACCTATGTTAATGACCAGAATCACCAAAAAGCTCAAGCGGTTAGTGAATGGCATAACAATATATATCAACAAAATACAGTGTTACAAACTTCACCTATTTCTATTTGAGCTCCTCTTTTTAAACTGTCTTGGTACAATTCTCCACGAGCTTGCGGCTGCTGCAAAACATAATATACACAATGTCAAATTATTCAGCTCCATATGAATTAATTAAGTCCACACACTACCAAATTTAAGAACTTGTAGAGGGCTGCTTGTCACAAATAACCAGTGCAGTCTGACTCAAATCATACTAACATTATACCCTGTTGCTCTTTCATATTGCACAGGCTATAAAAATTGAGTGCATAAACAAGGTAACTACATGAAGAAACATAATATCAGAAAACAATTGATTTGAAAACGAATAATCTAACTTTTTGTTACAATCACCATATCCAAACATGGAGTGAGCACTATAAGAAGCATATATATACTTGTGGAGATGGTGATATTATTCTACTCCAAAAACTGAAAATTTCATTCAAGTGCTCTGTTTTTTCACCAGTCCAATGCACTGGGACAAGGCTCCGTGGACCCACGTGAATTAATGACCATTGCACCAATCAAGGGCTTGGTTTCATATGTGGGCTGTTGGCTTAATTTATGATGAAGAAGTGATTACTGGCCAGAAATTGATAATGACAAGTATAATGGCTTCAAAGCAGGGGAAAATGGCTTCAAATCTAACGCACATGATACTAATAACCAGAAAGGAAAAACAATAGATAGCACAGATACAGATTACAGAGTAAAAAGGTTAAAAGTTCTTCAAATACCTGCTCTTCGAGCCACTCCAGCGTCGGGGAAGACTTCAGCGGCCGCCGCTGTCGTAAATGTGCCTGTGGTAAGAGGCTGTGAGTCTCCATAACTTTCTCAGCCAGGGCTCAAAGGTGTACTAAGTAGTAGGAACTATAAAGGATTGAAATGGGGCAGGGCAAGGCTTATGTACTGTAGAATGCGCACTTTCTTGATAGTTTCCTGAGGTGGGTGTGGGTTATTCTCGGGAGCTAAAAAGAACTTTCTGTTGATGGGGGCAGAAGGAAGTCTGTTCCGCGTAAAGCACGTGGATCCGGATCCCTTGTCTGATTGATCCCACGTGGGAAGAGAAATTTTTAAGAGAGGAGATTTTTATTTAAGGAGATGGGACGTGACATCTCAAACCCATGTCGCACCCCTCATTGATCCCGTTTGCACCAAACATAGAAGAAACTATCTAAAATGAAATCTTCACTTTTCATTTTCCATGGAAAATGAAATCATCATGTAATAAGCTGCAACATGAAATACCACCAGACCTCCTAACACCCTCTTCCCTCCCTCTCTCTCAACCTCACACGCACCATCACTCGGTTTTCTTCGAGGAGGAAGATTGGAGATGGAGTTCTCCTTCGAAGGCTGCTCCTACGTTGCCGGTGCCGGGATGAAGATTGCCGTCCGGCACAGGGCACTCCAGTCCATGTCCTTCCTACTAAAAAACTCACCTGACTCGAGTTCTGGAACCAGGGGCTCGGCTTCCGCTACTTAATTCTATTGCAGCGTTCAGTCTGCAGTCTGCACTTGTAGGTGGGGACCATAATTTGATTATCTGGTGGACTCAGGATGGTACTTCGTATCGATTTTGTCCTCACTTGGCATCCTCTCTACCTGCGATTTTTTAACCTTTTTTGTGGTTTTAATTGAATTGCATTTCATTTTTCGTGAGCAATAGTTGTGCTGGAGTAGGTAAAAGACAAAGTTCAAAGGTTTCATGAACATCTTCTTTCATTAAGGGAAATTTAAGGGACAACCAAGAATCTGGGTAGTGCAACGAATGTCGGAATGAAACAGTCATTCCAAAGAAATGATTGTTACCGCATTTGGTTTGTAAAAAGAGTGGTGGAATGACTTTAGTTCCGGAATCATCATTCCTTTATATAGAGGAATGGTCATTGCACTAGAGAGGTAGAGGAATGGCCATTCCATTCCATAATAAATTTTTCTTGAGACCAAAATATCCCTTTATCACATCAACCCCTCCTCCCTCCTAGTCCTCTTCCTCTCAATCTAGAGAACGAGACCAGCCGGAAGGCCCCGGCAGCAGACCATTCCATTCCAACGTATCAAACACAAGAACAGGAATAAGAATTTCATTACTAGATTTATTCTTCAGTAAAACCAAACGTTAAAATGAAAATGACCATTCATGCCTTATTTCATTCCAGATTCATTCCACTCTCCATTCAATTCCTGCCTAAAACCATTCCAACAAACTAAACGCTACCTTACTATGTTGAGTTTGTTAGCTTCACCACTCTTAGAAATTTTGTCACGGTATTCAATTATAGATGGGATTGTTTTTTGTGACCAGTTTCAAGTAAAGATATTCATGCACCCATTCTTTAAAATATATATATATATATATAAACGAACCAAGATTTGGTTTGATGAGTTCAACATTGTGGTGAAGTAGTCATGATCAGCTGATCAGCTGACTGTCTTTTGGTGGTTCCGCTCTAAATAATTTTTGTTGACTTTTTCTTTTGTAGAGAGGGCTTAATTTGTGTTGGAGAGTGATAAGTTTCTTTGGGCTGAAGGGAAATTCAAGTATCTGATTATTTTGGGAGAATATTGTTTTTATGTTATGTTCTTTTAGTTCCTCTTTTCCTCCAGAAATTCTGGTAATCGTGGTATGAAATTGTCTTCAGCCTTGGGTTTAGTATTTTAGCTTAAAGAGCTTTGTTGCACCAAATGATGCCACTGTCACTGTTTGTTCAATCTTTATTTTCTCTGTTTTTCATGTGGTGTGCAGAAAAGTTTCCAGGTGTTTGTCTAACCCAACTCAGTCACTGATTGGGCTGACATTCCAACCAAATTTACAGTAGGTTCAAATTTTGGTTGATCCCATAATCATAATCATTACTTTAGAAGAACCAACCAACCAACCAGCCTGACCCATTTCCCATTTCCCATTTCCCATTTCCCATTTCCAACCCTAATGCAAGCAAGCCCTACATCCATATGTACCTCTAAGGCCCATGTATAATTAAAATATTAATGAATGGTTTTGGCATCATGATGCCTTGATGACCTGTTCCAACTCCCATCTTATGTAGAGACAAAAAAAAAAAAAAAAAATGTTCCATCTTACGTAGCCGATATCTACCCATGGTTATGAACTATTTGAGATTTGAGTATGGTCGTCAAGTCAAAAATTTTGCCAAGAAATCTCTATCTGATAATGTTTTCTAAGAACTAGTGGCATTGATACAGAGAGCTGTCAAAGTTTTGATGATGCCTGAGGCTAATTTTCTTTTATTTATTTCTTCACGACATGTGATCTTCTCTTAGTTTATTTGTGATACACTTCTGTTGATTTTTTTAATCCTAATCTTTGGTTTAGGAGTGCAACAAATAAAAAAAATTCTTTACAGTACAGGCCCACATGGCTCCATTCAGCAGCTAATAATAATAATGGAACGGCTATAAATAAACACCCAATTATCCAAATCCTGAGGGGTCGAACATCTGATGATATCATCGATGATTTGTAGGGGCCAGATTTACTGAGACTTCTGTTGATCTTTTCAATTTTCCGAATGCAATAGCACAATCACTGTACATGTGTGTACATATATATGTTATGATCAAAATTTGTCCATTTGCAGCCCAAGACCAGATTAATTAAAGAAGTCAAACGCCATGTTTCTGATTAGACTATTGACCATTCCTAACCTTTCTCTTCGACGGGCCAAATCTTCGATCCCTCTCCTTTCAAGGTCCTGAAGGTGAAAATGGGATTCCCTATTTCGAGGAAAACCTTTAAAAAAAAAAAGAAATAAAACTCATTGACCTTACTAATTATATTATGAGTAATAATAGTCTTATAAGGACAATCCCATGACCATTACTCCCTTTTTTTACTGTACAGGTGTCACTCGCACCAAATAATAGAAGAACGAACAACACAAAATCAGAACAAGCTTTCGTTCTTTGCATGGTGCAATTCTCTACAAAATGTAACTGGAATGCAAATGCTTTTCCGTCCCCTTGAAAGAACTATAAGTCACACGTGGGTGTTGTAACTGAACTCGCCAAGAATCATTTTGCGTTCTGGTATGAGATGGATCATATGAACTCACTGCAAATGCTCTTAGATTTACTAAATGATCAAGTAATGACTCTCATCTCCCTCACTACACCAAAAATCGGAAATTGGAACGGAAAAGCGTTCCTAATCCTCCCGTTCCTAATCCGTTAAACCGTTCCAATTTCCGTTCCAATTTGGATTAGGAACGGTTGGTACCAAATTGGAACGGAAATTGGAACGGTTTAACGAATTAGGAACGGGAGGATTAGGAACGCTTTTCCGTTCCAATTTTCGATTTTTGGTGTAGTGCCTTCTATAAAGCAATCCCTAAGAGTCATGATTACTATGGACTCTACCCCTCCTCCTGACGAGCGTGAGAATTCTGTCAAACCGAGAGTCTGAACAGAATCCAAACTTTACCACCAAGAGTTTAATCATTATCGGACTCAATCAAATCAAGACTGGTTGGGAGTTCATCTGTGACACACTGCTAGGCCCAATTTAGCATGGGCCCATAACAGTCGAGCCACACAATTTTCCAACAAACCCTCTTTCCACAATCTAAAGAGGCCCAAGTGATAACAGAAGTGCTTTCTCTTTCTTTTTTTTCTCTTGTTTAATGATTTATATTCAGCCGAGGCCATCATCATTGTTCTAGTTCATGATCAAAGAGGCCCCCATCGTTAGTGGAGTATCTTAAATTCCCAATGGGATTATCGTGCTTTTCTTATCGGACATCTTATCATTTGGACTGCATGGTTTGGCTATAGTGAAATATTTTACATTGAAAATCCACATAGATACATTTGGATTGTGTTTTCACTATGTTTTGATTTTAAAACACACTGAAACTGATCCTATAGTTTTCAGCCTGCAGCCATGCCCAATAGTCAATTTGCAATATGGATTTAATTAATCCGAAACGTAGAATCTATTAGCTAGCACTCTAATCTTATCAACTTTATATTGTATATCATTTTTTTTTTTCAAATTTTCCCTTTACCGCTGCCATAAGACTTGACATCTGCCATTCAATCGTTGAAGTTAAACAACTTCTCACAGAGCTATTCGAATCATACCCTAGTGCCGTAAGATATTGCATATATCGCACTATGCGATATCGCACATCAATAGGATAGCGAACATTTATCCTATGAGTCGATCCGCGGGAATTTGTTAAACTTCAACCGCGGAAAGGCAAATGTCTAGTCTTAGTATAGTCATGCGGTCAAAATTTCTTTTCTTTTCTAAGACGAATATAGGTTAAAGAAATTTTTGCAAGTAGGACAATCGAAGGGATAATAAAACAAGGTAGGAGGGGCTAGCTTAATGCACATCCATTATTTGCTCAGGGCAGAGGGAATTGAATAATTGGTCAAATTGTCTTCAACAAATTATTATTGAAGAGGTAAATGGTGAATAATATATAGTTGAGATGAAAATATACATTTGACTTTACTGTGATTTGAATTATTAAGGTAATAGCTAAGTATTTATTTTCATCTTAACTTGGTTCATTGTCCATCAAAGAGAAAATTATTTGATACTCATATTTAGATATTTAGTTTTGTTTCTTCTATTTTAACCACCTTTAGAAATGCATGGGCCAAGGAGATACATGCGTGATGATAGGAAGGAGAAAGAATCATATGAAACAAAGTCAAGACTAATTGGGAGAGATGTACAAATGCACTTAACTTTCCACAATGCTATGTGCAAATTAGATGGAGGCAAGATGGATGGTATCCTATTTTAATGTTGATTATTAAAGTGGTGAGCGGTGAAGGATATAAGGTGAAAATATAGATGAGACTGATATAACGTGAAGATATAGATGAAACATTCCTGTGTATTAAATTACTAGGGTGATAGTTGAGCATTCATTTCTCAATCTTCCCTTTGATTCATTTTTCAATATGGGAGGTTATTTAATGGTCTTTTTTTAACATTCACATTTGGCTCCTTTTTAACCACTTATAGAAAGTACACTGGGTATTCAATTATACGAAACAAATGGATCTTTATTTATCTTATACTACATAGAAATCCATGGTTAAATTAGATCTACTTTAAGATTATTAAAGAGGTGAGGAGAAAGGGAAGCAGGGTGGTCGTGGTGGCTATGACCCCTCTTTTAAGTTTCAAAAAATCCCTTATTATAAGTGAGTTTTGAAGAAGTTTTTGCCCTCCACCCCACACACACACACATTAAAAAAAAAAAAAGGAGGATTTGATGACTCAGGCCCTATTTGCAAAGACTCACATTGGCGTTGCTCACCTAAGATGATTATTAGAGCCTTCCTTGACTAGAGTCCTTTCAAATTTGTGCTGTTCATCTAAGTTGATTATTCACTTATTTTCAATGTGAAGGCAGCTACAGTTTAACTCAAAGGTGGTATATCAAATTGAAGTTCTAGATTTTCCATTTGCTGTCAATAATGATTCATTTAATGACATCAAACAATGAGGAGTCAATTAATTGTGTCCACGATAGGGGCAGGGCTATTTGTCTATCACTCACCTTACCAAAAACAAGTTATCCAAGCCCAAACAAACCTACCTAATTTAAAAAATCATCAACCTTGACCTTGAACAATTGTGCATAAAGACTCCCTTGGTTTGCTCCATGATCAATGTGTTGTGATTCCTATGCATCCTACAAAATGGTGTACTCCGAAAACATAACTACATAGTTAGATATACAATTTACTATCTCCAATCAACATAAATTCCTTACTTCATGCTATTAGATCTTTCTATTATTTTTCATAAGATTCTTCATTTGATGTAAACAGTCATAAAAAATGCCTCGCCTATCAAGGGATGAAAATTCTCTATTTCCCAACATTCTCCATACTTGGCTGGTGTATTAATGATCTGATGCAGGAGATCCAAAGTTTGGAGCTACTGGATGTGGTTTTGATTATTATTCAGTAGCATACTATTGTTTGGCATTAATGTTATTGCATGCCTTTGGGTTAGATGGGCCCTTATTTCAGTATTGAACATTAATCTTTCAAAATCCTCATGGCCTGATCGGTTCACTATTCGAAAGATAGAGTCTATTTGTCCTATTTCGATACTAGTTACAGTAAAATAAAAAAAAATGAAGGAGGTCAGTCATTTCCATTGCAATTTGTTGGCGTGGAGTTGCAAAGCCTATTATGATCTTTCCACATTGTCATTGCCCGAATGAAATAATGATTTATTATTTCGAACTTTGTTTTCCATAATGCTTGGGATTTGGGCTTTGGTTTTGACCGAGTAGGATCGCTCTTTATCCTATGATTGTTGTATTCTAGAATTTTAGTTATTAGTAAATCTTTTAAACTTACCTTTCAAAAAAATGCTCTGAGAAATCGAACCAACCCTAAAATATAATTTGAGCATTGATTTTGAGTTTGTGTATCTCCTAAAATTCATATTATGGGGCAACATTTTTTAAAATCAAACGAATGGATCAACTTCTCCTGGTGGAGGTCCTGAATGTTACTTACTAAAGTGATATCACCATTAAAAAAATGTAATACCATATGAATTTTACCATCTAATGATGAATAACACCTTGATCAATGGTTGTTGATAGTACAGGGTATGAAATAATTTTGTATGTTGTTGTGTATTTCATTTGATGGGATAACCCACTTAAATAATATTCAATACAACTGTATGCCCTTGATCTCAGGGATGGTTACACTAGTAAGATAAGCACTAGTAAGATAAGAACTGTTACACTAATAACAAAATGAACAACCCAATGGAATAGGTCAATTGTTGAATGAGTCAATACGCCCCCTCAAGTTGGAGCGTGGATATCAAGAACGCCCAACTTGCGAATTAAATTATGAAATTGTTCTTTACCCAAAGCCTTGGTAAACACGTCTGCTAATTGCTGTGTAGAATGGACATAAGCTGTTTGAAGAAGGCCAGATTGTAGTTTCTCACGAATAAAATGGCAGTCAATCTCTATGTGTTTCGTTCGTTCATGGAAGACAGGGTTAGCGGCAATGTAAATTGCAGCTTGGTTATCACAATATAGTGTCATCGGTTGAGGATGTGATATGCCAAGATCATGAAGAAGATAACTGAGCCATTGTAATTCACAAGATGTTTGAGCCATGGCCCTGTACTCTGCTTCTGCTGAAGAACGAGAGACTGTATGTTGTTTCTTAGTTCTCCATGATATGGGGCTTGAGCCAAGAAAGGTACAATAACCAGTTGTGGAGCGACGTGTGGTCGGACAACTAGCCCAATCAGCATCACAATAGGCATGAACATGAATGGAGTTATTAGAAGAAAGCAGTATGCCACTTCCCGGAGATCCCTTTAAATAGCGAAGCAATCGTAAAGCCGCATCAAGGTGGGAGCGTCGCGGAGTCTGCATAAACTGGCTTAAAAACATGAACGGGATAAAGGATATCCGGACGGGTGATTGTGAGATAAATTAGACGACCAATCAATCTCCGATATTGAGAAGGATCTTCAAGTAAATCTCCATCTGATGGTCCAAGTTTGAGACGTTGTTCCATAGGAAAAGTAGAGATGCGAGCACCAAGCATGCCCATATCATGCAAAAGATCCAAAGTGTATTTCCTTTGGCAAAGAAAGAGTCCATGTTTAGACCGAGCTACCTCGATGCCCAAAAAATATTTGAGTGGGCCCAAATCTTTGAGATGAAATGAGTTGTCCAAGAAGACTTTTAAGGCAGTAATAGCTTTAGGATCAGTTCCGGTGATGAGAATGTCATCAACATAGACCAACACATATGTGGAAGAGGCCTCCGTAAGGAGGGTAAAAAGGGAGTAATCAGCTTTTGATTGAGAAAAACCTGCTTCATGGAGAGCATGGGATAATTTGGAAAACCAATTTCGTGAAGCTTGTTTGAGGCCATATAAGGATTTCTGAAGTTTGCAAACCCGCGTCTCCCCCTGTCTAGAGAACCCCAGTGGTATTTGCATATAGACCTCTTCATCTAAATCACCATGTAAAAATGCATTGTTAACATCAACTTGATGAACGGGCCATCGTTTGACGGCTGCAAGAGCTAAGAGACAGCGGACAGTAACCATCTTTGCAACCGGGGCAAATGTCTCATGGTAATCCAATCCTTCTGTTTGAGTATAGCCTTTAGCAACAAGGCGTGCTTTGTAACGCTCAATGGTGCCATCTGCCTTGAATTTGATTTTGTAAACCCATTTGCAACCAATGGGTTTCTTGTGTAATGGTAAGGGAGTTAGGACCCAAGTATTGTTGAGTTCAAGAGCCTTGATTTCTGCTGCCATGGCATCACGCCAGTGAGGGAACTTCACAGCCTGAGAGAAGGTTTTGGGCTCATAGGTGGAATCAAGAGAAACTAGAAATGCTTTGTGAGTATCTGAAAATTTTGCATAAGAAATAAAATTGTGTAATGGAAAATCTGTACCACACGGAGAAGCAGGAGGTGGAACCAGGTTAGGTGCATGACCAACTGATGAGCAAACATAATCCTGAAGGTGCTGTGGTTTGCGACGCATACGAGCTGGTCGAGCGGACTGAGAAGGTTGGTTAGGTGAGGTGTCGAACGGGTCAAGTGCGAGAACCGTGCCAGGTGGGTTAGGTGATGGATCCATAGTAGAGGATGCATTTGAAAACTCACAAATGGAATTGTTGGTGGGACCATGGCCAATGATGGGGTTATTTATATTAGTGTCTGGACCATTGCATGGGGTATGGCCGTGGGTTAATGGTGGAGCAGTAGTGGCGGTATTTGAGAGTGGAAATGGGGCAGGGCCTGAAGGTGAGATGGGCTGATTGAGTGTGGGTGGGGGTTGGTTGGGTGGGGGTGTGGAGGTGGGTGTAAGGTCTGTATCAGGGAGGTCTAATGGTAATACTGGGTTGTTGGAGGGGTTAAGAGAGTGAATGGCAGCATCTTTAAATGGAAAGGTGGTCTCAAAAAAAACAACATCCCGGGAAGTATAAATTTGTTTTGAGGCTAAGTCATACACACGATACCCTTTTTGGGCATATGGATATCCAACGAATACCCCGGGTTTGGCTCGAGGATCAAATTTATGGCGAGTTGTCGGTATTGCGGGCGAAACAAAGGCAACCAAAAACTCGTAAGGCAGGATAATTGGGCTTGGATTGGAGAAGCAATTCATGAGGAGAGTGATTAGATAAAATGGGAGTAGGGATTTTATTAATAAGATATGCAGCAGTGAGGATGCATTCGCCCCAAAAAGTGAGTGGTAAGTTTGCTTGAAAACGAATGGCACGAGCAACCTCAAGGAGATGGCGGTGCTTTCTTTCAACCACTCCATTCTGTTGGGGAGTATAAATACAGCTACGTTGGTGAACCACCCCATTACCATTGAAAAAGGACTGCATATCATGTGATAAAAATTCAGCTCCGTTGTCGGAACGAAGTTGTTTGATTTTGTAATGGAATTGAGTTGTAACTAATGCAAAAAAATGTTGAAGGTAATGCTTAGTTTCAGATTTGTATTTCATTAAAAAAACCCAAGTGCATCGAGTGTAATCATCAACTATTGTCAAAAAATAATGAGCACCACAGAGAGAAGGAAGGGAAAAACGACCCCATATATCGCAATGGATTAATTCAAAAGGTGCAGAAGTTTTATTTAAACTAGAGGGAAAAGGTAAACGTGATTGTTTGGCGATGGGACAAACAGTACATTTGCATTTATTTGAAGCATTAATAAAAGGAAATTCTTTAGATAAATCTACTAATCGCGAATGAGATGGGTGCCCCAACCGCCAATGCCAGAGATCAAACAAGGGAGAGGAAGCAGCAAGCAAGGCGTGTGAGGGCTGGAGAAAATATAGTCCGTCATGCACTTTACCCAGTCCAATCGTCCTCTTCGTGGTGGGGTCCTGAAAAAGACAATGGGAGGCATGAAAACTAACAAGACATTGAAGAGTTTTGGTAAGTTGAGACACAGAGAGTAAATTGTATTTAAATGATGGAATATAAAAGACATTTGTGAGATGAAAAGTGGCTGAGAAAGAAATGGAGCCTGTGTGTGTAACACCTGCCCTACTGCCATCTGGTAATTGAACGAATGAAAGAGAAGTGCATGCAGAGTATTCGGTGAACATAGATAGGGATGAACAAATGTGATTAGAAGCACCTGTGTCTATAATCCAAAGAGTGGAAGGAGAGATGGCAGTACCTGCTAGATGAACAGAGGGTTGTGAGTTACCTGTGGATGTCATGGCCAGAATGTTTTGATATTGCTCTTGACTCACTTGATTGGGTAGAGCTGAAAGTAGGGAGTCAACATCTTGAAGAGGAGAAGCAGGAAGCTTAGCATTTGCGGAAGCAGTGTGGTTGGCATGGTGTTGATGTTGGTGCGGTGGCTTTCCTGTATTGGCACGATGTTGATGAGTGGGGGAAGGTTTTCCCGGGTTGCGAGGGGGATACCCGTGAAGTTTGTAGCACTCCTCAATTGTATGTCCATCACGATGGCAGTAACGACAAGTCTTAGTAGGACGAGAGATGCCATTGTTGCCACCGTTACCGGTCTGCCGATGTTTGTCAAACCCAATAACCTTTTTAGCAGCCAAAGCAGCGGCCTCTGTGGATGGTAAATGCGAAAGAGATAGTTCTCTCTGTTTTTCTTCTTGGGAGACAAGCGCATAAACCTTGTTGACAGAGGGAAATGGTTCGACAAGCAGAATGTGACTGCGAAGTGCAGAGAAAGACTCATGTAGTCCTTGAAGAAATTGCATTACTCGGTCTTGTTGGATGAGGTCAGAGGCAGACTTGACTGTCCCACATGAACAAGCCGGGAGAGAGGTTAGAGATGATTGTTCGTCCCATAATGCCTTGAGACGAGTGAAATAAGCAGAGATGGAAAGGTGATCTTGTCGTAGAGAGGAAATTTGTTGTTTGATTTGAAAGAGCCGCGGGGCATTGGGTTGATGAAATCGTCCAGCTAAATCATCCCATACATCTTTGGCAGTATTTGCATATAGAATGCTTGAAGCCAGATCTGTATGGATGGACCGCAAAATCCAGGAAATGACAAGATCATTGCATCTTTCCCATTGAGGAATTTGAGCAGCCGAGGAAGGCTTAGAAATATCACCAGTGACGAAACCCAACTTGTTCTTAGCACGAAGTGCCATACGCATAGCACGCACCCAAGTGCTGTAGTTATCTCCAGTAAGAAAGGGAGAAACTAGAACAGCCGTGGGGCTATCGGAGTGATGTATGTAGAGGGGACTGTTCTCAGACACATCACCTTTCTCGTTGGTTGCAGCCATAAAGGATTGGAAAAAAAATGACAGAAGATGATGCAACGTGAGATGGAGTGCAACAGCTGCAACTTAGCAGGAAGAGGAATATCGAATGTTATTGGAGTGGATAAGAGATAAGCTCTGATACCATATGAAATAATTTTGTATGTTGTTGTGTATTTCATTTGATGGGATAACCCACTTAAATAATATTCAATACAACTGTATGCCCTTGATCTCAGGGATGGTTACACTAGTAAGATAAGCACTAGTAAGATAAGAACTGTTACACTAATAACAAAATGAACAACCCAATGGAATAGGTCAATTGTTGAATGAGTCAATACAGGGGAATGAATCCATCTATTGGTGGAGCTTAATTAGGAAGACCCTTCAATTCTCATAATTATCTTTGCCATCATCATTGAAGTCCCATCCTAATTGTCTTCGTGCCTATTTGAGTGAGTTCAGAGCTGATGCAAAAAAGTTTTCTGTGCTTATCTTTCCTGTTATACAATTCAGATATTCAGTTGCTTGATATTGCCCATTTAAGAAACTGAAACAAAAAGATGCAGCTGAAATATGTTTGATGAGAAGCCTCTCGAGAACAAGAGCACAAGAATGATGGAAAAACAGGGGAAACTAGCGACTCAAAGAATCTATTTGAAATTTCAAAAATCAAGTGTTGGAAGATAAGACAGTCTACCTATCAGAGTTCTATCCTCTCTCAGAATCAGAGGGATTCATTATAATTGATCGATACTAGTTGCTATAATTATTGATTTAGTAATTAGTGTGATTGAGAATAAGTGGTGGATCTTTCCTTTAATACAAAAGAGTTGTGTGTATATGTGTGTGTATATATATATATATATATGATGTAGAGAGGAAAAAGGAGTGCATAACAAAGAGATAAAAAGGGTTATGCTTGTTGTGGATGTAGGCTAATATAGCCAAACCACGTAAATGCTTGTGCCATCTTTTGAATTTGATTTATTTTATAGAAATCAAGTTTAAAGCCAAAAAGGTTCTCTCTAAAAACTCCAATCAAAACCAGAAACACCAAAAAAAGAAAATCTAGATCCGATCGATTCTTGGGAAATTTTATGAAGAAGTTTGGCATACAAACCAGAACATGTCAGAATCCAAATAAGATGAAAAAATCTCAACAAATCCAGCTCTAAAAATAGTAGGATTTAAAAAAAAGAAAAAAGAAAAAAAAACCATACAAACCAGAATGTGGTAGAATGAGATTAGCTTAGGGGCGTTTTCTTACCATTTTTTTTTTTTTTGGAAGGAGCTTCTGGCAGCGATCGATTAGGGAGAGATGGGGAGAGAGGGAGAGAGGAGATGGTCGGAGATGGGAGCACAAGCAGAAGAGAGAGGGAGAGAGAGACAAGAGAGGAAGAGTTGCGGTTTAGAGGGGGAGTGCGGGCCATAGATTAGCTGGATCTAGAAGGAAGGAGAGAGAGAGAGAGAGAGAGAGAGAGAGAGAGAGAGAGAGAGGAGAGAGTTGCAGATCGATTATGTTTAAAATTTTCAAAAGGGGAAATGAGAAGATAAAAAAAAAAAAAAAACGAGCCTTGAAATTTTTTCTCCACTTGGGCCGCATGTGGTTCTCACATGCTTCAGCTAGGTGGCCGAAGCGCCAAACAAGATGATATTGTTTGGCTACCCAAGGTCGAACAATATACTCATTTGTCCAGGCCAAACAGGAGAGAGGGAGGAGAATGACGATGATCGGGGAAAAGGAGAGGGAGAGGACGAAGGTGGGCGCCAAAAGAGGGAGCGACAAGGGAGAGGGGGCGGTGTTTAGGGCTGCACAAAAAATCCGGTATTACTGCAAAACCGAATAGAACAGACCGAACCGGGTGTTTCGGATCGGTTTATAGTGGATCGGTTTGGTTAACGGTTTGAAAATCATAAAAATCGCTTATATTGGTCGATTATTGGTTTGAGCTCACGATTAACCATTTAAATTGAACCGACCGTATGCGGTAACTAAAACATTGTTTTTTTACTATTTTAGCCTTAGAGCTTTATTTTTTACTACTTTCATAACTAGAGTCGACAACTTCATTATCACATAAACTCAATAGTCAGCACTACCTTAGATGGATCATGTGGAATGAATGTTTCACTGCAAGCTAGTTATAGTTTTTCATTTTTTTTTTCTTGTGTTTAGTCAAAACTCTTTTTTTGGAGTAAAATTATTTATTATATGCATTTAGTCCGGTCTAGATTATTGGATTTTTATGTTTGCACCAAACATTGGAGCAAATGCAAAGGGCGGGGTATCATTATTTTGAAATTTTCAATGTCTAATTTTTGAAAAAATAAAATAAAAAACAATGGTTTAACCGACCGAACCAAACCGTTTGATGCGGTTTGGTTCGATTTAAGCCCGATGGACGGTTCGATTTGGTTTAAACCCTCTCCATCGGTTGGATCGAATCAGTTAATTAAAAAACCGGCATGTTCAGTTTGATTGTTGGTCTTAGTGTTAAACCGATTCTAACTGCCCATGTACAACACTAGCGGCGTTGCATGGGGGAGGGAGGGAGGGGGGGGGAGATGTAAGAAAGGGAGGGGTGTTTTAGGGTTTTTCTTCGTACGTTCCGATGGAGCAAGTTTAGACGTGCATAAAGCAGTTTCCTTTTATTTTATCCTATTTTGAAATGTTGAAAAACCTTCGGCCCTATTTAAAAATTTTCCCATTATGAAATGAAATGTACCAGAATTTTACTTGAGTCATGTTAGATCGCACTGTTCCTATGAGTCTGCTGCACACCCTTACCTCCGTTTCCTTCCATTGCTCTCCATTTACTTCTCTATCCCCACTTCGACCTTACTCTCTCTCCTTTCCCGCACATCCAAACACATCGAAATCTCCTCTTCGCGAACGCAATGCCTTCTTCTCTGCAACCTTCTCTTCTTCAAATCCCCCAATGCCTCTCTCCAAATCTCAACTCCAAAACCCTAGAGTCATTTCCAACGAAATCTCTGGCGGATTCCCCCAAAAAGATGTCCAAACACACTCGGAAATTGAGGATTTGGCCACCGACGGACCCGTTTATCAGAAGACGCTGAGGCTCGTGGAGTGCTCCATGTTCGCTGCCATCTCCGGATTACTGTATTTTCTAAGCAATTCTCTCGCGATTGAGGTAAAGATGGATTGTGTAGCTTTTCAGCGATTCTGTTACGAATTTTGAACCGTTCATTTTTTTTTTCCGTGGGTGGGCCATGCCCCCAAAATTCAAGTTGAATGGAGAATTCTACCCATGTCTGTAAAACCAAGTGACTGATAAAGAATTGTTTTTTATGATAGTTATTTCCCCCAAAAGATATATGAACCGGAGGGGTAGAATGAGCGACGGTCGTTTGATGAATGGAGAGATTATTAGCAGAAATGGGGAATTTTATATGATAATGATCAAAGCTTGTTTTGGGTGTGCAAGGGTCGAACAAAATTACTGGAGTACTTAATGTGCAGCGGAAATTGCAGACTCTAGCTAATTGGATAATTCTGCCCATTTGTGTGAAACCAAGTGAGACTGATAATGAACTGTTTTATATTTTGAGCATTACCCATTGAAATATATGAACTGAAGCTGCTCAATGAGTAATTGTTGTTAGACAATTGGAGAGATTATAGAAGTGGAAAATTGTATATGAGAGTGATCCAAGTTCCATCATGATGTTATTTATCATGGGTAGCTTAGTTGGCCTAGGATCATGATTTGCACCCGGAGGTTGTAGGTTCGAAACTGCACTACCACACTAGGGCTACAGGGGAGTTTACCCAACTTCCCTCTTGGCCTGGAGGGATTAGTCCATCCCAAAGGATTGCCCTCCAATAGCAAAAAAAAAAAAAAAGTGCAAGTGCCTTGAAGTTACTATTATCCCCTTTTGAGAACAATTGTTCAATTATTATAGTTCCATGAGAGAGAGAGAGAGAGAGAGAGAGAGAGAGAGAACTTGCACATCCAAAGGTCTAAAGAAGATTTTTGTTAGGTTGTGATTTAAATAGGTGCAAGTTTGGGGATTGATTTTGATATTTCAGGTAAAATTATCTATCGATTACATAAGCAAGTGTACCAACAGTTTCTACCCAAAAGGATGTGGGGACAGAGAAATCAAAAAGTTACAGATAATTTTCAAGATTTGTGGATGTTTTTTTCTATCAACCACTGCATTTTGTTGTGGAGTTTGAGGAGGAGAAGAATGTGGAGAGACGATACCCTTGGTTTCAGTAATAATTGAAAGTCGTTTGATATATATTCTAACCACCAAGTAAGAAAGCAAAAGCTTAAATGAGAATATTCGTGCACCGTCTGAGGAAATAGAAGTCTGCTTTTCCGCGGAACACTCTGCCGTTTCTAGAAATTTCTTTTCCTTGAATTGTACAAAATAAGGCAAAATACCCCTTTTTCTCACTGGAAAGTGGAAACTACCCCCACGAAATGAAGGAAGAGGAAGTCCGCGGAAAAGCAGACTGCTTTTGTTTTCCTTGTCAAAAAAATGTGTTTCACAAATATGCCCTAAATGCTAAATCTATAATGAAATCTGGGTTTTGATCATTTTTACAAATTGATGTAATATAACCCTTTTCAGATTCCATAGTTTTCGATGTGATGTGTAAATGTTTCTTGTGATTTTATAAAAAAAAAAGGTTGTTCCCTGATATTCTGGATCAGATAAATCTGATCCTTCTACATTGATTCCAGATATGCACATGGATAAAAAATTTCAAAGTATTTAGATGTTTTTTGTTCTGTTGACATTTTCTTGTGTTTTGTTGAATCATATACAAAGAAACTTTCTCTTTGCAGAATTACTTCGGTTGTTTCTTCTCATTGCCAATAGTAATATCCTCAATGCGATGGGGTGTTTCAGCTGGTAGAAAAACTATGGTATGTTTTCACCTACATATCTTCATGCAAAATGTATCCATTTAAGGACAAGATACTATATGATTGCATGAATGCCACAGAAAAGAAGTGGTGAAGTGATCCTCTATTTGTGTTTTTAGGAGTCATTCCATCCCTATTATTTTTAAGTCTGTCTTTAAACTCTTGAAAGATATCTATGCTTGAATTCCAGGTGGCTACTGCTATGCTACTGCTTACTTTGTCCGGTCCAGTAAAGGCATCTACTTATCTGGTGAGCATTGTCAAATCTCTTTGCTTCAGACTTTCCATCTTGGCCTTTTCAGTTCTTATGGTTGATTCAGTATGTGAAGATCTTCTTGTCTGAATCAGATATATTCACTTGTAATTATAATGCCTTTTTTCATTTTTGATGAGTTAAAGGACTTGAGTGAAGCTCAAGCTCTACAAAATCCACATATAGAAATTGTGGGTTTCTTAATATGAGAAATACATTAATATAAATATCTGGATCTGGTCGCCAACCCTTACTACTCCTCCTTTTCATACCGAGCAAATTTGGGCCAGGTTTCACATGGCGAGCAAACCCATGCCTTACTCTAAACTCTATTTTTATACTCTTACCAATTTCTCTGTCTACTGCTTCAACAGAATCTTGAATTTTATTTATGTTGAACCTTTCTACTACTGTGACATGTATTAGGATACTATTAATATGGTATTAAACCCTTATATAATGAATGAAAACATAAGTTCTGACTTGACTAATTGTAGCTTAACTAGAATACAAGATCTAATTGCAATACAATTATTGGACGCAGTTGTGCCTGCGCATGATGGGCATTTTTTTTTTCTGGGGAAAATGGATTCAACAAGGATAAAGGCACAATGTTTTAATGTCTATTGGGCATTTGGGTGACATCTTGTAGAAATAGATGGCAGAAATGATGAAGTCTTGCTTTGTGGAGCTTCTTTGAAGTCTTCACAATATATCTTCCTAAGAAAGAAATGAAACTGAGATATTAGTAACCATTTCATGAAGAGGGTGGTTTGATGGTGTGATACTTGAAACCCTAGGGAAGTTCTGTCAAGTCATTTGAATTTATGTAATGGGAGTAGAAGGTTGCAACATTTTTATTCTAATGTTCGGATGTCCAATGGGAATAAATAGTAAACATATTTGAACCAAAAAAAAAAAGTGTGGAAGCATTTTTAAGGACAGCTTCAAGGACAATGGGGTTGTGTTTGCAATGTATTGGAGCACTGTAATTTAGCTGTTAGCCATTAGGTATGGACCATATGGTCATATAGACAACGATTACTTAAAGTTTCATATTCATGACATAATAATGATGGGGCCTTTTTGGAAAAATAAAATTTCATATGTACTCAGTGAAAACTGACACTGGGTTGTCAGGTACTACAGTATGTACTTGTGTTGTGCCTTCAGAACATGGTGGTGTGAGGGCACTTCCACGGAAGTGGCACAGAAAACCAGCCTCTATTCCGCTTGTTCTTGGTTTATCCTATCCCTTAATGTTATGGCTCTCAAAGTTTGACACCTGTAAACATTTTCCTCTTCCCCCAATCCAATAATAAATATAGATCTAACAATGCCAAATTCACTTGGGACAATAGGGGTAGGGGATCTGAGCTTTTGAAGGGTTTGGATTGATCACAGGTGGACCGGACATATAAGGTGCATCCATATGGATGAGTGCATGTTGTTTCTAAATGACTTGCTTATGGGCCCACCTAGATCTATGTCATCAGGGGGGTTGTGGGGATGGGTAAGTTTGGACTTTGGAGACAGGAATATGATTGAGTCAATATCACTGTAATTGATTACTTGTAGGTGTAGCTGTTGATTTTTAAGCTTCAGTTTCGCTTTTAAAGTGCAGATTTTTTTAGGGGCACAGTTCATGTTTGTGCATGAATGAATGTGATAGTCTATGGAAGGTGGTCAGTGTCGGACCAATGCTGTTCACAGGGACAGGCATGTGAAGGGAATGGATGGATCATAGGTGCACCCCATATATAGAAGCAGCGGGCGGAAATAGGTGAATTTTCAGAATTTGGCCGTTCTCCTACAAGTGCACTGACACATTTTGTCTGTGTGAAAATGTTCAAAGTCTCCGAAGTATACTGAAGGATCTTTGGCTGTTGTATCTGATGTTGACACTCATCCAACTGTTATCTGTTGTTGGATTGAATCACAATAAATATTGCACTTGTAAAACCATTTAACTTTACCATTCAAAAAAAAAAAAAAACACTTAACTTTGAGCCCAAAAAGCAAGGGTTAGTACCATCTGATTGGAGATACATTTGAGCCACCTCTAGTGCACGTGAAGGCCTATGCATTATGGTTGACCATTGTCTTTGCACATCTAATCTCCTTCTTCTTTTTTCCTACTTGCAGCTTATGCATGGATTAGTTGGTCTGGCCATGGGTTCTTTGTGGAGGTGAGGAATGCAAATACTAAATACCTTTTGTTCTTTTCAAATCCTTTGGACATTATTTTGAACAATTATTGGATCCTGAATTTTTCAAGAGTATTCTTCATTAATCCAGATTGTTGATTTGATGGGCCAGACTGAGGACCTGAGATGGCCTAATGATCTCTTATTTGCTCATTGTTGCTTGGAGCTTCTTTTGGATGATGATTGTATTCTATATTTGGTTTATGGTAGACCATTGGTGCAAGGAGTTAGAATTTTCCGATCTGAGAGACCTTTTAGCACCCACACCTTGGCGTGACTACCAGATTATCTGTCTGGACACCAGACCATGGACCTTATCCTATGGAATCCTGTACTATTAGACTATACACTTGCTGAGGGTCAGGTCCCTATGATTTCTTCAAACGCCAAGAGCAGTTATCTTTCGTGTATGCGTGCATCATTATTGTTTCTGTCACATCTTTGCAGGTTAGGGGCAGATTGGGGTCTTTCAATCGTCTTGTGCACAACTGTATTGCTCAACAGCTTTATTTCTTAAATTCCCAGCACTTATTTGTTGCAGTTACCCTATTGGTCTGTCCATGTATTTCTGACTTCTGAGAATTGCATGTATAATGTACAGGTTCGAGCAATTGGCTTATTGGGGTATGTTCTGATATCCTCATTCTTAATAAGAGAAAATATCCTTGCCCTGGTAACTATAAAATCCTGAACTTTTTATTTTTCTGTACCGTAAATTTTTTTCCATCATGGTAACCGTTTTCTCTTGATTTTCAGATCACTATAAATATTCATGCTTCTCTCACTTTTGTGTTTGCTGCCCTTGGTCTAAATACAATTCCATCCATGGAAGCGATATATGCTATTTTTGGAACCCTGGTATCTTCCTATAAAAGCTTCTTGTTTTCATAAAAAGTTTATTCCTGCATCTCACTTAAGTGCACAGCTGCAGGTGCACATTAGGTCCACATTCCTTACAGTGGGCCCCATGTGTAGATTGCCTGATCCAAAAATCAGGTTGTCCATTCATCAGTGGACCACATGAATAAAAATGAGTTGTAAAGAAGAGGCTGGCAATCCACATTCAATATACACTTTGATTTGTGGCAAAAGTGACGATAAAGTGACGAGTCAGCCATCTTTATTTTAACTTGTTTTTGAATCACGGTTTAGACTGCTGCAATGCTCACTGGATGAAATGTGTTATGGCAGTTGCTACATTTTGAAGCCAGAACAAAGCAACTATGCAATGGTTCCAAATCTAAATCGATCACTTCATCTTTTATTGGTTATGAGACCATTATAAGCTGTTTAAGATATATATGTACACACCTTTCAGAAAATAAAAAAGGACATGACAAAATCATTGTAGTGAGAACCATTTGTGTGGTCTATACCAATAAGAATTGTGTAGTCGGCAATTTTTGGGGTCACCTGGCCCACCTACAATCAACTTAACCCCTCATATGTGCAAGTTCCCTCTATGAATTGCCACAATCCCAAATTTAACACTCATCCAACCATTACCACTGGTGGTGTTGGGTTAGACTAATCTAGGGGGTTTGATTGATGATTGGTGGGTCCCATGAGCATGTGCATGCATGCATACGGACTTGCAACTGATATGCATTAAAAAACAGTTTGGTCAGCGGAAACTGTAGTGTGACTAAAGTGTAATAGCAGTAGATATATTATACCTCCCTTTGACTAGCTCAAACTGAAGCTTATATTTGATTTGTCTTGGAACAGCTTTTGCTGAACAGTGGATTCTTTGTATTCTTGTTGCACATTCTATATGCTGTTTTCCTATCAAAGCTTGGGATGAAATCTTCTTTGACACTACCGAAGTGGCTGGAGAAGGCAGTCTGACAGTGATTTCTGCCATTGACTGGTGAATATCACCAATCTTTACAGATTGTATTCGAGCAGGATGGAGACATCATAGTTATCACTGCAATTAATTACCTATGTCGACGTCACAGTTACTCAGCGTCATTCTTTTCAGTAATCAGATTGTGATTCTTCTTTATACTAGTTACCTTTTCCTCCAATACTGTTTTGAAGCCTACTGGCCTGACAGCTGGGATTCTTAGGCATTCACCATGTAATGATATTTATAATCATGATTGATAGACAGCCAACAATGTAAATTGTAACTTCATTTTTTTTAAAAATGTAAGTTGTAACTTGCGAAACCTACGGATACATTTGTAGTGTGAAAAATGATCAATAATTATCTTGAACATTTTCTGTTTGACATGAAAAGTGCTTTGAAACGTATCTACCTATAGTTCGGTATGCTGATTTTATGATCCCAGTAACTCTTTGAAAACCCTTCAACCTTTCTCATTCATCCTCTTTAAAAGAGTGTTTTCCAACTGCGAATCCTGTCTCCGGTGAGGCACTTTTACACAAATTCAATCTTAAGTCTTGAATATGGAATTCTTCAGGAAATATTGCAATTTATATTTGGTCTGTAGAATAGCTATGATGAGAATCAGTTTCCCTGTCCAAGGTTTAGAAAAGGCACTGTTTGTCATTTGATTTGTGGATAATTCACAAAACTATGAGCAAAGTACTGTCCAGAACTGCTAGTTCACAGCACTGGATTTTTAACGTTGGGAAATGTTCATATGCATTCATCCCTCACCATAGGGTGATGGATGCTTCCATAAATGGAGGGTTTTAAGTACAAAAGGGGAGTTTCAAGTACATAGGGTGTATTTGAAACCCTCCATTTATGGAAGCATCCCTCACCCTATGGTGAGGGATGGATGCATATGAACATTCTCCTTTAAAGTTTATCTATGCCATAAAGAATTTTCATATAAATCATTTAATTTGTTGTCAATCTTTTCCAGCTGCTCACGAAATTTACTTGATTCGATCCCATAGTTTTCCGTCATTGGGGCATTTTACCTTCATTTATGCAACAGTTAAGAACCATTTGTAATCCACCGCAGCTAGTTTTGAACTACTCTCAGCTTTGTGCGGAACAGGGGCATGAAAAATGCATGATTTCTCATCTGTGTCACACCTTCATTGGACCAAATGATGCATTCCAGGTCCATGACCGAGCCCGTCCAAGTGGGGTTCCATGGACCAAGCCCAGGTTCATCCATATATTTTAAGAGCCCCCTTTTTCAGTTTTTATGTTGTTAAGAGTAAAAATAGTAAAACATTGCAAGTCGCAGTCTTTTATTTTATAAAGAATAGGGTCAATTCCAGTGTCACATTTTATGTTTTTCAGAGCCCAAAAGAGTACACCTGCTTGTAATTGGCTGGTAAATAGGAAGTCGGAGTCCATAGTCCAAACCCCTTTTTTTTCTATCAAGGGCCACCCAGGCGTCAATGAATTCCGGTTGATCGACTTCATAACTATCTATAGATATAAAGATCGGTACTATGAGAATGTGTTTTTACTTTGAACAGTTCATCAGTTTTGAGTAAGGGAAATTGATGGTTGATAAGTACACTAATTAAGTTTATAAGCCAAGGAAGCAAATAAAGCCCACACAAGTGAGAAAGGAGTCGGCACAAGCGAGAAGAGGTGACGTACTTGGGATTCGAACTCCGGACAACCAGGTAAGAATTGACACTCCTTACCACTCGGTAAGGAACCATTCTTCTTCCGTATCTTCTATGTTTAATAGCAGATAATGGTGCAAAGGATTTTTGCTTATAGTATCTGAAGTCTAAGAGCAGACACAGGAAAATTTAATGTTTTATCATCACATTATGAAGTACATACAACCCTCTTTACCATGTCTTGTTCGTTAATAAATTTCTTTAACTAAAAATATTTTAAAATGAAAAGGGTTTATCACATCATCAACTTCTTTAAGACGGATTACATGGAGGCATTCATCTGGATTCTGGACCATAACACACATTTGTGAAGTCATGCAATAATTGGATATCCAAGCCATCTACATTTCATATGATGGATATTTCATTGTTTCATTGTCGTCTTTTTTTTTTTGCCTATCTGAGGGTTCCTAACCCTTTAAACTGGACTAATCCCTCCGAACCCATAGGGAAGCCGGGTAAACTCTCTTATAGCCCCAGTATTATTTTTTTTTTTTTTTTTTTTTTTTTTATAACGTAGGGTTCCCAGCCCTTTGGGCCAGAATAATCCCTACGGGCCCAGGAGAGAAAGCCGGGTAAAATTCTCCTGTGGCCCCAGTGTGGTAGAGCAGTTTCGAACCCACAACCTCCGGGTGCAAACCGTAGTCCTAGGCCAACTGAGCTACCCCTCGGGGTTCTTATAGCCCCAGTATGATAGTACATATTTCATTGTTTCGTTGTCTTCGAAATTAGCATGTACAAATGCTAACTCATTGACTCAGGATGAGTGTTGTAAGTTGCTACTTCATATAGCTGGGCATGGATTGTGGGAAAATGTTCTCCAGAGCTTATCTTGAACTACAAGTTCCTTTCTTTTAAATTAACTGATTTTCATTTTAAAAAAAATACTATTTTTCACTTTTTCCTGAGGCTTTTTTGTGGGCCCACTTATAAAAAAATCTAAATCAACCAAAATAAATCTGAAAAATCTCGAATTGATCCGAGTTGAACCCACCCACAATCAGATTGATCATTACAAAAACCTTGAATTTTTCATAATATTTTGTTTGCATGGAATATAAGCAGTTGATCTGGATGTGGGGGCCCTCCCATTGGAGTGAAATTTGAATACCACCCACACAAGTTAAATGAATTTACTTTGAGTTGACCCCCGAATTTTGTGACGACGGCACCCAGCCCACTAACTCAACTCAGCCAGCAAGGACAGATTAGATAACAGGGAAAGAGTCCGTACAACATCATCATGGGTCCCACATAGTTATAATCTGGACCGTTAAAAACAAATCCCATCCCATCCCCTCCAGGGCTGTACCCTCAAATTCCAGTCTAATATGAGGGGTCCCACAATCCAGTTGAGCACATGATGAATGTCACAAACAACAGTGCCCATTGATCATTTCAATCATGTGATCGATCTTACGGTGGGCCCCATTACTATTAAAGTAAAATCCGAGCTTATTCCACTGGATGGGACAGGGTTTATCTTGAACGGTTGGATTGATCTCTATGTGGGCCCGTGCAGACAGTGAGGATCCTGACAGCTTTCCTAATTTGGTTTAATGAAGGCGTGGCGTGTTAAAAGGCCGCATCGGTCGAAAATAATAGAAACATCTTGTTTTCAAAAATAATAGAAAGATTTTTAACAGTCTAATTCTAATTAGAAAGATTATTAGCGGTCAGAAATAGAAAGACACGTACTGTTAAATACATGTTACATGTATACTACTTGTTATTCCAGAGTAGTGAAAACAGCAGAAAAGTGAAAAAGAAAGCATTTGGGGAAAAAAGAAGCAAGAACTAAAATGTGAGTTTTGTTTTTTTGCCCTAATTTTCCTGTGTATTTTGTCTTAAATCATCTGCTGCTTTTTTTTTTTTTTTTCCTTTTTCTCGTTTATACTCTTTCAATAGTATTATCATTTTTACTAAAAATAATAATTATGAACTAGAAATTCTTGAAGTTTGTGGGCAATGAATGTATGAAGAGTCTACTTTAAAAAAAATCTTTTGAAAAATAAATAGTATTCCATAGTTTTATTATGGAGATTGGTATGAGATGGGTGGTCTGAAGAGTAAGATGGTGTTGGGTTTGAGAGAATGAATGATCAAGTTAAACCCATCATTCTCTTGATCAAGATCATTCTGTTTTCTTATGAAAAATCTCTTGGATCAAGGTGATGGGTTTGGGTCATCATTTAGTTTTCTTTTTTCCACTCCTGTAAACCAAATCACTTGCAAATTTAATTATCTAATGGATTATGATACGATCACCTAATTCAAGTTATCAAAATAAGGACCCAAACAACAGTCATGGATTCACAAAGAATCCTTCAGACAGACCCCAATTACAAAAGCTTCAGAATCCTTCTACAGCCAGAATTCCTGAATAAGATTAAAAACATCACAAATTGCAAAAATTACAAAGAAGAAAAAAAAATCAGAGGGGATGAAATCAGCTGTGGACTGTCTCTGGTTGACACATCCGACCCTCAAACCTTTAGAATCCACAAATTCTTATAATTGAACCGCCAAATCCCCAAATTTCTTCCACTAATCCCTCCACACCACCTAATGACACCTTGATGGAAAGAGATCAACTGATTTGCAGGAAACTGATCATGGGGCCCACACCATATGGTCTGCCCAACGACTGTGCACCCATGGGGAGTGCTGGACTCAGTTGGGTTGGCCCAAGTGAGCCCTGTAATGAGCAACCCAAAAAGCCCCTTTTCAGTTCCCTGTTCTGTTTGTTTCTCATGAATGAACTTTCAGACTTTACGCAAATACACCCTGTGGTGTATTGATATAATAAAACAGCCCCCTGAATTGATGAAAATGAAATTAGAGTGTTTTATGCTGTTTAGGGTCTCTAATTCAAGTATGCTTTCTACACACACGGGTTTGGGTCCCATGTGAAAGATCAGATGCCTCCATGAACTCTAATGGTTGTCCAATCATCCAATCTTTATCGCATTTCACATCAGAATTTCATGTATAAATTTTATTACAACATGCACACATACAAGACCCAATATGATCATCTTGGGAAAGAAGAGAACAAAACCTATTCATAGACAAAGACCCGCAAGCCGTGTTTTCTTTAAAACCCAAGTGTATTGCTATTTGCTCCTTACGAAGATTGAGATGTTTAAATCACCTAGAAAAACTTTAAAAGTAAAAAAAAAAAAAAAAAGAGAGAATTGGGATATAACATTAACAGAATTAGGATGCAGTAACAAATCTAGTATAATTGGCACTTTGTTTTCCAAGTTTTCGATTTTTGAAATGTTATTTGATCACATTCTTTTTCTTTTCAAGCTGTTGTTCTTGATTCATTTGACTTTTGATTAGAGTTTGATAGCGCAGTATCTGAACTTAAACACATTCATAGTTTGGCTTTCATGCCATAGATCTATAATCTCGACTGGTGTTCTCTTAACAGGTGAATTAATAATGATTGCAGTTATGGGTTTTGTGAGTTTTCAATAAACATGTTGGAAAACTGCTAATTCAGTAGGGATGAATATTCTCTGTGAATAGGTTTAATACCTAAATACAATTTTTTGCAATCAATTTAAGCTTATTAATCTTTATTCTCTATGATCAGATCCTTCATTCCAATAAAATGGGCCGTGCCAAAGTTCCCATTAAGCTTATCGAATGCTCGAAATCTCGCAACAAGGTATTTTTGAAGCGGATCAAGGGGCTGAAAAAGAAGACTTACGAATTTGCAACACTATGCGGTGTTGATGTCTGCATGATATGTTTAGAACCACAGGGTGAGCAGCAATACGAACCTCAGATATGGCCTGATGACTCACAGGAAATCAGACGTATCATCAAATGTTATAGAGGCATCAGCAATAAAGAAAAAGACAAGCGAAAGCTAAATCTCTTGGGCTTCTTGAAGGAAAGAAACAAGAAATTAGAAGACAAGCTAAATATTAAGAGTGAAGAAAGAGCTGATATTCTATATCCTTTGTCAGACGACCAAGTAAACAGCTTGCCAGAGGAAGTACTACAAGATTTAATGGTTAAATTGGATTCTAAGATAGAGACGGTGAACAAGAAAATCGAAAGCTTGCAAGGAACAGAAATTTCAGTTGAGATCGCACCACAAACAAACCTATATCACATGCAGGAGATGTGTGGGATTTATGGAAACAATCTAATGATGGGCGTTGATCTTATGCCGATTCAATCAGTTCCCATCTCTGACACAAAACCTTTGGATCTCTCTCACATGTGGATGGAACTACCTGAAAATTCAAACAGTCCCACTTACGCCAACAATGCCACCCAGATTCAGCCAATTCAATCAGTTCCCATCTCTGACATGAAACCTTTGGATCTCTGTCACATGGGGGTGGAACTTCCTGAAAATTCAAACATTCTGACTTGTGCCAACAATGCAACCCTTCAATTGCCCCAAGTAGAGGGATGCTTTGGAAATCCAGGGATTGAGATGTTGAACAATGACAGCATATTATATTCTCAGACAGAGTCAGGTAATGCAGAGAGCTGTTATGGAAATCCAGGAATTGGGATGGTGAAAAATGGAAACACATGTGATGCAGAGGGATGTTATGAAAATCCAGAAAATGTGATGTTGAACAATGACAACCTATTATATCCTAAAAAAGAGTCATGTGATGCTGAGGGATGTTATGGAAATCCAGGAACTGGGATGTTGAACAACGACAACGTATTTTATTCTCAAACAGAGTTATTTGATATGGAGGGATGTTATGGAAATCCAGGAAATGGAATGGTGGACAATGACAACATATTTTCGTATCAAACAGAGACAGGCGGTGCTGATTATTTCCAGAGCTTCATGCAATTTCAGTCCTCTTTTATGGAGATTCCTTCATCATCATCGAATTCAGAATTTGCTACGTATGTCAAAAGCATTTCTACATAGACCCATGATCCAACTCATGAATTATATGACATTCTGTAGTTGTTGAATCACATGAAGAGGGGATGAATGCTTTTTGACATTGTTTTTTATTCATTCTGTAATATTTTTTGCCTTTTATCATAGAATATTGTTGTTATTTGTTACTTATTCTTTGTTTGGCTGCTATGGTTGGAGTTCTTGTTTTTTATTTTTATTTTAAGGATTAGAGGGTTTACCCAATTTTGTTATTCTGATGTAAAGACAATTCTAATGAATAGCATGATGTATTAGTTCAATAGTTCTGACATGAAGCCCTGTGTTACAGTGGCTAGATATATAGAACGGTTTGATGGTGCCTCAAGAGTGAAGAATTGATCACATGTTGAACACTTGTATGTTAATCCAGGGCATCTGAATTCAGGGACCTAACAATAGATATCTTATCAATAATATCAAGCCTAGCACTGTTAGACTTGGAGACAGGAAACATCTTCAGTTGCAAACAACAAGACAAGATTTGGAATGTTTTTATGGTTTAAATGGAAAAGTGGAGAGGCTATAGAAGGGTGAAGGACAAGGACGAAGATCATTGAATCTTCCTACATATGGAGGTGGGTCAGAGAGGGGGAGGAGGGTAGGGAACTATTTCCCATCAAAGGGGGAAAATTGACTATCACTTGCATATTGATCGTTGAATGTTCACTCTTCACCCCTTCTGATCATGCAACTTTCATATATAAGAGAATCATCGGAAAATATCAAATGTCCCTAATGGCCGTTGCCAAATTCCTTCTTGATTCACAGGATTTCCTAGGGAATGAATTTTTGTCAAAAGGGCTGTATATAAACTAGTATGCCAAGAACCATTGGAAATCTACTAGGGACCAACAAAATAATCCCTCCTTTGATTGGAAATGCTTGCTGACTCTTCCCCCAATGAAACCAAAGCCCAATAATTTGATTGTTCCTTGTAGATCTCCACCCAATAAAAATTTCTTTTCTATTCACATGCTCAGAGAACATTTTATAGCAAAAATTAGACAAAACTGCAAGAATGCACAAATTCATATAAGATCACACACCAAATAAAATGGTGGACCAATGCCTTCATTCTTAGCCAATAGATCCACACTCCATTAGCATACCAATTTATGTGTTAGAGGGACTGTCAGATTCTATTGGGCAGAGAACTTGCTCTGGATAGTCTCTTTTTAAGGGTCTTATCAGAAGGCATCATATATTGTGGCAGTTTAAAATCTGTGCTATACAAAGTATTCAGTCCCAAGAAATAAAAATGAAAGGATTTGCCAGCGGTTGCCAAATGAGCAATTCTCTATGCCCTTGCTCTATAGAATAATGACCCCAACTGGGAGTTGTGTTCCTAAGTTTGCTTGTTTGGAGAAGAATAGTTCTATCAAAAGTACAATTGTTACATTGAGTGATGGTACAAATAAAGTATTAATGAAAATCACATTCACTCCAAAACTGCATCATGTTTAAGGAATAAAAAGATTGATGTCATTGTCATTCATGTATTTTTCTGTTGCAAACCTGTTGTGATCATTTGGAATAATTTTTTAAACTTCTGGCTGTGAGTTGACCATTCAAAGAGGACAACAGAAGCAACTTCCGGAATAGGGATGGAGTAAACTTTCAAGAGAAGAAAGCTAAATGTCTGCAAAGACTTTAAAAAAATGTGTAGCAAAGAGTTCCATGTTTATCCTCTGGAGCATTCAAGTGATAGAAATCATGACTTCTAACATATTTCCTATAAAAGAGCTTATTCCAGAATCTGACAATTACCATCTCAGTTGGGATAATGGCAGTGATGCATTGATTTCATATCTTTACCCTAAGGTAGTGGGGAAGCAGAATTTTCAGGACTTGAGCAGAGTTTGAGGCTATATTTTGGACAACGTCTCAAGCAAATTAGTGTTGAGTGGGTGAAAATAAAAATGTTGTCGATTGAGAATGCAAAGAGCAAGGAACAATGGAAACTCTCACGTGATTCTATGGAGATTTGAAAACTCGCAGTGAAGAGCTGTGTTCTGCACTGGAAAGAGCATGGATCTCCTTAGCCACCTCTCTAGCATTGCAAAAAACAAAAAAAATGGTAGTTGAATTCTTTCCAGTGAGGTTAGCAACTTTGTGAACTTGTACAGTTGTACTAGTTTCTCACATTGATAAAACTACCATGAGTACCATCAACTGTTCTAGAAACAAAAACAAAGATAACAAAAGGCTGTTTGTTCTCTTAGAAAAAGACGGGAAAAAAATAGCATACATCAATTGCAGACAAGAGAAAAATGTTCATAAATTACTAATAGATATATGGCCGAAAGGGAAAAAGAAACAGCTGCTATTGCGTACTTTTATCTGTTTTACCAGACTCATTCACATATAAAATGCAAAAAAAAAAATAAAAAAAAATGCATTTATTAAAAACTGCATAACAATGATTTTTAATGTGAGCTCAAAGTTGAGGGTTCGGATCCTTGTATTACGATATCACATCATTAAATTCATGATATCATAACAATTGAACATTGATGGCCTAAGAAAATATACTTCATGATTCCAAAAACAAGGAAACAAAAAGAAAAAGAAAATATACCTCATGAATAGAATCATTGTCAGCTTAAAGTTTGGTAGCCCATACCATCCCCTCTTGGGTCATTACTTCTAACTTGAGAGGGCATCCAAGAAAACAGTTTTCCAAGTTCTTTTCCAATAGTACTTGGAGTAAATTGCCGATCGTTGATACCAAATTTTGCTCTTTCTATTGCAGCCATGATATCTTCACGAATCACCACTTCACCACCTAAGGAAAGCAGTCAGAGAATCACTTCCATATTTTATCAAAATTTCAGATTAGACTTTCGGTATTCCACCCTTAAAAAAAAAATGTATGTATAAAGATTTGACACTATTAAACAGAAAGGGTCGTAAATTTAAAAAATAAAGTAAAATCAATTTTGCTTGCGTAAGGCCAATCTGATACTAGGGTTACAAGCCCATGCTGACTTCGCCCCATTCCTAGCAGCTAGGGGCCCAGGGTCGCTACAAGGTACATATCAGCCGATACATGATAATAATTCATTCATTACTCTTATACTATCAATATACTTTGATAAAACTAAAATAATCACAAAGTACCTAATCTCTTAAACCCTTTTATACGTATTTTGGTCAAAAATTCTCAACTCATTTCAGAACCACAAATTCCTAGGCGTAGTGAATGGATAATTTGAAAAGCCATTGGACAGCATCAAAACTGTGATCTTCAGATGATTCAACTTTGTTCGACACCCCAGAAGTTACCCACAAAATAAGTGATGAAAATAAAATAAGCAGGTCCCACTAATGACTAAAACTTCTACTAAAACAGTAGTTCCAAATAATGATTAGTTCCTTCAAGACGAGGACAGTGGCACCCATGTTCCACTGCAACATTTAATCAGATAAGAAATTCCACTACTAACATAAATAGCGTGGGATCCAGGTTTATAAGCCTTTAAACTAACCTCTACGAGCAGCAAGCAAAGCAGCTTCATTGACGATGTTTGCAAGATCAGCACCAACAAAGCCTGGTGTGAGAGATGCAACCAGATTGCAGATAAGCTGTGAGTCCTCTTCTAAAGGAACTCCTCTAAGATGTATAGCCAAAATCTTTTTCCTTCCATCAAAATCCGGTTCTCCTACAAATACTTTCCTTGAGAAGCGACCAGGACGGCAGAGAGCTGGATCTAATGCTTCTGGTCTATTAGTTGCCGCGATAACAACCACCTTTGTGTCAGACTCAAATCCGTCCATTTCCGTAAGCAACTACAAAAGCAAAAACGGATAAAAAAATTTAGAAGAAAGATGAACTTTCAAGATTAGTACTCCTGCAACACACTTAGGGTGCATCGGGCAGTTTATTAAAAATAAAAATAAAAATAAAAATAAAAGGAGGGATGGGCAATCTGTGGGTGGCCCATGGTACAAAAAATACATCAACTGCAGAACCCTAATTCACAATAGAACTTTCCACTTTAACATGCAGTATTGACTCTCTCTTTATTCTAGTTGTTCAATTTCAGGCCACAGTCTACACAGAACTTTTGTGTGTGTGTACTTGGACTATAGGCCAATCCACCACAGGGACTACTAAACAAAAGGTTTGAATTTACATACAGTGAACTGCCATAAATCATGATTGATAAGTTGTTGAAGGTGAAAAATAACAGTACAAAGAAAAAAAAAACATAGTGGCTTTTACAAAGGGAGCAATTACTGCTTGTTTATAACAGAAATTTTCATTAAAGACAATAAAATAAAATAAAATGCAACAAAGAATCAACAAATGAAAAAAAAAAAAACTGATATTAGAGAAATCCACCAACAAAAACAAGAAGAAAGCCCAAGCCAACAAAAGGAACTCTAAAATTACATTAGAAGGTCCCAAATAAATAATGTCTGTCAACTCCTTGTTTCATGTGATATGATGAAACTTCTACTCCAAAGATTTACACTCTTTTTATGTAAGATAAGGATTTATAGTTCTCCCGAGATTAAGATACAAATACAGAGTATGAAAGAGAAACAAATTTATAAAATAGATGATGGGAAAAAAGATTGGGGGGGGGGGGGGGGGGGGGGGGGGGGGGGGGGGAGGTGGTTTGAACCAGCCCACATCCACTTTCTTGTAAAGTGGGCAAGATATACCAGATGCATGCAGTACAAGAGGATTAAAGGAGGGGAACAAAACCCTTGATGGGACAAAGCAATATATGAGGTAAAAAAAAAAAGCTTAGGAGAGTTGCCAAAACTTCAATGAGAGTGGAGAAGCATTTTGATTAAAAAGGCTGACAAACGCTGAATTTGTATGACGTTTCAATGAGGATTGCCAAAACTTTCAAGTCACTCTTCCAGTCACAAGTATTTCCATCTTGCATCCAAGTTCATATGTTCATATCTTTCACACTGGTTGGAGAAGCCTCTATAATAATGTGGCAGGTGGAAATAGGTGTTAGAATCAGTTTGAGAGCAGCCAGGCAGCAGCTAACTTCATCTTCACTATTGAAGATAATATGTGCCGCCCCATAGCAAATCAAAAATAAATAAATTTTTGGTTGTTTCAGCGCAGAGGAAAGGGAGCAAGATTTACTAGAGAATCCCGAAGAGAATTTTGATTTTCCCCTGTAATGCACAGTATGCACTGTAATGGAGCTGAAGCAATAAGGCCCTCTCAGACTGACAGAAGATAGCAGGACACATTCATAAGTTGTCTACTGGAAGCTTCAGGCTATGGTTCCCAGAGGACAGAAAAATCCACCTGCCTCCAATGCTGGAAATCATTATGAGAGTGATTTCCTTAACGGAATTCTACCTTTTAATACTCTGCATTTCCTTTCATTCCAAATCCACCTGTATTTTTTTTCGAATTGTATAGCCCGGGTAAGGGTCGACTGGAGTTGCACAGTTTTACAGTACATGAAATAAAATACAGCAGTTTGTTTCTTTTCCCTCTCTCTTGGCCATATGTCACTGTGTAGAGATAGATAAGGCATCCAAGGTCAGTTGGTGGTTGATTTGAGATTTGGTTCCTTGTTTGATTTTAATTTCTGAATTTCCTGCAATTTGTCTACAACATCCATACTGGCTAGATTTGTTTCTGATTTATCCAATTTTTCAATTAGGACTGCATGAGCCCTGCTCAATAGTTCTACAGTCCTAATCCCAACCAATAAGATATATTGATCTCCTGTTCACCCGGGAATTCCAAAGGAAAATTATTTATATATTTAATCTCATTTAATATGAGTTTGTACTTACCATGGATTATCCACATTTTTCTGAACCAAATTGAAGCATTCGAAGAATCAATTCCCACACACTACCCAAATGAGTGTCTCTAATCTATGGACCCTCATTGCTTATATCAAATGGACCAAATCTCTAAGGAAGCATGGTGTTTTTTTTGGGTAATGTGACTTGAACCCACAACCTCAAGGTAGCAATGGTGAGCACCTATCACAGCGCCACGGGCTCTTGTCCTCTAAGGGGAACAGTTGCTGTGTCATTATAAAATGGTTGTAAAAATAATAGTCTGAATTTTAAGAAGAACTGCCCTCATTCAACAGTATAATGGCTTCTATTTACAGAGGAAATGCTTTAAATACAACAATCTCATGGGCAGAAATGTAAAAGAGCTTGTTGTTGAGAAGAAAAAGGTTGCTATTCAATAAATATATGAATGGAGATAATAATTTAAACTAACCTAAAAATTATACAAAAAAAAAAAAAAAAAAAAAAAACCCAGTAAAATGATTGTCAGACTCACTGAGTGAGATCCCCATTTTTCCATCAACCCATTTTTTTCATGCTACAATATGGTCACTACAGTTAACCAACAGTAAGGGCTGTAGGGGCTGTAGGTTACAATGGTGATAATCCAGACTCGCCCTCTTTAGAAGGAAAAAGAGAAGGAAACATCAATTTCACATTATCAATTAAAAAGAAGAAAAGAATTCATAATAAACTTAGAGACTGATTAGCATTAGAAGCTGAGAATTGCCTGATTTAGTGTTTGGTCCCGTTCATCATTGAAGCTCCTACCACGCTTTCCTCCCACTGCATCAAGCTCATCAATAAAAATGATTGATGGTGTGCATTTCCTTGCTACACTGAATAGATCTCTTATCCGTGCTGCTCCTCTTCCAACAAACAACTCTACAAATTCACTGGCAGACACCGTGAAGAATGGCACTCCAGCTTCTCCAGCAACCGCACGTGCAAGTAATGTTTTCCCTGTCCCTGGGGGGCCCACCAGCAGCACTCCTCGGGGTAGTTTTGCTCCCAGTTTATTGTAGTTGATGGCTCCTCGCAAGCACGACACAATCTGTGGACAACAAAATTCTATCAGAGTAGAAAATATATACCTAGAGGTTTGGCACTTGGAACTATAGCATCGGGAAAAAAGAGAAAAAAAATACAAAACAAAAAATAAATCATCAAAATTAAATGAAATGAGCCGATGTTTTTGTATGCAAAAATGCAACTCACATTCTTTAGATTGCCGCGAGGCTAAGGAAAAATAGCATCCATGACCAGCAAATGCATAGGTATATCCTTCTTAAATGATAAGCTAGAACATGATATATAAACTATTAATATTTATTAGGTGAGGACGATTTGATTTCAAAATCGACATTCAGTTTTTCAATCGATTGCTCGATTTCACTCTGAGTTTTGACTCTATTTTGAATTTATCTTCACAATTATAGAAGTGTCCCACATGATCTGGATTCCTTGCTCTTAGCAGTATAATACAGTTCCCTTTCTTCTTTAAATTTTGAGAACAAAAGTCTCACATGATTTGGACTCTCCATCTAATCAATTCAAATTCAAGGGGACTCTTAGTAATCTGGACTCCCCTTCTTCATGAGTCCATTCTAAGATATTTTTTCCTCTCTCCCATAATATATGGTTTCTTTTTAAAATAAAATCACTACCTTTTTATTTTCTAGTTTAAACATTGGTGCTGACTGCCGACAATGTTTTAATTACAATCAAGTCAGAAATTTAATTATGTTTTTTAAATGTTGAACCTCCTATTACCAATATTTTGTTCCCGTTATGGATATAAATGCGCATACTTTAAGCACGGGTGGAAATAGCAACCATAAGAAGTTTCATTTGGTGGACTAGGACTCTATTTGCAAATCTAAGGAAGAGGGGGGCTTGGGAATCAGGCATCTCAGACAGATGAATCGTGCTCTACTGGGCAAATGGTTATGGAGGATAGGAGAAGGAACAAATGGCTTATGGAGACAGGTCTTGGAAAAGAAATATGGCCTTCCAAGAAACGGGTGGGATCTCCTGGATCCACCTAATAAGTCGTTAGCAATTTGGAGAGGTATCCTTTCAGTTAAGAAGCTTCTTATGGGTAATATAAAATATCAACCCAGGACAGGGGAGAGAATTCTCTTCTGGAAAGACCGGTGGGCTGGAGATAGGACTCATGCTGCTCAGTTTCCGGACCTGTTCAATTGCACCATGGACAAGGATGATAAGGTTAAATCCTACATGTCTAGAATTGGTGATAAGGTGGTTTGGAGCCCCATTCTAAGGAGACACTTAAAGGATCAAAAGGAATCTCAATTCATTTCCCTACTCAATCTTCTCAATGGTATGTATACACCGGAAAGTGGGGAGGTGTGGACTGCCTCAAAAGATGGGTCCTTCTCAGTTTCTTCTTTCTTCTCTTCCATTACTAATGGTACGAGGGATAGGAATGCAGTTTGCAGCATTTGGAAGATGAAGGCTCCTATGAGGGTGCTAATCTTTGGGTGCCTAGCTATCCGAAAAAGAATCTTGACCCAAGATAATTTGAGGAGGAGGGGGATGACAGCAGTTAACGGCTGCCCTATGTGCTTAAGAGAGGAGGAATCTGTGGATCACCTTCTGGTGAAGTGCAAAACTGCTCAATTTATCTGGAGCTCGGTGGTTGAGTTGTTTGACTACTGTTAGGTTTTCCCAAATTCTCTCACAGGCTCTTCCAGGCTTTGGAAGGCCCCATGTGGAGCTCCTAGAGGAAAGGAGTTATGGAGGTTGGCTTTCTTAGCAGTCTTCTAAACTATTTGGAAGGAAAGGAACTCCAGATGCTTCGAAGGGGTTGTATCAAGTGATAGCTGCTTGGTGGGGAAAGTAAAGTTCTTAGTTGCTCTCTGGGAGTCCATCAGTCCGTCTTTTAGAGGTTACTCTATCGAGCACATTTTGTTAAATTGGAAGGTTTTGGCCTTTTCATTTGCAGGGCCAATCTAGTTTTTGTCTTAGGGGCTTCTCCTTATATCTTTTGGGGTCTTTTTGTTCTAGTTTGTCAGTATAGTCCTCTTGTACTGTTTGATTTTCTAATGAAAGTAACTATTCAAACAAGAAAAAAAAAAGCTAGTTATACTTACGTTTGTGGCAAAAGACAAGAAATCACAAATCAAAAAAGTTTAAATCATATGAAAACTTCCAACAGAAGTAAACCCAATGAGCATCCAAATTAACAAAAATAATAAATAAATAAAAAAGGATGCAGAATGCAATGTGAAGAGGAGCTTCCAAATTTTACATTGACTGAAACAAAGAAACTTCGTTAAAAATCTGCTCTATATGAGAAATGCAGACACTATAATTTCTCGTCTCATAGCAATAAAAATGAATTTTGCATGCTAAAGAGTAGTGTGTGATTGATACAGATCAGCTAAATAAGTCTTTCGTTGATGCAGTCAAATCTTCAATTGTAGTAAGCTTAATCAAGCATGGGTGATTGTTTTATGCTGCATAAATTTACAGTCATCTGGGAAGAAATGGGTGATTGTTTTATTCTGCATAAATTTACAGCCATCTGGGAAGAAATGTCCTTTCATCAAATTTGCCCATGTACTTCAGGAAACAGGTTTGCTGGTCCTTGTGCCTAGGCTTGTCAATTGAGCCCATTGAAATGAGTACCCGGCCCAAGCGCGAAAATACAGTGCTTTTAAAAAAAATTGAGCCCGAAAATAAATCTAAAAACTGCACAAAATGAGGTAATACAAAAGTACCTAAATACATGCTTCTCATTTTCAAGCCACTCATTGGAAAAATAATAATAATAATAATTTCCATTGGTGCTACTCATCAACTATTTGCTGTCAGTAATCGAGTTCATGTTTCCTAGGCAGTATAGTTAAAAGTTATGAACCAAATTGCATTATTTTCAATAACTTAAAAATTGTAAAGTGTAATCAAAATCATTCTAATTATTGGTTCATCTGGTGATTCACAACATAATAATGGCACGAGCATCGTCGTCGTCGTCATCAACGAAGATCCAGCTATCTAGGGGGAAAATGGTAAGAATATATTCCATCCAACCATAAAATTAACAGCTAACTTAAAGGAAGAAAGATGTTTGAGCGATCTGACCTCCATAAGCTCGGTCTTGGCAGCATCAACACCCTCAACATCATCGAAACCAACTGTTTGATTACTTGGGCGTCGCTTTTTGGCAGGGCTGTTGGTGGCAGAAAACTGACGATAAAGCAACCACATTAAAGGAGTCAAAGGAATCCATAAGGACACCACTGTAAGCAAAACACTTCTCAATGATGCAAGTGGAGATTGTGGAGCAGAGCTATATGTAGTCCCTCTCTCTCTCATCAAAGTAAGAAGAAAAGTCTCGTCATGGTCAATCTTTCTTGTGCAGTATTCCCACTCTGGGGCAGAAGCTCGAGCCCTCGTTGGCACCAGATTATTTCCTACACTAGATGAATTTTCATCTGATTCTGCAGCAGAATTCTCAGTATTCTGAGGCATGTTGTAGAATATACGTCGAGAGCCCTCTTCAAATAGTACTTTTGACACCTGACCCCCTTGAAGATTAGTAATCAAGTCTGAATATGGAACAACCTTTGAAGAAGGCACTGCAGTTAGCTTTAGAAATACGTAGAAGAGCCCCAACCCAACTGAAACAGAGGTGGAAATAGTAACCCTTTTGAAATTCTTATGCAGTGACGCACCAATTGCCTCTAAAATCCCCTGCAATGATGCTTCTTTCAATTTCATTGCCACCCATTTCATTCTAACGGACAACAAACGCAACCTTGGGCGCAATCTCAATGAGAATCGCCTCCTCAGACGCCGATTCTCTCCACTTCTCATCAAAGTTTTGATTTTTTCGCTGTTTCCATCAATTCTTGACCTAATCCCCTTACAAGATTGCGACCCAGATTGAGATTTACAAAAACAAGAACGACTCAAGAAAGAAACAGATTTGGAGCAATTGTTTGAAAGAGAACCAGCAGCTGAAAGGCGTCTGTATTTCTCCAAAGATCGGATCTTTCTCAGCTGAAGTTTGAGTTTCTCTCCATTATTAGGAAACAGTGATGGATTGAAGCAAGAAACATGGGTGCCCATGACAGTGAGGTTGGAAAGCACAGAGAAAGAAGGCATTTTTCCTCAAAGAAAGAACAAAATACAATCAACCCAGTTCTTCTTTATTAGAATCTTAAAGACCCATCAAAAGTTTATATGATTCCAGGATTGCAGGACTTTTACTAATCTGGATGCCTCTTGCCTAATGTAAAAAGGAATCAGAAGAAAAACCCATGTAAGGCAATGGACATAAAGTACAGCATCTGAAGAAATTTGGAGAGTGAGTAAGATTACCTGGTTTTATTTATCTCAGATTTTGGAAATGGAAGCTGAAATGTTGGATTTTCTTCTTCTGAAAAGATTTGTCTTTCCTTAGCTTATCCCTCCATGGATATGGAGAAAGGGGGAAAATCACTGGACAGGGTTTTTTAAGTGCTGGGGGGCCTTCTGAGTTGTGGGTAAGGAACGACTTTAGTGTGAATTTGCCATCTTTTACCATCTAGTTCAAGCTCCAAAATGCACTTGCTAGCTGCCTGTGCGTCGATCAGGTCCATCCAAATAGTAGTCCCCATTTTGATTATGGACACAAATTGGTCTAATTTGGCTTGTCAGCACCCAATCGGTTGGTATTTGCTAAATGCATGGTTGAGAAAGGAACTTATCAGTGGATTCTAGCCATGTAAGATTTTTGGTGTGGCTTGTCAGTAGGCCTGTCATTTAAATGGTTTGGATCGAATCCAGATCCTTCGATGAAATCCTGAGAAAACCCCATACTGAAGTCCAAACTTTTGATGCTCAAAATGAAAGCCATCTCATCTGTTTATGAGATGTTTATTAATTTTACTCTAATAAGAGTTACAATAATGACCATACTATTCATCATAGATTCAATTATAAGGTAGGTCCAACTCTTATTGAAGAAGAAATTAGGGCCCGTCCATAAGTGAGGGGGGTTAATTTATAAGTGATTAATCCAAGAGGAGTTCTCATCTCCCTTGGGTGAATTGAAGAGCCCTGTAAAGCCAATTAGGATTTGTACTCTCTTTTGATGCATGAGTGGTCTCTCTCTCTCTCTCTCTCTCTATATATATATATATATATCTTACATAAGTAATTCTTATGTCGAAGCTTATGCAATGATTGGAATTATTGTTAAAGAGGAAAATTGTTCCGATTTTTGGTGCACAAGTTTTTTTTGACATTTGCATGACACATTATTCTTGAAAAAAATGTAGAAGTGAATTGACTTTCCTTGATTAATAGGATGTCAACTTCCTATTTGAGAGATATGAATTCAAAGTTCCTCTCTCTCATGCAAAAATGTGATAGGTAAGCCTTATTTACACATTGTTTTCATATTTTGATGTGTAATATTTGCATATATATATATATAGCATTTACATATGTAACTCTCATTTTTTTATCATGTGTAAGAGGCAAACAATCCCCTAAAAATCTTTCATTGAATCGTTAAGTTTTAAAAATATCACTAATTGTTATAAAATATGGATCTTGGGTGGATGCCCACTTAAGATGAGTTAGGGTTAGGTTTAGGGTTTCTCTTTTGTGAGACTACTTTGCCTATAAATAGGCATCTCCCTATTGTATTTGTATACAGATTAATGAGATACTAGAATACCCTCTCTCTTCTTCCTCTAATATTCTCTCTTGATCTCTCTCCTTTTTACAACACGTTATCAGCACGAAGAAAACATAAAGAGAGAAAAAAAAAAAAACCCCCCGTTTCCTCCACTTGCGTGAGATCGTTGCAGTCTTGCTAAGGAGCAGTAAGGGACATTCCAACCAAGGCATTTACTTCTGGCCTTGAGAAGCGTGCATTGCACCATTTACAAGAGAATAAAGTTCTCTCATTGAAAAGGAGAAAACGTTGCAGACAGCGCCACCAATCCTCTCCTGGAATAACACAGGTAAGGAAACAACCTTCCTTTTCATTCTATTTTCGGTTCTGCCACACTTCTGTTTGCATACTATTTTCGGTTCTGCCACGTTTCTGTTTGCATATGCGTGTAAAAAAAAAAAAAAAGGCTTTGTTTCACTCGGATTACTTAGTGGTTTGCTTACTGTAGCCAATAAACTTTGGTTTCTTTTAAAGACATCTTTAAACTCGAGAAGCGTGAAAGAAAAAAAAATAATACTCGTTTATAGTATTCATAGTGTTTTGGTTCATCCTTTTGCATGCTCTAATTATTTATTTATTTTCAACTTATCAATATTATGAATGGATCACAAAATAGAACCAGAAGTTCTAAAACTGAATCTGAAGTTCACCAATCTATGGACCAGCAGTCCTAAAAGTTGAAATACTGATATGAACCTGCAGATTCATATCCATAAAATTATAAAGCCATGAAATTAAACCTGAAGTTTTGATAGAACCGGAAATTCTGATCAATTATTAGAACCAGAAGTTCTACTTCAAACCTGAAGATTTGAAGTTTTGATCAATTATTAGAACCAGAAGTTCTACTTCAAACCTGAAGATTTGAAATTCTGATCAATTATTAGAACCAGAAGTTCTACTTCAAACCTGAAGATTTGAAGTTTTGATCAATTATTAGAACCAGAAGTTCTACTTCAAACCTGAAGATTTGAAGTTCTGATCAATTATTAGAACCAGAAGTTCTACTTCAAAGCTGAAGTTTTGATCGAACCAGAAGTTCTACGTGAAGATTTGACAGAACCTGCAGTTCTAATCTTATGTGATATGAACCTGAAGTTCTAAATCAAGCCTGAAGTCTTGACAGAACCAGCAGTTCTGATTATCAATAATATGAACTTGAAGTTCTAAATCAAGCCTGGAGTCTTGACAGAACCAGCAGTTCTGATTATCAATAACATGAACTTGAAGTTCTAAATCAAGCCTGAAGTCTTGACAGAACCAGCAGTTCTGATTATCAATAACATGAACTTGAAGTTCTAAATCAAGCCTGAAGTCTTGACAGAACCAGCAGTTCTGATTCTTAAAGTTGTGAACCTGATGTTCTAACTTTCCTTCGGCCAAATTTTTTTTTTTATGGTGAATGTTTTTAATTATTTCAATTTTAATCATGTGATTGCATAGTTATGATGTTATTATTATTATTATTATTTTTTTGTTAAAGGTATGGATCATGGAACTGAGGACAATTTTTGTTTGGTAGATAGTGCCACAACACACACCATTCTGAAAAATCAGAATTTTTTCTCAGAATTGATGTTCATTCCTTAGAGAACCATCAATTGACCATACCTAGTGGGTACTTATGTACCCCATGTTCACAAGGGAAACTGATCACCCGACCCTCTCCTACTAAAGTTGCATCCGAATCCCCATCCTTTCTACAAAGAATACAAGGTGATATTTGTGGACCCATCAATCCACCTAGTGGACCTTTTAAGTATTTTATGGTTTTGATTGATGCCTCCACCCGTTGGTCGGATGTTTGTCTACTTTCAACTAGGAACGTAGCATTTGCCCGCCTATTAACTCAGATAATTAAACTGAGGGCTCACTTTCCTGATTATCCCATTAAGTCTATAAGACTTGATAATGCAGGCGAATTTACATCCAAGGTTTTTGATGATTTTTGTTCGTCTATAGGCATTGTAGTCGAACATCCTGTCCCCCATGTCCACACCCAAAATGGCTTAGCTGAATCCATGATCAAGCGCATCCAACTTATTTCTAGGACTCTGCTGATGCAATCCAAATTACCAGTTAGTGCTTGGGGACATGCTGTGTTGCATGCAGCAATGTTAATTCGACTTCGGCCCACGGCCTATCATCAATTTTCCCCTGGACAACTTATATCAGGACATCAACCCAATATTTCTCACTTGCGCAAGTTTGGTTGTGCAGTTCAAGTCCCAATACCACCCCCTAAGCGTACTAAGATGGGACCACAACGTAGATTGGGAATATATGTAGGTTATGACTCTCCTTCGATTATTCGATATCTAGAACCAAGGACAGGAGATGTCTTCACTGCTCGTTTTCTCGATTGTCAGTTCGATGAGACAATTTTCCCGCCGTTAGGGGGAGATAAGATAGCTCCTGAAGAACGTATTGTTCCCGTAGAACAATCCTTTCCTGAAGAACGGCGAGAATTAACATGGAATACATCCACTCTGTCTCATCTGGATCCACGAACTTCACAATGTGAGAATGAAGTTCGGAGAATTGTGCACTTGCAAGAAATTGCAAACAAATTACCAGATGCATTTAACGATGCAGCAAAAGTGACAAAGTCACATATACCAGCTATGAATGCACCTGCCAGGATTAATGTCCCTGTAGGACAAAATCAAAATACGGCAGCAAAAGAATCTGCGATACGCCAGAAGCGTGGCGGACCTATAGGTTCAAAGGACTCAGCTCCGCGGAAAAGGAGAAATGAGCAATCATCATCATATCCTCTCGAAGAGGCATGTAACGCTCCTGAAGAGGTTCCTCCCGAAGAGGCACATAATGCTCCTGAAGAGGTTATGGCAAAATCCGTTCTCTCTAGAATAATGGAAGTCCCTGGTGAGACTTTGGAAGCCCCTGAAGAGGCACCGGTACCGGAAAATAAAGAGATCTCTATACTTTACAATTATTCAAAAGAGAGATGGAATAGAAATGAGATTATCATAGATGACGCATTTGCATATGCGGTAGCTATACAAATATCAAAGGAAAATGATGATGATGATTGGGACACAGAACCACGTTCTATAAATGAATGTCGACAAAGAAATGATTGGCCACAATGGGAAAGTGCCATCAAAACAGAGTTAGAGTCTCTCAATAAACGTGATGTGTTCGGACCTATAGTACAAACCCCAAAAGATGTTAACCCTGTAGGTTACAAGTGGGTGTTTGTAAGAAAAAGGAATGAGCTGAATGAAATTACCAGATATAAGGCAAGATTAGTGGCACAAGGTTTCCTGCAGAAACCTGGGATTGATTATGAGGAAACATACTCCCCCGTTATGGATATAACGACATTTAGATATTTGATAAGTTTAGCAGTTTCTCAAAATCTAGAAATGAGACTCATGGATGTTGTAACTGCTTACTTATATGGGGACTTAGACACAGAAATTCACATGAAAATCCCAGAAGGATTTCCTTTGCCTGAAGCAAAGCCAAGGAGTACGTACTCAATCCAATTAAGGCGATCATTGTACGGCCTGAAGCAATCCGGAAGAATGTGGTACAATCGCCTTAGTGAATACTTGTCTAAAAGGGGGTATGAAAACAATCCCATTTGCCCGTGTCTATTTATAAAGAAATTCTTGAAGGGATTTGCAATATTAGCAGTTTATGTTGATGATATAAATTTGATAGGGACTCCAGAAGAGCTCGAAGAAACTGCTAGTTATTTAAAGAAAGAATTTGAAATGAAAGACCTTGGAAAAACGAGATTCTGTCTCGGATTGCAAATCGAGAGAAATTCTAATGGGATGTTGGTCCATCAATCTAATTATACCGAAAAGGTTTTAAAACGATTTGGTATGGACAAGGCACATCCATTAAGCACCCCTATGGTTGTCCGATCTCTTGATATAAAGAAAGATCCATACCGTCCCATCGAAGAAAATGAAAAGGTATTGGGTCCCGAAGTACCATACCTAAGTGCTATTGGAGCCTTGATGTACTTGGCACAATGCACTAGACCAGATATTGCATTTTCTGTTAATCTACTTGCCAGGTATAGCTCCACACCAACTCAAAGGCACTGGATTGGTATTAAACACATCCTACGATATCTGCGTGGAACAACTGATTTGGGAATATTTTATGCTTACAATCATAAAGATTCCAATTTAGTAGGATATGCAGATTCAGGTTATCTCTCTGATCCTCATAAGGGTCGATCACAGACAGGTTATGTGTTTTTAAATTGTAATGCCACCATTTCTTGGCGTTCTACAAAACAGACTTTGGTAGCTACTTCCTCCAACCATGCTGAGATTTTGGCTCTTTATGAAGCCAGTAGGGAATGTGTATGGCTAAAATCTATGATTTAGCATGTTCGTAGTTCTTGTCAATTGCCTTCTATTGCAGGTATTCCAAATATTATCTATGAAGATAATGAAGCATGCATAAGACAGATTCGAGAAGGTTTCATTAAAGGAGACAAGACTAAACATATAGCACCGAAGTTCTTCTTCACCCATGAACTTCAGAAGAACAATGAAATTGAAGTCAAGCAAGTTCGTTCGAGTACCAATCTGGCTGACATGTTTACAAAATCTTTGCCAGAAGTTTGTATATGAGATTGGCATGCGCAGAGTTCATAATCAAACTATGTAAAATGGTTATCATCATCAGGGGGAGTTGTTTATTAGGGAGCATCCTGAAGTATGCTACCTATGGACATTTGTGCGCTGTACTCTTTTTCCTTCTCTAGGTTTTATCCCACTGGGTTTTCCTAGTTAAGGTTTTAACGAGGCAGCATTATGCACGTCCAACACCAGTTCAATGAATTTGAAGAATGTTGTACTCTTTTTCCCTTCGCTTTGGTTTTTTCCCACTGGGTTTTCCTTAGCAAGGTTTTTAATGAGGCAACTATCATTGAATGGTGGTCATCCAAGGGGGAGTGTTATAAAATATGGATCTTGGGTGGATGCCCACTTAAGATGAGTTAGGGTTAGGTTTAGGGTTTCTCTTTTGTGAGACTACTTTGCCTATAAATAGGCATCTCCCTATTGTATTTGTATACAGATTAATGAGATACTAGAATACCCTCTCTCTTCTTCCTCTAATATTCTCTCTTGATCTCTCTCCTTTTTACAACACTAATAAAATTTAAAATATTAAATTTAGTTTATCACATTCTCTCATGGTGTATTTCAACTGGTTTTGTAGGTTTAAGATTCAGCCAATGATAAAGCGAGCGGTAGTTCAAAAAATCGAAACAAGTAGTAGTTCTGGTTCAATGGGCTAGATCGTCTACTCCAGTCTGATTCTAAGAACAGTTTTGTTGAACTTCTTACTACTAAATCACATGTAATAAGCACCTCAATTATGGGTGAGGCGATAATAAGCTTGATTATTAGTAATAATTCAATCACCATCCATCATTGGATATATATATATATATATAGCACTAACTAACAAGAGGTTCATTTCAAATGCTTACAGCTTGGTAACACCAGCAAAAGGCATGACCACAGACCCCAGCCATAACCTCTCATTTTCCTCTTTCAGTTCACTAACAAGGTTTGCAATTGTCCCGTCATCAACATACAACAGCTCCATAAACTCGCCTTCTTCACTTAGCTTAACACCAATGACATTATAATCCACCCAAGTTGGTTGCATAATGTTGAACTTCCTAATTATGGATGTGCAATTGCCTCTCCTTCTAAGTTCATTGGAAAATGAGAAGTTTCCAAGTTGGTGGTCCACACAGTTGAGAGCAACCCAAAATTCGCCTTTTGAACTCCTATTGATATTATCTAGAAAACCTGGTAGCTGGGCAAAAACCTCATGTTCCCCCATTTTGGGTCCTTGAAGCCAATATCTCAGAATTCGACCTGTAGTTGTCTCTGCAACAACAAGAAATGTTTTATCTTTGCTTAGCGCAACTCCATTTGCAAAGAAAAGTCCTCTAAGCAGCACTGTCACTTCCTTGCTCTTCGGATCATACTGCATTAATCTTCCTGTCTTATCTCCAGTGCGGATAGCCCATATGTAATCCCTACAAAAGATACTTGTTAGTTTGGTTTGGTATAAACATGATTTTGTTGTCAGGCCCTATTTGGCATTGTTTGAGAGAAGAAATGTTTATAAATAGTTTTTATGAGAGATCAGCTTAACATATTTGCATGAAAGAAGTGGTGCGGTAAACACTAAAAAGGTGTGGTAAAATAAAGTACAGACATCTATTTTACCACACATTTTTAAAAGTCAAGTCAATACTTAAATGAAGGCTTCATTTTTACCACACTCTCCCTCTCTGTTCCACTTTAGTTAACTACATATTTTATCTTATCTTATTTTACCTTGTTATTTTGCAACACATAAATAAATGAGAGAGAGAGAGAGAGAGAGAGAGAGAGAGAGAGAACCTCCTTTGGAATCTGGTGCTAGAGTCTGTGAAATAAACAAATCCAGACGTTTGGTCAATATCCACAGCATTGGTAAAACGAAATGGCACACCTTCGGCACTAGTGGCAAGTTGGGTGGCCAACCCACCATGGCCTCCCACCATCAAGAGTCCAAAATAGGCATCAACAATGTAGAGATCACCAGTGGCATTGTAGAATCGCAAGCCCAATGGCCTACCGCATGTGTCCTCCAGTTTAGGATCATGCGTTCCATCGCACTCTTCCTTCTCCCTAATTAAGTAGGGGAAGACCACGAATAATTTTTCAAAAAAGATATTGTAATAATGAGATGGTAGTCTGTATGCCAATAAAGATGAATTAATAAGTTTGATGTTAGACAAATTAACGACCATGATAAAGTTATACATGCAATAATTAGGGTTAAAGTTGAGTTGAGTTGAGCACAATAGGCATACGTATATGCCCGAAACCTAAAAGTTGAAAGGGATCAACTTGAACTTTCATTAATATGTTGGGTTTGTGTCGAATTCAGGTTGAGTTGGTAGGTTGAGTTGGTGGGTTAGTTAGGTTGGTTCCAATCCAATCTCCAATTAGCTATTGATTGGATTGTTTCGATCTAAACCTTACTAGATTGGGTTTGGGTTTGATTGGTGGGTCGGTTTAAATATTCACTTTAATGATATAAATTCTAGGGTCTAACAACAACAAATATACTCTCACAAGAAGTACCCAGGTTGAAGTCCAGCTGAACCCTTGAAAGTCACTCATGTCAGTTGTGGCCTGCTAGAAAAAAATATCGAACAGGCTATAACAATAACCAATGCAGTTGTTTGTAATTAGATATTATCCATAAATGTAGTATAATTAGCGTAGCAAATGGGTCGGGTCGAGTCAAAACCAGTTGGGTTGAAAATGGGTATCTATGGGTTGAACACCCGTATTCACCTCTTTCTTAAAATGAGTCGAGTAACTTCAACCCAATGTGCCCACATAACATGCATAAAATATAAGCCAACTCGTTTAACCCAAACCAAACTATATTAGCTTAGCCAGAAACCCAATCCATTTCAATTATTAAGACTAAATTGAGCTGCATTATAGGCCAATAAAAGCCCAGCAAAAGCTTAGCTCATTCCATATAAAGTAAACTACCCTAAGTATCAAGATCTTACACCACCAGATTGTTTAAATGGGTTTAATTATGTGGGTCAACCCTAACCGGATCCATTTGAGCTGGTTATGGGGGTTGCACTGGTTGAACCTTATAACCTAACCCATTTAAGTGTGGGTCAGCTTTTCTTGACCCATATTGTATCCCATTTATTGCAAGTTGGATTATATGGGTGACATGCGGAGTTGAGTCAGAGGTCAGATCAGAAGGTGCTAGAGAAATAGGAGAGATAAAAGGAAAGCTATGAGGAGAGAAACTTTGACAGAAACTATGAGACAGATTATTTACTGCAGTTGGGTTATGTGGGTCAAATGCCAGGACAGCCACGGGTTTGTGTCAGAGATGGAGGAGCCGAGGAACGATAAGAGGAAAGAAGAGAGTTTTGAGAAAAACTACAAGACAGATTAAGTAATAAATTTTTAGCTCACGTTTCTTCATTGCTCCCAATACCCATCTATACGCTTAAGACGATTTTACGGAAAACAGATTAGGCGACAATCATATCGAAAACTTAAAATATAATTTTTTTAACATTCTCTTAGGGTTCCTATCTGACCTTTTTCTTAATGTTAAGGTCCCCTGCGACTTTAGGATCGACCTCTTCACATATTTTTTGGATTTAGAAGCCCCATTTTCTCTCTTTCATCTCTTTTCTTAGATCTCTCAAACATTCTTTCATTCTTTTATGTACGTGTGGTGGGATTGCTCAATTGATTGGCAATTCCAATGTGATCACTTGGATATCCAGGGATCTGGTTATGCCATTCTTCAAGCTCCTCCTCTTCCCACATGTGTGACCTTCCTTCTACTTGTGTATGCTACTTGGATGTGAGCCCCAATGGGTTAAAAAAGCACACACGCTCTTCCCTTGTATATTTCCTCACATCTCCCATACGGATCCTGTATCACTCACCATTGATCACATGGGTACGACACAGTTGGCCCCTGAAATTCAACTCGACCTGAAAGATCTTCGAGCCAACTCCAAGCAGACTCTCTAGTACTGCTGCCAATGAAAACTCAATGCAAAGCATTTTGAAAATTAGAAGCTAAAATTTATTGCTTGGTTTTAAAAAGACTTTACTCGAGTTCAAATGAGTTGCAGCTTAGATTTAATTTAGTTTTGCTGACCCAACAGAGTCATGGATCTTAGAAATTGGGGTTTCGGTATTAGAATGGTGTATGATGTTTTAGGATCTTTTGGTTTCCAAGGTATGGGTTTGAACAATTGAACCTCCATTGAACCCTACTTCTAACTAGTTAAGACTCCTAATATATTTTAGATTTCTCTCAACATTGCATTTCATCTTTATCCATGGTCTTTAGGATGTTACCTTTCTCGCGAAGTAGTTGCAAACTCAATCCACCCACGTTCATTCCCTAGCCATTTGAGGACTCGACCATCGGAGACACCAGTGTAGGGGCCTTCACCTGCAGAATCGAAGTCAATGGTCTCGGGCCCAATGGGTCCAGGTAATGCAATACGCGAGAAGTCTCGCACTATGTCAATTCTTGCTTGAACTTGAGGAAGATGAGGGGAAGAAGAAAGAAGAAGAAGAAGAATGGAGATGAAAGAGAAGGTATGAAATATCGCCATGGTAGGAATGAAGCTGTGTATTATTTTCATTGTATTGGATTTGAATACAAGGACATGCTTGGTTGTTGGCTTTGACCTACATGTGGAGGAGAAATAAAGTTTGAGGTTTTGCGTGTCCTTGAAGTTTTGAACTTTTAGGGGAAGATGTGGGAGAGTTTTGGATGATTATGATCTTCTAATCTCTTAAGCATGATCAAGACGTTATTAGATCAACGACTCTTTACTCATTTCATGGTGATGGATTTGGATGTAGAGACTCCGACACGTGGCCGGAGATTTATATGCGTTCCGACGATTGGCATATTTCACGGATCTCATCGCCTCTAGTCTCTCTTACGAGATGAATGATACCAACTCTAAAAAGTCATATTTACTATATTTACTAGGAGCTTATTCGCCAAGAAACTCGCATCCACTAATTCTATTGAAAGTCTTATTAGTAAGAATAGATCAAGTTTTATACTAAGTGGAATTATATTTTCTGTTGACATCAAACCTACTTGATTTGATGTGGGACCAGTGGCATGCGGGCGACACAATTTCGTACATATGGGTCCAACTTGTATGAAATGGGTGTAAGAAACCATATACCAACCTAAAAGCTTAAGCTAATAGGTAGAAGGCCCGTACTGGTATATTAAGACATGACAAGCCTATTACTTAGGCGATGTGGGATGTGGGACTTCCCAACACTCCCACTCACGTGCAGGCCCAACAAATTTTATGAACGGGCCTGTCACGTGGGCTACACAAGAACAACGAAATCGGAACCCGCTTTGATACCATGTAAGAAACCATATACCAACCTAAAAGCTTAAGCTAATAGGTAGAAGGCCTGTACCGGTATATTAAGACATGACAAACCTATTACTTAGACGATATGGGATGTGGAACTTCCAAACAATGGGTGCATGTATTGGGAACCAAGAAGGAAGCGTTTGGTAGCGAAGTACCGAAAGTATTTGGATTGCATTTCGCAATGGCTTTCAAAAAATCGTCATCATGCTCGTCATGCTTTCTTTATTCTTCTTTTCCGTGGTACAGATTACAAACCACTCAAAAAGGCTTCAGACAGAACGAGCAATTTGAAGTAGGAAAGATGAGAGTCACATGGTGGGGCATCACATCACTTGAAGAATGTACAATTGAATTAAAATAAGTAATTGATAGATACAACTCACACCACTTAAGGCACTTTTTTAATGTGTCCTCCAGATTTTCTCTCTCTCTCCTCTGCAATCAAGAAGTAGAATATGAAATTGTTCGAAAATTACAATATTAAGGGAATCAATGTCATATTTTGAAGACGAAGATGACTATGTATTCCCTGTGATTTTTGAGTGCTTAATAAAGAACTTGAAAATGGGTTTAATATAGAATTAGAAGCAACTAATGGACATTAGTTGCATCCATTCATTTAAAACCAAAAAATACACATAACATTGAAAGGGAACAAAACAGTTTATTTTTTTTTTAAGTTTAAAATTTGAAGTAATTTGAAAAGGCACACTCATGCATCATAAACCTCACCACAAAATGGTGTGCATCTGGTTATGGCTGCTTTGAGAATCTCTTCTTTGTGACCAAGTGATTGCTCTCCAATTTCTGGTAATTCTCTCTCTCTCTCTCTCTGCCTGCTAAGTGACCCCCCTTCAACAAGATTTTTGTGACCACCAGGCAGCACAGGCGCCTAATATATCATATATCCTCAAGGTTTAGGGTCCATTTATTAAAATCATGAACTACTCAAAATAAATGTTTCATCATGTATTGGCTCTAACCAAATTTCAAGTCATTTGTTTATATATTTTAGTTAAAGTTACAACTCCTGGTTGGATATAATTTGGCCACAGCATATTAGAGATATCACCCGGCCCATCTCGGCACAACCCAGCTCGCCAGTCAACGGCACACGGCACGGCATGGCCCATGTTCCACGGCCCGCTACGGGCCAACCCATCCATAACGGTTGGCCCGCCAAGCACGGCCCGTCAAAAAATGATTAGTTTTTTTTTTTTTAAATTGTCCATTTTAAACCCCCTCGGCATAAAATAGTCGCATAAGAGGTATTTTGTGTCCTTTTCAATTTGAAAAAGTCTATAAATAATCTAATCCTCACATTATCATTTTTCACCAATTTATAAAATTCTCTCACTCTCTTACACTCTCTAACTTTCTCTCAAAGCATTCAACTCTTTCACTCTTTTTAAGGAGCTGGTTTTTGGAGAGTTAAAGATCAAGTAATCAAAAGAAAAGATTAAAGGGACATTCAAATGTTCCAACAGAATACATTAGTTGACTACACATCTGATTTTTTTACTTTTCCTTCATTGTAATTTGTAAATATATAATTTTTTTTATTCTTTTTATTTTTATTCTCTAAAAAGATTGTAAGATTTTGAAAGTAATCATATTTACAAATCTTCAAGAAGTTAAAATCCAAATGGTTCTCTTCTCAATAGAGTAGGTCGAGTTTAATCAAACCACTTAAATATCTTTGTCATTCTCTGTGCTTGTATTTTAATTTTTAATTTTAATACCGTAAAGGAGAAAAAAAATAAATTAAAAAAAATTAAAGAGACACGTTGAGCACGAACTGTGCCGACCGTCTCGTCCCGTTTGACATCCCTGCAACACACGAGGGAATAATTGTGTTGAGTGGTTATTAGGATATATAATTTAGACCTTACCACAAAATTTGAACCTCGAATATACAGACCTCGGTTAAAAGCTCATATTCAGTGTTAATGGGTCAGATTAATGAGTGGGGAAATTTGGTGGGCCAACTTGATTTATGAGTTGGATCTATGAGACAGATGAAGGCTAGGTTGCAAGTAGAACCCACTCTTTGGTTCACATGATGCAAATTTTATTATACTTGCTCCCTCTCGTGGATTAGATTCTCAAACGTCAATTCTTCCTTTGAGGTCTTGAAAAATATTACCATTGCCTCTTTTATTTATGACGCCTGGGTTTTGATAGAAATGACTGGCTGAAGAAATTCAAGAGGTATGAATCAAGACGTCGTGGTGGATGGAAAATGAGGAAATCTTTGGATTGCGAAGCACTGAAAGCATTTGGATTGCATTTGGTAATAGCTTTGAGAAAATCGTTATCATGCTCATCATGCCTTGTTCTTCTCTTCCGTGGTACAGATTACAAAGCACTAAAAAAGAGCCCAAGACGGAACAAGGTTTGGGATGAGATGAGACTCACATGCTGGAGAAATTACTTGAAGAATGTGAAATTGAAAAATACATTGACAATTAAAATAATCAACTAATAAATATATGCGACGAAGGGCACACTAATAAATGCATTTTCTTGACAGCAAGTTCTTATGATGCAATGCCTCTCACTCCTCAAAACTACACTTGAGAGGAAGAATATGGAATTTGCATGAAAATCACAAATTCAAAAAATAATGCTATTCTTTTTCCTTAAAGTTGAATAATGGTTGGTAAGATATGAGAAATTTTGAGTGCAAATGGTTCTTTCATTCTCCCACGTTAGCATATGTGGCCCAATTCCAACCTCTCAAATTTGAAATTTGAAAAAGAGAAAACCGCACCTCAGAGTTACCTTTCAGTTTGTCCCTCTTCATACTGAACACATTGAAACTGTATTTCTCCATCTTCCTCAACCATCAAGAACTCAAATCCCCTCTTCCTCATTCATTGTCACTTTTCATGGGTGAAATTCTCATTCCCTAACTCTTATCTTCCTCTTACTCCTATATGCTCCTTTCTCTTGGTGGTAGGGTATGGTTTCTGGTTCCCTCTTCCTCTTCTTTCAAGATATGGTTTCTGGTTTTAATGATTGACTATTTTGCTAATTTTGATGTCAATAGAAATGTGTGTTAGTGACTCTTTTTTTTTTTTTTTTTTTTCATGCGTATAGAATATGAGGATTTTGGCATTGGGGACTTTTCTAAAAAAAATATCAATAGAAGTGTATGTAATTGATTTTTCCTTTTTTTTTTTTTCAAGAAATGAAGTAATTGGTTTTTTTTTTCAAGACATGAAGTAACTGGGTTTTGGATTTTTACCTATATATTTGATTAGTGGGTTGCAACATATTTGTTAGCCAACCTAGTCTCAACTGGTCAGGCATGGCCCATCTGTCTCAATTGACCTACCGTGCTACAAATCATGACATATAAACTTCAAGTATCCTTAGAACTCTTATCTCTGTTGTGATAACGATCTTATTATCTTAGAACTTTATAATTGTAGATTTCTACTTAAGGTTTGAACTCTTGATAAAGATCACTTTGTATTTATCTCTAACGTTCAGAGATTCATCCATGAGAAATATTCAAGTGAGAACTAGTTCTCACCTATTATATGAGAACTTTTTTGTTAGGCTCAACTAACAACTCATCCAAACCTAGCAACCAATAGGGAACCCCTTTATAGTCATTAATCCCAAGGATTGGCACACATCCGAATGGATTGAACCGTTGGATCGAGGGTTGAATAATTTTTTGAATATGAAGCCATTAAACTTGTGGGCCACGGATGAAGGGGTTAGGGGCATGGGTTTAGGGTCAAACTTGATACTTGGGGTGGTCTCACATAGATTTTTCCATCTCCCCATTGTCCCATCCCCAAATGGGGCCCACAATTGGGCCCCACAAAAAAGTTCTCACATAATATGTGAGAACAGTTCCCACTTGAATATTACCCTTCATCCATATCCTATAGAGAGATGTTATAAATATGTAACTCAATACAAGAGAAAGTAAGTTTGGATCTTAAATATTGTTTTATGTTATAAATATTATTTCACCGTGATCCCTATGCTTTATACCTTACACAGACTAGGTATGTGTTAGACATACTTCACCAAACCAAGATGCATGATGCTAAACCTCTTAAGTCACCAGTTCAATCTGGATTAAAACTCTATAGGTATGATGGTGATCCAATATCAAATGCTCAAGAATATCGTTCAGTGGTTGGTGCTCTTCAATACGTCACACTAGCAATGCTAGATATTGCATTTGCAGTGAACCAAGTGTGTCAATTTATGCATGACCCACAATCAACCCACTGGATGGCAATAAAACGAATTCTCCGCTTTCTTAAAGGGACAATCACACATGGACTATATTTTAGAAAAGGTTCATTCACACTCACTGCTTGCTCAGATACAAATTGGGCCGGCACTCCGGATGATCGGCGCTCCACTTGTGGTTATGCTATTTTTATTGGACCCAATCTTATCTCTTGGAATGCCAAAAAGCAACCAATTGTGTCAAGATCTAGCACAGAATCTTAGTATCCATCTCTGGCTCTCACTGCTGCTGAATTGTTTTGGGTTCGTATGCTTATAAAAGATTTAGGAATTTATATTAAAATTCCTCCTTCAATCTACTGTGATAATATTAGTGCGATTGCCCGGGCTTCTAATCCATTTTTTCATGCTCGCACCAAACACATTGAGGGTGATTATCATTTCATAAGGGAGAAGGTCATCCACAGCGATATTCAAGTGCGCTTTGTCAGTTCTATAGATCAGTTGGCCGACATATTTACGAAGGGTCTAAGCTCAACAAGGTTCCAGTTATTAAAAGACAAGCTTCACGTCATTGATCGGCCCTTCAGCTTTTGGGGGGGGGGGGGGGGGGGGGGTGGTTAGCCAACCTATAGTCTCAACTGACCTACCGTGCTACAAATCATGACAGATAAACTTCAAGTCTCCTTACAACTCTATCTCTGTTGTGATAACGTTCTTATTATCTTAGAACTCTATTATTGTAGATTTCTACTTAAGGTTTGAACTCTTGATAAATATCACTTTGTAATTATCTCTAACTTCCAGAGACTCATCCATATCCTATAAAGAGATGTTATAAATATGTAACTCAATACAAGAGAAAGTAAGTTTGAATCTTAAATATTGTTTCAAGTTTTACAAACAGAAGAGATGAAAGGAAGGAAAAAAAAGGGAAAAAAGCATTATACCTATCTGGACTTTGGCCTTTTTGCAAAGTGCACCCTATACTTTGGTATTTTGGACTAAACCTACCTGTAGTTTTAGTTGACATGCAAAATGGACGGATTTTGTTAGTATTAACGGTGTAGGTCGTATAAAATGTGTTTGGTGCATACTGGCGCCAAAATATTCGCCCAAAAAGACCTATTTGCCCTAAACCAGCCTAGAATGGCAAATATCCACCTTTCACTGCTCCAGATCATTCATTTGATGAGCTTCACTGTGGATTGGCTAGTGAACAATGGATTGTTTCATAGTAAGCTCTCAAAGCCAGCTCAAGATTGATATGATGGGGGCGTAGATGATGATAATGGTACAGTTTCAGTAGGCAATGTTTCATCTGTTCAATGGTGGGGCTTGTTTCATTTATTGTGCTTACAATCTATTGTCCATCCAGGTGTTCAACACATATTATCTAGTTAATTTCACAGATTGGTTAATCTGTATTTGGGTTGTAGTTAATATCGACATAAGTCATAGCTCACCAATTCATTGGGGGTAAGTTTACTTAATTTATTTTTCAGTCACCCAATTCGTAGTTCCAGTTCATTAACTTCAATGATTCCCAGACCTTCAAAGATCCAGTGAAACAGTTCATAAGAAGGAAATCACATACATATGAGATGTCCGGTTTGCCGACCAGTCCACAAATCAAATGTAGTAACAGGAGACTCCAAACCAGTGTTCCAAAACCAAACTCAATCCTCCAGTCGAATCTTTAAGAGCCGATTTGCTCATTTTCAGCTATTCCTGTTCTTGCAAGCAGCTGAAAAATCCTCCTATTTCGACGTTCGATGTTTCTCTCCTTTCGTGGGGCCGTCCCCTCCAGTTCAATCAGTCCGTCCAGTTCAGCCTGCCAATCAATTATGTCTGGCGTCGGTAGCAGAAGCATCAAGAAATCCGTCCCTATCCCGCTTTCCATTCTACTGGTGGGTGGATGGGAGAGCAAGAGTTTTTTGGATCAGCTCTGAAGGTTTTGGAATAGATCCAGATCCTATGATCAGAGGATTTCAAAACCATGTCCCGAATTTTGGGTGCCAGGCCAGTTGCAGAAAAAGGACATCCTCCAAGATGATTAAATGAGTTGAACTGGAGAATCTTCTAGTGGATCAAGTCATTCCCGAAGAAAGGGCCTGAAATCATACATCTGAAACTACTGATGGTCTTTCGTGCCTGGATCTATCCACAATCTTGAGGGATCTGTCGATCGCAAGGAAGGAAGAGCGGTTTCGCCCAAAATCGCCAGGAACCCTAACCGCAAGTGAAAAAGGGGAAAATAAGCAAAAATAGTGAAGAGTAAAACTGATATATGGAGGGGTAAATTCGCCATTTTTTTGATTCCGTCACGGCCGTTTATATTTGCATGTCAACTAAAACTACAGGTAGGTCTAGTCCAAAATACCAATGTATAGGGTGCACTCTGCAAAAAGGCCAAAGTACAAGTAGATATAATGCTTTTTTTCCCAAAAAAAAGGAGGGCATTTTTGGTTTTTTTTTTTTACAATGGAGAAGAAAATCTCTAGAATGTATTTATGGCTAGACCTCCTGATTTGATATCAATATGGAAAACTTAAGCCTTGTTTTGAAATGTAAATTTTTTATCGTCCTGATTTGAAATCTAGCCAAGATTTAAGCCTGATTTTGAAATTTTGCCAGAAGGAAAAAGAGGAGAGCAATTTAAGAATAAACATCTTCTATTGTCCTTGAAAATCTCTCCAACTCTATCATGAAAAGAACAAACACACCACCAATCAACCACCCTCGATTCTTCATTTTACATCAACCTTCGTCTTTTCAATACATCAATCATACTCCATTATTGGATCTTACTAACAAGGCAATCATTCACATGTTTAAAGCTCGGAAACACCAGCAAAAGGCAATTCCAGGGATCCCAACCATAACTTCTCATTTTCCTCTTTTAGTTCACTAACAGAGTTTACTATTGTCTCATCATTAACACACAACACCTCCATAATCTTGCCTTCTTCGCTTAGCTTAACTCCAACAACATTAAAATCCTGAATTTGTTGCACAGCGTCAAACTTCCAGATGGATTCGAAAATGCCTTTCCGTTTTAGTTCATTAGAAAATGACATAAATTCTCCAAGTTGGTGGCTTCCATGGCTGAGAGCAACCCAAAATTCGCCTTTTGAGTTTCTATTGATATTATCTGGAAAACCTGGTAGCTGGGCAAACACTTCATGTTTCCCCATTTTGGGTCCTTGAAGCCAATATCTTAGAATTCGACGTGTAGTTGTCTCTGCTACAGCAAGAAATGTTTTATCTTTGCTTAGTGCGACTCCATTCGCAAAGAAAAGTCCTTTAAGTAGTACTGTTACTTGCTTGCTCTTTGGATCATATTGCATTAATCTTCCTGTCATATCTCCAGAGAGGATAACCCACATGTAATCCCTACAAAAAAGACTTGTTAGTTCAAACTTGCATGTATACATGATTTTGATGCACTATGCTAGATCAATTGTGTTTAAGACTAATATCTAACTAAGCACAAAAACCCATGCTACTCATAGGTATGCATGAAGAGGTAGGACTCTATATATGTTAGAAATAAGGGAAGTATACTAGTGGAAAAATGGAGGGAGAGTAGGTTAGGAGTTGTAAAAACCGAATGTAATTAACTTCTAGTCAAGATATAAAGTACAATCAAAATTGAATCCAAAACCTTCTAGCTTAATACTTGATAATTGGATTTTATCATCTTCTTTTCATTTAGGTACTATTCATCTGTATGTTATGTAGTTCTTAAAGCTTCTAAGAAATGTATTCCTACAGAGTGGTTAAGGCACTATTTGGCATCGTTTAAGAGAAATATTTCTCATTCCTAGAAAGAAGGAAAATTTACGGGGAAAAAACCCATAGGACGCCATAGAATAGATGAGGACACACTAGAACTTTGGAGACAGGAAGAGTATGAAATTGATAATAAATAAAGGTGTTGGTGCGCATTGCGCTCTCTCCCCATTATATTAAAAGCTCTCAACTAACATTTTGTGAAAAAAAATTTAAGCCACTAAAATTGGCAATATTGCCTATTAAGGCAGAAATTCTTTTAAACAGCTAAAACTATTGCTATTGCCTATTAAGGCACTGTGTAGGCATTAGCAGCAGTTTTAGCAATGGGGAAAGAATCCCGTCACTAAAACTGACATTTTCCACTGCTAATAATCACTTTTTTTTCTTCTTTTTTTGTAGTATGAGCTCATGTGGCTAAAGGAGAATGAAGATTTGAGGGCTTTTTTTTTTTCCCCAAACTAACATTCAACTTTAAGGTATAAAATTTTTAGCGGTGTTTGTCTAGCCCCAGATAAAGTGAAGTTTAAGTAAAAATAAGCCCTAATGTGACATTTCCAATCTTTACCATGTTTGCATGAAAAGGTATTGTGGTAAAGTCAAGTCCAACAACCATTTGTTTTACCACAAACTTTACTGGAATCTACCTTTTCTTTATCTCATACAAGCCTGGTAGAGTTTGGTAAAGTAAAGTCAATACAGAAATTCACCTTCTTTTACTATTTTTTCACTTTACTTCATCATATACTTTATCTCGCTTGACTTTACCTCACTTTTATCATGATGTGACATCTATCTTTACTTTGCTTTACCTCATATACAAACAAATATGAGAGAATGAGAGAGAGATCTAAAAGAACCTCCTTTGGAATGTGGTGCTAGAGTCTGTGAAATAAACCAATCCAGACGTTTGGTCGATGTCGACACCGTTGGTAAAGTGAAACCATGCACCCTCAGCGCTTGTGGCAAGTTGGGTGGCCAACCCACCATGGCGTCCCACCACCAAGAGTCCGAAATAGGCATCAACGATGTAGAGATCACCAGTCGCTTTGTTGAATCGCAAGCCCAATGGCCGACCGCACTTGTCTTCCAACTTAGAATCATTACCTCCATTGCACTCTTCCTTCTTCCTGAAAAACAGTTCACAAAAGTTTTTTAATAATGTTTCAGAAAAATTCTATTAATGATGAGATGGTAGTCTGAATACCAGTAAAGATAAATTGATAAGTTAGATGTTTAACAAATTGACAGTCATGATAAAGTGAGACATGCAATAATTCAGGTTAATTGAGCTTGAGTTGAGCACAATGGATAACAGCATATGTATACCACCAAAATCTGAAAGTTAAAAGGGTTAATCTGAATATATGTTAAAACCTAAACTATATATTGATTGGGTGGTTTCAACATGAACCTAACTCGATTGGGTTTGGTTTCAATTGGCAGTTGGGATCAAGAACTGCCACTCCTAATAAGAATGATAGTTTTGGATTACATGCTAATCCCTATGCTAGTGTAGATTGTGAGTCATCCCTTACGTTACCACACTGGGGCTATAGAGGATTTACCCGGATCCTCCGGACCCGTAGGAATTAAATCCAACCCAAAGGACCGGGACACCCTCCATTATAAAAAATAATAATAATAATAATCCATCCAATAATTTGCTTTAAATGCTCAATTTAATGCTATAAAATTGGGGATGCTAATAGTAACCAACCGTACACTCCCAGGGAGCACCCAGGCAGGTTGGGTCGGGCGGGGGATGGGTTTGGCAAACAGGTTGGGTCGGGTCAAAAGCAGTCATTTGACAATGGGTATCCAGGGTTGAAATCCAACCTGTATTCGACCTCTCTTTAATTTTTTCGGGGGCGGGGGGGGGGGGGGGGGGCGGGGGTGTTTGGCAAACAGGTCAGTCATTTGACAATGGGTATCCAGGGTTGAAATCCAACCTGTATTCGACCTGTTTTTTGGGTGGGGTCAAAAGCAGTCATTTGACAATGGGTATCCAGGGGTTGAAATCCAACCTTCATTCGACCTGTTTTTAAATACCAGTCAAGAAATTTCAACCCGATGCACCCCTCATAACCCACACAAAATATGGGCCAACTTCAACTCGACCTATACTATATAAGCTTAGCCTAAACCCAGTCCATTTCAATTATTAAGACTATATTAAGTTACAGTACTGCAAGCCAAAAAAGCCCAACACAAGCTTAGCCCATTTTATATAAAGTAAACTATCCTAGGTATCAAGATATTGCACTACCAAATTGTTTAAATGAGTTTAAATAAGTGGATAGACCCGAGCCCACTTTATTTTAATGGGTTAAGAAGGTTCCACATGTTGACCTTACCTGATCCGTTTAAATGTGGGTCAGTTTTCTTGACCTATAATTATATTTATTTATTTTTAAATTGTATTGTATCACATGTAAGAAACCATGTACCAACCTAAATGCTTAAGCTGATAGGTGGAAAGCCCAAAAAGATATATGAATTTATGTCTAACTCGGGACTTAGGTTATGTGGGATGTGGGACTTCCTAAGAATCTAGTTATGTAGGTTAAATGAAAGAACTAATTAGATAAGATGTTTTGCCCAACATTAGGTGAGAGAGATAGAGGAGAGATAAGAGGGGACATATGAGGAGACGGTACGAGGAAAATGACAAGACAGATTAACATTTATTCATCCCTCCTAATGTCTATAAATTCAAACTCATATTGCTTCGATTTCTTTCCCTCTATCTGTCAATCATTTCCATGTATATTTACTCATACCTCTATATCTAATATAATACAATCTTTTTTTCTTTTTTTTTGAAAAACAATTCGAAGTTAATCCATTACCAATTTGGGAAAATTACTGTCATAGTGGTGTGAAGTAAATAGTCAATTCAAAATACAAGAAGAAAAAAGAATAGGTCAAATAAAAAATACTAAATTTAAAAAATTATTTTATTTTTATTAAAAAATTCAAAAAACTACTTTCTGTTGAATGATAGAAAGCCCTCTTGTTTTTTTATTAAAGAAATCAACAAACTACCTTATCAAATATTGCTTTTTATTATTGAGCACTTTTTTATTTGACCTCATCTTTTTTTTTTTCTCTCTCTCTTGATCGAATTAACCATGATCACTGTATTTCAACCGTAAGTTGATCACATGAGTATGACAGGCCAATTAAATGAATCCAAGGCCCCATACTGGGTAGCCGGGTAGGTATTCCGTATACAATGTGTTTAAATGCTTTCCAGTTTCCAATCATCTGACTCAATACTAAAGTCAGTTGGATGCACATATCATGTAGAATTTATGTGTTGCAGCTTAGCTCTAATTGAGTCTTGGCAAACCCAACTGATTCTTGATCTAGAAAATGGGGTTTCGGACTGAGTCTTTACCAAGTCTGTCGATTTCGACCTTTTCACCCGGCCTTTATTAAATTTGAAAAGCTCAAGTTGACTCGGTAGATCAACTCAGTCAAGTTTAGTATCATCAAATGGTGTATAATAAATTGAAGGGGTTTTTATGAAAGAATTATGCTTAAATCCTGGTTAATGGATAAGAGCATAAAAGATGGGTGACGTACAATTTTTTTGGACACAACTACCCCTCTAACGATATTGTTACCTCTATTACGATCTTGTCATCCATTTATCTATTTTTTTTTTTTTTAAAAACCAGCAACTCTCCCCTCTAAGCAACCCTCCCCTCTATCTTTTCATCTAGATCGTTTGGTAATGGTGTGGGTCGTGAGAGAAGGTTGAGAGACTGATAGAGTGGGTGAATAAGGTGTGAGAGGGTAATGATATTTTGTGATGATGAAGATGGGGTTGGTATTGTGCTGTTGTGTGGGTCAGTTGTTGACGGGTGATGGTGTGCTTGAATAAGCTGATTGGGTTTGGTGGGTTTGAATGGGTTGGCTAGTGGTTTGACCCATTTTGCACTTTTTGTTTCCCACTTTTTGGTTCTTCTCCTTCCCCATTTGCTTATTATACTTTTAAAGTTGGGAACGGATTCCCTGTTTGGACTAAACAGGAGTTGACATGCGGGGGGCGGGTGTGGGGGCAGAGGAAAGAGAAACTTTTTCTCTTTCCTCCGCCCCCTGATGTGGCTTTCTCTGTTTGGTCCAAACAGGGGTTCCCTATTTGGACCAAACAGGGAATCCTGTTCCTTTAAAGTTTTATGTCTTGTTTGGCATTCCAATGTTTACTTTCTCCAACCAAATGCCTGCATCTCACCATCAATAGTCTCGTTTTTCAACCATCATTAGCGTCTCACTCTCTTCTTCTTCTTCTTGCTCCCCAATCCACCAAACCCATCTCATCACCCTCACTACAGTCACCCATCTCTCCAATTCTCTCTTCGTGTATCTATACCCTCACCGAACAATCCAAATGAGGAGAATAAGAGAGTGAAGTTGCAGGTTTCGACGAAAATGGTAAAATGCGTGACGGTATCCTTAGGGGGTAACATGATGCTAGAGGGGTAATTATGTCCAAAAAAAAATATACAACACCTTAATCCATCATTTTTATGTTTTTGTACCCATATCTGTTTAATCAGAGCTTAAGCATAATTTTTTTGTAAAAATCCCCAAATTGAAATGATGTTTTTGATTCTTTTGGTTTCCAAGGTATGGATTCATTACTTTGGCTACACCCGGTTTCCAAAGCCTAAGCCAGAAGGGAATCATAGCGTGTTGTTGTGGATAGCACACCCGCTCCCACAGTTCCCTCGAGGGATTGATCCCTGGAAGGACATGTTCCTGGCCATTGGGCCAACTCAGCAAAAGAAAAGAAAAAACATAGAATCCAAACTAGAAGGGCAGTCTCATATTTTGTAAGTCCCTTATCCACGTTATAATGCAGTGTGAAATAGTAAAACGGCAAAACTAGCTAATTAGACTCCCCATGGTTTTAATAAAAGATTAAAATATAATATATATTTATTGCTAAGTTGGACTACTTGATAGAAATGATGATGCTTTTAATTATTTGAAAATCCCTGGGCATGTGTGTAATTAATACTAAGGTGCTAACACCGTTAAACTATGAAGGTTGGCAATTTTCTATAACTTAATAGATATATATCTTCATGGTCTTTGACAGGTTACCTTTCTTGGGAAGTAGTTGCAAATTCAGTCCACCCACTTTTATCGCCTAGCCATTTGAGGACTCGACCATCAGATACTCCTGTGTAGGGGCCTCCACCTGCAGAATCAAAGTCAATGGTCTCGGGACCAATGGATTCAGGTAATGCAATCCGCGAGAAGTTTCGCTCAATTTCAATGCTTGCTTGAACTTGAGGAAGATGAGAGGAAGATGAGAGAAGAAGAAGAAGGGGGATGAAAGAGAAGATAGGAAATATCGCCATTGTAGGAATGAAACACTGTATTATTTCCTGTACGTGTGTTATATCTGAATACAAGTAGATATGCGTGGTTGGCTTTGGCGCCCAGTATTAATAGAAGTAGAGGAGAATAGTTAAAGCATGATATATGCATCAGTTTGCCCTATCAGATCAATGACTTGATCCACGTTTCACACGTCCCACTCGTATGCTATGGGTGCATGTACTGGGAACCAATAGTGAGCTAACTATCTGCTATTATCATGCATGCGATGCAACCAATTAACTGGTCTGAACCTGTTGTATACATGCCAAGGCGGCCCACAGGCACGCAAGAGATCAAAACAAGCACTGAACATATAACATACCATAGGATGGTGGTGGAATGCCATCATCGTATGCGTATGAGCAGCTGGGTTCTGCTCCCTCATTTTGCCTCCTTCAAATCAAACGATCCAAATCTGAGAGTTAAAGATTAGGGATTGGTAATTCCTCAATTAAATGCTCCTAATATGTTCGATGCTTCATAAATTCCACCCAAATTTGTTCAATGTCATGGTTTTATCCAAATATGAAAACACTAACTAAAGAACCTAACGTTTTTTGCCCAAATATATATGTCTTCAACCCACAGCACGTGAGGGGCACAAGCATAACAATGGGTAGGAATACTTTTCCCTTCAATGTCTCACCTTGAGCACACTGGCTTTCACGTGTAGCTTCCGTTAACTTGCTGGACGGAAGTTGGCTGATGTCCTAGATTGTAATTAATCCGCAAGTTTAGAGTGTAATTTGTCACAATTGAAACTTCAGGGGCCTGTTTGGATAAACGAGGAGTAGAGTAAACTGAAGTGGATTTCACATGTGGAGTTGACTGAAGAGAAGTAAGTTAAAGTTAAAATAGAGTACTTTACTTCACTCTATTTGAATGCTTATTTTGAAATTAAGGTTTGGAATATAATTAACTTATACTCAAAGAAATGAAAGTATTTAGAGTTGAAGTGAAATGGAGTACATGTGGCTCACAACATTATATCATCTTGCAGGCTAGGCTCATCCAAACAAGGTATAGTTAAAATTTTAGACTGTTAGGGCTCATTTAACTTCACTCTACTCTATTTTTTACCTATCCAAACAGGCACTCAGGAACCAAATCAAGACTGACTCCAAAGTTCAAGGGTAAAAAGTGTAATGTACACTTTTATTTATTTCCATTTTTGTAGATGAGTGGGTGATGCATTTGTCGGTCCAGTCAAGGTTCTGTATTCAAACTTTGCTTGCCAACGTAACCTATCTACAAATGATTGATAATAGAATTCTTCAAGAAAAATCCAAATTAAGTCATCAAGATGTAACCAGCGGGAGTCAGCTTCACGGTCACATTGATTGTATCAATGTGAAGCGCTTAAATTGAAATCAACCAAACTAAAATCAGAGGAGATTTGATTTTGAGTGATTCAAATTTTATGTAGATATATTAATATATCAAGAATTCTCTAATTCTATTTGGTTAATTCACTTATAAAGTGAATTTAAGTAAATGATTATTTTAAAGACAAGGAAAGAAGGGTCTGATATTAATAGATACAAAATTTCAAAAATCACATCTTCTATTTAAAAAAAAAAAAGAGTCAAAAAGTTATTCTTTCACTCCACTAAATAACGAAAGCCCTCTTATTTTTATTCAAAAAAGTAGAAAAAAAAAAAAAAAACCTCTCCTCATGCCACATAATAACAAAAAGCCAATAAGGTGAATTTTAAGAATTTCTACTTTTTTATATGGTCCCTTTTCTTTTTTCGTCGTCTAAAGCGATCATTCACTTTAATTCACTTGTAAAGTGAATTACCTAGACAACCTTCCATTTTTGGTAATAGATGAAAATCAAAAGGGAATTTTCAAAATTTAGGATTTCCTCACTACTTTGAAATAGGGATTCCGAGCTAAGGATTTGTATAATTTAGAATTTGATAAAGATGTATGTATCTTTTTTTTTTTGTAACCGAGTGAAGGAGCTGAGACCCTCAAACTCATAACACAATTCACACATGCGAGGAGACATAGACACAACTCACACATGCGAGGATGATAGAAACTCGCACATACGAGGAGACATAGAGACAACTCACACATGTGAAGAAAATAAATACAATTCACATATGTGAGGTAATAAAAACTCACATATGTTCAAACTCAAGACCTCCCAATGAGAACTAGGTCTCCTTACTGGTAAGAAGCTGTTCTCGATATCTATAACTATTGATATGTATAATTGAGAAAAAACTGGTATTGATGTGTAAATCCATAAAAATGAGGTTTTTATATTTGGAGTATTTTTTTTTTTTTTGGGTGTGTCGGTTTGGGGTGTTGGACCTAGAAATCCTTAAAAATCAAGATTTTCCAGTTGCCCAAATGTCCGAGTCTTTACAATCGACAAACCAGTTTACATGACTTTGTGAAAATGATGAGTTTCTGAGATTTTGATTACCAAACGTGGCCAAAGTCCCACTCTTCAAGCCTCTTTATTTGTTGAAATTTCGAAATTCTTGTTTGAGAGATTTTTATGAATTCTTCTAGTGCTCTCTCCGACTTGATTTCACTAATGCCAATTACATAGAATCATTCGAGAAGCTATAACGTTCCACTCAGGTCCCTGCGTGAAAATTCTATATGGGCTACCAGAATGGATTACTAGTTCTATTTAACCAATCAATGCAGCGGAAATAAATCAATCAGACAATATAGAACTAGCTATCTACCAATCACACACCACAAGAAGGCAGACACAATATTTAACGTGGAAACCCTATCCAGGGAGAAAAACCACGAACCAGAAATCAAGAGTTCACGAACAGTTACAAGATATACTCACAAGCTCATTTACCTAAGTCTGTACCTCGACCCAAGGACTATAGTTATTCTTGCAAAGAATCCACTGACACGACATCCACCGCGCCCCGTTCTCCTTACTTGATCTCCTCGCACATTGTCAACCAAGATGATCAATCTTCTACAAGAGAAGTAGAAGCAGCAACAACCTTCTAGAGCAGCCCTTCAGAATAATCTCTCAATGGCTCTAGAGAATAACTCTCTCTAAAATATCTCTGACTCAGATCAATGAGAGTTGTGGTGGTGGTCTGCTTAGGGTTGAGAGAAACACCCTATAAATAGCCCAAAATTCGTGCCTAAGACTTAGTGCACAAGTAGGACTCAAACTGGGAAACAAAGTCTCAAAAGGAAACTAAATCTGATAGAAAAGTAGACTTTCCCGAACTCTGCACGCTGTCCGATCGATCGCCCCTGCAGGTCCGATCGATCGGCCTGACATTTAACTGAGGCCTTTTTCTGACCGATCGATCGGTCTGAGGCTCCGATCGATCGGGCCTGGGGAATTCGCCCGGTCTGCTTTTTTTTCTTCTATTCTTCACTTCAGCTCTTCCGACGACACAACCACAGTCCATTCTAAAATAAATTAGAAAATATAACTCAATGGACCCAGAGTTTTGTCCAACCCATGAATTAGCCAATAAAAATACTAACAATCTCCCCCTTTGGCAATTCATGGACAAAACTCTCTGGAACAATACAAATGATCTACCCAAGAGAAAAACCCAAAATACATTGAATTTTAAAAAATCAGCATTTGTAGATCTTTGCTTGTTTCTCCCCCTGGCTTCAGTATTCTCCCCCTTTTTGTCCACAATTGACAAACAATTTTCTTCAAGCAGCTTTTGTCAATCTGGATTCTGCAGCTCCCCCTAAATAGACTCCCCCTCAAGATGAGCTTCGTATCAGCACTGGGGTGGGGGCTTGATCTTGTAGATCAGGGGTGATGAAGTTTTGGCACACACACTTGCATTTTCAGATAGTTCAGCATAGTGTGTACCAAGACAGATGGAAGGTCTTTTTTTTTTACCCAGACAGCTTTGGATTTCATAGGTGACGCTTCCTTCTGCTTTTTCCCTTGCTTATGGTTTGGAGACTTTCGCAGCTTATTGCAATGGGGTCGAATGTGTCCTTCAATTCCACAGTGATGACAAGTGGGTATACGTTCAGGACGTGGCACATTCTTCTTCTTGGCATCTGTATTTGTAACATAACCAACAGAATTAGTAACAACTGAATTTTGAACAAAACAATTATTACCTTTGGCTTTTGATGTAGATGCTCCGTCAGCGTAGCCAATGCCATGCATGTTATTCTTTGCCTTTTGACTGCACAGGATGTCATCAAGTTTTTTAGACCCAGCATTCATCCTGTTTAGTGAAGCCTTGCTTGTATCCAACTCAGAAAGAACAATCTTAGTCTTCCTTGCAAGTCGGTATTTTCAGCTTTCAAGGTCTCCATATCATGTTTAAGCAAGACACACTTCTGTGCTTCAGCAGTCAACATATCTGCCAATTTTTTATTTTCAGCCTCTAAGTGACTCACTTTTGTAAGAGCTTCAGACAATTCAGCTTTTAAAGAAGTATTCTGCTCTTCAGATTCTTTCCAGCTTGTAGCCACTTTTTCATTCATCTTGAGCATCTTCATGGTCTTTGCAAACAATATATGATATTCAGCTTGCCAATCATGTTCTGTCTCTGACTCACTAACATCTTGATCAGTCCCTTCATCAGAAACTATTGGAGTAGCAGAAACTGATGTTGCCATGAATTTTTCTTTGCTAGCATCAGGCTTCTCAGACTCAGATTTTTTATCATCTTCCTCAGAAGTATCATCATCCCAAGTCAGATTGAAAGCCTTCTTCTTTGGTTTCTTGTTAGCACAGTCACTAGCAATGTGTCCATAACCATGACACTCAAAACATTTAATCCCTTTAGAAGATTTCTTCTTTACAAAATTTTTAGGGATCTTCAAATTACTTTTCTTCCCCTTCATGAAAGCTTGAAATTGCTTAATAAACTCAATAGCAACTTGGGGATCAATCTCCTCAGAATCAGACTCAGAATCACTAGAAATTTTCTTGTATGATTCTTTGGAGGCTCTCAAAGCAACACCTTTGGATTTTGACTTTCCATTGTTCCTTAGGTTTGCTTAAAAAGTCTGAAGGTTGCCAACTAATTCTTCAGCTTTGAGAATATTTAGATTTTTATTCTCTTCTATGGCCACAACCTTTGCATCAAACCTTTCTGGAAGAGACCGCAGAATCTTTTTTACAACTCTATTTTCAGGAATTGGCTCTCCCAAAGTAAAGGTATCATTCACAATTGTATTCAGCTTTGAATTAAACTCATCAAAAGTTTCATCATCTTCCATCTTTATGGTTTCAAAAGCTGTATACAATTTCTGAAGTTTCGACTGTTTGACAGTGTCAGTCCCTTCATGCACAGTCTGCAGAATATCCCAAGCTTCTTTTGCAGTAGTACATGTAGAAATTCTACGAAACTCAGATATGCTAACTCCATTATAAATAGCATTCAAAGCCCTGGAGTTGCAAGTGGCTGCCAATTCTTCATCCTTTGTCCACTGTTCTTCAGATTTAAAACTGGTTTTCCCATCAGTAGTAACAGTGGGCAAGGAATAGCCTTTCTCAATAGATTTCCAGACTTTCAGATCTATGGCTTTTACAAAGGCAACCATTCTGGCTTTCCAATAAGCATAATTAGAACCATCCAGCAGAGGTAGCTTATTGGTTGAAGTGCCTTCTCGATAGACATCCATTCTAGCAATATTTGGATCAACACAATAAAATAGTGCAACCCGCTCTGATACCAATTGAAAATTCTATATGGGGCTACCAGAATGGATTACTAGTTCTATTTAACCAATCAATGCAGCGGAAATAAATCAATCAGACAATATAGAACTAGCTATCTACCAATCACACACCACAAGAAGACAGACACAATATTTAACGTGGAAACCCTATCGAGGGAGAAAAACCACGAACCAGAAATCAAGAGTTCACGAACAGTTACAAGATATACTCACAAGCTCCTTTACCTAAGTCTGTACCTCGACCCAAGGACTATAGTTATTCTTGCAAAGAATCCACTGACACGACATCCACCGCGCCCCGTTCTCCTTACTTGATCTCCTCGCACCTTGTCAACCAAGATGATCAATCTTCTACAAGAGAAGTAGAAGCAGCAACAACCTTCTAGAGCAGCCCTTCAGAATAATCTCTCAATGGCTCTAGAGAATAACTCTCTCTAAAATATCTCTGACTCAGATCAATGAGAGTTGTGGTGGTGGTCTGCTTAGGGTTGAGAGAAACACCCTATAAATAGTCCAAAATTCGTGTCTAAGACTTAGTGCACAAGTAGGACTCAAACTGGAAAACAAAGTCTCAAAAGGAAACTAAATCTGATAGAAAAGTAGACTTTCCCGAACTCTGCACGCTGTCCGATCGATCGCCCCTGCAGGTCCGATCGATCGGCCTGACATTTAACTGAGGCCTTTTTCTGACCGATCGATCGGTCTTAGGCTCCGATCGATCGGGCCTGGGGAATTCGCCCGGTCTGCTTTTTTTTCTTCTATTCTTCACTTCAGCTCTTCCGACGACACAACCACAGTCCATTCTAAAATAAATTAGAAAATACAACTCAATGGACCCAGAGTTTTGTCCAACCCATGAAATAGCCAATAAAAATACTAACATTGCGATTGATCATTGGATATGCCACTTTTTCCACTTGTGTGGGCTCTCATTTCCACTATTTGGGACTTCCTTGTCCTAGTTGCGTTAGATCTCTTGGGCCCCAGCCCACAAAGCAAGGTAAAGAAAAAACTATGAGATCTTTGCAGGCCAAAGATCTCATATGTGCAATTGCCTTTCCTTCTAAGTTCACTGGAAAATGAGAATTTTCCAAGTTGGTGGTCTACACAGTTGAGGGCAACCCAAAATTCGCCTTTTGAATTCCTATTGATATTATCTAGAAAATCTGGTAGCTGGGCAAAAACTTCATGTTCCCCCATGTTGGGTCCTTGAAGCCAATATCTTAGAATTCGACCTGTAGTTGTCTATGCAACAATAAGAAATGTTTTATCTTTGCTTAGAGCGACTCCATTTGCAAAGAAAAGTCCTCTAAGCAGCATTGTCACTTGCTTGCTTTTTGGATTTGACATCTCCTCTCCCATATGGTACCTCTTGATTGGTTCGACCAAACATGAATCACATAGGTACAACAGTTGGCCCGTTGTCCCTGAAATTCAACTCGAGCAAAAAGTTCTTCGAGCCAACTCCAACCAGACTCTCTAGTACTGCTGCCAATGTGAACCCAATGCAAAGCATTTGAAAATTAGAAGCTAAAATTTATTTCTTGGTTTTGAAAAGACTTTACTCGAGTTCAAATGAGTTACATCTTAGCTTTAATTGAGTTTTGTAGATCCAACAGAGTCATGATCTTAAAAATTGGGGTTTCGGACAGAGTCTTTACCGAGTATAAGAATGGTGTATGATAATTGAATAGATGTTTTAGGATCTTTTGGTCTCCAAGGTATGGGGTTGAACAATTGAACCTCCATTGAACCTTACTTCTAACTAGTTAGACTCCTAATATATTTTAGATTTCTCTCAACATTGCATTTCATCTTTATCCAGGGTCTTTAAGATGTAACCTTTCTCGCGAAGTAGTTGCAAACTCAATCCACCCACGTTCATCCCCGAGCCATTTGAGGACTCGACCATACCAGTGTAGGGGCCTTCACCTGCAGAATCGAAGTCAATGGTCTCAGGCCCAATGGGTCCAGGTAATGCAATACGCGAGAAGTCTCGCACTATGTCAATTCTTGCTTGAACTTGAGGAAGATGAGGGGAAGAAGAAAGAAGAAGAAGAAGAAGAATGGTGATGAAAGAGAAGGTAGGAAATATCTCCATTGTAGGAATGAAGCTGTGTATTATTTTGGTTGTGTTGGATTTGAATACGAGGACATGCTTGGTTGTTGGCTTTGGCCTACATGTGGAGGAGAAAATAGCGTATGAGGTTTTGCGTGTCCTTGAAGTTATGAACTTTTATGGGGAAGATGTTGGAGAGTTTTGGATGGTTATTATCTTCTAATCTCTTAAACATGATCAAGACCTTATTAGATCAATGACTCGATTCTCATTTCATGATGATGGATTTGGATGTGGAGACTCCGACAAGCAGTCGGAGATTTATGTGCGTTCTAGCGATTGGGAAGCTCTTCGGATTTCTTCGCCTCTTGTCTCTTCTATGGGATGAATAATACCAACCTTATAGCCTCCCTTATCTTATATATTAGAGACTTCTTCACCAAGAAAGCAACATCCATTAATTTTTTTGGGAGTCTTATTAGTGGAACCGTATTAAGTTTTACATTAATTGGAATTGTATTTTCTGTTGACATCACCCATACTTAATGCGACATAAGACCCGTGCCAAGCAAGCCACACAATTTCCTACGCATGGGTCCAACTTGTATGAAATGGGTGCATGAATGGGTACCCAAGGAGGAAGTGTTTGGCAGCGGAGCACTGAAAGTATTTGGATTGCATTTCGTACTGGCTTTGAGAAAATCGTCATCATGCTCGTCATGCTTTCGCTATTCTTTTTTTCCGTGGTACAGATTACAAACCACGAAAAAAAGCTTCAGGCGGAACCAGCAATTTGAAGTAGGAAAGATGATGCTCACATGGTGGGAAATCACATCACTTGAAGAATGTACAATTGAATTAAAAGAAATAATTGATAGATACAACTCACACCAATTAAGGCACTTTTTTAATGTGTCCCCCAGATTTTTTTCTCTCTCTCTCTTGCCTCAAAACTGCGATCAAGATGTAGAATATGAAATTGTTCGAAAATTATAAATATAAGGGAATCAATGTTATATTTTGTAGAAGAAGATGACTATGTATTCCCTGTGTTCTTTGAGTGCTTAATAAAGAACTTGAAAATTGGTTTAATATAGAGTTAGAAGCAACTAATGGACATTAGTTGCATCCATTCATTTAAAACCCAAAAATACACATAACCTTGAAAGGGAACAAAACAGTTTTTTAAAACTAAAAAATTTGAAGTATTTTGAAAAGGCACACTCGATCAGGCGCCTTTTGAGATTTATTTTAATTGTTGGTTTTTAAAAAATATATCCAACGATCCACCACTTTTTTTAACATTGGTTCTCTCAAGAAGAATTTCTTTTTTTAGGAAATTACCAAAAAAATCACCTTAGATGTCCAATGCATAAAAAAGGCCCTCATAGTTCCTTTTTAACAGTAAAAGCCCACAGGCCGATTTTTAATTTCTTTTTGAACAGTGATATTGTCGCTCGTTTTCAATTCTAATAACATCAAAGTAGAAAATCCATCATAAACCTCACCACAAATTGGTGTGCATCTGGATATGGCTGCTTTGAGAATCTCTTCTTTGTGACCAAGTGATTGCTCTCCAATTTCTGGTAATTCTCTCTCTCTTTGTCGGCTTAATGATCCCTTAAACAAAATTTTTGTAACCGCCACTGCCTTTGTATGTACATGTCAAGGCAGCACAGGTGCCCAAGATATCATATATCCTCAAGGTTTAGGATCAATTTATTATAATTATGAACTACTCAAAATAAATGTCTCATCATGTGTTGGCTATCGCCAAATTTCACATCATTTGTTTATATATTTTAGTTAAAGTTACAACTCTTATTTGGATATAATTTGGCCACATCACACTAGAGATGTCAGATGGACCGAGCTGGCCCGTCTTGGCACAGCCCAATGTGCCAGTCAATGGCCCACAGCATGGCCCCGTCAATGGCACGGGCCGTGCTGGGCCGGGGGAACGTGCAAGGGGCCGACCCATCCATAACGGTTGGCCCGCCAGGCACGACCGGCCCAAAAACGGCTAGTTTTTTTTTAAATTGTCCGTTTTACCCCCCACCCCCCAAATAGCCATAAAACAATCATGTAGGAGGTATTTTTTTTTATCATTTTTAATTTTACAAAGTATATAAATACTCTAACCCTCCCATTCTCATTTTTCACTAATTTATACAATTCTTTCACTCTCTATACACTCTCTGGCTCTCTCTCAAAGCATTCAACTCTTTCGCTCTCTTTGAGAAGTTTTTGGAGAGCCAAAGATCTAAGTCATCAAGAGACAAGATTAAAAGCCCTTCAAATTATCCAGCAAAATACATTAGTGGACTACACATCTGATTTTTTATATTTCTTTTATTGTAATTTGTAAATATACAAGTTTTATTTTTATTCTTTTTTATTTTTATTCTCTAAAAAGATTGTAAGGTTTTGAATGTAATCCTATTTACAAACCTTCAAGAAGTTAAAATCCAAGTGGTTCTCTTCTCAATGGAGTAGGTCGAGTTTGACTAAACTACTTCAATATATTTTTCATTCTCCAAAAAGGCCAAAAAAGACAAAAAAACTAAATCGAAAAAAGAAATTAGAAAGACGCCGAGCACGCACCGCGCCGTCCTGTCCCGTTTGACATCCATACAACACACACAAAGGAATAATTGTGTCGAGTGGTTATTAGGATATATAATTTAGATCTTACCACAAAATTTCAACCTCGAATATACATACCTCGGTTAAAAGCTCACATTCAGTGTTAATGGGTCAGATCAATGAGTGGGGAAATATGGCGATGGCGGGCCAACTTGATTTATGGGTTGGATCTATGAGACAAGATGAAGGCCAGGTTGCAAGTAGAACCCACTCTTTGGTTCACATGATGCAAATGTTCCTTCTCGTGGATTAGATTCTCAAACGTCAACTCTTCTTTTGAGGTCCAGCTGATGCTAGGTTTCGATACCAATGTAAAGTACTATTGAAAAGTATTACCACGCCCCTGCTGAGGCGTTGAGGTTTCAGCAAAGAAATTCAAGAGGTACCAATCAAGACGTCGTGGTGGATGGAAAATGAGAAACCTTTGGACTGAGAAGTACTGAAAGTATATGGATTGCATTTTGTTATGGCTTTGAGAAAATCGACATCATGCTCATCATGCTTTCCTTATTATTCTCTTCCGTGGTACAGATTGCAAAGCACTAAAAAAGAGCCCAAGACGGAAGAAGCTGGAGAAATTACTTGAAGAATGTGCAATTGAAAATTAAATTGACAATATTTAAAATAATTAACTAATAAATATAAGCGACGCAGGGCACACTAATGAAGGCACTTTCTTGACAGCAAGTTCTTATGATGCAGTGCCTCTCACTCCTCAAAACTACACTTTTTTTTTTGTGCCCCTCACTCCTCAAAACTACACTTGAGAGGAAGAATATGGAATTTGCATGAAAATCGCAAATTCAAAAAATAATGCTATTTGCTAGTTTGACAATTCTATTAATAGAGTCAAGTGAAGTAAAGTTGATTTTGAAGAAAGAATAAAACATAAGCGGGTTATGATGGTATTTTATTTTTAGTTATTTGTTATATAATTTTTTTTACTTTTTGTATAGGAAAGGGGAATTCTTTTGTATTTTAGTAGATAAAGATAGTTGATTTTTAACTTTCTTTGAAAAAAAAATGAAAAGAGTTTTGAATTAAAGTGTTTTTTATGTGACATCTTGTTTGAAAAATTGAGGCTTTACTTGACTTTTATGATATTGGTAAATTGATAAACTAGCCCTAAAGTTTAATAATGGTAGGTAAGATATGAGAAATTTTGAGTGCAAATCGTTCTTTAATTTCATTCTCCCACGTTAGCATATGTGGCCCAATTCCAACCTCTCAAATTTGAAATTTTAAAAAGAGAAAGCCACACCTCAGAGTTACCTTTCATTTGGTCCCTCTTCATACCACAGAAACGGTATTTCTTCATCTTCCTCAACCATCAAGAACTCAAATCCCCTCTTCCTCAACCATTGACACTTTTCATCGGTGAAATTAAACTCTCATTCCCTAACTCTCATCTTCCTCTTACTCCTATACGCTCCTTTCTCTTGGTGTATGGTTTCTAGTTCCCTCTTCCTCTTCTTTCAAGGTATGGTTTCTAGTTCTAATAACTGGCTACTTTGCTACTTTTTATGTCAATAGAAATGTGTGTTAGTAACTTTTTTTCTTTTCTTGCGCATAGAATATGAGAATTTGGCATTGGGGACTTTCTCAAAAAATATCAATAGAAGTGTTTGTAATTGATTTTTCCTTTTTTCAAGAAATGAAGTAATTGCTTTTTTTTTTTTTTCAGGACATGAAGTAACCGGGTTTTGGATTTTTCCCTATACATTTGATTAGTGGGTTGCAACATATTTGAAGTTTTTTTTTAATTATAAGAATATTTATGATATTATTGGTAAAATACATAACTAAATACTTTACTTTGTGATGGGTTTGTGGTAATTCATTTAATTCACTAATCAATTTTAATGAGATTAATCTGTGCATCACACAAGGGTTTATGCAAGTACTTTATAAAAGAAGAAAACTCGGTAATCTCTATATGTTTTTAGTGCTTGGGCCCGTTTGGTTATGCGCAAAATAAATTATTTATAGATTTAAATACTACGAGAATAAAATAACATAAAATTATAATATTGCAATATTATCGTCATTTGGAAATTACCGAAGAAGTTAATAGATTTTAAATTGAGTTGTTTGACACTTACTGTAAATCATTATATATACCAAAATAATATTCATAATAATAATTTAATAAATCCAAGTGATATGTAACACTCATACATTTGTTTCAAGTAAGCTATATTCTTTATGTGATTATCGTAATTCAATCAGCTGAACTATAATGTTGATGTGTGAGAACACAAGTACCATGCTCCAAATCTATGGATGCATAGAGATAGCTGGATTCACCCTCCGTTTTGTTTTAAGGAATTACTACTCCAACAAGATTTCTTGGAACTCTCTTTATCCAAGATGAGTAAATAAATTGAGAATTTCTTAACAGGTATTCCCCCATCACTCTGTTCTTATTTCAAATAAAGAAAGAATAAAACTAAATGAAAATGGTAAAATGGGACTGCATTAAAATGAAAATGATAAAATGGGTAGTAATGTTTCTACCAATATACTAATTGTCAGGCGCCGACCCAGGTTTAATATATATTATTATTATTATTTTAACTGTGATTAGTCTCTAAGTGAGATTAGGGGACGATTAGCTTGAATTTTTAGTTAAATTAGAATTTTGGATAGTTTTGGGGAATTTTGAATGCGTTGAGTTTAGCTTGACCGGGCCTGGGGTGGCCCGTATGACACGTGTTAGTGTAGGAATTTGATTTATTAGATTTATTTGATTTATGAAAAATATGGATTTAGATATTTTTGAAATTTTTATTTTGATCCCAATAACTTTCATGTTTGTTCCGTTTGCATTTGAAACCCAGAAATCGCTTTTTTCGAAAAAAATGACAAGACAGTCTTTTCACACCAAAATCCGTACATAAATTTTGAATTTTGAAAATCATAAGAAAAATATATTTTTTAAAAACTAGATTTTTCAACGATCATTTTTCTCTTCTTCGTCGTTTCCATTTGGGACCCACAAATGATCGATTTAGCCACTTGAAGATTTGGAGCCTATGGGGCCCACTTTTCACAACTTAAACTCATTCAAAACCCAACCCCATGTCAGTATACTTCTTCTTAATTATCCATTTTGCAACTGAACTTAAGAGAGAGTTTTTTCTCTTCTTCTTACCTTCTCTCACCTGCATGTCCATGAAATCAAGCCCAAGGTGAAAATCTGATTTCACCTTCATCTTCCCCATTCCATGAGCAACCCAAAGACATCATTTGTGCAAAATTGCAGCTGAAACCGACTTCATTTCTCAAGCTTTTGTTGCTGGTTTTTACATCTACAGGTAAGGTTTTGTTTCTCTTTTTAAATATGGGTTTTTCACACCCTTTGGAAGCTCTTTTTCTTGCATGCAAGGAGGCTCCTTGAGAGCTCATTCTCTTTTCAAAAAATTTGAGTTTTTGAATGCGTTTATCCATGGAATTTGGTGTCGATTTGGGTGCAGCTGTGTTAGAGCCTCTTTGGAGTGTATTTGAGACCCATTTGGACTAGAGGCAATTGAATAATCTGGACAAGAGATGCATGCTATTGAGGTATTAGTTTCTATATATACAATTTATGGGTTTGATTTTTGAATTGTTTAGGTTATGAATGATGCCTTATATTTATTGATTTGTTGCTTCAGAAACCAATGTTTTATTGCTCATTACAACTACTGAATTATCATTCTTTGTATCTCAAAGTTTTGGGCTTTCAATGAATTAAAATGCCATGTTATATCAGATTCAGTGAATGGAGTGGATTAGTGTATTTGTGGTTTAAATGGATGTGAATTCAGCTAGGAGAAGTACAAATGAATCAAGTGGGAAATGGAGGAGTGAAGGAACTATAAACAAAGGAGGGAGGGAGGGAACTATAAACAGCTAGAGGAGGGAGGGGTGCAGAACCAGCACACAGTTTTGAACTGGGCGTGCAGAAACTCTGCCCGGCAGTGAGCGGGCTTGGCCAGGGCCCGGGTTACATTTTCAGACTTGTTTTCAGGTCCGATTTCAGGCCCATCTCTGGGCTGGTTTCAAGTCCATTTCTGGCCCAGTTTCAGGCCTGTTTTCCAGCCCATATCAGGCCCATTCCAGGGCTATTTTCTGGAAATGAAGGAGTGAAGGAACTATAAACAGAGGAGGGAGGGGTGCAGAACCAGCACCCAGTTTCCAACTAGGCGTGCAGAAACTCTGCCTGGCAGTGAGCGGGCCTGGCCAGGGCCCAGGTTACATTTTCAGACCTGTTTTCTGGCCCAATTTCAGGCCCCCCTCTGGGGTGGTTTCAAGTCCATTTCTGACCCAGTTTCAGACCTGTTTTCCAGCCCATATCAGGCCCATTCCAGGGCTGTTTTCTGCCCAATTTCTAGAGAGTTTCCAGGCCAATTTCAAGCCCAATTTCTGGGCAGTTTTCAGGCCATTTCAGGCCCAATTTCAGGGCAGTTCAGGCCATTTCAGGCCCAATTTCTGGGCTGTTTTCAGGCCCAATTTCTAGGCTGTTTTGCAGGCCATTTCAGGGCTGTTTTCACGCCCAATTCCTGGGCTGTTTTCCAGCCCATTTCAGCCCCTTTTTCCAGGCCTTTTTCCCCATTATTTGAAGCCCATTTAAACCCCATTGGAGCATAGTAGTATGAAAGGTATACGATGAATTGAATTATTATGAATTGTGAAATTTAAATGGGAAAAATGATGGAGTTGTTTGATGTTAGAATTACCCGAGAAATTTAATTAAGTCTTAATACACACTTTATATCCTTAATTGTCGGAGATCTTCAGTGACACCAAGCTCCGCATATATTATCGACATTAAGGGTCTAAGTGTATGTCAAGACGACCCGTGGTAAGCCATTAAACCACTATACATTAATTCATTCCAAGTTATGAAAATTTGTATACTTTCTACAAATTGTTTTGAAATAGATTTGAGTGATTTGTTACGTTCAAAACATCGGTAAGGCCACTCATCTGATTCGTTCGAATTTGTCAGCATGTATTTGTCTAGAGTAGTTCTTTTTATCGATTTTGGAAATGTATTACTATGATTTGATTTGTATCGATTCAGGTTTTGGTTTTAAATGACACCACTAAGCTTAGGTCACCTAGTTGGGTTGATCACCTGACTTGGGATCTTAAAATTATTTACCAACTGCAGTTTGGATTCTGTCTGCTCCGGCCATAGCAACGGTTCTGTATTCTGGTCCCACGAATAGTGGTAACGGCTTCTGTCTGTCTGTTCCGACTATTTTATATGGCAACGGTTATTTGTTTGTGTGCTCTTGTTACTTCGGTAATAGAAAAATATAGCTAAATGTGGTTTGCCAATATTTTAATTATCTGTCAGTTAGTTTGAAACATTTAAACTATGAAATTCTTTCATTGTATAGAAATAGTTCATTTGATTTACTCTTTATATATGTCTCATTTCAATTACACTTTTACGATTTTAAATATGGCAAGTATAAAACTTGTATACCTTATCTGCTTTATTCACTTACCAGACCGTTGTGTCTGATACTTTTTTGTTTGGTGTCAGATGTCAGACCCGCGGCCTTTGAGGCGGAGCGCCCGGAGGAGGCAGTAGGGCTTCCGGTGGAGCATGAGTGGCAGCCAAATGATGTCATGTAGATGTCATGTTGGGTCTGGAGTACGATAACATCTTTTGGGAACTTTGCTTACGGCCTTTGTTGGCCTTTTCTCTTAGGTTGTATAAATTAAATATACTTTCGTGATCCTCACAACTTCAACTAACTTTGGGTTATGCTCATATGTATATATTTCTCTTTTGATACAGAGTTTGTATAATTATCTTATATCTCGTTTGGTTTTTATTTTGCAGAAGCTTCCGCATATTATGATTTGTTGTAAATTCGATTAATTAGTTGTGATGGATCGTCTGGAATCCTCATCGCGGAATCCTGTGGGAAAATAATTAGCGTGTGCAGGTGGAATTTTCTGACCCGTCGCGCCGCGTCCTCCAGATTAAGGACTTGATTATCAGGGTCTTGGTTCGGGGGCGTGACACTGATGGTATATCAAAATCCTGCATCGATGACAATCGTTTATATTTCACAACACTAATAGATTAAGCCCAAGAGAGTATGTTAATTAGATCAATTACCTTAACACTGATATATTAAGACCCCTCATTTGAACTAATTTCTTATATACAAGAAGAATAACATTGAACCCTACTTTGATGTGGGTCTGAGTTCTAACTTTACCATGAAAAAGAGAATAGAATGAGGGCACAAAAGCAACGAAAATGGGAGGGGAAGAGAGAATAAATGTTGTTCTAGGAGAGAGAGGAATGGAGAAGAGAAGAGGGAGAGGGTGAGAGCCAAGGCGAGGGAGACAAAGTGGCGAGAGACAAGAGAAAGGGAGAGGAAAGATAAAAGAGAAGAGGATTTGGAGAGGATGAGAGAATATAATAGGGCTAGGACAAAAGAAGATAAGTGTGACGCCCCGGAGTCCCATATCTACTATAGAGAGGAAAGTGAATGGGGTTATATGTAAAGTTTACACCCTTACCTTGCATGAGGCCTTTTGATGGGTTGAGGCCCATCAGAAGCAAAACCGTGATCTACTCGAGGAAATTCTACACAGTAATCGCCTTTGGCGCCATCAACCCATCGTCCCGAACATGCTCACCAACACCCCTAACACTGATAGGAAGCTGCTGCTCCTGGACAAAGCCGTTGGATCATGAAGGTGATGGACAGAAGATGGTCTTGGTGTTTGGATGGACGAGGAAGATGGGTGAGAGTCAAATGGGTTTGGTGTGTTTGGTTAGGGGGATTGGAAGGTGAGGTTGTAGAAACAGAAGTGAGGAAAGGAAGATAAAAAAAAAGGAGGGCATTTTGGGTATTTAAAAAAAATGGAGAATAAAATCGCTAAAATATATTTATTGCCAGACGTTCTGATTTCATATAATTATGGAAAACTTAAGCCTTGCTTTGAAATGTAAATTTAAATTTTTATCATCCTGATTTGTAATCTGACCAAAATTTGACCCCGACTTTGAAATTTTGCCAGAAGGAAAAGGAGAAGAGAGCAATTTAGGAATAACTGTCTTTTATTGTTCTAGAGAAATCTCTCCAACTCTATCGTGGAAAGATCAGACACAACCATTCAACCACCCTTGATATTTCATTTTACATCAACCTTTGTCTTTTCAATACATCAATCATACTCCATTACTGGATCTTACTAACATGACAATCATTCACATGTTTAAAGCTCGGTAACACAAGCAAAAGGCAAGTCCAGGGTTCCCAACCATAACTTCTCATTTTCCTCTTTTAGTTCACTAACAGAGTTTACCATTGTCTCATCATTAACACACAACACCTCCATAATCTTGCCTTCTTCGCTAAGCTTAACTCCAACAACATTAAAATCCTCCCAAATTTGTTGCGCAGCGTCAAACTTCCAGATGGATTCGAAAATGCCTTTCCTTTTTAGTTCATTAGAAAATGACATGAATTCTCCTTGTTGGTGGCTTCCATGGCTGAGAGCAACCCAAAATTCGCCTTTTGAGTTTCTATTGATATTATCTGGAAAACCTGGTAGCTGGGCAAAAACTTCTTGTTTCCCCATTTTGGGTCCTTGAAGCCAATATCTTAGAATTCGACGTGTAGTTGTCTCTGCAACAACAACAAATGTTTTATCTTTGCTTAGTGCGACTCCATTCGCAAAGAAAAGTCCTTTAAGTAGTACTGTTACTTGCTTGCTCTTTGGATCATATTGCATTAATCTTCCTGTCATATCTCCGGAGAGGATAAGCCATATGTAATCCCTACAAAAGAGACTTGTTAGTTCAAACTTGCATGTACATGATTTTGATGCACTATGCTAAATCAATTGTGTTTAAGACTAATATCTAACTAAGCACAAAAACCCGTGCTACTCACAGGTATACATGAAGAGGTAGGACTCTATGTATGTTAGAAATGGGGGAAGATGGGAATCCATAAGTGGGGGAAGCATATTAGTGAAAAAATGGAGGGATAGTTGGTTAGCAGTTGTAAAAACTGAAAGTAACTTTGAGTCAAAATATAAAGTAGAGACAAAATTGAATCAAATACCTTCTAGCTTAATATATTATAACTAGCGAAAGCCCCCGTGCTCAGTACGGGCAATGTAATTAGTAGTAGCGCAATGTAATTGGTAGTAATAATAATATAAAGGTCTAAAATAAAAAATCGATAGAAATAGTTTAGAGTGTAATCCTAATAAAAAAAAATTAATGAGTTATTTATTCGAGAGGATGGAGAAGAGGAAAGGGCTTGTGGCATTTAAAGGTGAGAAATGTAGAAACATGAATAGAAACACAGAGAGAATATGAAAGAGTTTATGTAACTTTGGATTAGTAAAAAGAATATTATTAATAGGGCTAATATTAGTAGGAGGATTATTAATGAGTGATATTAGTAGGAGGTCAACATGAGAATAGTCAAAATCAAATTTGAAATTGACAGTGAAATTGGAAATCAAATCCACTTTGCTTACAAATAAATATTAGTACTTCAGTGATTATTACCATTAAAAGATGTCACAGTTTGGATAGAAGTTTGCAATCTATCTGCTATCCAAATCGCATAAATTGATTTATTGAATCAATGAAATTGTGTTTACTGAGATTTCAATTATTGGATAGTAAAACATAGACAAAATATGGAACCATGCCACTCTTGAGGTCTCACATACCATAGCAACAAAGAACTGCATAACATCTATTTACACTACTTCCTCCAAATAAATATTTTATCATTCTACCTACTTCTAAATTTCTATCAGTTGAATTAACTTGTCACCAAATTTCTCTTTAATAGATAATGTCACAACTCAGTCATTATAGATGGGAAATAATTAAGAAGAACCTTCTATACATTGAAAAAAGAAAGAAAGAAGAGCCCAATCAACCAAAATCTAAAATTTCCAAACATGATTTCTAACTGTCACTTTAAAAAATTTGTTGTTTGCTGCCTACAGCAGGAACATCGTATGATTTCAAATTATGCTAATGAAAAGGAAGTGATTTGAGAGATTCATCTCATTGAGAAGATCTGTGGAAATCTCGGAATTAGAAATGACCGAAACTTAAAAAATTGCACATAAAAACACTAAACAATTTGTTGTCCTCAGCATAAATTGGACCGAGACAGTAGGATTTGGTTTTCTCTTTTTTCACTCTTTTTTTGGCAAAACACATTTCGGTTTGCCACTAAAAACCCCTAATATTGCAGTCAAGTACTGTGTTGTTCTTGCAAACATGGATCAGATTTCAGACCCCCATGCCTCATCTTCCTGCTCTTGCCATTGGGCAAGAAATTAATACCTTGCCATTAGCAAATAAATCCGATCTCTATAATCTTGGTCCCCCAACTACAATCTTTTCAATTCTAAAAGACATCAAAATAAAAACAAACCTTTTGATAGTTATAATAAAAATACCTCTTCACATCTTGCTTGAACATTCTTCGTTGTGAAATGGCTTGGAGGAGTTACAGAAGTGAGTTGCAGTGTAGCACATAAGGAATGTGGAAGGAATTAGAGAAACTGCCTTAGCAGGATGGAAAGAAAATATTTTTGAAGATTTAAGGACATTAGAGCATTTAAAAGAGAGTTTAATTAGAAGAAAACGTTTTAGAGCATTTAAAAGAGAATGAAGGACACAGGGCTAAGAAGAGAGGACGTGAGACAGAGAACTGATTGGGAGGGGTCAAACTAAATAGGATTAGTCAAAATTAATTGGAGCAGATCTGGCTGATTTCTCAATTTGCCAGTTCGCTTCATATATATATATATATATATAATTGAATTTTATCATGTTCTTTTCATTTAGGTACTGTTCATATGTATGTTATGTAATTCTTAAAGCTTCTAAGAAATGTATTCCTACAAAGTGGTTAAGGCCCTATTTGGCATCTTTTAAAAGAAATATTTCTCATACCTAGAAAGAAGGGGAATTTACGGGAAAAAACCCCATAGGAAGCCATAGGATAGATGAGGACACACTAGAACTTTGGAGAGTGGAGGGGTATGAAATTGATGATAAATAAAGGTGTAGGGGTGCATTGCGCTCTCTCCCCATTATATTAAAAGCTCTCAACTAACATTTTGTGAAAAAAAATAAATTAAGCCACTAAAATTGGTAATATTGCCTATTAAGGCAGAAATTCTTTCAAACAGCTAAAACTACTGCTATTTCCTATTAAGGCACCGTGTAGGCATTAGCAGCAATTTTAGCGATGGGAAAAGAATTCCATCACTAAAACTGACTCTTTCCACCACTAATAATCACTTTTTTTTCGTAGTATGAGCTCATGTGGCTAAAGGAGAATCAAGATTTGAGGCTTTTTTTTTTTTTATCCAAAAGTAACATTCGACTTTAAGGTATAAAATTTTGAGTGGTGTTTGTTTAGCTCCAAATAAAGTAAAGATTAAGTAAAAATAAGCTCTAATGCATGTGAAATTTCCCATCTTTAACATGTTTTCATGAAAATGTATTGTGGTAAAGTCAAGTCCAACTACCATTTATTTTACCACAAACTTTATTGGAAGCTACTTTTTCTTTATCTCATACAAGCTTGGTAGAGTGTGGTAAAGTAAAGTCAATACAAAAATTCACTTTCTTTTACTATTTTTCCACTTTTCTTCATCATATACTTTATCTTGCTTGACTTTACCTTACATTTATCATGATGTGACATCTATTTTTACTTTACTATACTTTACCACATATGCAAACAAATATGAGAGAGTAAGAAAGGGAGATCTAAAAGAACCTCCTTTGGAATGTGGTGCTGGAGTCTGTGAAATAAACCAATCCAGACGTTTGGTCGACGTCGACACCGTTGGTAAAGTGAAATGGTGCACCCTCAGCGCTTGTGACAAGTTGGGTGGCCAACCCACCTTGGCGTCCCACTACCAAGAGTCCGAAATAAGCATCAACGATGTAGAGATCACCAGTCGCTTTGTTGAATCGCAAGCCCAATGGCCGACCGCACGTGTCTTCCAACGTAGAATCATTAGCTCCATTGCACTCTTCCTTCTTCCTGAAAAACAGTTCACAAAAGTTTTTTAATAATGTTTCAGAAAAATTCTATTAATGATGAGATGGTAGTATGAATACCAGTAAAGATAAATTGATAAGTTAGATGTTTAACAAATTGACAGTCATGATAAAGTGAGACATGCAATAATTCAGGTTAATTGAGCTTGAGTTGAGCATAATGGATAACAACATATGTCTACCACCAAAATCTAATAGTTAAAAGGGTTAATCTGAACCTATGTTAAAACCCAAACTATATATTCATCGTGTGGTTTCAACATGAACCTTACTCGATTGGGTTTGGTTTCAATTGGCAGTTGGGATCAAGAACTGCCAGTCCTAAGAAGAATGGTAGTTTTGGATTATATGCTAATCTTTATGCTAGTGTAGATTGTGAGTCATCCCCTACGTTACCACACTGGGCCATAGAGGATTTACCCTGATCCCCCTAGGCCCGTAGGGATTAAATCCGGCCCGAAGGACCGGGACACCCTCTGTCGTAAAAAAGAAAAAAAGAATTGTCATCCAATAACTTGCTTTAAATGCTCAATTTAATGCTATAAAATTGGAGATGCTAATAGTAACCAACGTACACTCCCAGGAAGCACCCAGGTTCAAGCCTAGCTCAACCCATGAAAGTCCCTCATTCCAGTTGTGGCCTACTGGAAAAAATATCGAACATGCTAATCAGCTAAAGCTAATTATAACCAATGTGGAAATGTAGTACAACTTTGAGGGTGGCAAACAGATTGAGATGAGAGATGGGTCAAAAGAAGTCATTTTGACAATGGGAATCTAGGGGTGAAATCCAACCTCTATTTGACCTGTTTTTAAAACGGGTCAGATAATTTCAACCCAGCCACATAAAATGTGGACCAACTAGTTTAATTCGATCCAGACTATATAAGCTTAGCCCAAACTCAATCCATTTCAATTATTAAGGCTAAATTAAGTTACACTGTGGGCCAAACAAAAAGGCCAACACAAGCTTAGATCACTCAATATAAAGTAGACTATCCTAATTAGTATCAAGATATTACACAACCAAACTGTTTAAATGAGTTTAAATATGTGGGTCGACCCTAACCCATTTTATTTTAGTGCGTTAAGAAGGTTGCACAGGTTGACCCTTACCTAACCCATTTAAATGCGGGTCAGTTTTCTTGACCCATGACTACACTACTTTTTTTATAGCGTACTGTATCACATTTATTGCGAGTCGGGTTATACAAATCATCAAAAGGATCAAGGTGAGTTTTGACAAATAAGTCTGAGGCAAGAGGATATCCACTGCTGGAAAGAGGAACAGGCAGGAACATGCCGCTTTAAAGCCTTGTACAAACATCTCCAAGTGAGACCAACAGGACCCCTCTTCCATGGATGATTATGTGGAGTCTGAAAGTACCGGCCAAAGGAAAAAAAAAAAATTTATGGTGGAAACTGTTATTGGATCGTCTGCCTATGGGACAGAGACTGGCGCGTTGGGATACATCTATAAACCCAATTTGCCCGATTTGTAAGACAACAATTGAAACAGTGGACCACCTATTTGCACAATGCCCATTTACAATATGGTTATGGAACCTCACGATGCATTCAATCAGGAAACGGAGTCAGACGGAATCTATAGCTCACTGGTTCTGCGTCTCTACAACACCAGCCAGGAGACGATTTGGCAGCATTCTACTGTGGCAGCTGTGGAAGGCCAGAAACTTATATATCTTTCAATCATGTCCAATGAACCCTTGACATATCCGATCAAGAGCAAGAGCAATAGCTGTTGGTAGCATTTGGTTCAATGGTTGTAGGTAGGAATGGAATGGAGACCCGAATGAGTCTGGAATGGAATGAGACAGGAATAGTCATTTCCATTCCAGCGATTGGTACGCTGAGGATTCAACCCAGTAATAGAATTCTGATTCCTATTCCTGCGTTTGGTATACTTGAATGATGCCCGGAATGGAATCAATTTTACATAAGATTGACCAAAATACCCTTGTTAGATTCTCCCGTCACATTACATTGTTTGTGAAAAAGTTGGGGGTCGGCCCCACAATGGTGTAGTGAAAAGTTTGTAATTTCTCATAATAATATATTATACTATTTGGGGGTGGGCCCTACAATGGTGTAGTGAAAAAATTTACATTATAATATTTGGGGTTGGGCCCCACAAAGGTATAGTGAAAAAATTTGCAATTTCTTATAATAATATATTATAATATTATATTATAATATGTGGGGGTGAGCCCCACAATGGTGTAGTGAAAAAAGTTTACAACATTCCCTTATTTATAATAGTAGTAGATAGTAGATATTTGGGGGTGGACCCCACAATGGTGTAGTGAAAAAGTTTGCAGTATAATATTTTGAGATGGGCCCCACAAAGGTATAGTGAAAATTTTTGTAATTTCTCAAAATAATATTTATTATATTATATTATAATATTTGAGGGTGGGCCCCACAATGGTGTAGCGAAAAAGTTTGTATGAAATAGTTAGATCATAAGGGTATAGATATTATATTATTATTATTATATATGATTATATTTTATTATAATATTTTGGGTGGGCCCTATGGTGTGGCGAAAAAACCATGCAACATTGTCTCTTTTATAATAAAATAGAAAAAGTAAGAGTATTTTGGTCTCAACAAAAAGTTAGAAAGAAATGGAATGGTCATTCATTTTCATAATGGAACGATGATTCCCTCACATAAAAAATGAGATTTCGAAAGTAATGGTCATTCCGTCACTTTTTAACAAACTAAATGCTATAATGATCATTCCATTAGAATAACCATTTTTTTTCTTACGTACTTTATAGCGAGCCAAACGCTTCATAAAAGTGCCGGAGAAATGGAGAATCTTCCTCCAAAAATACGAGAAGTAGCTGAGGAAAAAAGGGAGATGTACCGCTTCATACAGGCGCTCCTTTTTCAGTCATACAGTGGGACGAGGGACGAATAGCAACCGCGCACTGATTTACCGGACGGGAGGGGTGAGACAGAACACGGAATGAGAGCAGATCGCACTATGGCCACCAATAGCCAATCACCATGACACCAACTGGCAACCACAGAGTTAGGGTATCGAGGAGGAATTTAATGGTAGAAGTCCGTACAACTTTGGGTTACATGGGGAAGTCTACCATGGTCATTACGACTTTTACTCAATGTACCGAGGCTACTAGTTTCAAACCTCTTCACTTTTGTAACCATGCTTTACTAATATGTCGACTTCTTTCGTTTAAAATAACATATATATATATATATATATATATATAATTTTAAGTGCATCTATCCCTCATTCTATGGAGAGGGACAATTTTATAATTAAAAATTTTCAAATACGAAAGTTATTTTTTAAGTACATTGGATGAGGTACACTTTCTTGTCTTTATAGGCAAAAAGGAAAGTGCCTCTCACCCTAGGGTGAGGGATAGATGCACTTGAAACTTCATCATATATATATATATGAGAGAGTACGAGGGAAACAACAAGACATATTAACATTTATTCATCTCTCCTAATATCTTTAAAATTCAAACTCACATATCTTTAATCTCTTGAATTGTATCTCTCAAACATTTCCATATATATTTCATCGTAGCTCTCCTATATATCTAATATAATACAATCTTTTTATTTCTTGTTTGAAAAAAAAAATACAAAGCTAATCCTTTGCATGTTTAAGAGAATTATTGACACTTTGGTGTAAAGTAACGAGTCAAGCCAAAATACAAGAAAAGAATAATGGGTAAAGTAAAAAAGTACTAAATTTGAAAATTGATTTTTAGCAAAAGAATTCTCAAATATTGCTATACATTCAAAAGCATCTTCAAATACATGTAATGCCCAAAAGCATCTTATACCATTTACTTTGATTTTTTCCAGACCAAATTGCCCTTCAACCATTTTCTCGCGACATCGAGACTCAACTGCATTCGCGCATTGAACTATTTCAAAAATTGTTATTTTTATTTCAATTACCGAGCTTGCTAATTTATTCAAGACATAAGTAGCTAACATTTATTTTAAACCCATATTTTAAAACAATAATCGTCGAGGAATTTTTTTTTATCAACTTTAAAGGTAATCATCTCCATAACTGTAGTTAAAATAGGGTTACAAATAGGGAATGAAGAGAAGCACAACTTTTTTAAAATAAAATAAAAAGTGATTTTTTTTAGCAAAATGTCCACAAGTTGTAGTAAGAAAATGCTCGCAATGACTACATTCATTATTGAAGAAACTCATAATAGAACGGCTGAACTCATACGTTTACATAAATCATTCCTTTATATTTAGAATTGTTAGTTAATCTAAATGCACCTCCATGTATCATATTTTTGTTAACTTCAACTATTGAACTATTAAGTCTCTTTTCAACATTTCAAGTTATTTCTTGACATCGCTACTTAATAATGTTAATATTCAATTCATACCCAAGCTCACGAATGATGTTGGACACATATATAGACACAAGATCTTGACCTTACGAGTGTTATGTATCGAACTCGTGAGTTATATCTCGAACTTGCGAGTGACATGCCTCAAGCTTGCGAGAGATTAAGTAAAGGGCAATTTGATCTAGAAAAAAATGAAATATGTTGGGTAAGATGCTTTGGGGAATTAAATGTATTTGATGATACTTTTCGAGGTATAGGAATATTTGATGTTGCTTTTGGTGAAAACCTCTTAAAAATCACCTTTTCTTTTTTACAAAACAAGTCAAAAGGTTACTTTTTTATGCACTAAATGACAAAAGACCCCCTTCTTTTTTATTAAAACAAAGTCAACAAACTATCCTATCAAGGCATAAATTTTTCTCATTTAACACTTTTTAATCTTGCCTCATCTTAACCCCAGTTTGGCATCACTAATTTTTGCCTGAGATTTTGAAAATAGAGACATTTGACAGCGGTTGACGACCTCTTTTTTTTTTTGTAGAGAAGTAGAGGCAGTGCCTCTATTTCCCACAACCCACTATTGATAACATGTAGAAAGTGGATGAAAAAAAATAAAAGCAACGGGTAGGTGAACAATGTTCTTGCCCATTCACCCCTCGGTGCGTTTTTTTTCCCCTGCCCAAAATCTATTTGTGTAAATCAAAATCCAAACCATTGGAGATGTTCATAAGATCAAATACAACCATAATACCAAGTCTCAGTCGTTGGATCATCACCAATCTCGAGATATGTATAAAAAAACATGAGCCATTTGATTTTTTTTTTTTTTGAAATATGTGGGCCCCAAGTGCAAAACCCTCACCGTTAGATCTCTTTGGAAGGCTAAAAATAGTTATGTGGTCAATTTTCAAGGCTTGTTGCCTTGCGGATTTCAAGATATTTAAAAAACAATATCAGCCATTGAAGTATTATGCTCAATATTGGATTTGTCCATGAGCTGTAACGTATTTCTATTTTTTATTATTATTATCGGCAGTATAAATCAAGATCCAAATCGTTGAAAATGTTAAAAAGAGCAAACACGACCATAACACCAAATTTCAGCCATTGGATCATCACCAATCTCGATATATGTGCAAGAAGAGTGAGCCATTGGATGCAATTGTTTGGATTAAATGGACCACAAAAACAAGATTTAAACTGCTTGATCTCTTTCGAAGGCTGAACACAACCATTAGGTCAATTTTTAAGGCTTCATACCTTATGGGTCTTGAGAAATTTATGAAAAATTTTCAACTATTGATATAAAAAATTATATTTAACACAGATTTTTGCATTACCAAACATTTCTTTTGATTCTTGTATTATTTTTTAATGGCTCTAATTTAATGGGTCTATAAAAGAAAAATGTTGAGAAACCAAACAAGGCCTTATTGTTTAGTCCCTAGAATTGACCATGATCACTTTATTTCAATGCTAAAGTATGTTTATTAAACCCACACTCCATGTATTCTCTATTACTCACCATACGTTGATCACATGGGACAGCCCAAATAAATGAATCCAAATGTCGCATACGAATAATGTGTTTGAGTGTTTTCCAATCAGCTTGACTCGATACAAAAGGCAGTTGGATGGAAAGATTATGCAGTTGAATTTGTTTTTAAGAGAGATATCTATGGCAATCGAAGTTGGCTCATTGTCCCTAAAACTCAACACGACCTGAAAGTTCATCCAATTCGAGTTAACCCTAACACTCGTGAGTCCTGGTCTGCTTTTGCCAATAAAAATTCGGTACAACATTTTTTTTCTTTTAAAAATAAAAAAGATAACTAGGACAAGTCATAGTCAGGTCAAAAACTAGAAGCTAAAATTAATAAGACTTTCCTCGAGTTCAATTGAGTTGCAGCTTAGTTATAATTGAGTCTTGGCAAACCCAACTGATTCTTGATCTAGAAAATGGGGTTTCAAACCAAGTCTTTACCAAGTCCTGCTGCACATGATTTAGAAATCATTATTTTTAGGGCTGCACATGAGCGGTTTGAATTGGTTTAGTATAAAATCAACCACCAAATCGAATATATCGGTTTTTTAATTAACCAAACCGATCCGACGGATGGAAAGGGGTTTAGACCAAACAGAACTGGTTCGGTTGGGTTAGTTAAACCATTTTTTTTTTAATTTTTTTCAAATTAGAAATTGAAAATTTCAAAATGACGACACTCTCATCCTTTGCATTTATTCCAATGTTAATCCTTATCAACTATGATGGTTTTGAAGTCCCAATACACTGCAATATCATAGATCAATGCATCATTAAGAACTCCCATGCCTTTTAACAATTGAGTACAATTTTTTTACAAACATATATAGTCATAACAACATCTAAATACTAAAGCATCACAGAGATGTCCTACTCAAGTTCTATTTTAGTAGAGTAACGATAATATAATGGTTAGTTTGGTTTAGGAGGTAAACTGGGGGTTCAAACCGATAATCGACTGATCTAAGCGGTTTTTATGATTTTCAAACCGTAGATCTAACCGATCTACTATAAAAACGATCTGAACCGCCTGGTTCAATCGGTTCGATCCAAATTTGTGGTGATACCTAATTTTCTATGCAGCCCTAGTTACTTTGGCTACACCTTATTTCCAAAGACCAAACCGGAAAGACGGTCTCATAATTTGTACGTCTCTTGTCGGTGTAAAAATGTTGTGTGAAATAGTAAACCGTCAAAACAAACTAATTAGACTCTCAGTGTTTTTAATAGAAGATTCAGTATATTTGTAATTTTCATGATGACACCTTTTTTGATAAGTTCTACTAGTGCTAGGAGTGATGATGCTTTTTAACTTGGAGATTCTTAATAAATTCTTGAATATGTGTGTGATAAGGTGCCAAGACCGTGGATGAACTGTGAGGGTTGTCAATTTTCAGTAACTTCATAGATCTATTCAAGGTCTTTAACACGTTACCTTTCTTGCGAAGTGGTTGCAAATTCAATCCACCCCCATTTATTGCCTAGCCATTTGAGGACTCGACCATCAGAGACTCCTGTGTAGGGGCCACCACCTGCAGAATCGAAATCCATGGTCTCGGGACCAATGGATCCACGTAATGCCATCCGCGAGAAGTTCGGCTGGATTTCAATGCTTGCTTGAATGTGAGGAAGATGAGGGGAATAAGAAAGAAGAAGAAGAAGAGTAATGAAAGAGAGGATAGAAAATATGGCCATTGTAGGAATGAAACAGTACTGCGTTGGATTTGAATAGAAGGACATCAGTTGGCTTTGGGCGTCAGCTATTAATAGGAGAGCGGTGCTATGTGGACCGACTGGGGGGGACCGCAGAACCGCTGGATCCCAGTCGGTCGAAGTGGATATTTCCTTAATAGAAGGAAATATTGGTTGGCGGGTATTAATAGAAGTAGAGGAGAATAGTTAAAGCATGTGGCGTTAGTTGGCCCCCGTGATCCAAAATTATTTGAGTGTCCTTGGAAGATTTTGACGTTTATGGAGAGTATGTTAAGATTTTGGTTGGTTATGATCTTCTAATAATCTTGATAATCTTTGAAACATCTTTCATCCATGTTCAAGGCCCTATTGGATCAATGACTTGATCCACGTTTCACAGGCTGTAATCTGATGGTACCGTTGATCAAGGTTTTCTCAAAAAAAAAAAAAATCTGAGAAAAAAAAACTCCAAAACACAATCGAGTTAGTAGTGGGTCCCATTTCTTACTATTTATGACCAATTCTGACTTAGGAGTGTGGGCCCCTCTCATGGATGAGAGGATGTGTGTCCTTCTCAACCGTACATTCTTTCTTTGAGGTCCAGCTGATGCTGCAATATTTTGGGACCAATATAAGGTACCAACTCAAGACGTCTGGTGCATGGAAAAGTAGGAAGTGCCCTAGGGCATGTTTGTCTACAGGCTTTTTTCATAGAATGTGGAAATTGTCACGTCAACAAAATTCATAATAAGTAATTGAATGCCATTGAAAAGGTCTTTCATAGAAACTGAAAATTTGATGCAAAATATTTTTCTTCGTAGAAATAATTTTCATGTTTGGTGCCGCGACTAGAAAAAAATTTACCAATCAAAGAACAAGTTTTCATAGGTGAACATTAACAAAATTACATGAACGCATTGAGGACAAAAAAAAAAAAGAATTACAAAGAATTAATAGCAACAAGTAACCAGTTCCACGAAGATGAAACAGAGCATTCAAGAAGCACATAAAATCACCTAAACAAGGCCCTTGTATTGATTGAAAAAGACAATTTCGGGTGGCCGTTTATACACTAGAATAATCGAACTTTAGAGACAAAATGGATTTATACATTAGAAGAATAAAATTTTATACAGTAGCTCAAGCCATGAAAGTAGTATCAAAACAAGGCATACAGCTACAATCACACCTGTCCATCATGTTCCCACCTCTGAGTCACATATGCATCGTCTTCTCTGGTGTCTACATGAGTTTCCAAATGTCCAAACAGAGAAGGACCTCAGAGATGGTTGGTCGGACCTTAGAGAGAGGGGCCAGACCTGAAACAAAAGAGGGATATGGTCTTTTGTTGAGACTGAGAGAAAAGCTTTGAAGGAGAGTAAAGTAAAGGTTTCTGTGAAACCGGAGAGAGGGTTTTCACAAAGACAACTTATTAAAAAAAAGACATCTTATTGTTTCTCTCGGACGAAGAGGATTAGAGGTTTTCCACACCGATCATGTTTGTCACCAGGGAAATCTGGTTCTAGTTGGTTAGGATCGAGAGAGGAGAAGAGGAAGGAGGGGCACAGGTGTGAGTGCTACGGTTTCACACGGGTTGGAACGTCGGGCATCTTGATTCAGAAAAGTGGAGGAACTTTTCTGCAGAAATGAAATCCGATGGCCCCACATGGGAATTGGAATTCTGAACTTTTCATGGAAAAGTCTGACGTGGTGGAAATGGGTTTCCGCATACTTCTGCTGTACCAAACGCACAAAAAAAACCTCGTTTGCACATATAACCAATGATTTTTTTTGTGGAAATGGGTTACACAAACATGTTTGGGCCCTTTTTTTTTTTTTTTGTGGTTTTTAGGGTAACCCAGCTAATGCCCCGGAGAGGCATGCACTTGCTAGGTGAGATGACAGGAACTCTTTACGTGTAAAGAGATACAACTAACACATGTGAGGCGATAGTGACTTCCAAATGCAAGGAGTGGGGAGGCTAAGTTCGATTTGAAACCTAAACCTCCACCTGCCCATGAGAAATGTCGCTCCTTACCCATGGGGTAACGGGAAAAACTTGTTATCATTGTAGTCATGCTTTCCTTATTCTTCTTAGCTTCTTTTTTTTTTTTTTTTATAAAAATAGCCCCTATATTTTCATAAAACCTCAAAAGAGAGCTTCTAAATGCATCCCCCCATTCTTCTGTGTGCACACAGCATTTAAAATAAAAAAAAACCTATTACGAATAAATCAGCATAGTAAATCCCCAAACTACCCCTTCTCTCTTCTCCCTTCTCCCTTCTCCACCTCCTTATCCATCTCATCTTCATCGCCCAACAGAACCACCGTTGTGTCCTCCGCCATCTCGCTTTCTCCACCTCCTTCTCTATCTTCATCTCCATCCTCTCTCTCTCTACGTTCCTCTCTCTCTCTCTCCTTAGCTCCCTCTCCCCCTCCTTCTTTCCCCCTGTCTATCACTCCCTCTCCCCTTCGATAGTGCTGTCGAAGGGGGCGTTGGTGGCTGGGGTGGGGGTGGGGTTTGAGGTGAGGTTAGTTTAGATAATATGGGGAGCATGCAAAGAGAAATTTTAAATTTTCAAACTCAATGGTGAGTGTAGATAGAGAGGGTACTGGCAAAGAAAATCGGGAGGTTGCATTTAGAAGCTCTTACCTCAAAATCACCGCACTTGTTTGGTAACTTTACATGTATAATGAAGTAAGGTGAAGCCTCAAATCAAGAGAGGATAAAATATAAGAGGGTTATGATGGTCTTTTATCTTTAGTGGCTTGATGAAGAATCATTTTGACTATTTGTGTAAAAAGAGTTTTTTTTTAGTCACTTAGTGTATTGAAGAGGTTGTTTTTTAACTTTTAAATTTTTTTTTAAAGTAGAGTTGGTTTTGAATTTGTGTACTTTTGATATAATCATGGGGCTTAGCTTTACACGATGAGCAAGTACCCTTGCCGTCCAGAAACAACAACGAATGGCTTAATTCAATGCACATGAGTGTAAGTAGAGCCACAACTGCACAAGTGAACCTCTTCCACCCGTTCAATCATTATGGAATCTGTTGAGTGACACTGAAAGGGGACCTACTGAAAGGTGAAGGTCCCCTTCCTTTTTTAATTTTCTAGGTCTGTTTGGATGTACGGTAAATTGAAGTACGGCGAGATGAATCATCAAATTAAGAGAGAATAAAATATAAGGTGTTATGATGGTGTTTTATTTTTAGTTGTATATAAAGGTGGAGTTTTTTTTTTTTTTTTACTTTTTTTGAAAATATTGGAGGAAATTTTGAAATTATATACTTTTAATATGATTCATTGTCATCTTTTGTTTGAATTCGCTTAACTTTACTTTAACTAGTTAAGTGCCAAAAACATCTAATTTATTTCAATATTTGCAATACGTTGCAAAGATGAAACACTTATTCAAAACTCAATATCACTTAAATATTGCACGACGCATAAATCCAGCAATCTCCTTAAATTTTATTTAATACAAATAAATTAAATATACACCACCCATGCTCCACGCCTCTCAATCCTTTTTTAGAACATGGAACGGTTCCTGGCAACTCAAAAATCTCTTTCTTTCTGTCGAGTTCCATCTTCTATTCTTCCCCAGTCAACACGAAAGAAAGACAGAGACATACGGTTGCTGGTTGATATTATTGATGGGAGTAAATCTGTAGCAGTCTTAATGAGGGCGTTACATTTGTCGGTATGCCTGCAGTTTTACCGACAATCTCAATATCAATGAATTGATCTCTAACTATCAAGTCACATGGAGGCACGGTAGCTTTGCTTTTATCAGTGTATTTACTAGTTGGGTGTTGCTGTTTGCACCAGGGTGGGTGTACGGCTCATTTTAGAGGGGTAAATTGTTAAAGCAATGAACGATGACATCCGGCGAAATGCGACAGCTATTTATAACGCTGGCCTGTCTCAGTCTTTTATCATCACATGATTGGACAGTATGAGGGGTCTCCCCTGATGTGATCAAATCCATTCCTATGACATGCTGCAGGCACCAACTTGAGGACCCAGATTTCTTTGAATTTCAGTTGCCTACCGAGGAAGACAGGTTTTATTGCTTTGAAGTGAACATGTCATTATCTATCCCTACCGATGATCGGGTTCACCGAGGGGGTAAGGAATTCGATTCCTCCGTCACGGAGTTAGACGTTTTTAGCATCGATCTCCGATTTCTTTTACATTAAAAATTAAAATTTGATTCTACTGAACCCACTAATAACAAGAAAAAAAAAAAAGAACATGTCATTATCTGACTAATGATTAAGTGTTAATGGTATTAAATTAACAAATTAGTGGGGTATGTTTGTTTGCACTTGAGTGGAGTGAAAAAGGAGTAGAATTGGCCCTGCATAGCATTATAGGGGTGTTCATGGGGCGGGCCAGTCTGAACCCACTTTTGGCCGGATTTGAATAAATAATTAGTGTCTGTTTAACGACTGGGCCGAGCTTAAATTTAGTGATAGAAAGACCAAAGCCCGACTCACCAACTCTTAATTAAGTGTATGGATTCGGATGTCATGTCATGGGAGGCGCCATGTTGTTCACAGTGGGGAAAATGAAAACATATTCATAAAAATTTTGTGAGCCTCTTAGTGGGAAGCTTTTGACGTAATGAGATCTAAAAAAAAAACATCTATGAAAAGTTTTGACCCCACCGAAATCTAAAAACAATTTTATGGGAAGATTTTGAACCAACTTAATTTAAGAGCTTGACATGAAGGAGAGAAAATGACTTATAATTTTTTTACCCTTTTGTAACATCCAATTAAGATAAACCGTGTACTTTAGTGTCATGGGCAACCCAATAATTCTGAATGGCTTATAAATTTAAATGGATATGCCTTAACTCATAGGAAGCTCAAATAGTATTGTTTATCTCAAGTCCTTTTATTTTTATCATTTTTCTCTCATTTTTCTAATACTAAATATTTGAACGTAGGATAAGGGCCTAAAAATTACAGGCCCCCTATGTGAAAGTCAAAGGTTTTTGCTCGGTTAAGCCTGGTCCGCAAATGAGCGGATAGGATAGGAGCTTAAGGCAGTGTTACAAAACTTTCCAGGTATGATTAATTATCTCAAGGATGTATGGTTGACACCGTATAAGGAGATGTCTGTATCCGCCTGGATCGACAGATATCTGTATTTTGGAAACCAGACAACTAATAGAGTCAAGAGCCAGCATGCGAAGTCAAAAAAATACTTAGAGTCATCACAGTCAGATTTGGATACATCGTTGTTGTTTATTTACCTATTTCTATAAAACAGGGGTATGAACGTAAACCTCCATCACATCCTAGATGTACAAGTAAAAATTACAATTTATTTGCCACAATACGATGGTTTAGAGAATTCATAATTTATTTGCTATAAACATTCCTTTCATTAAGTGTAGGACCCACATGTTGATTTTTCAAATCCTTCAATTGATAGGTTAGAGCAGTGATGGAGATGTATAGAAAATGAATAGATTCGACCTAAGATGTGTAGCAAATGAAAAAGATCCTTCATTTGACCCGTATGTGATGATCTGTTATAAATCCATAAAAAGAATCAATGACGGTGCTGATTGGGACAAGGGTAAGTCGCGTAGTTGTTTGCTCTTTGGTGTATTTGTTTGATCTTTGTGTCGAATGAAATTATCATTTTATCAAAAAAAAAAAAAAAAAAAAACTACACTAAAAGTTAATCCTTTGGATGAGTGGTTCTGATCCATGTCCCCCAAACTACACAAGTGGTGACCAGTTGATATAAAGTACCAAACACATACCAATAATAGGATCACAGCACTAGACAGGTCTCAGCCTGGCCTATCCATTTAGGCCCTGTTTGGCAAATCTTATCTATATAAAATAGATCTGTATAGAACAAATCTATATGGAAAAGATCTGCATAAAATAGATGTTTGGATAAATAGACCGTTTAGTATGTCGAAAAGATAATTTGAAAAAAGCTTTTTTTAATCCAACAATATAGATTTTTTTTTTCACAAAATCCTATAGATGCACAAGGAATTAATGGTACAAAATTGAACTCTTAGCTATTTATAGTGGTTTAAAGATGATCAATGGCTTGGATCTTAATCTTGGAGCCCACAAAAAATCTAAAAATACATGTTTCTAATTTTAGACTTTTCTCAAATATCTTGAGATATATGATAGATCAACGACAGATCAACGACTTCAATTTAAACTCAGTAGACTTACTTGAGATTATAAAAGCCCCAATGGTTCAGATCAACGTTATTTAGTTCACAATTAAATAAATAAAAAATAAAAAAAGGCTGTAACTCAATCATGTAAGAACACAACCACTACATGTCAGAACCCAACCATTATACATATATATACATCAATGGCTCATAGTTTTTCAGAGATTTCTCGAGATCTATAAGGAGTAATGTCTGATATACTAACCCAATCATTAGTCACTAGGATGCAAGTCCAATTAAACTCCTATTAATATAAAAAATAAACAGAAAAAAAAAAAATGAAGAGGCCCGCTCGTGCGACGGGCCTGGCCCTTTCCCGCTCGTGCCACGGCCGTGCCGGGCCGTTTCGTATCCCTACGAGGACCTGCTAATGCCGACGATATATATATATATATATCCTTCCCAGTATCGTTTTGTGTGCATTGGAAGACCTGTGTGTGCATCAGGCAGCTACCGCTGCATGTGGTTTTCCGCCTCGGGACGTGCACCAGAAAGTGAAGGCTGTTGTTCCCTCGGGATTTGCGCCATGGATACATTACCTAAATGCCATATAGGGTAGAGTGGGTTTATACAGTAACTAGGTGGGTGTATTTAGAATGACTGTTATTAGTTTGCGTACAACGCCTCCTTCTTTTGCTTTCTTTTCTCTTTTTTGACCTTCTACCAAAATAGATGAGAAATGGAGGAAAAATTATTCTGGAGGGTGTTTGGAAAGGGCAGAGGAAAAATGGGTGGGGGGAGGGGATGGAGGGAAAACATGTGTCATTCCCCCTCAAAAAATTTCTCCCCAAAACAGGGGGGAAAATGAAGGCAAAAGAGTGTGTCTTTCTACCTCACAAAGAAGCAAAATTATATTTTTTCACTTTTCTTCCCTACCTTTTAACTTCCCAAATAAAATGAGGGAAAAAACCTAATTTTCCCTCCCCTCCACTCTTCCCACACAGGGATTATGTGGGAATACTTGACTCAGTTTTGGACCATGTAGAAAACATATATCATATATACAACTTGATGTTGTAGATTGGATAATCGAATTCCCACCTCCGTGATTATGATGCAATGCTAAAAATTAACGAGCTTACGTAACCAAAGCCCAGCCCACTATTTCGTAGTGCATGTATGTGAAGTTTTCTCATTTTCAAATAGTATATCATGTTTTGGACACACTCGGGGCCTAACTTTCTCATATATAAACATGTTGGATTTCTATGAAAATGTAGTATTGAATTTTTTAGAAAAATATGTTTGCCGTCATTACAGTATATGAAAGCAGCTATCATCTTACCTAACCTTTATCAGGTTCTCAATGTGTGCCACGGTTCTAAATTTCAAGCTATCAGTCTTATTTAACCGTTATTTCCCAAACATCCAATCTAGATCGAGTTATATTTGCTCTAATTAGAGTATATAATTTTGATTGTGTCGAGATAAAGGTAGGAATGTTGTTTCGATCAAACAAACATGGGTCCTGCCATTTAATATAAATTAATGGATCTTATTTATTTTTTAACTCCATTTAATTTCTTACTTTTTTTTTGCCATTGATGATGATGATGATTTTGGAATTACATGCTCTTGTAGGAAGGGTGCTACAATTCCCTTTACTACTTCTTTATTTACGTTTTTTTTTTTTTTACAATACTAATAGTGTCCCATCAATCATCATCAATTTCATTGCCATCGTCTTCGTCGTCATTATTATTCAAATATTTGAGGACAATGATATAATTTGGAGCCCTAAAGGTATTAAATGATACTTTTCATTCTGATATAATTTGAGGGTAGATTGCCGCTTTCTATTTTATTGGATTTAGAATGTTTGAGAACTGGTCATGGACTTGCACCAATAATTACCACAAGTTGGTAAGGGGGGTGTTTTCTTCTTCATGTGTTTTTTTTTTTTTTTTTTTTTTGTTTTTTTTTTACTTTTTGGGGTTTATAGTACATTCAAACTCGCGCATCCTAACTTATAAATCTTTACAAATATTATTTTTTAAATTTATTTAAATAAGAATTTAAACAATCATCATCAACGTTCTCTCTTTTTATAATTCTTTTATACCAATTTCTAAGCTAGATATCATAAGTATTTCAATTTAAGTTTTCTAAAAAAGTTAGTTTAGTTTTGTGCCAAGCGTATCCCATACTTTTTCTATTAAACTATTTATTTATTTATTTTAATTTGTCTTTTATCAATCATTTTCAAAGAAATGCTAATTATTAATATATTTTTATTATTTCTTGCCGGGGCTTAGCACATGTGTTTTCTACTAGACTACCAATGATTGAAAATAGAATTTTTCAAGAAAAGTCCAGCAAAAAGTCTATACGCCCCGGGCTTGAACCCGATTGTTGATCCCGATCCGACGTGGATAGCCAGCTGGACCACACTTTGACTTTGAGCCAAACAAAAAGGAAGAAAGAAACGCGCCAGTACTGTTCCGTTTTTTGTCTATGCCCGCCCGTTTTTTAAAGAAGAAAACAGGTCTGGAGAGAAAAAGAAGGAAAAAGCAGAGATGGCCATCTCCTCAACGAAGCTCTGTGATCTACAGATTCTCTAATAGATAACGAAATTGAAGTTAGGATGCTAAATTTGATCTGCAGATTGATGTAGAAATCAGGAAATTGAAGTTATTTGAACTACTCTACCCATGATCCATCGACTGCAGCAGGGAAGAACATCATTGAAACATATGTTTGTTTTGAAATTCGTTCCAATCTGAGAAAATTGGATTGTTGCTGTAAAGGCGTTGTAGGAAGGTGAAGATTTCTTTAAAGACTTCGTCTTTGTAGTAGTTTGCTTCGAAGAAGGTAAAAAGTTCTCGAATTTCAGTATTTGTAGCAGTTTGCGTCGAAGAATTCTTGAAAAGATTCGTCTTTGTCCTAGTTTGTAAACTAGGACGAGAAGAATCATCTCAATCTGGCTCCACTTTTTTCGTTTAGTATATGTATGTATTTGAATTTAATGACTGTTAGTTAGATTGAAATTTGGAGAAAAATGGGCTTTAGTTGTTGAGAAGTTGTTGAATATTTGTGGAATTCTTGGCCTTGGATCAATGGGAGTGGAGATTGGGGGAAATTTTTGGACTAATGAAGATAAGGCCATGGCAGAGGTTGTTTTGGGCAAGGAAGCTTTCGGTTTCTTGACGTCGGTGTTGTCGACGGGGCCAGAAGGTTTGGTCATGCCAGCCAGCGATTCTGGTGTGCAACAAAAACTATGCCAGATTGTTGAGGGCTGTGGCTCGGCGATGAAGTGGACCTACGCTATCTTCTGGCAGGTTGCACGGTCCAAATCAGGTGAACTGGTGCTGAGTTGGGGCGATGGGCATTGTGTAGAGCCAAAGGAAGGAGATTCTGAAGGTAAAGGAGATGGAGGAGGTTCAAGGAACGAGCGGGTGATGAGGAAGCGAGTGCTCCAGAAGCTTCACTCGTTCGTTGGAGGATCTGATGAGGACAACTATGCAATGCGGCTGGATTCCATTTCAAACATTGAGATGTTTTACCTGACCTCCATGTACCACTTGTTCCGGTATGATGTGAGGGCAGCTCCTGCTCGAGCGTTTGCTTCTAGGAAACCTATCTGGGTTTCAGATCCAGCTGGTTGTTTTGAACATTATCATTCAAGGTTCTTCCTTGCTAAATCTGCTGGGCTACAAACCCTGGTTTGTGTTCCGGTTGCGTCCGGTGTTTTGGAAGTCGGGTCAGTTAAATTGGTCCCAAAAGATCAGAACATGCTTATGAAAATTAGAAGTGTATTTCTGGGTTCTCTTCCTTTTCAAGTGAATTGCCCAAAGATTTTTGGACAAAACCTCACTGTCAGTAATGTCAAATCCCACACTACTGGTTTGAGTATCACTCCAAAGGTGGGAGATATTGGTTTTCCTTCTGAAGTTTATAAAGGTCGAACAACACTTCTGAAGCAAAAAGCTTTAGTTGCTAACCAGGAAGCAGATAGCAATGCAACATATGGGGGTAAGTTTCCTAACACAGGTATGAGTAGGAGTGAAGAGAATGAATTTAAACTGTTCTCAAAGCCAACCCAGATGAACTTCACTTCTGGAATCCCTCACGCAGCGACAACTGTAGAACTAGAACAGCCTAAGGATGACTTATTGACTCACCCTGATGAGCGGAAACCAAGGAAGAGAGGGAGAAAACCTGCCAGTGGGAGAGAAGAGCCGTTGAACCATGTGGAAGCAGAGCGGCAGAGATGTGAGAAGCTTAATCAGAGGTTCTATGCATTGAGGGCTGCCGTTCCAAACATATCAAAAATGGATAAGGCCTCGCTGCTTGGAGATGCCATCACCTACATCACAAATCTTCAGAAGAAGATAGGGACCTTGGAAGCTGAAAAGGCAGTTGCATTGTTGAGGAGATGGTCATCTCTGCTTTTTCCTTCTTCTTCTCTCTGGACCTGTTTTCTTCTTTAAAAAAAGGGCGGGCGGGCATAGACAAAAAACGGAACAGTACTGGCGCGTTTCTTTCTTCCCTTTTTGTTTGGCTCAAAGTCAAAGTGTGGTCCAGTTGGCTATCCACGTCGGATCGGGATCAACAATCGGGTTCAAGCCCCGGGGCGTATAGACTTTTTGAAAAATCCAGAGTCTTCAAGATGTAACCAGTGGAAGTCAACTTCACGGTCACAACGATTGTATGTGAAGCTTTTAAATTGTATGTGGACTTTCCCAACTACAATTGGCGGAGATTTTGATAGAGAGATAATGCAAAGTGTGAATTGATTTTGAGTGATATACTAATATATCCAGAATTCTCTAATTCTGTTTGGTTAATTCACTTAAAAAGTGAATTTAAATGAAGGGTAAGGGACAAGGAAAGAAGAGGCATCATAACAAAAAGTACAAAATTTGTAAAATCATCTTCTATTAAAAAAAAAAGAGCAAAAAGTTATTCTCTCATCCCCTTAAATGACAAAAGCCCTCTTATTTTGGTCCAAAAAAGTTAAAAAAGAAAAGAAGTTAATTCTCATACTACAAAATGACAAAAAGCTTATAAGGTTAATTTTGAAAATTTATAATTTTTTTTTTGTTCTCTCTTCTTTTCTTGTATTCTAAAGCGACCATTCACTTAAATTCATTTTACAAGTGAATTACCCAAACAACCTTATTTGTTTGGTAATAGGTCAAAAATCAATGACAAATTTGCAAATTTAGGATTTCTTTACTACATTGAAATATGGATTCCGAACTAAGGATTTGCATGGTTAATAATCTTATAATGATATATGTATCTATTAATATATGTAACTAAGAAAAAATCGATATTGGTGTGTAAATCCATAAAAATGAGGTTTTTATACACTTTTTTTTTTGGGTGGTGGAATCCATTAAAAATCAAGATTTTCAATTGCCCAAATCCCTGAGTACTTACAATCGGCAAACATAGGTCCCATGACTTTGTGAAAATGAGGAGTCCTAGAGATTTTGATTGCCGAATGTGGCCTATGGCCTACTCTTCAGGCCTCTTTATTTGTTGAAATTTCAAAATTCTTGTTTGAGGGATGTTATAAATTCCCCAAATGCTCTCTCCGACTTGATTTCATGAATGCCAATTACTAAAGGGTTGCACAGTTGGTTGGCAGTTGATCCTTGGATATGTTACTTTTCCCAGTACTTATGTGGGCTCTCCTTTCCTCGGTTTGAATTTTCGTTTCCTACTTTTCTTAGATCTCTTGGGCCCAACCCACAAAGCAACGTAAAGGAAAAACCTATGAGATCTTTGTAGGCCAAGAGTAATATCTCACATGAGTAATTTATTTTTTGACTCTCATTGTTCAAATTGAGAATTCCACGTAGACAGCTCACAATGTCCATGAGAAATTCAGCATGTTAGGTATGAGTTAGGTCAGGTTTAATGGTCATTGAGTGGACCCACATTATATCATGTGGGTACGGTCGCACCATGGAGATTTTCAAATGTTTTTACAGGGCCACATCTCAGTTTTCATCCAAAACCTGCATCACTCCATATATCATTACTAGGGAAGGCAACGGGGTAGGGCGGGGGTGGAATTGGGCTGCCCTGTCTCCGCCCCGAACCCCCCCGTCCCAGCCCCGCCCCGCAGTTCGGGGTATGTTACATACCCCGTCCCCGCCACGACATGCCCCACGGGGCCCCGCCCCGATGTGGTACAACCATAAACATAATAAATTAATTTTGAATTGACTATAAAGAAAAAGGTAAATTAATTTATTTTATATGGTAAAAAGCACATGAATGATTCATCTATGTTGTCTCCATGCCTTTAATATTATTAAAAAAAAGATCTCCAAAAATAGAATAAAAAGATCTCCCCGCATAATTATTTTATAAGTGTGGGGCACTGTTAGATTGTTCAAACTTTTTAAAATTATCTAATATTAATAATATAAATTTTCCTTTTCTTAAAATTTTACCTATTTAAAGTGATATTTATTTTTATAAGATTTTCTCTAAGCCCTTGAAAGCCACTAACATACACTTGAAAATATCATATATGCTTTGAAACATTCTTTATAAAAAAGACAATATCTCTCTAAAATATCATGAACTCCATCAATACATGGTTTTACTTCATTTCTTGTATTGAACTTCACTCACTAATAAAGAGGTTGATTACATATAATTAAAATTAGTATAATTTATAGTGTTGTTAGTATGATTAGAATCATATTAAGTTACTAACTATAATTTACCTTACTATTTCTAATCATATAAGTTATTATAAGCGTATAGCATGATATATCTTGTAATGTTATATCAAATTAGTATAATTTATATTGTTATTAGTATGATTAGAATCATACCAATTATAATTTACCTTGTATCTCTAATCATATATGTTATTATAAGCTTAAAGCATGATCTATCATTCTATTATATATTTATATTCGTTTTATTTAATATGATTTATCATGTCACAATTTAACATTATATATGATTAAAGTAAAATAAGCTTAGATAGTTAGATAGATTTTTTTACAACTTTAATTTCATTAAATTTGAATTAGAGGGAATGAGATCATATTATATGCTTTTATAATGTCTAGGCCGGGGTTCATTCAATTACATGTTTAACTTTAACAAAAGTCTTCAATCAATCCACTTAACCCTTAATAACAACATAAAATCAATATATACATTTACATAAAAATATGTTTATTTATTATAAAAGAAATCTAAAATATATATATTATAGAAGATTATTACTTTCGGGGTGGGTTGCGGGGCGGGGCATGGGGTGGTATTTCGGGGCGTGGCAACGAGGTGGGGTAAGAAACATACCCATCCCCGCCCCGCCCCGGATTGGGGGTATATTTTTTTGCCCCGTCCCCGCCCCGTTTAAGAGTTGGGGCGGGGAAAACCCGTACAGGGCGGGGCGGGCACCCCGAGTTGGGGGGGGGGGGGGTCGGGTTAAAAATGTCATCTCTAATCATTACCCCAACTTCCCGTCCCATTCAAAGAAATCCATCTCCTAATTCCTATTGTACTTTTAAAACCCAAACTTCCCGTCCCATTCAAAGAAATTCATCTCCTAATTCCTTTTGTACTTTTAAAACCCGTAAATCGCAGTCACCTTAGCCTTCGCATCATCATCAACTTCTTCTACCTCTATATATATATATGAGAAAGTTTCAAGTGTATCTATCTCTCACCATAGGGTGAGGGACACTTTCCCTTTTTGCACATGAAGACAAGGAAGTGTACATCACCCTATGTACTTGAAAAGTAACTTTTGTACTTGAAAATTTCCAATTATGGAAGTGTCCCTCACTCTATGGTGAGAGATGGATGCACTTGAAACTTTTTATATATATATATATATATATAAATATATATATATGGTCCAGCTCTCCTAAGCTCAAACTTAAAATAAGGCAAGCTCAATGTGTGGTGGGGCCCACCAAGGGATCCACATGGGGATGGGGGTAGGGGGATTTCAAGGACTCACTGAGATCTTCCTCTCTGCAAAAAATCAGCTCTAACTAGGGCTGGCAAATTATATATTTCGACCCGATGACCCGACCCGTTTCTGGCCCGCGAAATCCGACCCGCCACATATACAGGTTGGCCACGAGTTAGTTAGGGTTGGCCCGCCTAACCCGATTGACCCGTTTAATTTAACTCTTAGCCTCTTGCCGACTTGAGAAATATATGGAGTTTTTCCATTTCAAATCTTAATGACTTTCCTTGATCTTAGCCAAAAAGAGATCAAGAAAGATATGCAATCTTAATGACGTTCCAAATTCCTACTTTTTTCTATAATTAGCAGTTTTCATTATTAGCAAATTTTAATCTCTAAAGAATCCTTCCAGCTGTAAATATATTCTTAGCTACAACTCTACCATAGAGGTTACACCATTACAGTTCTGCTGCTGCATCTTCAAAGTTCAAACTCAACGCACAGTCTTCAAGTCCCAAGCCTCCTACATTGAAACTCACAAGTTTGCAAGTTCTCTGCAACTACAGGTTTCAAAAGTTTTTTTTAGTGTCACATCTTTTTTGTATGCTTTTTTAAATTGTGAAAAGTGTCAAGTTCTGTATGCATCGTTTTAGTGTGAAAAGTGTCAAGTTCTCTTCAACTTTCCCTATATTTCTTCATGTTTTTCTTACTTTCCACACATGGGTAGGAACTAATAGTAACAGTAGTATGGTGGGTTGTTCACTTGTTCATGGGTAGGAACAAGTTCTGACACTGGTGACATGGAAAGGAGGAAGAAGAAGAAGTGGGTTCTGACATGGCAATAGTGGGAGTACAGTAGTGTAGAAGAAGAAGAAGAAGAGGGTTCTAATGATACAACAGATATGCACTACAACACACAAATAACATATTGATGGCTAGCGTCCTTTCTTTTTATATTTATTCTTTTTTAGATAAAACGTTTCACAGAGTAGCGAGGAGTTGTAGTGGTTTAGTTGTCATTTGAAAGAAAATGGATTTTGAGTTTGAATCTCGTCATCCTCACTCTTTTACAAGGCTTAAAACTAGTTAAAATATGCGCGACTCGGGTCACATATTTATTGCGGGTTAGGCGGTTTAGCCCGACTCGAAGTATAATGGGTGTGGGTTGCAAACCTGCACCACAGGCCTACAAAATTCCATCCCTTAATTCATATCCCGGTAAATCAAGCTTTCACCAAATCCTCCCAACCAAACACTTTAAAATAGATTCAAATCCCCCCTAAACAAACAACTTGGCTCCTCGACCAGATCGGCGATCGGATCAACTAGATTCGCACCGGTCCACCACCTTCTAGGTCACCCATGGGTCTTCCTTCGGATCCATAGATCAGATGGGTCATCGGGTTGCCTACCTGGGTCCCGTATCAAGGTAAGAAAATCAAGTCCTCACGGATTCCTCCCAACCAAACACCCTAAAATAATCAGAACCAAACACCCAAATAAATTCAAATCCCCTTAAACAAACAATAAAATCTGCTGAAACTTGACTAGATTTCGACAGCAAATGAGATAGATAGATGTGGTGGGGCTGAAACACAGACTAAAAGTGAGTCCTAAATGGAATGAAAATTTGCTCAGAAGACTACTATGAAAAAACTAAAAATCAATTCCGTGAATAGACTTAAAATTACTCCATAGTTTGGCTTCAAATAGGAATTGGTTACAGCGGATTGGCTTAAAAAAAAAAAGTTCTAATTAATACAGGCTTGAACCCTTGATCAAGCATGCAAAGAAAAACAAAGGCCAAATGTTTGTCCTTAGAAAGGGCAACTTAGCCCAAGTATGGCTTCAAACAGGCTAATTTGTGATCGGGGCCCAGTGGGACCCAATATCCTGCCACCCAGTTGTAACTCCGAATGAGGGGGCTGGATTTGTCAGGCGTGGAAGCCTGGGCCATCTAGCACATTGATCAGGGAGAGGGCATGTTTGAAGAATAAAAAATTGTTTGGGTGTCTTGGACGGTGGGACCCAATGGGCGATCTGATCAGGGAATTGTGTTTTTTATTGTCTTTAATCAAACATTCACATTTAATTAAAAGGCTTGGGCCATCCAACACTTTGATCAGGGAGAGGGCATGTCAAGAAGGGAAAAATAAAACATTTAGGTTTTTTGAACCTCCATCTAAACTTGATGGGTTGGAAAAATAAAAGAGAGGGACTCCATGTCAGCAATGTTTTTGACATATTCTTGACGAGGCACTGATTTTTTTTTTCCAGGTCTACAATTAACTATATCATCAGTCCATCAAGGCTCTAAGAAAAAACCCATCCTCACATCTCATGCTAAAAATCAAATTAGCAACAAAAAAATGACTGAACTGTTTATTAATTAAATTATTTAATAAAAATAATACGTATGAGTCTGTGTATTTAGTGGTTCTGTGGTCCGTGCAGTATTGCTAGTCAGCTTCTAAGCGGAAGTATGTACCATTTAGCATAATTCCAGGCTTCTGGTCGGGCACAGGGACACAGCTTCACTGGCTCATTGTGATTTCACACGAAACGAAGACCTGTTGCTGGGTGGAAAAATGATTTTGGATACCCACTTTTGGTTTTCATTCTTACCACTTACAAAAACATAATCATAGGTATTTTATTCAATTACATAAACAAAGATAACGTAATTGGGTGTCTCCACACTCTTGGACGGGTTTAATTACTGCTCCATGAACCACGACCTGGGTCTCTAAAACGAATTGGGTGTTGTGACCAAAATTTTCATAATGTAATATTCAGATTGTAAATTAATCAGGATTGAGACCTGTACCCGGCTTATCAATGGTTTTAAATCTTGGATTGTTAATTGAAAAATGGACCTTATGGTTGAGAGAGTAGTTAAACTGAGAATACAAATGTTGTCCCCATCCCAATGCAAAGGCAAATGGCCATCGCTAAGTTGAGACTTGAGAGGAATTCGAATTTTGTGAGTAGCAAATTTGCAGCTTTTGTTTCAGATTGAAGACATTTATGCAACTATCAGTTGATGAAATGAATACAAATCATTCAAGAAGCATGCCATTATGCCTTGAAGAGTTCCAAGGTCCGAACCATTACTTTTCAATGGCATATAAAAACTAAATTGAGCACTTGGTAACTCTATCGTAACTAGAATGAAATCACTATTTACATTCAGAGCATAACTTTTTAGTCTATAACAGCATATACAAAAACAGCCTCGTGATGAATCCTAATTTAAAATAATTAGGAACCATATTCCATTCATAAGTGAAATAAGGGGAGGTTAAAAAAAAGGGCCGTGATGAAATATTTAAGTTGCGCACGAAGTAACCTATTAGGGTGCATCTTCATAAAATCTTGAATCAAAAGGGCCAGTTGCATGCGAGTTGGAGCTATTGGTTGTGCCAGACCATGCTGGAGTCCTAACACAAGCCACAGTTCTGTCCCCAGTTTCACCCCTGGAATCTAATATGGAAACCATCAATTGCAACGCATATGCATAAAAACTCAACTAATATACACCAGGCCTATTCAGTATTGCAGGAATCAGACCTATATAGATAGACCATCTCAATATCAACAGAAAATTTCATCTTCTGCTGGTAACTAAACTCTACAATAAATCTACAAAATAAGTCTGCATTCTATTAACAAAGTCACATACAAATTGGCTCAGCCCAATGAGTTATTCAGCTGGAAATAGAAACAGCCCCCCACCACAAACCCTAAAATCCCAAGCCCAAACCCTCAAATTGTCACGACCCGGACCCGAGATCAGAGTCATTAGGGTTAACCCCGGGTCGCGACACAATCATACTTACTCCCGCAAACCCCGATTAACCGAAGTTAAACCGGAGTCCACAAGGGATCTTGCATACGTACCTGTCAATGTACAGTTGCGGAATACATACAAATAACATACATTGACAATACCTAACAAAACGAATCAGAACATTTACTTTAAACGTTAAAGTTCACTTTACATTGGTTCAGTTTCCATACTATCAACCACTGCATATTTAGCATACAATGCAGGGGATATCATTTTTATTAATTACAATACCAAAATGAGTATACAAAACTCTTTCTAAAATGTTTCCAAAAGATTCCAATGAACCACACTCCAATCATGTCCATTCAGCTAGACCTCCTGGAGGTAGCGAATGGGCCTCCTCCGCTGTCTGGACGGTCGCTGAGGGACCGGCACGGGTAACTGAGCCTGTAATATCATCAGTAATACCGTGAACACGACGGTTCAACAAGGTCTACATACATTTATGACATGTTCATAATTACTAGCAATTTATTGTCTAACAGTGCTAAACAATTCAGAATAACCATAAATAACAATAACAATAAGATGGCAACTACACTAGCATTGGTTTCAACTCCTTTCTATTCATTTAATCTTCCAAAAGGGAGATATGCATATTCATTTATTTATTAGGGTCAACCTTTATTAATGACTTTTCAGTGTATGACTTTTCAGTCAATGACCTTTCGGTCCAATAAGGTGGGATCTCCCAGTGTCTTGATCAGAGATCACTGGTGTCACCACGGGCTTCGGAACCAATCTCATCTACTGCAGTAGGAATAGTCATTTCATTTATCAATTCATTCATTGCAATTCAATAATGAGTTTAAGAAACCGCTAGGTAGTGCCAAACCCGTTAACCCTTCGTATCAATCTCATTATCACTCTAAAGTAAGCCTACATTCCATCCTCTAACTAACCATTGAGTGTAGCTATGGTTATCAATGCAAGTATTACTTTTGATGACATTACTTAATTGATTATGCATTCGAATAACCTTAGATGACACTTATGGAGGTATACATATCACTTAACTACACGAGAACTAGTAATGACCACATAAGCGATCTTAGATCTCGAAAGAATTTCCAAAACTCCAGTCCTCGCGATTGGCCAAAATTTTCACTTCACTATTAATGCGTATTTCTGATAGGTTCGCTCGAGCGAGTAAAGTTCGCTCGAGCGGACGCTTTACAGAAGGATGGTCGCTCGACCGCACTTTTATGTTCGCTCGAGCGACCTGTCCAGGACGCGTTTTCCCTGAAACAGAACCTTGGTCGCTCGAGCGACCCCCTGTTCGCTCGAGCGAACTATCCAGAATTTAACTCCGAAATTCTGATTCCTTCTCTCTTCTTTCTCACTCTCTTCTCCCTTATTCCTCCACAACCTGCAAGCATAATGGGACCTCCTGTCCCCTCCACATACACCATCCATTCCAACTAAGCTAACATTAACACACAATCTAATTAGGGTTTGTAAACCCATTATGCACCCTAATCATCATTATTTCTATCAAAATCTACAAAATACTCTAACAAGCATAATCATATGTATCACTTGCCTCAAATGAAGCTTTGCTTGCTATAAATCCCTTTCTTAGCTTGGATTGAGTTGGGACTCCTCTCCTTGAAGCTTGGATTCCAAGACAAGTCTAAGGAAATGATGAGGAAGATGAAGTAGACCACCTCCTCCTCACTCAAGCACTCATATTCACTCTTGATAATGAAGAAAGAAGAAGAAATTGAAGAAGGAAAAGAAAGGGTTGTAGCACTTGTTGCCTAGGGTTTGAAAACAAGAGGAATGAGATGAATGAAGAGAAGTTGCTTATATAAGCTCCAGTTTTGCATATAACCCCCACTAATTCTCTTTAATTCCATTTCAAGTCAAATCAAAGTCCATTTGGTTCATTTCTCGTCGAATCACTTCAAGTCTTTTATGAAAGTTAGCGTACTCGTCGAGATACACATGTTGGTATCGAGACTTTCCGTATTCGACAAAATACGTATAAGTCCGTATTTACACACAAGTCCTTGGTTTGGCTTGTTCAAGCTTCATTTCTATTTAATTCCTTGCAATTCATTTCATAAGCTTAGTTACTAGTTCACTAAGCCTCATTTAGACTAATTCAATTTCATCTAATCATTAAACCGGATTAATTAGTCTTAAGCTCAATTAATTAGCGTTAATTGGGATTAACTCGGGACGGAGCCTAACACAAATCCAACAAACCCAACAGAAAAAGAAAAAGAAGAAGAAAAAAGAAAATTTCACGTAACAGGGCATTAAACATGAGCTGGTGGAAGAAAGGGAAAAAAACACATCAGAACAAGGGGTGGAGGAAGGAAGGAAGGGAGGGAGGGAGGGACTGCGTAGAAGAAGAGACGAACGACAAGTTTTGAGGTCATTTGGTTGACAACCGGAGAAGCAGACATTGTGGATCTCCGAACTCCGGTCTCCACTAACAGTCAGTTGCTGCACTTCGCCATAACAAGAAGGCTCATATTCAAACTTTTTGCTCGGGATACGGACTATTCCTGAGAAGAGGAGGCCGTCTCGGGTTGCAGTGCTCACATCCATAATCTGTTCAATCTTCACATACAAGATCACAGCCCCGTTGTAGTCATCTTCGCTGTGCAAAACGCAGACTCCACGCTCTTGCTCACATTCAAGATTCCGAATTGCTCTTTCTTGTTCATGGTGAATGTGAGTGCCTAAATATTACGGACTTGATTAGGAAAGTATGAAAGTCGTAATACTATTGTTAAGCTTCTTTTGGGGAGAGATCGAATACCTGAGACCTGAAAGGGAAGAAAATAAAGTTTAGCCCCGGCTGCCGTCAGCCGAAGGCACTCCAATGCCTAAATTAGTGCAGTCACTGAACAAAGGATGAATGAGTGGAGAAGAAATGCAAGGTTTGGACTATGTGCATGCTTATGCTGAGTCACGTTGTGTTACCTAACTCTTTGTGATCTTACCCTTGTCTATATATATATAGGCGGAAGTCTCATTAGACGCTTCCTTAGTGGAGGTACTGTCCCATACCATGTTTCCTTAGTGGAGATTGGTGGAGGTAATGTCTCATCGGATCATGTATTGACTCCTTGTATTATTGAGGATGTGATTGTCGGATAAGGACAACCCCTTATCTATATCTGGCGCCCATCTTATCTGTTAATACGTTTTGTAACGTAGCCGTAATATAATTATGACCCAGTACTTATCTCGGTTGATCGAGTCGAGCTAAAGATAATACCAAGATCAAGTATAGGCGCATCCTACCACTATTGCCGAGGTGCCTAAGATTGAGACTAAGGCAAGTCTAGCTGCCCAAACTCGGTGCTAGCTGGCACTATTGTCGGGTTGGATATATCTTGGCGCCATTGCCAAGTTGCAAAACGAGATCGAGGTAAGTCAAGCTGGTACTGTTACCGTGACTAGCATAATCTCGCTATTAGGGAAACGTCCCACACAGTGAAGATTCTGATTGGAGAGGAAAGTTCATTCTCTCTCTTCTCTACTGAAACAGGCGGGAATGAGAAACTAAATGAGCGGGTTTTTCTTATCCACTTGATGCCATGCGTTTGGCACGCATGTGTTGAGCGGACACTCTCCTCATGATATCTAGGGCACACACACACACACACACACATATATATATGTGTGTGTGTGTGTGTGTCCTTTTGAATTGAGGTTTGTTCGAACTTCTCTTCATGGGTTTTTGTCTCTAATTGTTGGATTCAACAAATTTAATTGATTGGGGATATCTAGGTCATATCATATGTCTATGTTATGATTCTTTTAAACTGTAGAACAAGGGTATGTTAATCTGGAAAATACTCATTATTCCATGGTTGCAGTTTTCACAACATTTTCATCATTTGGTACTAGTTATTCTTTAGTTCTAACATTTTACGTCCGTGCTCGTTTGGATGTGCAACGGAAATAGATATTGATAGAAAGTCGTGAACTCAATGGTGGATTTAGATATCACAATTCGCTCTCAAATGTTTAAGTTTTACGTGAAAACCAGTGTAGATTGCATATATCTTCTCATGTGGTACATATATTGGTGAATATCTATGGATTTCTTTAAATATTGATCAAGATATTTAGTAAAAAAGAAAAAAAAAAAGATACATCAAAATATCATTAAAAGTGTGAATTCTTGCTCTAGGGGAAGCTGGTAACTCTGAAAATAAGCTTTTATTTTGTGATTTAGACCTCATTTTATTTATTAGTGTGTTTGGTAAACCTTTAATTGCATTTTTTAATTTTAAAATCATTTATAAATTTTATCACCATCCAAATGAAAATCCTAGGTCCGGCCATTGATGGTGATTATACGTTAGTTTCAAAATATTAAATGAGCTAAGGATGAATTGGATCCCTAACCTCACTCCAACAGTGGGCATTGCTGCCATGTGGATATTATTTTTTTTTCCTTGTAAATAACTGAAAAGATGTAACTAATCATGGACCGAGAGATAATAGACGATGAGCCATTGCCAACCCTATCTGCAAAGGGCACTATACTGGCCAAAGAATAGGATCATCCCTTCGTGGAAACAGATGGACGGTTCGGATCAATATCATTGCATTATTATGATGTATGAAAACATAACAAAGGCTATATAATAATGGAGAACTTTCAGCCATATAATAATGGAGAACTTTCAGCCATTCATTGGGACATTGGGATGTGGTTGAGAGAGAGCCCGAGGAATACTCAAACTTTCCAGAGACCAAGAAAGGAGAGGTCCTGAAATGGTTGAAAAAATTAGCCGATACCGAGCCGATATCTCCCTGAGATATCGGTCTCGGTAAAAATCGCCAAAATCTCGGCTCATATCGGCTGAGATTTTGGTCATCTCGGTGGAACCGATATCTCGGCCGATATTTTGAAAATATCGGCCGAGATATATCAAAAATGGTGAAAACCTTAATTTTTTCATTTTTTCCCTCATCTTCATCTTCTTCTCCTCTCTTCTCATCTCCTTACTACCTATAGCAGCAACCACATTTCATCACACATCTCTCTTGCATATTTTCAAATCTCACTTCTATTTTTTGAAGAAAATATTATCTAAGGTAAGAGAAAATCAACTTAAAGCATTTTATCATGTTTTTTTTTTTTTTGTAGATAAAATATAGAGATTTGTCACTTATGTTGTTTTCTTCATTTAGAAGTTAGATCTACATACTTTCATGCTAGATCTACTCATACACATGATTTTGAACTTTTTTTTCAGTTTTTTTCGAATTTTTTAATATTTGAATTATAATATATCATTTTTTGGGGATTTCATCATAAATATGTTCTTTTAATGATTCATGATCATTGTATGGTGTGTAAATGATTGATCTACATACTTTTATGTTAGATTTATATATTTAGGATTTTGAAAATGATTTTATTCATTTTTGTTTTCCAAAAAATAATTATTGTTACTTGTTAGGATATTTGTTATACCAAAGGCTTAATGGCTTATTAATAGTGTGTAGATGATGGATCTACATCTACTCATTAGTCTCTCTCTAGTCTCTACTCTCCACTAGTCCCCTCTAATTTTAGGTAAACCATGAACATTTTGATGCCCAAGTGCTTTATGATTTATCTATCTCAATCACTAATCTTCAGGGTCTTGAATTTCACAGCTTTATTTGATGATTAAGTTAATATTAAATGATGATTGATATGTTATCTTTATTTTCTTATATTTTATACTAATAAATTGATCATGGGCATCAATAATGTTTGAATTATATGAAATACTAAAAAAGACAGTGAACTGCGACATATACAGGACTCATAACTTAAGGTGACCGAGATTTTGATTTATTGCTGTTATTAATAGAAACAAATATTGTTTTTTAGCATTTTCTAATATTCTGAATTTTTTGGGTATTTATGTAAAAAAAATTAGATTAAAAATATTTTATATCGCGATAACCGCGACGAACCAATACGATATTATATCGATTTTTTGGCACGTACGAGATACACGATCGAAACTGAGATTCTGAACCATACTGACTCGTGAATGAAAGCCGGAACAGGAAAAGCCAAACAGGAGTCGAAACAGAAGGAATCTGGAAAAAGACGGAAAGGGAAAAAGAAAGAGTAAAGAATAAGCTGGAATAGGAAAAAGCCAAACAGGAGTCGAAACAGAAGGAATCTGGAAAAAGATGGAAAGGGAGAAAGATGGCCAACTCACATACGCGTAAGAAGCACAGCGGTGCGTGTCCCCGTCCCGCATCTTATCGTAAAGTGGCGACCACCATACGTACCAGATCATGTGACTTCGTGTCAAGTCGATTCCTATCCATTCCCGCGACGGCCGTGGAAAGTGAATTGACCCAAACACCCATCTTCACATGTCTTGAAACTTGAAAGTGTAACCTAACCTTCCACATGAATGGGTGCCTTAACAAAAGATGATTTTTGTGTCGATTCTAAAAAATCTAACTTATTTATTTCTTTATTACTAAAATTGGGACGAACCAAACTATGTTTGAGAATTCAAAAAATTTTCCGATAGAAATTTTCTTAGTTTCAATAAAGAAACAAGCCCAAAAGATTTTTTTTTTTTTGTTGATTCAAAAGTTAATTTATTTTCTTCTTTATTAGCAAAATTGTGATAAACCAAACTATGTTTGGAAATTCAGAGATTTTCTAAATAAAAACTCTTTTAATCCCAGTAAAAAAAAAGGACCATAAGATATTTTTTTTGTTAAACATAATTTTTTTATTTATTTTCTTCTTTATTAGCAAAACTTCGACAAATCAAATCGTAAAAAAATCACAACATACAAATATATATAAGAGAATATTCATGTGCATCAATCTCTCACCATAGGGTGAGAAAGACTTACATAATTAAAAATATTCATGTGCAAAAGAGGAAAAGTCATATATGGTCATATGCAGAAAAAGAATGTTTATGTGCAAAGAGGGAAAGCCATGTAAGTATCTGGTGTGGGATGGATGCACATGAATGTCATATATATATATATATATATACACACACATATACATATGAAAACTATTTAAGTAAGAACAAGTTCCCACATATTATATGAGAACCTTTTTGCGGGACTCAACTAGCAATCCATCCAAACTTAGCAACTAATAGGGAACCCTCTAATTATTACTAATAACAAAGATTGTCACACATCCAAATACACTGAACCGTTGAATACATGGTTGAATATTTTTTTGAATATGAAGCTGTTAAACTTGTGGGCCACGGATAAAGGAGTTAGGAGCATGGATTTGAAGTCAAACTTGATACCTATAATGGTCTAACATAGATCTTTCCATCCCCTTAGTCCCATCTCGAAATAGGACCCACAATTGGGCCCCACAAAAAAGTTATCTTCTAATATGTGAGAATTAATTCTTACTTGAATATTATCCAATCAAAAATATATATATATATATATGTATATATATAAAATGATTGTTCAATGGGGGCACAAAACAATCCACATCATCCAACGAATATAGTATAGAGGGTGCAGAATATCCTAAAAATCTATTATAATGTAAATGTACGAATGCATCTTTTTTAAATTAGGGAAATGTGGAAAGTGTGATAGAATGGGCTACACTGTCTTCAAAGACATCCACATCATCCCCACGTGGGCAGCAGTCTAAGATGCATAATACAAACAAGGGCTTTGGTTCTATTATAAAGCCCTATCGATAAATAGTCTGACAAGATCATGGATCACCCATGTGCTTGGGATCATTCTACTCACACGTTCTTATCTCCTCAATTTTTCTATTACTAGAAAACTATGCACATCGCCATCTTAATGATTTTTCTCATATACAAACATATACCATTATTTTTACTTTCCCAGACAACCATGTCTTCTAATATGACAATCTAAATTGATTACAATTCACCATTGTTGAATGGATGGTTTTCAATTGGTTGACAGAATTTATTTTATTTTTACTGTAGAAGGTAAATTCCTCTTAAATCTAACTCCTTTAGATAAAATTCAAGGTAATAATCCAAAAGACCATACATAGTCAATTTAAGTAGGATAAATATCCTCAACTTTTACTAGGCAGATTAAATTCTTTAATTTTACAAGTGCAATTGAGAAGAGACCTTATTCTAGTACCACCATGCAAAATGTAATTCGTGATTCAATTTTATGGACTTCACTTGGTTGAAGTTTACAAAGAACGAGTTTAAGAATAAAGCTCTTTCATTCTACTCTAACAAATCAAATAAAGCTTTGATGCTGAAGATGATAAATGAAAACTGTGATTTATATTGAAAATATTTTTTCCATCCTTTCATTATAAAATTGGTTAGATTTAATTATATAGAAGAAAACCTACTCCTCCTTTGACTCAGTTGACACTTTCAAATTCAGAGCTGTTATATGTAAAAATAGAGAAAGGTTGTCTGTAATTGTAAGTGTGAACAATAAGAGTGGTTAAAATAAAATTTCCCATAATAACAATGATTGGAAGTTGGGACACATGAATCACGTGGATGAGCCCTCCTAAAGCAAGTAAGGGCACTTTCGTAATAAGAATTGCGACCCAAGGGCAAGACCGTTATTTCGGTAAGAAGAATGGGCAAAATCCCAACACTTCCTTATAAACACCAGAAGTGCGCGCCCTAGGGTTTCTCATCGAGCCGCTTTTTTTCCCTCTTTCAATTTGACGAAGGATTTCTGCAGCGGCATCTGTTGATCGAGTCTCTTCTTTCAATCTCGAAGAATCCGTCCTCGTGAGTATGATTTTCGTGTAGATCATCTTAAATCCTTCATTTTCGTATAATTTTTCTTCTGTGCTTTTGAAATCTGATTTAGTTCTCTCTTTCGTAGGCGATTTCTCTCCGGTTTCTAGGGTTTGGTGAACGTTATTGGAATCTTGCATCTTCAACCGGTCGATTTACACTGTCTATTGTGAGAATTTTTGTTGTAAGTGTGATTTTCTTGCAGATCCGATCATATATATCTTTCTTTGATTTGTGTTTCTATTGTACTTTCTATGATTCTGTGGCCGATTTGATGTAGATGATGGAAATCATATAGCGGAGAAGTCCTAATTTATCCTGCAAATCTTGAAAAGAGGGAAAATTTGCAAATCTCATAATGTTGAAACATTGAAAAATTCCATGATGATGATAATAAAGATGATAGTATAAGGATTATTGTAATCGAAACTCTAGTCAGTCGCACGTGTGATCAACCTAAGCCGTCAGAGACATCTGTCATATGTGATGTTAGTCCCTCTGTCTGATTTTGATTTGGATGAGGTCCAACTGCTGGTTTGTATATGATTAATGCTATACTTGTTCGGCCATGGATAGCCCCCCCTTATGAAAGTTGAGAAGATCTCCCCAAACCTTCTCGCCTTGAAATAAAGAGAATAACAAGGCACTTTTTTGCGAAATCGCATAATCCAATTAAAATTTTGTTATATTACAAAAAAGTCTTGCGATCTCGCAAAAAAGAATGTCCCGGTAATTTTCTCAAATTTCGCCACAAGGTGTGTTATCCATGACTAATGGTGGCCATATGGAAAAAAGTCCCCTTGTAAAAATTGAAAACATAGAGTTTAGGTATGATTTTATGTTTTGGTGTCTTTGGGTATATGAACCTCTTATCAGATCCACTATCAGTCATACACAGGAAATAATGCGTGTAGGTGTATTAATCCTCTCGGCGTGATCTAATATATCTATATCTATATCTATATATATCATATCATATCTTTTTTATGAAAAAAGTATGCAAATTCAATAAACATTGAATTGAAACTCCTGTAATTTGTATTTATCGGGGTTAACTTCCCAATTCTGTGTGCGTGTTCTGACCCTGGTATAATTGCTGTTTTCAAACTAACGTGGATTTTTTTGTAATTTTTAACTAAATTATTTTACTTGTATTTTAAGCATAATCAGCTGTGTATTAATTTTGTGGTTTGGTCCATTAGATTGTATTTTCTGTATGAGTGTATTCCCATAGCTGTACACCATTGTTTTTATTTTTAAATATGGACACTAGAATTTTCAAATACATGTAGCTTTTTGATAAATAAGTCATCAACCATGTCAATTGTGAAATCAGCAGTTGTTAAGGTGGTGATCAAATGAAGATGGGTTTAACATGTATAATTCCTAAGTCGGTGGTGTATGTGTTTTCACTTTTCGTGGGTCCTACCAAGGTTCATGACCCGATATCGGTTTAATTAAATGATTAAAATCCAATGGTAACTCTTATGTTCAGATTATTGTGTTGTAGGCCAATAATTTGTAATTCTCAATTTATAAAAAAATAAGTACCCCAACCTGCAACAACTAGATTGTGGCCTCATGTTTGAATTACTGATTTCTCCCCAAGGGGCCTGTGCTTGAGCCCAAAGTAGTTCATTTTCTATCATGTTTAAAACCTCAAATGGCACAAAAGCCGATATTGCCTATGGATGTTGGCTGTAATGACAATATGTCCATGCAATATATGTATTGCACTGTTTTGGACATATACCTGTTAGGAAACCGATACATATCATATCAGCCAATTGTTCAAACCATGATTAAGGCAAAAAAAAAAAGAGCTTAGGGTTTTCCAACCCGCCCTTGTTCTACATGATGTCCTTCCGAGTCACATGATCATTATGCATCCAAGTCAAGTGATCCAGCACCTTTTACACCTGATCACACTTCATCATCCAAGTCAAGTGATCCAGTACCTTTTACACCTGATCACACTTCAGACGGTTGCCTCTGTAATGTATGGCATCTGTGGTGGAGGGTAGGGAGAAGAGGTACTAAGGTGGATTGAGGGCAGGCCAATTTTGGTCCCAACAGGCTATTCTATACCATGATATGACATGTGGCGCACATTCTATATTTTATGATTTTTAAATTTCAATCCAGTGGTAGATGTCTTATGTGTAAAAATATGCATAATAATCCTCTTTTGTGCTCATCTATTTTATTGTGTCTGTCACACTGAATCCAAGTTCTTCAATTTTTTTATGTGCACATATCTTCTTTAATAGGTGGATGCCCTTTTTCCTTTTGTGTAGCACCATTATTGAGTCCAACTGCTCGTTTATTATACTCCCTTTAAACTGCCCTTGGCCCAAGTATTATTCCTATTTGGGGTGCTTTTGTTCCAACATTCTGACTGAGTAAATGAGCTCAAATTCCATATTTCTGTTTTGCACTGTTGAAGCCATCTTTTTACAATTATTTTTAATTGTGTATTCATGCGGCTGCTGTGGGTATGCAAGTTTGCGTGCAACTGAGTTTGCATTCTCCATGGTTTGAATTGTTTGAAAATCACAGAAAAAATCATTCTTGCTTTTCAATTTGTACATCAGCTTGTTTGATTGAATAAGATAATTTGGGAATTTTCTATGTGTCTATTTTTATGTGTTGAATTTGATGAATTCTAGCAACAAAAAGTTGTCTAGGCCTAGACATCCTTTTATTTTTTTCGCAGTACTGTGTAACTTGATCTCTTTCTTGGAATATATTACATTTTATATTTTATGGGAATTTTTTTTCTTCTTTCATTTCTAATTTATAAAGGTTATGGGACTTTATCAATCTATTTTTGCCTTAGATCTATCTATTTTCTTACTTTTCGCATTCATCCATTTTATTGGATTAAACCGGGAGCTACAAGATATTTAAAAAATACCTTTTCAACTGGTTACTTGTTTGTCAAATAATTCTTTACTTTACCTGAAAACTATTGAAATTGATGTTTCTCAATTTGGCTAGCTTATGTTGTTTTGATGTTCTCCATTTCTTTAAATTATCAAATCTCAATTCCCAGGCTTTCGTTTCATATTCATTTTCCCCTCAATAGAGCTTATTGCAGTTGAAACTTGTTTTGTTATATGTTTGGTACTTATGATTTTATGTATTGTCAACTTTTCAGGCAAGACTGAATGATCTAATGGAGAAAAAAGGTGGTAAAAAGTCCAGTAATAAATCCTTATACTACGAAGCTCCCCTTGGCTACAGCATTGAATACGTTCGACCAAACGGTGGGATCAAGAAATTCAGATCTGCTGCTTACTCCAACGTATGTATTGATTCTTTTTTTTAATTAATCTGGAAATGATACGAGGAAAAAAAAAGAAGCATGTGCTATTATAATCCTCTTAGATTTATTGCCCTAGTAACAGAATATCACAAATTGAAAATGCTAATACTTCTGTTTTCATATTCCATATGTGCAGTGTGCGAGGAAGCCATCCTGACATCCCCAAGCTGTGACCTGAATCCCATAGAATTTCTCCATAACCTTTTATTTTCATTCTTTTTAGTTTGCCTCCTTCCTGTTCTCGTGTCTTTCATTTTTTGGCTACTAGTTCCTCTTCCCCACAAAGATGGCTGTGCCTGTCTCGGCAATTGGATTCGAAGGCTATGAAAAGAGACTTGAGATCTCATTCTTTGAGCCAAGCATCTTTGCTGATCCAGAAGGGAAGGGCCTTCGCATGCTTTCCAAGGCCCAACTTGATGAGATTCTAAGACCAGCTGAGTGCACTATAGTGACTTCGCTTTCAAATCATGATGTGGATTCGTATGTTCTTTCGGAGTCGAGCCTTTTTGTCTATCCTTACAAGATCATCATCAAAACATGCGGCACCACAAAACTGCTCCTTTCAATCCCATCTATCCTCAAGATGGCTGATGTCTTGTCCCTTCGGGTAAAAGCTGTGAGATACACTCGCGGAAGTTTCAACTTTCCGGTAGTGCAGCCATTTCCTCACCGCAGCTTCTTAGAAGAAGTTTCCATTCTGGATAGCCACTTTGGTAAACTTGGTTCTGGTAGCAAGGCTTATGTGTTGGATAGTCATGTCAAATCCCAGAAGTGGCACATCTATTCTGCTTGTGCTGAATCAGCAAGTTGCCCCGTCTACACTCTAGAAATGTGCATGACTGGGTTGGACAGGAAGCTGGCTTCCGTTTTCTACAAGACAGAGACGAGCACAGCTGCCCTTATGACTGATGCTTCAGGCATTAGGAAAATTCTTCCAGGATCTGAGATTTCAGATTTTGAGTTTGATCCCTGTGGTTATTCCATGAATAGCATTGAAGGATCTGCAATTTCGACAATTCATGTCACACCAGAAGATGGTTTTAGCTATGCAAGTTTTGAAGCTGCTGGATATGACTTGAACGTGGTGGACCTCAGTCAATTGGTTGAAAGGGTGCTGAATTGCTTTCAACCTGAGGAGTTCTCCATAGCTGTACATGTGGATGCTTCTGCCAACATTGAGCTTGGATGTGTTGGGTCTCTTGATTTATCAGGTTTCCTTTGTGGGGAGAGGTGTTATCAGACTCTTGGAAAAGGTGGATTTCTCGTATATCAGAGTTTCAAGATGGGCAGATGTGCATCTCCCAAGTCTATTCTGAAATGCTGGGCAGAGGAAGATTCTGAGGAGTAATCTGTGCTATAGCTGTGGTTGGAGTATGTAGTCAATTGTTCCCCTTTCCTTTATAAGTTTGTTTACTTGTTGGTTATGGAGAGTTGTTTGCATTGTGTGTCAGTCAGTACCTTTATCTAGAACACTATTATGGATATCATGAAGACTTATCTCATAGTCCTGTGATTCATAGACTGGTTGGTTTATCATGTATTTCTGATTAACAATAAATAAAAGTGCTGCTTCTTGACAAGTATTTGATACTTAAATATTCTAGGTTGTACGATTGTTTTGCTGAATTTCATTCACTTCTGAGTGGATTTTATCTGTCTTGCATTTATGATTGCGTTTTCTCAATTTTTGTTTCAGCACCATCACAGGCGGCCATTGGTTTATAGCCTGCTTTAGTTTGCGTTCAAGGCTGGGTGTGGGGATTATGCATCTATGGGTGCACTTTCCATTAATATCCAGTGCTGCAAATGTTTTGCAAACGAACAATCAAGAGCTTTTAAACTGTTAAAAGACGGCCTTAATATTTGGTTTGAAGATAGTATATGAACTGAAATGGAAATATGGTTATATATATATAGCAGAAGCATGTGTTCAACACCACGCACTTAGATTAAGATCCACGGACAGAAACTAGATAGTAGAGCACTTTCTCGGGCTACTGACTGAATTGTCAAGATATCATGACTTAAGATGGACCTTGCTCCTAACTTCGAAACATGCGCCGGACCATTTTATCATGAGGTTAATGCAGATTTTGAAGCATTGCCATTTCCCCATTGAAATGATTGTTTAGGGAGTGTTCGGTTCATGTTCGTGAGTTTCCAAAGAATCCTATGACTTGGTATATTTATAAGCGCCTGTGAATTGAATGCATATGAATTCATTTAAGTGGTAAAAAAAATAAAGATACAGTTTGCATATGCAAGAATGACCATCAAATCCCTCAATGAAAAGTGAATAAGGGAAGATGGCCAATGAATACCTAGCCATCACCTTTGTAATTCAAATTCAAAGAAAGTTTAAGATTACATCTACATCGCCTTATATCCTTCACACTTCACCTTAAATCATTCACACCTCACATATTTAATAATCTTTCGGTAGAGCTCTTGTTGGAAAATAGGTGGGCCTTTCAGATAGGTTTCAAAAACTTTTGACCCACTTGATGCAGGGATCAACTATCTAGAAGGCAACAAACCCAATCCAGGATGTAATCACTCAATCTCATAAACCATGTACAGCAACATAACCTATCTAGAAGATAGAAAATAACATTTAAACATGCAACCACGAAATCTACAACATACAAGGATGTAGATATACCTTTGGAGCTTTGTTGTGCTCTAATGGAAAAGTTGAATTCTTTCTTTGATGATGAACGCCTTCACTGATCAAATCAGAATCTCCAACACCCTTTGATCTTGCACGCTATGTCCCATATCAGATTATCTTTTCTCAAGAAGATGGTGGGATTTCCAAGAGAAAAACCCTAAAGGAAACTAGAAGAGAAACTAGAAGAGGGAGAAGATGTGCAACAACTTGCACAAAGAGAGGAAGAAAGATTTGGGCGTGAATCCCTAAGTGGGATTCCCATAGAGGACGTCCAAGCCACCTCCCTATCTCCTTTTATAGCACTTAAGCATCCTCCTCTTTCTAATTGAAATAGAAGTCTTACTTCTATAACAATTAGTTGCCTACTAAATCACAATTAGAAGTCTTACTTCAAATATGATTAGTAACTTTCTCTTTTACTAATTAAAATAGAAGTCTTACTTCTATTAATAATTAGTAACTTACTATTACCACTATTAGAAGTCTCACTTCAAATAAAAATAGTAACTTTCTATTTCCTTTTAGAGTTCTACTATAATTAGTATCTTTCTAATATATTGGGCTAGCGTGGGGACCACTAGGGATTCCTTAGAAACCTGGCTCCAACTGGGACACGCGACCCCACATCTCATGTGCAATCCAGGCCCACAGTTAATTGCAAATAACTCCACTATATAAATGCAATTGCACTCCAATCTTAGGAATATATTTCAATGAAGACCCTAAACTTCTCAATTACCACAAGTAGGCCCCTCTATCATTATTCATGGATCAATTGGAATAAATCTGTCCCATCCATTCTTAGATCCACATCTTATTATCCTTGAGCCCCAATTAATTATAGTAATCATTTGTACCGATCCAATTAACTCTTAATCGGAATGGGTGCGCACTTACCAATGATAAATCCATTAATTGGCACAAGGGGATAATGTAGATAGATTTCATTTTGATCATTGCATGTTCCCACAGTCCTACTACTATGTACCCAAGGCACCGAGGTGTTGACCTACAGTTGGCCTCACTCATTGGTGACTCAAAGCAAATGAATAGACAGAAACTTGAGTTCATGAATGTCTCAGGATTGATAGCCTATTGCTAGGGAATTATGAGAGCAATCCTTAAATCGAGACAGTATTTCATAAGGTGCTTCTCATGGTCTTTCAATACATCCAATGTACCAGCACTATGATCTAGAATCTTACATTCTGATGATCGAGACAAATCACACTATCTCATAGTGATCAAAGTGCTACGACCTTGTCAGATGAGATACCCAATCTCATCACTGGTTGTGAAGATATTTTAAGTATAAGATTTGTGACACATATCTCCCGTATGTAGATCTCATCCATATACATATATCACATCTAATATACTAATGGGACCCGGTTCATCTCATGAACCATTATGTCATATATATTGGTCATGTGCATTAAGTAATAAATCACCATTCATCTCATGAAAGGAAATCATGATTATATTGATAAATAAAGAAATTAATCAATCTATCCATCATATACTGGTATTGAGACCATACAATCTAACAGCTCTATCCATGAATTATTATATATTTTAATCATGCAAACCAACATGCCTCAAGTGCTTCAAAAAGAAGAATCAAAAGTGAGTATTCAGAATGACCATCAAATAACCTCCCCATAGTGGAAATTGAAAACCCAGACAACACAGTAATTTAAATGTTAGGGAACCGAAGGACCCATTTTCTATCACTTCTTTATATCATTCACTCCCACCTATTTAATAATGAAGTTTGTTAGGCCATGAATTCCTATACTTTCAATTCCTAGTATTCGAAGCAAACAGGAATGCACCTTGTATTTCCATTTGCAACTTGAAGCTCACAGTAGTATATCCCAGCTCGAAATCGAATTGAGCATGGTCATTCAAGCTACAAACTCAACTGAATATTGGTTACGCAAGCTCGAACTTGGTGTGACTTGCACTAAAGACGGCTAGTCTCCAGCAAGTGAACCTATGAACGAGCCCACTAATCACATCCACATTCACTATAGAAACCTGGTTCTGCATTCCACAGAAAACTCGCTCTTAGTTCTGAGTCCTCTGACCCCTCCATCGGAACAGAATCACAGCAAATTTAGTTCCATTTTCCATGTCATTTCCATGGAAGTGTGGCGTCACATTTGTGACCCCAAAGAAGCAATTTTCATCTTCTTATGCTTCCCTTTCTACGTGCCCACCTTATCTTACATTTAAAGTTAAAGAAGAGAAAAATGTCCCGAACCACTCACTGATGGATTAGAGACAGAGGCGGTTCAGTTTCATGATACCAACAAGGGATCGATCCCTGGTCCTCATGATGGGAAGTCCCAATCCTAGCCAGTGAGCACAACTAACATAAAAAGGAAAAGGAGAGTAAAACCAACCCCCTCAACTTGTCCATTCATGATTTAATGTCCTCAAATTTTATATGAATCTTAACTCTGCATTTTACCGAGAGACTCAGTCTAATGGTAAAAACAGGTAGGATGAGTGTCAATTTGTGCTTAGTGGGCGAGTGTAAAGAGGTTGCATAAATCATATGCAGGCCCTGGGAAGCATGAAAAACTATATCAACTTGGGTCAATCTTAGTTTTTGTTATCCATTCTCTTTTCTTTTCTTTCCTATTTTTTCCAAAACCAATTTCCCCATTTCTAAGTTTCACATATCTCTATACATATCTTTTCTTAGCTTCAAGATGATTAGATGTAGCAATTATTAGAAAGAATTGTATGTCCGTAAGCTCAAGGTCAGAGAGAACCTGAATCGAATATCCAAGACCAAGATCAAGGACAAGCCCAGGTCCAAGCTCAAATGATATTGTCAAAGAGTGGCTGTATAATAGAAAAATATATTTATGACTCAGTTACACTGGCCCAATTTGGATACCCAGGACCAGAGTTGGAGGCTGGGTCCAAATTCCAGTATGGCTTCAAAATCAAGGCCTGAGCTTGAGCCTAAACCCCAACAAGCCAGCCCAAATTGAAATTTTATTCGGGTCATGATATGCGTGCTCGGGCTTGGCCAAACCAAGTTGTGCACCCCTATTCCCCTGACGTTGTATAGATTGTGAGCTAAAAATCCATTCCTGGGGAATACAAAACAGATGGAACGCTGCCTTTTCTAAACACCTCTTCTGTCTTGGTTATCATTTTTTATCAGAATCTTTCATTGTAGAGGAAGATGCCTAAGTGGGCCAGGAGCAACAGGAAAGACTCTAGACACAAACTACACCCAAACAGTGTCATATTTGGATGGATTGACATATTTCCCTATCTTGAGAAAAACTCCAATTCCCTTGATGATAATTGGCACATAATACAGATGGACTTCTTGTTCTGGTGTATATATACACACTGGCATTTGTTTCTTTTTTCTTTTAAATGTCACGGTAAATAAGACTGTGTTGTGCACATCCTTGGGGGGACCAAACAAAGATGTTGCCTTTATATTTGTGTATGGAAACAAAATCTAGCTGTGTCTGTATTGAGTAGTTAAAATCAGCTGCAGCCTTGGGTGGAGACATATCATGGAAAAGGCAATTGCAACAGCTATGGAAATGAAAAGGATTTTGTCTCTCCAATCTTTCCCTCCGATTTGTAGGGGTGGCCAGCAGAAGATGTGGTCCTTTATTCCTTCTTTATGGATTAGGGCATGTTTGTCGTGTTCAAAGATACTTTCTTCTTCTTCTTGTTTTCTTAAATTGAAAAAATTAGGGTCTTATCATTATTGCGCAACGATGAGGTATGGATGTGTCTATTCTTGGATACCAATGTGTGGTCTGAATGATGATCGGTGTGATCTAAATGATGATCCAACCATCTATTTAAGAGTCTCAAAGTTTATAATATACACAATTCTTTGAAACAAATAAGGTTAACAATGTGCCAAGTGAACCAGCAAGCTTCTGAGTCTAGCCCGCTTTAGGCTGTGCTTTGATGAGCTTTTGGGCTTGTGGGCGAGTGCCAGGTGAAAAAAGTAAGTCTGTTTAATACGAGGGCCATGCTTGAGCTTCTACAATGATGCCTGACCCGGCCAGGCCCTCTATAGGCATATTTATAAATTAAGTATAATTATAATGCAACATGGATCATTCTTTTGTGAAATGATAAGTTACTTTTTTGAGGGTTTTTTTTTTGTATATACCCCGTAGGGTTTTTAGGATTTGTAAATAGGTCCCCTCCTTTTCATTTTAATACCTTCTATTTCCCCAAAATTATGAGAATGAGCAAGCACCATGAGGTTTGTATTGTACTGATTGTGTAGCTAGATAATGATCCTAATATTTACTGATCCTGTAGCTTATTTTTTTTTATTTTTCATGCTATTATAATAAGAACCTCTTAATGTTTACTGATCCTGTAGCTTATATCCATACCACTAGATAATGATCCTAATAATTTTTTCACTGTCATTGAAACCCCATTCATCTAGTGGTACAAATAGTAATAGAGATGACAAAACTTTAAATAAAAAATTTGAAAATGTATCACCTAATAACTGGTTGGGCCTGGATCCCATCTCAAGCTTTACATGTAACAGCTGGGTTGGATTTGCCGTATAGGCCCATATCAACAAGACAGAGCCAACCCGACGTTAACCTAGCCCATTGATACTGCTGTTAGCAGGGCGGCAAGTGAAGTATGCTCCAAATTTGGACCAACTTATTGTTTACATTTTACAACTAGGGGTGTTTTTGACTTGGGTTGGGCATCTGAAGCTTGTCCAAGCTAACCCATTTAGTTATCGGGTCTAATTCTCAAAGAATAGGTCAGCCCATGGGCCTAAACATTACATTTGCACAATGAATTCCCCTTTGCTTTTGGATATAGGGAAAAGGTTTTCCTACTTGAGGAGATGGGCATGAATCTCCCTTTGTTTTAAATATCCCAGGAGTGGGGGTGCATGAAAGAAGGTTTTTGGTAGGAGAAATCAGATGCATAAAAAGTTAATGGAGGTGGTACTACACATAACAAATCCCTCCATGAAGAAGACCTGTAACAAAGTAAAACCATCACATCATAAGACCTTTAATGCAGCAAGCGGGGTTGAAAATGAAGACAAAAATCTCTGGTTGGAGTTGGGGTTGGGGGGTTTGGGGACAAGGTGGGGTATATCCTCTATTAAGAATTTTGGATGCATTGCAAAAGATACATGCTTTGAGAAAGAAGACACTGGAATAGAAAAAGTTATCAAAATCACTACAATACATTTTAGAACAAGATTCTGTCCATTGTGGTAAAAATATGTGAATAGATTATTAGACACATCTACAAAATTTGTTACATACATAAGATAAATACCTATTCTATTGAAGTAAGCATCTAGCTCTAAGAATAATTAAATAATTATATATGAGGAACCATCAGTAGATACATACAAATCTTATTTTTATTTCGACCATTCATTTTGCAAACTTCAGATCTGAATCTGATTGACAAATATCAATATCTAGTATAGTGGATATTAATTACAAATATTAATTGCTTGATCTTAGAGCCCCTCTAGCATTTGGTAAGTCCAGTGATCCCTCATGCGGTCTATCATATTTCTTAATTTGAAAAGCCATAGAGACTACTTAGTTACTGCTTGAGCTGCACAGGGGCTACATTCTCCTCTTGCAACTGGCTACTAAATAACAAGCCAGTTACTGTTTCCACCACCCATACTTCATCACATGGAGCTCCTGCTTTGGGGTGTCCTTTTCACTAGGTGACACCAGAATCAGACTAGTACATGTTACTTACTTTTAGGTGGGCGCCCAAGGCATATCATGTGAGTGTTGTCTGCTCAAAGTCGTGAATTCCGTTCTAAATAGGAAAGCCACAAAAGTGGGGTGGGGTGGTTGAAGAATACAATAATTCCCTACTCATTTGCCCATTAATTGGTGGGTGTCTTCATGGAAAGCATAATAATCATCAAATCACTTTTCTTCAAATTTCTTTGTTTGACCCATTTTGTCTCCAAAGTCCAAATCTTTCAGAGTATCGAATCCATGCACCAGCACGGCTAGGCAAATTTGAATTTGTGAGTCCATTATTGTGGATGAATGGGGCATCTCAGCCTGTTTGGTAATTTTATTTTAAAATAAAAATATAGTTAAACATCAAATCAATAAAAATAAAATATAAATAGGTTATAATTATATTTTATTTTTAGTTATTTGGTATGAGATATTTTGATTTTTTATATAGAAAAGTGAATTTCTTTTTGTCTCTTAATGGAGAAAAGATGTTGGTAAATAAAGAGAAAATTTGTATTTTTGATATGACCCCTTGTTTTAAAAATGGAGGATGTTCTTGACTTTTATTAAACTAGTAAAGTGCCAAATGAGCCGAAGCACCTCGGTTGCTCGGACTCGAGCTTGGTATTTTTATAATATTATTTCAAGTGGAGCATGCTATTATAAATGTACTTATAATTTCATATAATATAAGTTTATGTATAAGGAAACAAATCAAGACATGCTCAAGCTTATTTTGGTTTGAATTGTATATAATTGAGCTTGTACTCTAGCTCATGTTTCAAATATGTCAACTTCAGCTCGATTTGGCTCTGTTGTATGACTATCCATTTTTCAATCGTCCATTAAATCTTTCTACTGATTGGACCTGAGATGGATAGGAAAAGGAATAGCAGTCTAGTCAATACCCATCTCTCTAGTGGCGACCAAGAAATTCGTTTGAAGGGTATGGAACTATGGATCCAAACAACCAATTGTGTTTTCGGAACAAGCCAAGGATTTTCATGAGGGTTTTTAAGAGCAGATGTCTGATTTTTAAGAAAATTTTTGAAGTAGAGCTATAATTTTCGTTGTGGATTTAGAAGTGGACCGAGATCTAACACGTGTGACCACCCCCACATGGATATAGTTGGGTTAATCCCCCCCCCCCCCCCCCCCCCATGGATATAGTTGGGTTATTCGCCCCCCCCCCCCAAAAAAAAAAAAAAAACCCCCCTCCCCCCCCACCCCCCCACCAAAAAAAAAAAAAAAAAAAAAAAAAAAAAACATAAAAGAAGGAATTTTTTACATGAGAATCTTATAATTCCGCCCCTGAGCACCTTTGAATCGAACAAGTTGACAATTCATTTCAGCAAGAATTTTGGATGTGCCATGTCAACCTCTTTCCATTGAAGGTAGAACCCTAGTTTTGATTCCTTTTGTAGGCAAGAATTTTTACCGGATTGCATAAAGGAATGGTGCAGCACCACCAAGATTACTTTTTCAATTTATTGATGGTGCTCTAAGTGGATGGAGCATAAGAATATACTTCATTTCAATGACATTCACAAACGAACTTCCCAAAGTCAATCTATTCCGCGAGAATTTGAAGAGCAAAAGGGCAAGTTCATTTTATTCATCGGTAAAAGTAAAGTAAATTAAATTGAATGTCAAATCAATAGAAAGAATAATAATTAAATAAATGTACAGTATAAGTTTTGGTAAAGTATAATTTGTGTTTGATTTGCATGAGGTAAAATAATTTAAGAGAGAGTGTTTGATTTGCATGAGGTAAATAATTTAAGAGAGAGAGAGAGAGAGAGAGAGAGAGAGAGAGAGAATGTGGTTAATTAACCACTTGTCTTTTATGCTGAATTTTTTTTTGGCTGTTGGCGAAGTAAAATAAAGTTTAGGCATTTGAAACTTTACTTTCTCACTCGTTATGACAAAATAAAACATGGGTAAAATAAAATCTTGAGTGTCTGGAATTACTTTAGCCCATGAAAAACAAACATGCTTGTGTCATTTCTATACCCTCATGGGGATTTGCTTATGAAAAAATCATTTCTTAATAGGAATTTAAATTCTCTATATAAATAAAAAAGTTGAATATTGTACAAAGTATATATTATATGAGAAAAATAAATTTAGTGAGAGTTCATAGCACAACTTGTAGCTGATGCATGTTGCAAACTTAAGATCTTACATTTGAGTTTGTATGCTGAGATTACATTATATCCTATAACATTTTAATATATTTTAGTTGTTAAGTAAGGTTCAGAGGCCTAGTCCAATCGGGTCTTGACCATCATTATCATTAAAGCCTTGTCCTAACTATAATGAATTCAGCTACATAAATTCTATTATATTTCTATTCTGAGCCAAATCCTTGAATAGGCTTACACATTTCCAAAATTATTACTTCCCTAGTTAGAGATCAACCCGTAGCAGGGACTTAACTTGAAAAAAAAAGTTATATAAACTAAATGGATCTTGGTCTAGGTCAACCATGGATCTTACTAGAACGTGATTTGGGGTGTTATGGGCTTGGCTAATCAAGCATATCTAGACCCAACCCTACTTTAGAAAGCGCATGCCGGTATGTGACCCAAGCCCAACACAGGCCATAAATGTCAGGACCAAGCCTGCCCATTTAGTCAATTGCGCAGGGCTGAACTGGGCTTTTATGAGTTATATGGGCTTTTTAGTAAGACAACTATCACTAAATTATAAGCATTGATTATTTAGACGGGCTGGGTCAGGGTTTGGAATCTCTATCGCTTAATCTAAGCCCGGCCCAAAGTGGGTTTGGCCCTTAAATGCTATCCATTTACATCACATGGTTTTGTTTAGTCCTTCTCTCCCTGCCAACATCTTAACTGTTCTCTCATTATATATATTAAAGTAAATGGGGAGGTAGGCTGTGAGGGGTGCTACCTCAACACCCAATTATTCTCCTTTTAGAAAAATACAAAAGAAAAAAAAGGAGGGAGACTTTGCCTTTCAAGTGGGGCCTTCTCAATCTCTTCAAATCTCCTAAAATCTCTCCATCCCCTCCCATCTTCCCTAAAGAATCTCTCATTTAGATTAGCATCATATCATATTAAATCTCAAGTGTTGCTCTCTCTCTCTCTCTCCCTCTCTCTCAAATTTATAAATGACCCATTGATGTTTGAAGATAAAACACTTGCTTTTTTATATTTATAAAAAAACTGCATTTATCAATCACGGGCCTATTTATGTACAGTGATCACCATGTACTCTTACTTTTGTGAAATGAATCCATGATGGAGATTGGCATAGGAGAGAAAAATATTAGATATCCTCTTCTGATAATTTTATAAAAAGAAAATAAATTGGAAGAAACTCAAATATAAAAAAATAAAAAAGTGTTTTTTCTCTTCTTCTCTCTTCCCTTCACTTTCTTTATTAGTGAAATTTCATACCATGTTATGTGGATGTACCCAACATCCACCCACCCAAATAAAGAATAATTGCAATCAATCAACACCTTCTAAATTATGGGTCATACTATGGATACTATTTCATGTATACTATTTTTCTGTGCTGAAGAAAAATAAAGATTTGTGGGGATAAGCACATGGTATTGTTGTTAGAACTAATAGTATAAGGGTTCTAGCTTTTGGTCAGATTCGAATTTACTGGACCGTTGGATCGATTGTGTACCGATTCGAATGGATTTTTTTTTAGAAAATAAAAAATTTCATTCTCATGAGGAAATAAAAATATGCATAAATTAAAATCATTTTGTTTCACAAACAAGTTCAAATGGGTTGGCTTTGTTTTATTGGCCTTTGAAATTATCAATGTGTAACAAAAACTTGAATGCATTTCTTATTACTAATATTATATATATTAACAAAATCCGCTTTTCTATATCTTCTTTAGTAATTATTGTTGTTGTTATTATTTTTATGTTGTTGTTCAATGAATTTTTTTAGCGTTATATTTGTAATAATTTATTGTTGATGTTGACCACTTGTATTTGCGATTGAAGATGTGTTGATTGTTTTTATATAAATATGCATGAATATATGCTTATATGTTTATAATTAACTTTGATATCTCATAAATTTAAAATGTAATATCTTACTTTTTGCCCCGGGCTAAGCACGGGGCGTTGTTGCTAGTATTAGTTAAGTTCTTCTAATCCTTGTAGTCTTTGTTGGACAACTTATACCTCCACCCATGGATTCTACACATATGCCTATGGGGCCAATTTCGTAGTCAATCGTTCTCGCATCTTTATGTAGCTTCCCTATGTGATAAACTAGGGCTATGTGTAGTTACAAAACCCTCAGGACATGTCGACCATTTTAGACACCTTGTTTGTTAGGAAGGCAACAGGAAAGTGACCTTAAATAGTGCTTGTAGGGAAACTGAAGAGTCTAGATTTGGTGGTCAGGAGCAACCACTAGTTTGTTGGTTCCCTTTTCATTGTATGTTGATGGAGCCTATTTCCTTCCTGCATTCAGGTTATTAAATCAATTCATATCACAATGGGTTTGTATGGAGGGGGTTCAATGAGTTGGTAAAATTTGAAAGTAATTTTGAGTCTCAGTGTAACAGACTCATGAGTTCTAACTTTTAAGGTGGTTAAAGTACTAAGTATTTAGCGCATTGGCTGTATCGGTGTGATTTTTAAAATGGGTCAAACAAAATCAGAAAAAAAAAATCAAGAAAAATAGAAAATCCTAGAATTTGCACTCTTTGGAGATTATCCACCCCACTGTGTACAGTGTTTAACCTAGTACAAGATATTGTTTTAACTGAAGGAGATTCTTGTGAGGCAGACAAGAGGGGAACTTTTTTTTTTTTTTGTTTGCCATGAAAGAGGGATTGCATAAATAAGAAAGAAAACAAGGCTTAACGGAGAACCAGAACCAACATACACACATCAACTGCAAACAAAACACGACTAAAGAATAAAGAAGCAACATAGAGTGGAACTCTACAGTGAGGCCTACTTACTGAGAACTTCATAAATTCTTCATATAGAAATTCTTTGAATTCCACTAAAGAAACATGCACTCATATATGGAGTAACCCCAAATTTTACCCCAATAGTTTCCACTAGAAGATTGACCATGTAATAGAAGAATGTAATAAAGCATAAATTGTATTAATTTTTTTGTCCATTTTTTCTCATTATATCCCTAGATACTTGAATGTTCCTACTCTTCCCCTTGCCCAATTTGATAGGTGCTCTGGGTATGGGGTTATGATTTGATTGTTTGTGTGCTTAGATTAAATACCTGCTTTAAGTGCCGCAGTGTTGTTGTTGTTGATTTTTTTTTTTTTTTTCCTTCAAATGAGATTTCTCTTTCAACAAAAAGAAAACCACTGGTGTGAAAGCATATCAAAAAATAAAAATAAGAAATGTAATCGACAATGATCTTTCATGATATGGTCCACTCATTAAATTCTGAACCCTTAAAAAAATGCACATTGCAATTTGCAACATCTTGAGATAAGAACAAGGCCAACATCTCCTTTACTTGCATTGATTATTAAAATAAATACCACTCCATTCTACTTAAATAGAGAAGGATGGAATTTTGAGACTTTAAAAAGGCATGGCCAAACTCAGGGAATGTCGGATTCCACGCCAACCCAAACATATAAAACCACACTCTCACACCTTTATTCCTCTCTCTGTCTCCCTCACAAATCCAAAGAGATTCTCTCACACATTTCCCAAGGTAATTGAGCATGCAGTAACAGGCCCACCAAGGACTCTCCTTTTCTCTCAGCTCTATTTCTATCTCAGCGGCTCACTACCTCTTTATAAAGGCCAGTCAGAGATGGCTTGGGTGAAGCCCTTCCAGGCTTCGCTCTAATGGGCCTAGTACTCTAGGCCTCAACTTCTATTATGGTGTAGCCTATTATGGTTTTCTAATCTTAGGATCCAACAATTTTAATGAGATCTGGTCCAACTTTGTGCCCAATTAATCTAACATCCCTATCCAGACACAGGCCTAAATCTATTTTATTGGACATGGGTTGAGTCAGAATAGTTTACAATTGAGATGAGGGTCATTTGTCTACATTTAGAACTCCTGAGAACTCATTGTGAAGGAAGTTTTATCAAAGGAGTACTGTACAGGTCACTAGTGAGGTTTAGTCTGAGGTGAAAAAGTTCAGATGATATCATCATTTCTCAGTATAAAAGTTAGTAGGTGATAAGTGGATGATCATTTAGGACTTGTTTGTTTGCATGAAATTAGATTTTTTTTAAATCATGGTAAAATGGTTCCAACCAAAGAACATTGAAGAGTAAAGTGGAGATGTAAATGGCTCGCACCATGACTTTTCTAGGATTTGATTTACTATGGTGATGTTAGGGTATTCATTTTTCATTAAAGAGGAAATTATTTATGACCATTTATGGATCTCTAACTATGTTTCTTCAAAATCTTAGCTATTTTTAGAAATATGTTTCTTTGAATTCCTTAGAATTCAATTTTATGCAAACAAAGGGCCCTTAGATTTACGGCCCTTTGTGGATCATTTTCACCTTTATACTTTCACTTTTAGCACATTTGATAGAGCACTGCTTATACATACATCTCATGAATTCAATATCTAATTACAAACATAAACTGTCAAGCCGCAGGGCCGGCTTGAGAAAACTTGAGACCTAAAGCAACAATTCTAAATGAGGCTTCAAATTATATATTATTCTCTATTTCTTGTAAGTTTTGAATATCTAAATTCATATTTTCTTGTAGACATATTTATTATTTATAAATTATAACTAATAATATTTACAAATACAATGAACAGTAATTATAATAAAAATACAATATGAGCTTGGAATTAAAAAAACCTTAAAAGCATGAAAAATAGAACCTGATTTAGTGATTTATCATTGTTTGCCGTAAAGATTGTAGATGTGAATGAGTTTTGGATTTGATGCAATTTCTTCAATATGAAAAAAGAAGAAGAAAAAAACAAATTATATTTGAGTTACTGAGTTAAGATTAACATATATTATCAAAAATATATTATAACAAAACTCACATAGATTATAAAATAAAGATAGAACCAGATCAATAAACCCTTAAAGAAATTAAAAAAAATAGTTAGATGCTTATGTGAGAAATAATTGAATTAAATCTAACGTTCATTTGAAAAATCACACCGGTGATGCGGCGAGTGGTTGAGATTTGTTGGGATTTGGAAAAGATACTACACAGAGAAAAGGAAGGTTGAGAGTTGGTTTAATGCTTTTTTAGAACGTGAAAAGATGACTTTAATAGGATGTGGCACTAATTATTATTACGAGGCCTTATTTTTTTTTGGGAGAAAAAAAAATAGGACGATAGTTGCTTTTATGTTTTTTTGAAATGTGAAAAGATGACTTTAATAAGATTTGATACTACATGGCTTTATTTTTTGAGGGGTCTAAAGTAAGGGTTTTTCTTGTCCTATGGTCGAGCGACCCTTGTCTAAAGAGAATATATCACAATTTTTTTTATTATCTAATTCTTGTGAATTTAAAGTGAAGAGGCTTTTTTTTTCTTGTCTAAAGGGCATTAGAGAGGTGAAGAATAAATGATCAAAGGTGGAGATCTAAAGGAGTCCACTAAATAGTTAGGAACTAAATTTACAGGTCATTAGCGGGAGGGCCTGACTCTACGGACTTTTATCGTTCACTCTCAGCCAATATGATATAACACATCATTTTTTCTTTTTCTAGTCTCACACATCAGCTTTGGGGGATTATCTATCATTACCTTTTAAGTGGGAGGGCCCCACTCCGCGGCCCGTTCAAATTGATTCCTGCACCGCTCTTGGGGGACCCGCAGGAGAAAAATATAGCTAATGATGAGATACATTTGCTCAGCCTGTCAAATCCTACGAAACCAGTTTCAATTACTTTCGAGTTGTTATCTCTTTCAAGTCTGGATCATATGAGAGTAAATGCGTCCTTTGGTCTTCCTTTTGTCTTTCTTGGTTTTTTGGCCATGGGCTCTAGACCAAGACTTGACTAATTGGGTCAAAGCTTGCAGCCTGAGGCCAGATCCATTATTTTCTGAGTCAGGCCTAACCCAAACCATTTAGTATCTAGCACGTGATAAAGGGCATTGGAGGCTCTTAGCCCCTCTTTCTGCACAACCCTTGGAGTACCCACTGAGTTGTCTCATCCATGTTACAACATTTGGTCTAAACTCAATCTCACATGTAAATCATGTTCTCATAAGTCCGTCTCAGATTTATCCCATGGACATTTGTGCAGGTTTTGCAGACACCACCTACAGGAAATATCCTGTGGGGGTGAAAGACATCAAGATTCTCATGTCATAAAAAAAATAAAAAAAAAGGAACTTTGTTTTTCACATTTTCAAGTTTTTTTTCTACCAAAGATTTTAAAATTTTATCATCTTACTTTTCAAACTTCTCTTTTCAAAGAAAATTTATGATTGGCCAATTAAACTATATTTCTGTTTTCTTCCGATCCCTTTCTGCAATCTAAAAGATTGATTGGTTGTTTTATGAATAAAATGCTTTATGAATATTTTATTCTGTTATGAGTGGAACCAGTGGCAGTCTTGTTAGTAGTGTCTCTTTTTCTACCAGACCTCTGGTTCTCTTTCTCATGTGTCTGACAAGAGAAATGAGTGATGTAGAGCATGAGAAGCTCTGCTACTTGTAGATTCTCATGAACATCACCTAGAAAGCATAAGAGAAAAGAACCCATCAAGGGTCTGATCAGTTCTCACTCCATTGAAGCACTCCTTCAAGATCCCCCAGATAATCCCAACTGCTGCTTGTATCTGGGTGTTGCCGTTGTGGACCTGTAATTCATGGAAAAATGGGGAAGAAGGGAAGCTGTTTTCTCTTTGGTGGTCTTGTTTTGGACTACTGCTAGTGGTTTGCTTTCTCCCAAAGGTGTTAACTTTGAAGGTAATATGAATGCCTCCTTCAATTCTATGAAATGGGTCTTTCGTATTAGCAAAAGATGAAGCTTTTTTAATGCTTTGATTTTTTTTTCCCCTTTCAGTCCAAGCTCTGATGGATATCAAGGGATTTCTGGAAGATCCTCATGATATTCTTGAGAATTGGGATCAGGATTCTGTTGATCCATGTAGCTGGACTATGGTTACTTGTTCTCCTGAAAATCTAGTGATTGGACTGTAAGTCTTTTTTTTCTTTTTTCTTTTTTTAATACATGTTCACAGAAGGAATGGATTTCTGCTCATGTTTACTTGTTGATTGCACAATACAATCATCTGTTGTGACTGCTGTCTTTCTCTTTCCCTCAGAGCTATGATGGAATGTATGAAACTTGAATGTACTCTTACCATAGGAATGAAAAGAGATTTCAAGTTGTTTTAATTTTGTTTTTGTAGAGGGACTCCAAGCCAGAACTTGTCTGGAACTCTTTCTCCAAGCATAGGGAACTTGACCAACCTTCAGATTGTGTAAGTTCACATGAAAAGACACATGGGTATTCATTGTTTCTCTTTCATTGGATTAATGAAGGATGTTTTGCAGGCTATTACAGAACAACAACATATCAGGACAAATTCCAGCTGAAATCGGGAAGCTCCAAAACCTACATACACTTGATCTTTCTAACAATCTCCTTACTGGGAAAATTCCATATTCTTTAGGCCAGTTGAACAACCTTGTGTACTTGTGAGTAAAATAATGCTGAGAAGCTGAAATGTCATGTTTTGTATTTTTAGTTCTTGTGACAGAGTCTGAAGAAGAATACACACGTTTCTGAGGTTTGAATTTTCTCAAGTTCCCAGTCTAAATCTGAAGAAGAAAATCAACTCGGTTTATTGCCGAGCTCTCTCTGGCAATCTTATGTTCCGCTAGGATCATTAAAAGGTGGCCCCACATTTGTCATTCATTCATTTGGAGGATAAGATGGTTGAAGAAAAAAACGCTTACATTTTTTTGGATTGTTGAAATATTGTCTTCTTGGTTCTGAATCTCATATTGGGTATATGAATTGGGATCAGGAGGCTTAACAACAACAGTCTTTCAGATGCAATACCGCCGGCCTTGGTTAACATCACCCAACTCGCATTTCTGTAATTCTCTCTCTCTCTCTCTCTATATATATATATATATATATCTATCTCTATACACACACATCTAGTGGAATTTGTAGTTAAAGAAGGCTTCTTTGGTTTCTATGCTTTAGGGACTTGTCTTATAATAATTTGAGCGGTCCCGTACCAAGTTTTCCTTCTAGAAGATTCAGGTAAGGGCTCAAGACTGTTTAATTGCCCTTAATTTATAAAGCAGAAAGATTAAATGCTGAAACCTTTTTCTTTCTCCCAACTGAAGCATTGTAGGAAATCCTCTGATCTGTGCTACTGGCAAGGAGAGAGATTGCAATGGGACAGAACCAACGCTGCTTTCCTCCTCGAATAATTCACCAAGTACTTTTATCAGCAGTTTGATTTTCAATATGTTCTCTCTGTTTCTTCTTCCTTTTTTTGACAAAGATCATCACTCATTGTGTTCATGTGTATGCCTGTGTGTGCATTGGGTTGGGGAGTGGGATGGGGGTGGTCACCCCTTTAATCCATCTGCACATGAGAGAGAGAGAGAGAGAGAGAGAGAGAGAGAGAGAGAGAGAGAGAGATTACTACAAACAAATGTCTGTGCTGTACAACAATCTTATCATTCACATCATCATCTATTTAGGGTCAACTTTGTGAAATCTACATTTTTACTCAACCCTATATGATGCCATGTTCTCTTTAACTCCACAATGTTAGAAATAGAATAACATTAATGTGATGCTTTGGTTCTATCTAGAGTCTTTTTCTACCAGTCAATTGACTTTTGGAGTGGAAAATACTAGAGAAACAGAAATCTCACCTGCCCTAAATTTCATTTTTCTGTGCTGCCTTATGCTCAGTAGAATCGATAACTATTCATTATGCAAAACTATGCACTCTGACTGCAATTTGGGCTTTCACACCTATTTACTTTTTGTCTTTTTTTCTTTTTATGAAATAAATCTATTCCAACCTTTAAACATTTCTCTCGGTGCTATTATAAATTTAAACTTGTGTTTTCATTATCCACTGTCTTCATGACTTTTTAACTCGGTATGCATTTTGTAAGTCTTCGATTTCTTCAGTTCTGACAGAAATGCCTATCCTTGTTTTGATCCTCACCTCTCATTTCATGTTTTTGAAGGTGGCCAATCTTTGAAAAGACCCACAAGTCACAAACTAGCACTTGCTGTTGGTACAAGCATTGGTTGTACTTGTTTGCTCATCCTTGGATTTGGGATTCTTCTCTGGAGGAGACACAAAAATAATAAACAGAAGTTTTTCGATGTCAATGGTAAGTAAAAAAGGGGGGAAATAATAGAAATACCAGCATCCATCAACAGGAAAAAAATTAAGCCAATCATTGATGATCATCGACTAAGTTACACTCATGAATGGGTCAATTAAGTTTTCCTCCTAGTTGCAATCAGTTTGAATGTTTTGGTGGAGTGATGGTTCTCTTTGGATTTGAGAAAAAACAGTACTACTTTCTTTATGTGCTGCCCAGCATCCGAATGGATCTGATAAAACATTCATACTAGTTACAATTGAGAGGACATTCAGACACTCCATAATACTTTCATTGCTTATTCAATCCTTTATATTCGCAGAAGAATTCACCTTGTCAACTGTTTTGATTGAATTAATTGTACCTTCGTTTTCAGACAAGCATCACGAGGAGGTTTCCCTTGGGAACTTGAAAAGGTTTCAATTCAGGGAGCTTCAGATTGCAACAAATAACTTTAGCAGCAAGAACATACTTGGAAAAGGTGGCTTTGGAATTGTGTATAAAGGTTCTCTCCAAGACGGAACTGTTGTCGCTGTCAAAAGACTAACGGATGGGAATGCTGCTGGTGGAGAGATCCAGTTTCAGACTGAAGTTGAGATGATTAGCTTAGCAGTGCACAGGAACCTTCTTAAGCTTTGTGGGTTTTGTATGACAGCCACAGAAAGGCTTCTTATTTACCCATACATGTCTAATGGGAGTGTTGCTTCAAGACTCAAAGGTAATAAAATTTTCAAATCTCTGAATCCTAGGGCTAGATGACTGGTTAGAACTACCACAGATTAATAATAACTCTATCTCAAACTCTAACTCCTATAGCTAGATGACTGGTTTAAACGTCAAGAATTTTTATAATGCCTACGTTACTTGGAGATAATGTGCGGGTGTTACATGGTGACACTGTTAAAACCAGACAGATTGGCATGTTTGTCATACAAATATCACAAATTTCTGTAAGTTTTAGTCCATAAATGTACAAGAGAGAGAAAACATCTTCTTCCATATGAATTAAAACAATATTACATATTGTTGAAGTGCAGAGTTAAAAGATTAAGTCCTCCCTAAATCCTAGCGGTGCAATGTTTCTTTGGCAGTCATTCCATTAATGTGAGATATGCAGGTTCTTCTTCTTCTTTTCTTTTTTTCCCTGAATATATGTTTCCTTGTCTCAGGGATTAATACTATAGGGAGAGGCTTCTAAAGTATTCCTTCTTTCAGTTTCCATCATCTAATATATACTAACTCGGATTTAGTGTTCATCAAAAACCAATTGTTAAATTCTGGCAACAATCATAAGCTTCATGGATGTATTGTTTAAATTGGACATACCAACTGACAGGCAGGGGTCATGGTCAGTCTCTGGTACAAAAGTTGCCACAATTGGCTGTTTCTAACCATTCAGTCCATAAACTTTCCCAAAATGTAGCTCTTAACTTTTCTTGATTAAAAAATTGTCAGCCATAAGCTAGATAGATATGCAATGTTTCTTACTTTTCACTATTATGTGTTTCACAAATTCAATCGATATGTGAAAATGTATCAAAATACTTGAAGTATTAGAGGAATATAAGCAGTGTATAGTACTTTTAAAATACCACAGTAAAAGGTAAATTAGATTTCTCAAAGTACATGTGATGCATAGTAAAGAAAGAGAGAAACATAAGAATTGGAATGAATTTGATTCCTTTCAATGTGAGCAGTCACTACTTCTTATAACAGCTGTCTACTCTATTTAGGGCATGATTACAGCAATTGATTTTTGGGGTGATTTCCCTTTAACTGGGCGATACTAATCCTTTAGGGCCTACTTGTTTACATAGATTAATAGGAATTCATGGTTAAATGAGCTCCGTCTTTAGGATTAAAGAGGTGAGGGGTGAAGGATATAAGGTAACCATGTAGATGGACCTAGACTTTTTTAGGATTTGAATTACTTGAGTGATGGCTGGGTATTCATTTCCCATCTTCCCTTGATTCTCTTTCCATAAAAAGCAAGGTTATTTGATGCTCATTTTTGGATATTCACCTTTGATCTTCATTTTTAACCACTCAGGTCATGAATTCCCATGTAGTATGTGCGAACAGGCCCTTAAGAGATTATTCCACATTATGGTACATCCATGGTGTGGTCCTCACTCCTCACATACAGTTGCCTGTAGCACTATCTAGTAACACATCACAATTATTCCTGATATTTTGAAAGTATTGCCATGTTATTGAGACACATTCAAGAAACAAGTTTTTCCAAGTAAATTGTAAAAACAAAAAAAAATCCATGAAATTGAATCTATAACATTATTATCCTGATAAAACCTGCAGAGGTTTTTTGAAAAAAAAACACTTAGGCTTCTATCTCCAAAGCCTTATAGTTTTCATTTATTTTTAATTGTTTAAAAAAAAATCTTCTTTATTTTCAATGATAATTCTCCCATATATCCCGATAAAAAACCCCAAAATCTGAAATATCTCCATGGATTTTATGCTGATTATGATATTTGTGAAAATGGATGGGACTGCATTCAGATAATGAAGCTTGCTTGTTAAAATATAGTCTATTTTTCCCTCTGTTTTAGGAAAACCAGCATTGGACTGGGGTACTAGGAAGAGAATAGCATTGGGAGCTGGAAGGGGTTTACTGTATCTTCATGAGCAGTGTGATCCCAAGATAATTCACAGAGATGTAAAGGCTGCTAACATTCTGCTCGATGACGACTGTGAAGCTGTTGTAGGAGACTTTGGGTTGGCGAAGCTATTGGATCACAGAGACTCACATGTAACAACTGCTGTTAGAGGCACTGTGGGGCATATAGCTCCAGAGTATCTCTCCACAGGCCAGTCCTCAGAAAAAACAGATGTGTTTGGTTTTGGAATCCTCCTCCTTGAATTGATCACTGGTCAAAGAGCTCTAGAATTCGGCAAGGCAGCAAATCAGAAAGGTGCCATGCTTGATTGGGTAAGGAAAGTTTAAGTGCAATTACTTCCTTTGCATTAATTGAAGTGTGACATTACAGATATGTGTATGCATTGATACAAGGGAGTGTTCTATATGATCCATATGTACCTCTGCTGTTTGTCTTCCTTACTAAGTGATTCCACCCTACATGTATGTGTTTTAAATCAGAGCATACAAATTGTGGGCTCCCTTGTGTTTACAACATAGACTATAAATTGCACAAATTTAACTAAATTTACCATCTTATTTCACCTATTTAGTTTTAGTCACTGGCCATTGAGGTATTTTCAATTGACATACAGTGTGCAATGGGTCCGATGGATGAGTTGCAACTATTGAACATGGTAGTGTTGAGAAATGCAAGCTGTATTCCACACCTTTGCTTTATTCATAGATTTGCATGTATACAGTACGAATGAACATGTGGTGTTTTCTTTTTACTCGTGAGAGAACCTTGCGTGTGCTTGCGATTTACAATAACATGCTAGTAGTATTTGCTTCTTAATTCAACTGAAAGAGCTATTTTTCAGTATGTAAACATATTTTGAGTCATTTCTCCAGCTTCCCACATTGACAATTTCTGAAATTTTTTCACTACTGTTGCATTTCTTGTTGATTCATAATATCAATGTTTCCCAGGTCAAGAAGATTCACCAAGAAATGAAGCTTGATATGCTCGTAGACAAGGAATTGAAAAGCAACTATGACCGAATTGAGCTTGAAGAAATGATACAGGTGGCTCTCTTATGTACCCAATATCTTCCAGGCAATAGACCCAAGATGTCTGAAGTGCTACGAATGCTCGAAGGCGATGGTCTCGTAGAGAGATGGGAAGCTTCTCAGAGAGCTGAAGAACACAGGAGCAAAGCTCATGAGTTCTCCTCATCTGAGAGATACTCCGATCTCACAGAGGACTCTTCCTTAGTTGTTGAAGCGATGGAGCTGTCCGGTCCAAGGTAAATTATCACGCTAAAAAAAAAAAAGAACAGAGTAGTCAAGCTCTCAAGCTGCAGCATAATTCTGATATGTTTTATCCGTTCAAAAGAACAATAAAAATCTGTAACTGTATATAGCATATCGGGTCCAAAGGGCTCTAGATTTCATGTCATGCTCTTAAGGTAAGGGAGTAGGATGAAGATTGCATTCTGAGTCATGGGCTTTGTATGAACAATGTGATTGACCTGCTTCTTGATTAGTTGATTTTTATGGAGGAAATAAAAAAAAATGGTAATAATGTGATAATAGAAACTATCTAAATTTTATCTTCATTTCTAACTGTGATTTTGCTCTTCAAAGTTTTGAATGAGGTTGTCAAATGAGATCAATATTGGAAGAGTCTGAAATCTCATTGTGTTGGGGCTTACTGCATAATGAATTTAGTTTATGAGCTATTTCTTGTAGAGCATAATTCTTTGTTCTTCTCCCGAGTCTAAAGTAGATTATATATGAAATCATCCAATATGCAAGTGGCCTGCACTCATTTCAATCAAGATGGCTCGAAATTCAAATGATGGACCCTGTTGTGCAATATCCTGCCTGTTAAATTTCTCCCTTGGTTATTTTTATTTTCATTCATTAGATTACATTGCACAATGTTGGTAAATTTGAAAACGCATTCAAAAAATGAGCGTAGAAGATATGAGAATGTTAAGATGTATGTGAGGTAAAACTAGGAAGATAGAATCAACAATGAAGTTGTTTGGAAGAAGCATTTAGGGATAGCAGCAATTGATAATAAATTAAGAGACTCATTTGAGATGGTTTGGATATGTCTAACGTAGGCAAATGACACTATCGGTGGAGATAAGCTTCTCTAGGCAAGTTTATAGCCCCTCAAGGAAAATGGATAGGCTGTAGAGGACATAAATAGAAGTAATATGAATTGATTTAAAGAAGTGTAATGTATGATAAGATTTAGCACAAGATAGACTCAAATGAATAAACAAAGTTCAATAGTTGACCCAACATAGTTGAGACAAGACCTTTAATGATGAGATTCCAACCGATTCAATAAAATCGTCTCAATAATAAATCTATACTATGCCAAAAGTACATTGACATGGCAGATTTTGGTGCCCTTTCAGCCCTGTTTAGTTGCAACATTACGAATGGGGCAAGAAAAAAGGGGGCATTAATTTTTTTTTTCATAAAAAAGGCATTGTCATTAACTTTCAGCTCTTGGTGCTTTGATGGCATGCAGCTCGGGCTTACTCATTTTCAGACGGGCTGGGCTTGGACTTATATTTTAGAAGTCGGGCCAGGCCTGGATATACTCAGTCCAGCCCAACCTGGGCCATGAACACCCCTAGCTCCAGACTAAAATTGGGCCTGGACCTGAAAGATTTCTCATGGGCCAGATTGCTGTAATCTCCTAGAAACCAGTCTGGAGGGCAGACCTCCGGGGCGAACAGCTGAGCCCAAACTGGTTCAACCATCCAGTTTAATGCAGATCATCTGCAACAATATATATTTAAAAACAATTAAAACATACGTCCAACCCATTCAACCACCAGGTTTGAACAATTTCTACAGGGTTAAACCAGTTTTGACCCATTTTCCCTGGATCTTATTTAACTCCACTGATGAAGGTATCTGTTCCCACCAAACTGGACCAGTTTTTCAGGTTCTAGCCAGCTTCTTCTGGTGTGGGTACTAACATCCAAGATGGGCTCAACCATTGTGGAATAGCCCAAACCAATCATATGCCAGAGGCGCAGAAGTTAATTACTTGAAACCATGCAGGTCTATGGAAATGACTATAATGTCATATAAAGCACCATCTCTACCAACAAGAAATGGTACACAGCATATAGCAGCTTGATGACCAAATTTTGAGCTTTTCTACTTTTAACCCTACCATTATCTGTTGCAGCAGATGAGAAAATACCTTTGAATTCTTTTCCAGTCTTCTGAATCTCTTCCTCATGAATGAAGAAAACAAACATAATTGGAGAGAGAAAAAAAAACCACCTTAAAAAAGAGCTCATACAGTAATTATTCATATGTAGCTCAAAGGCATCCGTGGGAAGAAACATCAGGAGAAAAGTACCGGTAACAAGTAATCTATTAATGTAGCCTTGGGAAAAAGGGGACTACATTCCAATTGACTCAATCAGCAGTTTAACCTTGATTATTTGAGAATCTTGTGATGTCCTTGACTCAAATGTACACATTTCAAAAGGAACCTTCTCTTCAAACTCAAAAGGAACTGCCTCGAGCGCTGTTAGTTTCCTCCAAGAGCTTCTATAAGAAATTGATCAGTTTCCTACTGAAGAACGCATCCTAGAAATTGAACTGCAAAGGCGATCATCAACCCGCCACCTTGTGAAAATAGATAAAACCCACGAGCCCAAAGTTAAAAAAGGAAAATTGCAGTGCAGTGCACATTTTTATAGAGTGTGTACACTGTCTTGTATTTGGCATTGGGGTACGCAGCAGCTTCAATTCCGGTAAAAAGCCTTGAATAATAACACACTGATGCCACCAACTGCCAGTGTGAGAATCAGAGGACGTCTGAGAGAATCAACGTCAGTTGTTCTGCTTATACCATCTGTTCTTCCCTGGCGAAGCTCTCCAATGTTCTCATGTAGAAGATTGCTGAGGTTGTCCATCTGATGGATGATCTGGCGCTGACCTCTTGCAATGAGTGTAATCTGGAATTACAACAAGTGTCACTAAATTGGTGATATGGGGCTAGTTATAGATTAATTTTGCTTTTTTTGGGTGTGTTATCATCAGTTTCAGTAGTTTACAGGCATAATATAATGATCCAGATCATTCGCCTCATGGGCTTGACCATGATAATAAATGGTAATGATGAAGAGCCGTTGGTGTTGTTTCTTTCTGAATCTGAGAATTCTCAACATTAAAATTTTAGGGTTTGACCAACCACGATGGAGCCCATCTAGTCAACTTTCAACTGCATACATCAACCGAATGATGGACTCCAGTTATTCATGTTCAAGGCCTGCCTAAGGATACGATGCCTATCCTTTCTCATCTAAGATAATATAATTCCTAGTCCCAAGCTCAACTTCACTCAATATGCTGTATAGATTGGTTCTCAAGTTTTGAGCATGGTATCAATGCACCTGCCAAAGATACTTTTGGACATTCCTTGCAGAGCAAAAGCAGTGGAACGTTCTTTTACAAATATATATATATATATATATATATATATATAAAATAAATAATAATAATAAAAATTACACCCTTTGTTTTGGGCAGGCCAAAAGGCAAGGGATGTCGGTGCCCAAAACAAATGAAAATAGTAATTCACCTAATCTGAGAAAACCTTCACTCACTCCAAGCATCTGATGCTTTAGACAACCATCCCAAGCAGCAAAAATACATGTAGAAGTTGATGTGGATAGAATCAAAGGAACCTTAAACTATGCACACTGTATTTTCCAGACAAACCTAAAACCAATGGGAACGAAAATGAAAGATATGAACAGAGATTATTAATGAGGGATCTACTTACCTCTTCTATTAACTGAAAATCCTTGGCCAGTTGGTTAGAAGACGATGAATTCGGTAGTATGGATCCAGTCAAGGTACCATTGCCCAAACCGGTCATGAAAAGAGAGGTGGGTGCAGAGCCATTGCAGGCTTCACCTTGCATTGCTAGGTTTTGCTGGCTAGTTGAAGATTTCCTGACAGTGAATTTGGAATTGAGTTCTTCAATGTGCGATGTGAACTCATCCATCCTCTCATTCAAAGTGGATATCTGTTCTGAGAGTTGAGTGATGACTCCCTAAAAGGTATAGGACAAATCATAAAAACAAGATACCGATATAAAAAAAATGACAAGCCTGCACCAAAAGAGCATTAAGATTTAAGACAATAAACTAAATGCTTTGTGAGAAAGTTAACAAGAAAAGGTCTCCTTTCCACAGGGGCCTCAATAGAGTTTATGAGTGCAACTAAATGAACCCCAAATCACAAGCAGCTTAAAGTTTTGACTGAACAAGGTTCCAGAATACATTCAGGGTGGCAGGAAACCATATAGACCGGGCTCTATGTTTGTGCGTATGTGCCTTCTGCATGACAAATGATTATCAACGCCAAATGCTGATACTCCTATGGGCTAGAAAAGTTGAAGAAAAACAATTTATGCCTAATAAGATAGCCACCCAAAAACACAAGGTGTATAACCATGCATTCCGCCAAAATGTTAGCATCAACTGCAATGAGCTATCTGGTTTCTTGACGATTTAAAGAAGCATGTTTGTTGACTTTCATGAATTCACCTGGTTTGCAACCATTGCGGACGCTTCAGTAGTTCTTGCTTCGTACCTTCTAGAGTTGCCAGCAAGTTCGGTTAGTTTGGCAAAATTCTTGTCTCCATGCGTTGAATAGGAGTGCGACAAACTTCTAAAATAGAAAATAGACCAGATTTGGGATTACAACATAGGTTTTCCTTAAACACACAGGAAATCATACAATAACTGATAGTTGATAAAATCACCAGTTCTCATGGAAACCCCAACAGTTACCAAAATAAAGGATTGAGTAGCTTTGCTGACTTTACAAAACTGGAAAATTGGAGTGCATAACTCATTGGAGTTAGAATGTAACTGCTCAATTTGGATTCTAGTCCACTTCGGATTGTTACTTGAATATTATTGTGGGGATTGTAAACTACAAATACCTTTAGTGTAACAAGCTCAGGTTTTCTTAGAGCTGTCCTGTGCATTGGGAACCACTTCATTCAACTAAATGTTCTGCCCTTTGCTCTCTACCAAAATTTCTTATTAGAATAAATTTAAAAAAAGGGTGTTGGTGTTAAAAAAATCCACTCCTTAAGAAGAAGGAAGTATAACAAAGCCTACGGGAAAAAAGAAGAAATCACGGTAAAAACATGCAAACTGTGGCATCGGAGGAACTAAAAAGGACCACAATGGACTTCACAGTATTTGTGCAAAACCCAATTTTGAGTTTTAGTTTTGTGCCATCCCAAGCTAGTTGAGAGTCCCCATTTTTATAAGTTCAGTATTACCAGTCAGCAGATCCTATGAGTTAGCTTTAAATTGGCAGTCCAAGTCTTATTGTATGTAAAGCAAGTTGTATTAGGAACGACATTTAAGTGATAGTGTTTGCATTAGAAATAGTCCAGGTGGTCATGCATCATCATACCAGGACTAAATGTCCCTCTTTTATGCAATAATGAAACTCAATATATGTAACCCGAGAGCACAGTGAGAACTGGGTGATGGGTGGGGGATTGAACAGCTATGCTGGAGAACGATTACAGCCCAAAAGATGGGGGGGGGGGGGGGGGGGGGCGCAAAAGATACCTCATCCATACATGTGTGTTAAATTATTTCAAGAGGTACCTCTCACTGGAGAACGATTACAGCCCTTTTGGGACCCAACGACAAGCAATAAAATACTATATATAGTCAGGCCGTTCCACATGTAGAGACGGACTTGACTACGGGACCCACATGAAAGAAGGACAATCATGACAGAGAAGGAGTTTGCATGGTCTCCCCTGTGACCTACCTTTGTGGAAAAATGAGTGACCATCTGATAATTGGAGGTACACCTTCGAGGGCCTCAACGTTGTCTAAATCTAATCCACTAGATAAAAGACGAATAAGTGGCAAGTTTGCAAGATCGATCCAAGGGCCTATGAAACACAGATGAGTTTCAAATTTTGGGTTAAGGGCTAATTCTTGGGAGATAGCATGTGGGTGTTTAGATTAATAATAGGTGGGTGAGGTGGGCCTCTCCGGCCAGGCTTCAACGCATAATGATGGCCAATCCCTGAAAAAACTGATGTGTGCGCGCTCGGTTGATTCTGTAGTATGTTAATTTACTTGGCCAATTTTTATGTTAACATTATGACAAGAGCAACAGTGTAAATAGTTCAGAAAAGAAATACCTCTTGAGATTCTTGTTTCTCATAGCAACTCTGTCTGCAGAGGCTCGAGAAAGAGCTTCTTTGGGGCTGGAAACCAGATCCTCGTCTATGCTGAGCTTCGTCTTTAAATCATCTGGTAGTGCCTTTGCACACATAAAAAAAGACCAATTTAAAATTATTAAATGAAAGCAGGACATGAAACAATTAGCTTAGTGAAATATTCAGAAAGATATCATACCATAACTTCATTTACGAGCTTTTCCAGCTGAATCTGTTCTATATAAGTACGAGGTATAAATGAACCCTCCAAACCCAATTGCTCTGCTACAGATTTTACGATCAAACGGTCTCTTCCTTGAACCTTTCACCAAAAATGAACACTGTGTTTTTAGCAAGTGATGAATTCTGTAAATGTAAATGTCAGAATCATGTGATGAACCAACCAAAATCACAATGTTAAATAACATAAACTGACGATCTTAGAATATATAACTACAGCAGAGCTACTTACTGAGTTCTTTATATATATATATAATGCTGAAATAATTTTTGTTATTTTCATCAAGAAACCAGAAGTCTTTATTTAGTTGCTAACAAAACAATTCACCTTGTGTAAGGACCCGAACCAAATTTAGAATATTTAATTGATTTTTACAATTAGTTAATGAAATTAAATCAATTGGGGGAGATTGACCAACATTTGGGAATTAGGGAACAATTTTGATATGGGCGCAATTAAGGCATAATTGATTAATTAAATATGGGAAATTAAGAAATTAATAAGGATTAGTTAATTAATTAAATTAGATTGGATGGAACCCAATTCGGACCCATCTGAGTTGGACAACCAACTTTGGTATGTTTGATGCCATTAAGTTAAGAGGTATCCACAGTGGGTTGAGGCCTGAGGGTATACCATCTGCAGTAGAGACCACAGGGTTACAACAAAGACTCTGATTTAAAATAGGAGTCTCAAATCAATGGCTTGGATGCAAATAGGAAGCCAAATCCAACTTAGATTAAGAGTTGGAGTACAACTCAAAGAGGGACCCCAAAAGTAAATAAATAAGAGCTGTATGACCCTCATTCCACTTGCGTGCACAAAGCTCTCTCCCATTAGGCTCTCTTTCACTCTTACCTCTCAGCCAAACCAACTTGCTCTCCCAATGTAGTTTCTCTCTCTAGTTTCCCTCTCTAGATTCCTCTCTAGCATAATACACCCATTCATACTTTCTCTTTCTTCTAGGGTTTTGCAATTAGAAACCCTAAATAAGCCTGAATTTGGGGAAAATCAAGATAACGAAGGGAAGTGACCTAGGGTTTCAACCAAACGTGAGATTATTCGATGGATTTGACTCAAAGGCAAGTAAACAAATCTGAATTTTCATGCATGTTGCACGCGCGCGTGTGTGTGTGAGAGAGAGAGAGTATTACGGTCGCCACTACCACTAAGCATACCAGAGCGGTGTTCCATTATTAGAATATATCTTTTACATAAATTCATTCATCATGTTGTTTGGGTTGTGACAATTTTACGATGGCTATAAACCTACCTAACACAACCCTCCTCCTTTACCCAGGATTAGGAACAGGCAGTAAAAATTGGCACAGTATATCTTTTTCATAAATTCATTGTTTTCTCAAAATCCTAGGGATTTTAAGAGTGGTGATGGTGGTAGTTAGATGTTCATCTCCAGCAATGAGATTGGATAATGAAATTCAGTGGAAGATCCACTCAACTAGCACTCACCATATATAATTACAGTTATCCTAAAAATTGAATGATATGGAGTTATGCACACCATGTAACCACACATTTTCAACCCCAGATGCATTTATTTATATGATTTTTTTTTTTTTTTTGTCATTGCACTTGTTAGCATGATGTCAGACCACAATGATGAAGAGCTAAACAGGAGAAAAAATTACAGTTTTATCTACAGGGACAGGACTGGTATACCTGAACATAGCTGCGGTTCAACTGCTCCAACCAATCGATTTTCACAGAAACCCTATCATCGGAGAAAACATGGCTGCTTCTTTTCAAAATGGCTGCAATCGTATATCCCAAGGCCATTAGCCCACCAAGAAGGCGCACACTAACTTCAAAAGTGATTCTTGGAGATATGATGAATGGAATGTCGGTGACCCATTCCTGAAATCAATGGAATGCACATGTGAATTCAATAGTTGGACCTTTAATTCGGGTACACTTTTCAACTGCTGCAAACAAATGCAATGACCAAGAATTGCATAGAGAGGTGAATACAAATTATAGAATATATGATTGCAAGTTTATTAGAGAAAGGTAGAATACAAGTTCACTTCTACACTGGATTACACTAAAGATGAGGAAAATCGATCATCCATGCTGGTTGATAAAGTGTGAGGATCCTCTCTTCTTATCGACAATACAAGTCTAGGATATTACCTAGGAGGCAGGTGGTAATGTGGTTTTCAGAACGACACTTAAAACATAGAGAAGCATATGAAAAGAATCATATGCATGTGTATCTACATAGCAAGGAGCCAAGATTTTTCCATTTTCTGAGATTTTTCCAGGTCTGACGTGTGTTGGACATGCATATGCCTGTCAAACACACATTGACATACATAAGTTTCATTCTTGTATTAGAAGTCTGTTTTCTTGTAACTTTAATCATGTAGAACTTTTATATACCTTCAGATTTCTGAGCAAAACAATTACATAACAGAACACTTTCCGGTATAACATACACCTAAGGGCGTGTTTGGGACTTTGTGTATGGGTTTCTTGAAGATTCCCACGGCTAAAACCTACAAGTCCCCAAGTTAACTAGGTATTACTGCAAGTATGAAACAATAGCACCAGTGTGCTGTATAGATTTTAGAGAGCACACAAAGGGTCTCGCATAAATTTCTATATTCCCCTGTTGGATCTCCAATGATTAAGTTAGTTCCTTCTGTATGTAACAAAACAAAGATATCAAGACAAAGGCAAGTACTAATCCCAAATGAGACTTCAATAAATTTTGCAGTGGTAAAAGCATCGCCTCTCATTGGGACTGAAGATTATGCTCATCAAGTCTACCATTGTAAGTCTAAGAAAAGGTTCAAAGGCACAAAGCGTGGGGACAGGCATACAGCATAAAAAAGACAAGACTTGCAATGTATATGACAGGGACACAGAGCTAAAATACTTAGTTTTAAAGATTCCAGGTAAAACAGGTTCAAATATATTCAGTGTTCAAAAGGAAAGTATCAACTATCATCTGAATAAGTGAAACTTCAAAACCCTACATAAGAAAGCTATGATGCACAGATACGGCATGGATATGGAAAGGACATGCTATAGACACGGCAGGGACACGGATTTTACACATAAAAAGTGGGAAGTCTCGAATATGATATGACACGATTCGTTGCCCATTCATTTTGAAGTATCCGTGCATCATAGTAAGAAAGCATTGTCATAATCAATGACTAGAGAGAGGAATTACAAATGGTTATGAAAATTTAGGGCAGAGTATGAGGCTTCATGGAGAAATATAGCAGTTATAAAAAAAGGGCGTGAATAGAAGGGGGTTAGATTGATTCAAGAGGTTTGCCGCATTCAGCTCGATGTAAAGCAGTACAAGGTTCTAAAAATAGACTGGATATTACGTAAATTAGGAAACAAAGTCTACTTTATCATTCCCAAAAAAAAAAAAAAAGAGGAAAAAATGAAGTTTAAATGTACCATAAATTTAGTCCATAGGGATTTGAAGTAGGATAGGTGTGACCGTGTAAGATTTAGGCTTGAAAACCTAATGACCTATAACTGTATTTAAAGATAGAAAGATACACAGGTGACTAATATTAACTGAGGCTGTTATAATGACTAATGGGCATTTCAGTTACATCTGAATATGATCAGAAGACAAAAGGATGCAATGGTGCTTTCCAAAAGTAAAACACACATGCACACCCTTTTTTGGAAATTCTCATGTATATGTGTTACTTAATAGCCCTTTTGATGCAGGAGAGGAAGATCCAAAAAATTCATGGATCCTGTGTTGGATCGAACCTTGACTTATTTGGATCAATTTGATCGGTCCAATGGGTTTTTGATCCATTTAAATTGGGGCCCAATAACACATAAGTGCTCAAACATGAATTTTAATGGACCTAAATTGGGTCCTAAGTTCTCCAAATTCAACGTCGGTGCCACGCAAACTCAATTAAGCCCTAACAGTGAAGGATCGATCCCTGGGTGCACCAATCTACATGACAATACAAGTACTACAGGTGGGGCCCATGACAGCTGTGCTCAACAAAGTGGTACCAAGCCCACTTGGAGAGGGACATCCAATGACTTCTAAAGTCATTAGAAGTTGCAATTTTTTGAAATTAAAGTGGAGAGGGACAAAGGAGTAGGATTTCTTAAATCAAGGAACACTTTTCTATGAAAGAAATCAAGGAATGCTCAAAGGGGCAAGGATTTTAAATATAGCAAGTCAAGAGGAATCCTCCACCAAGGGAATGTCCAAGAGGGTTTCTTAACCCTACTAACTTCCTATTATATGTCATTTCTTTATTTTGTTAAATTTTGTGAGGATTTATTTATTGGCTTCCTTAGCTAGGATTAGATGAATGGCTGGGATTAAATCTAGGATTAGGGTTTTCTTTTGTTGCAAGGACTAATTTAAACACACTAAAGGGGACGTCCAACCCGATGCTTAAGTTTATTTTCTTCTTTAATAAAAGTGATGCATGGTTTTGCTCCTTTATTCCCTTTTCTATTGGCTTGAGTGTCTTTCAAGGATTGAAGACCAATCAGGTAGGGATTAGCGATTCAGGGTAAGCTATTTTTTACCTTTCTCCTTGTGATTGCATCTTTGATTGTAGATCCGATTTGGGTTTGATCTATTTTTGGGTTTTCCCAATTCAATCGAGTTATATCCGTTTAGCCTCATCAGATAGTCCAATTTTGCCAAGCTGGACTACATCACCTTCAAACCTATGACCAACCAGTTACTTCAGAAAAGAAACATATTCATATACTATTGTGCTGATACTTCATTTTGTATGTGTAAAATCTCAGTCCTGTATATCCGTGGCACTCCCCTGCCATGTCAATCGTATATGAAAATCACGGCTTCACACTCCCTCTCAAATTGATGCAAGGGTTGTATACCTTTAAAAAAAATCCAAGACCTAAGCCCTTGTAAATGATTTCAAAGGGGAAAGATTTATGTATGACGTCGATTCTCTCGTCAAGAGCTTTCTAACGAGACATACATAATACTCGTATCTCCGACATCTGTATCAAAAGATATGATCTTATAGCTAAAGGAGTCAAAAGAAAGGAAAAAAATATGTGGAGCCAAAACCTACATTTGACACCCCTAAATCCTAAGTGAATCGCTTCACATGGGCAAAACTTCTTCATCATTAGAATACTCGTCAAGAGTTTCAAATGGTATATACAATGCACAAATCCATTAAGCGGATAAAACATTATGACACTTTCAAATGGTGCTATGAACAGGGGAGGACCTAGCACGCTTCGCACCCTAAACTAGGCATCAGGCAATTGTGGGAATAGTTCCAAGGACAAGCCCCCATAAAGTCCACCAATTTTGGCCTAAATACTTCCCAAATTGGTTTTCTTACGTTTAAAGCCACATAAACTTGTGGGGAACATTGTAATTAGGAGTAGGGAACATGTCCAAACATCATTCAAGCCCAAGTGACCTGCCCAAAGTATTCAAGGGCTCTTTCAAAAATCAAAAGCTTCCAAAGGAAACTAGAAGACACTCAATTTAAAGACCCTACAAGGAGAGATCTAAGGAACGCTGATTTGTCCCATTCTAGATGGAATGTACAATAAAAATTGGAGGTTCCTAACTTCCAAATCAGGAATTTACCAATTGCTCAGTGTCATTGTACCTAAAAATCAAATATTAAGAAAATCTAATTTTCCCATCTCTTACGTTTTTTTTTGGCTCATCTCTTTTAGTTTTTTTTTTTTATTCGAATAAATCAAGCAAATAAGGGTATTGTCAAATCAATTTGCCCACAAGAAAATCATGACAGGATCAGGTCATATAGCTTTAATAAATAGATCTCACAATTCATATTGACAGGGTGTTTGGGATCAAATGTCCAACACTCAGAGCTGTGCTCTTCTTTAGTAGCAGTCATTTATACAAATTCTTCAATGGATCCTCCATAGGGGAGGTCGTCATAACTATACATGGTTTCTAAAAGAAAGAAGCAGATAAGGGCCCATTTGGTAACATTCCCTGGACGTGTTTTCCATTTCCACGTAATAAAAACTAAGAGAATGTGTTTGGAAGAATAGTTTTGGCCATTCCCACCGAACATTCTCATAGAAAAAATCACCTATGAGAACAGGAAATCAGAAATGGATCAAAATCATTTTTCAAATGAGAATGCTGTGGGCTTGAAGAACAGAATGGGTCTCTCATCCACAGGGGCAGGGAACTTCCCTCTCTCGTCTCTCTGAACTGATGCAAAATCTCTCTCTCTCTCTCTCTCTCTCTCTCTCTCTCTCTATATATATATATATATATATATATATATGGAGATGCTCCTATGAGAGATAGGGTGGGGGCACTCACATCCACATCCAATGCCAACAACTTAATTGTGAGGGCCCCCACCTTATCTCTCATAGTAAGGTGAGAGATGCTCTCATAGGAGCATCTCCCATATATATATATATATATATATATCTCCTCCCTTTCTTTCTGTGCCCCCTCTTTTTATGCATCAAGCTCCCTCAAAACAAAAGTTCAAGGTCCATAAATTGAGGGATGGGATGGCAATAAAAACATATCATCTACATAATATCATCTTCTACAAAGGAAAAAAAAAAACAATTTGTTGATTACCTTGAGTTATCAGGTTGGCAACTGCTCTAAACCTAAATGCCTATATGAACATCCTTCCATTTTTTCCCCTCATCTGAACAGTAAGGATGCAATTGTCAGGTATCTCCGATCCCTTGACACTCTTTTTATTTTCAAACAAACTTGTATACAAGGGTCTCTGTTAAGCCTTTTCACAAGCAGCTTCTGTCTGGGAGAGTCTGCCTTTTCCAGCAATAACTAAACAGTGTCTATAGGAGATTTCCTATATGGCCTGTTTGTTTCATGCAATGGAATTCTTATGATTGCATTTCTATGTATTCCATCTAAACAACAAAGCCCTTACTGTTTGTTCGTTTGTGTGGAATTGGATTCCTGTGTCAATCATAAAATGGGTTCCAACAAAGGATAATGGACGAGAGTGAAGGATATAAAGTGGAGATGTAATGAAATCTTGACTTTTCTAGGACTTGATTTACATGGGTGATGGATGAATATTTATTTAATATATTTCCTTAATTCATTTTTCATAGGAGAGGCGTTTTTATGATCATTTATGGATCTTCACCTTGTTTTTCTTTGTTTTTTTAACCACTTTCATAAATTATATCTTCTAGAATTAATATGAATTCAATTCCAGGATTATGTTGCAAAACGTGATTTTATTGACACCTTTGAGAAACTCTGACATAATGCCAAACAAGTTCTATATGGCCCATTCTCAGATGGATCATTCTCAGCAGAATTTGTTCGCAAAATAGAAATCTTCTCAGCAATGGAATGATGCCAAACGGGCCCTACAATGCTCTAGAATCTTGCCTTCAGAAGGAACCTGGATAAGGTTGCATCTTCACTTTTTTGTTCATCTCGTTGGTAAGTTAAAAAGAGACCCTCATTTCAATATGGAAGATTGAAAGGAGAGTGTAAATTCTGGAAAATGGACTCACCGCTTAAGTGGAGGATGAACCATTCACCCAAAGAAGAAAGAAGAAAGAAGCAAGAATCAGATAGGATGCTCTAGAACCTTGCCTTCAATAGGAACTTGGTTGAGGTCAAAACTGCATTTTATTAATCTCATGGGTAAGTTAAAAAGAGTTGAGATTGATAGGTGAGTGCAAGCTCTGGAAAATGGACTCATGTTTTGAAGTAACGGGAACTAGAACATGAATCAAAGCATAATGAAAATGGTCTGTAATTAGTTTTCAATGTGTTTTGATTAATTAAATGTGGTTGAACTCCTACGATGTATTTACCCGTTTACGATTAAATGATTAGCAATTTGTTGACTTGACTAACAGCCCAGAAAGGATCATCATCATCATCATGTTAGAGTTATCCCATCAACCTACTTAATGAGTGAACCTGCAATTAAGATGCTTAAAAGAATGAGAAAGGCATGGTTTATACATGCATTGTGCAAACATGTTCTATGCTACAGACTATAATTTGAAGCTTATAAACACACATCGAAAAGATTTTATGGTTACAACTAAAAATTTGAGATCTGATTTATGGACTTTAATATCACTGCCATGACCATAAATAATTAAAAACTCCACCTATATTTCTCAACCAAAGAATTTAGTAAATCCATGAAGATCAAAATGTCTAACCTTTTTTTTGTTGAGAATTGAATCATCTACATTTAAATATGCGGCTTCAGTCCAAGCTTCTTACAATATAAACGATTGTAGCAGAGTCATAAGGGAACCACCTAATCAAGGTTGATGGCTGAATATTATAAACGATTATAGCCATCATCAAGGTCCTAGAAAATGAGCATGTAGACGAAAGTGAGTCTAGCCAATCATTTTGCAGGTCCTCGATCTGAAATTTATTATGATTGAATCAGGGTGACTGCATTTGGAGGGAAGAGACGGATATTTGAATTTGGAAGCCAACACCGTCTTGGGAGTTCTTCTCTAAGTCTTTTTGTAAGGCTTTGGAGGTCCCTTAAGAATCCCATTCTTGTTGTTCTTGTGCTTGGCAAGAACTAGTCCAACCTAGAGTGGCGACCTTGTGTTGGTTGGCTGTAGCAAGCAAGGTGTCTGCTATGAATAATCTCGGAAGGATTTGATGTCAGAGAATGTCTAATATGTGTTCTCTATGTGGAAAGGAGAGGGAGACAATTAACCATTATTTTTGCATTGTGACACTTCCTCTTTCCTTTGAAGTCATTTCTTTAGTAAATGTGGTTTGGCTTGGTGTCTTTCCAAATCATTAAGTGGTTTCAATTGAAGCTTGGAGATTGGCGTGTTTTCATGATTTAGTCTTTTGCTATGAGTGATGATTCCTTTTTCTATCCTTTGGTCCATATGGAAAGTAAGAAACGACTTCTTTTTTTTATTTTTTTAAAGGCTGCCTCGTTATCTGTAGATTCCCTACTGTCTGTCTTGGTTCTTAGAATTGCAAAGTGGGCTGAGATCATAAAATATTTGATATTTTTCAATTGGACAACATCCTTCATAACTGGGAAGCTTGTTTGGGTTGCAGTCAATAGATTAAAACTCGGTAGCAAGGTCCCTTCCTCCAATTGGTGTGCTGAAACTCAGCATGGATGGCACGGCTAGAGGAAAATCAAGCTCAGCACAGGGATCGGAGATGTTCTTCGTAACATCAAGGTGAAGTAGTGTTCTCGTTTTCCAAGCACATAGGGATAAAAGATTCTAAAAAAATGGAGGTGTTGGCCATTTTGGAAGCACTACGGACATTTTCCATCTATTGGTAGGATAAGTTGATTGTCGGTAGTGATTCTGCTGATGCAATTTTGTGGGTGTCTACTGCTGCTATGGGCCTATGGCATTTCCGCTTTCTTTTGAATGAGAAAAAGTCTTTGTCTTCATCCATACCAGTAGAATTTTGACGTGGGCTGGTCAGCCAATGGCATGGTACATTCTTTGGCTAAGCAAGGTGTGGATAGGGTTGTTACTTTTAGCACATCTTTATTGTAATTTATGGCTTTGTCGCACGTGGTATAATGCTACTTATACTCTTGCCTTTCTTCTATATCTTTTTTGCGTTCTTTCCTACTTGTTTTAATAATATTTACTGTTACCATGAAGGGAAAAAAATCAGGGTGACCTAAATGCAATACAACGTCCACCTTGATCAAAATAGGCCCCCTCTCTATCGCAATGCTTCTCAGACATCTCAATAGTCCCCTAAAAAAACAATGATTTATTTTCTGTACTAAGCATCAAGCAATCAAGCAACACTAGGAATTAGGATAGGAGTAGTACCAACTCCAAAAATCTAAATCAAGCAATAAATGTGATTTTTCTGCAGGGAATGCTCTCAAGTTCCAAAAAGCAAACCTCAAACATAAGATTGTACTTTCCATCCCTGTTCCGCATCCTCAGGTACGACTGGCATGCTTCAGGATCTTCACCTGGTGGAAGGAGATATATGTCGTAAGTCTCCTCCATAGTTTCCGTATGATCTTGGTAAAAGACAGCTTTGATCTGATCTGCTGACAGAATCCTTGGCGACTACAATAATAGACAGCACTTAGTGCTAGATCTAGACAGTTCAGGAGTCATCAGTGAGGAACTTATGGTTAATTGGAAGTATATGATCATCGAATCGAAGACATGGATAGTATCCTAAAGCCTTAAGTTTGTACAAGTAAAGCAATGTTCTGTTGATCCAGATCATCAATATGCTGAGCACCAGCATGGAAAGATAAACTAATGCCCCACAAATCCTCATAGGAAAATTCTAGACCATATGATTGGCAGCTTTCATATAAAGAGCAGAAAAAAAAATTGCAGCAATGATCAACACAAAAGAAAAAAAAAAGGCATCTATTAGGCTGCGAACTTCAAGTCTGGTTCTTTTTTGGGATCTGGTTCATCTGTAGCAGGTCCCATCATCAATGAACTGGTTAACAGTTAGACCCCATATGTACAAACTCAAGGCTCAAGAATAATAGATTCCCCTGCAGTTGAGCCCATAAACATGTAAAGAAATGAATTGCATATTATTACCTTCAAAATGTAAGTGGGATTCTGGAATCCTGTAAATGGATTGAACTTGTTGATGATTTTGATGTGTGCAGTTTGCAGATTTGGCTCAATAAAAGCCTTATACATGGGGTATACCTGCACAAAACACCATGGTTAAGAACTAGAAGAAATCACATGAATGAATTTGTTAATTTTAAAGAGCATTTTGTCATCCACAACTGATTCACCATATTTACAATTTGGACACCCCAAATGAACAGGTTGAAGGGCCAAGCAAATAGTTCAACCAGATTTGATCAATCAAGAAATGCCCAAGCAACTCATAGAAACAGTTTGAAAACACCACTTATCTCATACCCAGAAGAAGAAAGGAGCCCCCACATGTTCCAAATCAGACACATGTGATTAACACAAACAAACAGGAACCACGTCTTTAAGTGTAGGTCCTTCACTCGTGTCAATAATCAAAGTGTGTGACCTTTTTCTCACATTTACATATACATGTGGATTTAGCAGTTTTTGCATTCTCAGATGCAGACAGAATAAACTCAAAATAAAACACTGGGAAAGTAGAAACCGTTTCAGATATCTGATGAATTATTTCTTCTGGTTCCTGGCCCGCGCGTTGTATGTCCCGTAGAACCCTTTTCACAAGGTCAAAATGAACACCGCCTGTCACAGACACTCGAAGATCAAGTGCAGGCCGCAACTTTTCACTCAATGCATAGATGCCTTCAATAATTACAATACGTGAACTAGGCACTTCAAGTGTCCTGTTGGTAGAACAAGCAAGAATATAAAAAACGATATTAGAGCTGATGAAGAAGAGGTGATATAACTGAACTATTTATAATACATACATATACATATACATATAAAGGTGGTTGACTTTCAGATGGAAGATATCCAACCTGTATCCCGTGCGACAGCTCAACTTGAAATCATATATTGGCACCTGAACAGGCTTTCCTTGTTTCAGACCATGAATATTTTCAAGCAACATGTCATAGTCCGTCAGGCGTGGATCTGTTACACAATTGCAAAAATGAGAGTACTGTCATGCATTTTGCTTCTTTAAATGGTTTACAACAGGTAATGGTTGATCAGGAGGAACAGCATTCAATTGTTCAACCAGCATATCTCACTTTACCAAATTTAGGTCATCTAGTGGGCCTAGTCAAGCAGTGGATCGTATCTCAGTGACTTCCCAAATGGATGATCCTAGGTAAACAAATGGTCTCTTGCAAATAGAAATTGTATTCAATTATCTGATTGAATAAGGGCATAATATGACGGCAGGTATTATTTTTATTGCGTAACAAAAGACTCAAACTCCTGCACTCACATGCACACGACACATCCTAATCAGTTGAGTGACAGTCAGGGACGGCAAGATTATCTAATAAGTAATTTTTTGCTGTATCTCTAATCCGCAATAGGGCCCATCATATGAATGGGTGAGGTCAACAAAACATTGATCACTTAAAGGGGCAAGAAATGATACAATAAAACATTGTATATTTCCATGCCACGAACACGTCCCTAACCAGCTGAACGACAGCTGGGGAGGGCCAGATTATTTATTTAATAAGTAATTTTTTGCTGTATCTCTAATCCACAATAGGGCCCATCATGAATGGTTAAGGTCACCAAAAAGTTGATCACTTAACGGGCAAGAAATGATACAATAGAGCATTGTAAATTTCCATGACACAGGTAACAGAATGGTATGCTCAAGAAAAATATGTTAACCCATAGTTGAATAATAAAAACATAAGTTACCATCAAAGTTGCCATCGATAATACGACTGGAATCATTATAGTTGTCCATTGATATGACAGCAATGCTGGGCATGAAATTAAGCACCTTCTCAGTAAATACAGTCTTCCCAGCCCCAGAGGGGCCGGCTACCCCAACCAAGATTATTCCATCATTCTTTTGGGCCAGCAACTGGCATGCGCGGATCACAATGAAGAACCCTTTCTCAAATGATAGTGGGTCTTGGATTGGAACCATTTCATACCGATCAGAATCCTTTTTTTTTACCAGTTGAACCTGATCTCTCAAGAGACCTGGTCGTCTCTGAGGTGATTCAGCTCCTGTGTTGTCCTGGGCCATGACAAAATTGATATATGTTTGACTATCCTGTTACAGGAGAAAAACAACAATGAACATCTAAAGACACAAAATGGTGACTGAATACAATGAAAAAAAAAACATGCACAATATGCATCCATGAAGAATTATTCCACATGAAATAGAACTTCTTAGTCTGTACCTATCACGAGGGAAAAAGACAAGAGCCGCCAAGGAAATTCCATTTACCATTCTTATCAACAAGCATTTATGACTAGTGGTAACAGTGCTAAAATATCTGAAATGCACATATTCAGTCGCTAGTTGTTATCAAAGGGGGTGCTAACATATCCTGTCATGAGAAGTTTCTAAAATACTGCAAATCTAAGAGCCGACACCAAAACTTGTTTTGAACAATTCACAATTTTTTAGGCAAATAATTCACAATTGAGGCAACTAATTCACAGTACCTATATCATACATATAAGTTGGGTAAATGCCCAAGTTGTGTAAATTTTGCTAAGTCTTAATTTAAAAAAAAAAATCATGATTTGATTGTTTTGTGACTTCATCAATTATTTAGGTTGGATAGATTAGTCCTACATTACTCTGTCAAAGGTAAATCAGGTTTGATCACTCAAAGTAGCCCCAAACCAGGACAGCTTTTTACATAAAGAGGTTCATATGACAAGAACAAGTTTGATCACCCAGGAACTATACCCGACTCAGTCAAGTCCTGTGCAAATCGCCTGCTGGGATTCGACTAAGTTGTCTGGGACTTGACTGAGTTTTCTGGAAGTACACACACCGAAGGTTCCAACTTCCTATGCCACCGATTCAAAATTTAAAAAAAAAAAAAGAAAAAAATCCTATTCCTTTTCCCTGTTGTCCCTTGCTCTCTTCCATCATTATTGTGTTGGCTTTCCTCTACTATTTGATTCTGATTGATATAAGCAATGGGTTTGCAGTCAACATTTGACTTGTATCTTCCCTAAGGCTTACAACTAGCATCAAGGTGTGGGTTTCATGTAGTTGCCTGGCATTTGCAATAGGCTAAACCCCTCATATGAAAGGCATATGCTTAAGTCTCCATATATATATATATATATATATATAAGTATAGGGGGATATTCAAGTGAGGGATTCCTTCACCATGTGGTGAGGGACACTCCCCTTTTTGGGAAGTTTCAAGTACAAAAGAGAAGTGCTCACTTGAATATCATATGGATATATATATATATAGATATAGATAGATAGATAGATAGATAAACACACACACACACACACAAGGCCCCATGTATTAAGCAACACACACAAGGCCCCATGTATAAAGCAACACAAAACAAGGGTTTTGCTCGTTATAGGACTTGACTCGGTCTTTGTTTGCAAGTCTACTAACAACTTGACCCTTTAAACAACCAAAGAATAAATCAACTCAAACAAGGCCTACCTAAACTTGTACTAATTGAACAGGGGCAGCTGGCTTCAAACAGGAACCATTTGACTCTGCAAATGTTCAAACGGGCCCAGTGAACCAATTCTTTCAAATGATCACATCATGAGGCCATAAACGCGACATTAATCTAAACCTACGCCATATACACATGATAGTCGGTCGAGAATAGCCAGGTGTTTACTGGACTTAAACAGAAAAGCTTGTTTCTCATTCACATGATCCAATTCTAGGATAGTTTAATTACATAGGACAACAAATAAAATCAAACACTTCATTACGAGAAGAGTGAATGTAAAAGCTAGACAAGTGATGCATCCTTCTAATTTATACGATAAACAAGGGTTTTTCTCTACCAACATGGACTTATTTAATGTGACATCGAAAACATGTTGAAGGTTTTCTTGACATGATATTTAAAGTATTAGAACTAAAAGTGGCAAAGGCAGAAAAAAATGTGGAAAGAATTCAAGAAATTATCAACCTTAACCTAATTTAAAGCACCAACCAACAACATGAGGTGAAACTAACAGTTTGTAACTTATATGCATCACCTCATCAAAGACCAAAATCACCCTTGGATATGATGGGACACATTCCCCAAAACAACACAAAACACCACGTCCTTTCCAGTGGCACACATAAACAAGCCTTCCATTATTTTTTAATAATATTATCATGATGTATACAGTGTACATATATACAGATGGAATGCATCAACATGCCTGCCGCCTATTTAATGTTGCTAAAGCATACAGAAACCTTGATCTATACCTAGAGATTAAAGAAGCCTGCTCTGATTCCAAACAGGATTGAAACATGCACTAAAAGGTGACTTCCATAGAGTTGTTTGTTATATCCACAAAAAAGATATATGCTTCTATGAAAAGAAAAGGTAAAACATCAATTCAACTCTACTGGTAAAATTAAATTATTTCCATCCTAAATTTGAATGCATATGCAAAAAATTTATTTCAAAGAAGAGAAAACAGAGATACCAGATGGTAAAGCACAGATATATCTGTAACAAGGCCGATATAAGTTGATGCCAATTTGTTCATAATTTTTTTAAAAGCAACAAAATTTGCTTAATTAAAATATAACAAAACCAGTAAATTCTTATCCCATTCGATCAATTAGTTCTTTAAATCCAGAAAAGACAGAGATCATTGTACAAAATGCAATTATATATGCTTCAAATGTCAGAAAATAAAACAGAAGGCACAGACAGAAAAAGGCATAAAACTATCTCTGCCAAAACCAGCAAAAATGCAATAGTTCACTGATTCATTATATGAAGAGAAGGGCTGCAATAAATCCTAGAATTCTCAATCTCTTGAAAAGATGTAAAGGTCTTCACCATGAAAGCTAAAAAAGAATGATAAAGATTCTTTATTAAGATGATAAAAAAGAATATATATATATATATGTGTGTGTGTGCGCGCGCGCCCTTCCATAAAGACAGCAAATAAAAGCCCAGATAAAAGAAACAGAAAAGGACATATCCTATTCAACAGTGGATTTGTTCTTGGGATCTCAAACCACATACAATAATCCTAATCAAAGAAGCAAAAGATGATATGAACTGTGATGCTTTTAATTTCTTTTTCTTTTTTTTTTTTCTTTTAAGCCTTATGCACTTCAATGAAGGGGGAAAATAGAATACATGTCAATCCAGTAATAAGGCACCTCCCTCCTACATAAACAACTAGGCATCAAATCCCTGGCTGTAGTGCTGATGGCGAGGGACTTGAGTGAGTGTGTGCGCATGGGTGTGTGAGTATTTACCTTTCAAACATATATATTTATGTGTGTGTCTATATATATATATATATATATATATATAATGCATGAGATTATTTCCTACAAAACCAATAAAAGCTACTTTTCAATCTGCTCTCCCCTTCAATGCATAAAAGAAAAGGATATATGCCTTAAATGAGGATAACAGAAAATGCCCATATAAAAAAATATATATGTAATTCTATTCCATATTAGTTCATTAGATCCACACAAACAGTACTGCATGTTTCAATGAAGAGAAAAACAAAAACCCAGATGCAAAAACACAACAATGCATGAAAAAAAATTATATATATATCCTCTAAATCAGGCTTAAAAAATACAGAAACCAATACAGAAAAAACGAACACACAAAATCATCTCAACCAAACCATTTAAGGATCAATATACTCTACTGATTCATTACTTAGATCCACAAAAAGGCAAAGATATACTCTTCAATGAAGAAAAGAGAGAGTACCCCAGATATGAAAACATGGAATCAAAACTAAAAAAATCAAAAAGATGTATTCTTTTCAACAATGGGTTAGTTTTCTGGATCTCTAGTTCATGTACCAGAAACCTAATCACAGAAGCCAAAGATGATATGAGCCCAAGTAATAGAAATAACAGAGAGGAATTAAAGAGAGGATTGCTGTACATACAGACGAGAGAGAGGGAGAAAGATTCGTTTGTGGCGATTCGTGGGGTTTTCTTCGTTTTTTTAAATGGTGGAGGGATTCTGGGTTTTTCTTTGGATGAAAGACATGAGTGCAGACTTTGTGGGGTTTTTATGGAAAAAGTTTTGAGATTCTTGAATAGTGAGTGGAGACTGGAAGAGATACCCTTGGGCCCTGGCCTTGATTGAGAGAGCTTCAATCAGAGAAGGTTTTGCTCTGTATTTTTGTTCTTCTTCTTATTATTATTATTATTATTTTACATGGAAGTTTCCAGTTTTTTTTCCTGTACCAAAGCTGCCCATGGGGTCCATCAGGTGGGGCCCACTTACAAGAGGGTGGATTTTGATGGTGAATTTTGATTTTTATAATATTATATTCTATTTATAAGAGGATTAAAAAAAAAGAACACTTTAGGTTACTAGTGGGCCTAAAGGTTCATTTTAACCGATCATGTACCAAATTAGTTATTTTTTTTAGCACTTTCAAATAATAACCTTAGTTTTATGATGTTTAGGGTCCCCAAGGATTGTGTACACAAATTAGAATAAAATAGCCGTATTTTCTCATCGTCCTCTTCTTCCTGACGTTGACCCGTCTGCTTCACCTTGCCCTCCTCCTCCTTGTAGTTGTTGTTGTTGACATGGAATCCATAGAGTTGAAGGTCTGGAGGGAGAGGGGCGATTTCATAGCCGCAGCAGTGTTTTCAATTGACGACGTAGGGAGAAGGGGAGGAATTGAGGACAGGCGTGGATTGAGAGTGGTATAGGGAGCTAGAGAGATGTAGATGTGCTTCTGCAATGATTTCACATGCTTCAATTTCTCTACCTTTGTAGGATAAACGGATTCAAGCAACCTCTCTAGAGCCACCGCAGGAAAAGTAGGCATGGATTTTTCTTCGCATTCCCCTCTAAATCAAATCTAATCAGGTCAAATCAAATGAAACCTACCTTTACCTCTACCTCTACATCTACCTTTCTAGGGATTCAAATATTGAAATGAATAAGGTATGTATGGTATGGTATGTATGAATATGTGTTGTTGGTTGTTAGGTTGGTGTTAGGGAGAGAGAAGAAGAAGAAAATATTATCTTATTGTTGTTGTTTGGGAAGGAAAAAATGAAGAGGCGGCAGCAATAGCTACAGAAGAAGAAGAGACTTTGCTAAAGGAAAAGAGCAGAACATAAGAAATAATAAGGAAAAAGAAGGAAGAAGAGTCAAAGTCGTCGTTCCAACGTGACACCTCTTTTTTTTTTTCTGTTCTAATTTGTGTACACTGTAGGATCCTTAGGGACCCTTAGCATCATAAAACTAAGGTCGCTAGGGACGTTAGTTGAAAGTGATAAAAAAAACACATTTTCAAGCAAAATGACTGATCTGGTGTAAGGTCCGTTAAAATGATCTTTTAGTCCCACTGGTCACGTAAAGTTTTTTTTTTTTTTTTGGTAAAATCGTATATTTATAAATTCTATAGTTGGCCCAAAGAGTATTAGAGTGAAGTTTTATAGTATATAATTGAGCCATGGGCTCCACTCAAATGCCTACTAATTAGTAGGGTGGGGGTACATGGAAAGGTCTCCTTATGGTTAAGGGTTGACGGGAAAATTGGTTCAATCAGACCATCCTAGCTCTTGATTTAATAGCCATAAATGTTAGTGGTCTTTTAACCACAGGTCTTTTAAAAGTTTAGCCCAACAGTAGATATATAGCTATGATGAGAGCAAAATTGAGCCCAGTGACAGATCATGAGGGGGTGAGAGTGTGTATAGGCCTGTGCTGATCAAAAGTGGGCCCAATTGATGAACTACACATGTTAGATTGGAATTTTATCATATCATAGAAAATAGAGGCATTTTGACGAGCAATTAAGATTTTAGATGGGTGGACCCCATGGTAGATGAATTTTTTTTTTTATAAAGTTTTATCCTTAGCGTGGAATTAAAATTTATCATAGTGAAATTTTCCAATATCACATGCAAGAGAAAGGCATTTATTTGAGCCATGCAATAAATAAGTGGTTAATTAGAAAATAAGTGATTGACTTGGGTGGAAGAAGAAAAACCATGCAATTTTTACTTCCTTGATTTTTGATAAAGACTAGAGCATGGATGGGGCAGGATTTTAATTTGAATTTGATGAATAAAGGAGACATGCAGCATTATGGAACCATTTATTGTGAAATGATGGCCAAATCTGTGCATAAAGAGTAAAATTTGTGAGAGCAAACATCATTACTTTGAAAGGGCTTTAAATTTTTCATGAGAAATGGAGGTGAATATAGTTGATATAAAGTGGGGGGAATGAATGTGATGGCGAGGGGCGGACCCAGGAAATTCTCCTGGGGCGGGGGGGGGCGCGGGTTGGGTTTATGTAAAAAAGAAAATTGGAGAAGGGGTAAATGTTAAAGAAAGGCATATCAATTTTCAGAATTTGTAAGGGTGGTTTTAAAAAAATTTAAGTCTTTTCAAGTTAGGGTGGGGCTTCAGCCTGAGAGTCTTGTACTTGGATCCGCCCTTGTGATGGGTTGGGGGCAATGCTAATTGGATTGGACGGTTTGATTTGAAAGAATTTGTGATTGAGTTAATGAAAACTCAAGAAAAAAAAAAAAAACCATTTATTTGGGGTTTCGTTTAAAAAATTGTAAGGAGAAAGAAATATTAACAACATATGTTGGGTGATCAGTTGAAGGCAATTATCAGGCCGTCGAACCCAAACCATTGGTATGCCAGTACTAAATCCAAACTTTGATTCCCAGATAAAGACCAATAATAAGTCTTGTTAAGTAGTTGGCCCATGGGCCAGTTACTTATGGATCAATCTTGCAGGGGGGCGGATTGATATTATTAATTCATCAAACCCTTTCATGTAAAATTTTTAAAACTTAGGATCTATTTTGAGAATTCACCATTGAAAAAAGATATTTCCATCCAAGCCCAAGCCTATTTGTCATACTCAAGATGACATTAAAAACTTGTATCCAAAACCCAATTTGAAAAAACCATTTTTTTTTCACAGGTATTATTTTCACCATTGACCCTTGCGGTTTTGAAATCCATATCTTTAGACCTGCAATGCGAGGGGAGAAGAGAGAGAACCTACACATGCGAATCAGATAGCGAGAACTCACACATACAAAGAGTGGGGAAACCAGGGTTGATCCCCTGGTTATCTGGAAGAAAGGCTCACTATTTGAATGGTCTGGATTTAGTTGCATGTGATGCTGATGTAAATGAACTACCAAAACAGGCACTGAGTCAACGACCATATGGAAGGGTTATGAATACTTTAAAATACTGGTTCCTGCTGCAGATGGAAGTTTGTCAATTCCTCTAGCTGGACTTTTCCCCCATTTGAAAGAGCATTAGATTCGTACATTGACATGGCAAGAACAAACGACTTTTCTTCTTGGCCAATGAGGCAATGACCTTTCACAAACGTTTTAGTTCTCTTTTCAACGAAAAATGATGAAGGTTTGGAATCTTCGTCATTCACATTACTTGAGAATTCAAAGATCTCCTTCTTATGCACTCTGATGTGATGCTTGATTAGGAAGGTCTAGGGTAGGTTAATGGATGATTGGGTCCTAGAAAGTCTCCCCAACTCATTCAATTTCAACATGTTGCAACCGTGAATGGTTTTAGGATTGGATGGTTTGGTCAGAAAAAAAAAAAAAAAGTAGGTTCCAAGGGATCATTATCAATAAACCTCTGCAAGTGGTGAGGTTGGGTGCCTGTTGTCTCTATCAGATTCTTTGATATATTTAATTTTTTACTTATATTTAGTTTTTTTTTATATATATTTATCAGATTCTTTGGTATATTTAGCTAGTGGTGAGTGTTGTCACTTGTGAGACTACTCCCAAATGAACAGTGATTGATCCTTATGCATCTATGCGAAAGAAAGATATTCTTTGAAATTGTTTGGAATAGGGGAAACATTTTGGCAAAATCCGAGAAGATTTTCATTTTGCGGTTTTTTTTATTTTAGGTTTTGTTGAGAAAAATATCAAGAAAAAGAAGCTGATTTTTTCAGTATTAGAAATTGAGATAGAAACTAAATATAAATTTCAGTTAAAAACTGAATTTATGTAATTTTTACTATATTTACTTTTTTGTAATGATAGTTTACAAATGCTACTCACAATTTAAAAAAAAAAAACTTATGAGAATAACAAGAAGTAATGTTTTCTAATAAGAGAAAAGCCCTTTAATGTTAATGGGAGGTCCAAAGAGAGCAAGTATGGACCATAGCTTTAAAAACTTGTTTTGATTCAATTGAGTGAGGGCAAGTCAGCTATGCTTCACTGAGTCATGCAAGTAGATTGTTCTGGCTGATATGAAATAGTACCTTTTCAAACCTGGCCAAGTACTTGAGATAAAGTTCCCTGCCCACTTGTGCTACAGAACTTTATTCATATATAAACAGGACAAGATCTGATGGCTGCAACCAGAATTTGAATCCAACTCAAGTTAAAGTCTAACAGCCCATATACATCCGACCCACCATGCCCCCAATAGATACAATAGGAGCAGGTAATGAGGAGTCCCATTTAAACTCGGCACGTTGCCATCGCTATTAGGCTCAATTGTACTTTAACCTTTCATCATGTAACTATTAATGGTTTTCACTTTCTCAGTAATCTTATGGATCCAACCAAAAAGAAATTGTGATAGGTAGGTCTCCTTGAATCCAAGGGTAGATAAGAGCTTTAGGGGTCGTCTTTTGGAAATAATTTTTGATAAAAATTTTATTTATTGAGAATTTCTGATAATGATGTCAGTCATTATTCTTAGAATAATTAAATTAAATTAAATTTATTTTATTAGTGAGATTCCAGTTAGCGGACCCTACGAAAATAGCGGGAGGACTTTTACCATCAGTAAACATTAAAAAAAAGGAGGCATTTCAATAAATTTGGAAGAAGAAAAAATATCGTTGAGGTTGAATTATTGAAGGGAAGTAGTTGGGCAGCACGGAAGGACTTGGACTCGTGAATCACATCAGCTCTTTTTCTCAAACTCAAATCGAATTCAAAGTTTCAAGACGTACGCTGCTCCATTGGCAGAGATTCTTCAAATTTTGAATTCATGATAGTGTGTGCTTCAGGAACCTTTTGACTACAAACTCAATGCTGACAAACCCATCACATGGGATGGGCAGCATGATATGATCATTTTTCATTTGGGTTCTCACCTTCTATTCAACTCTAAGTGCCCTACTAGGTTTACCTTGATGATGGCAAGAGGAAATGATACAACACAGCATGCATTGTGTAGATACTAGAATATCCCTTATTTGATTTGAGGGTATCCATCAATAATGTCATGTTCAAAGATATAAGCACTAGATTAAGGTATTGTCATTCTACATTAAAGAAGGTACCAAGGTCCCTCTTTACACTAATAGGATGTAATTGGATTCACCCAAATGCATTTAAACAATGGAAGATTCTTGTCACCAGTCTATATCATTCATTTGATTAATGGTTTATATCAGCTCTCATGGGACAAAGAAGATGATTAAACATATGAGAGGAACCCGAGAATCTATATATAGGCCCATTTTCATATCATGTACATCAAATTGAAACTGGGCCTAACCCGTCCAACCCAACCTGAACTTTAGGACGCGTTTGTGTACAAGCAGTTTCCATGGAAAGATAAAATTTCCACATCAGCAAGTTCTATGGTTTTTTAAATACTTCGAAAAATATTTTCGGTGGAAGTTAAAAATTCATGTTTGGTACAAATCTTTTTTCCTCGATGAATTGGTGCTAATGTTGTTTGTGCGGCTGAATATTCCTTTATGAAAACTAGTATTTAAAAGGAAATGGAGTAAATAAAGGGGGGCCAATTTTCTCTGGAAATGGATTTTCCATAAACAAACCCCCCCCCCCCGCTTCGCTTAGGAAGGAAAAAGTTGACGCGGCAAAAAAGATCCCCCCCCTAGGAAGGAAAAAGTTGACGCACCAAACACATGGAAAAAGGATTTTCCATAGAAAAACACCTTATTTTCTGCCGAAATGGGCTGCACAAACGTGCCCTTAGGCCGAGTATTATTATGGGATTGGCTGATTGGGGCTAGGATTCGTAACCCGGACGGATCTTGAGTAGCGCTTAAGTTGGACTCATGTAATCCGACTAAATCTGACAATCATGGTCTAGTCCATCATATATAACCTGGCCCAATCAACCCAACTCAGGTTTACAAAACAGTACTGGGTTAGGTTTGATCAGGTCAAGAACCAATTCTGATCAGTACGGCTGTCAAGTGTCAAATACCTTAGCTAGCTCACAAGCTTGACCTAGACCCCGGCTCATGAGCATGTTGAGCCAGGCCTGGCTTAACTTGATTGCTTCATGATCCAAGCTCAACCTATTGTTCAACTTGGTTCAGCTGAATAATGGGCTCAGCTTGACCTCACTTGTTAATGGAATCGACTCGAGCAGACGTGGATGCGGATATGGCCCATTAGATTTATGGGCCCTTCAATAGACTCATGAGCTTGTCTCTTCAAGCTTAAAAAAAAAAAAAAAAGGCACCATTTTGAGCTTGATCCCGACCAAGATCAAACCAGGTCAACTTAGCTCGTTTACACCTCTACCCATTGGCCATGAGGGCTCGTGAGGGCATAAATTGGGCCAGGCTCGTGAGGGCAAACCCACAAATCCAGAATTACCCCTCATTTTGAGTAACAGTCAATATTGGGTTGCTCTACCAAATGCATAAATTGGTTTGGCCTATAGAACCATTTAGTTGCAACAAATAATATGAGCCACCTATTTGTTGGGCCCACTTTTATGCAATGTGACCAATTTGACGGTGGATCCAACTTCAATTGAGGAGAAATTTCGTCGAGATAAAACAACCAAAGAAATTGATTTTGAGCAGTTTGGATATGAGAAGCGGGTCCAACTGATGAATTTTGAACTTGGCCTAAGATAAGGCCTTCTTTCCCTCTCCCGCCCTTTCTCTTCTTCCAATATATAACAACAAACCCCTCTCAGTTCCTCTGATCTCTACAATCCAAAGCCCTTCCACTACAATTCATTCATCACTGCATCAAACCAGCTGAGACCTAGGCCCCGTTCTTTTACTAGAATTCCTGTCAGGAATTCAGACTGTCTAGGAATTCAGAATTCATTCATTACCAGAATTCCTGATTTGAAATTCCAGGCATTTGAAATCCCAAAAAACTCAGCATTTGAAAAACCACTTTAACAAAGAGGATTTGGAAATCTCACTTAGCACAGGAATTCCGGGAGAGGGACGATGACATTTCGGGAACTCAGGTAAGGATTCAGGCAATGAATGAAACAACGAATTTAAAAATTTCAAAATTTGACAGAAATTCTCAGACAACCACCAGACATGAATTCTATGAATTCTAGTAAAGAAACGGGCCTTAGTCATTGTTGGGAAGTTGTGGCGCTTCTTGATGTCATCTTCAATTCATGGCCTGTGCCTTTGTTTAATTTGTGTAGAAGAGACTGCCCAAAGCTCTGTAATGACAAGAACAACTTGAGGTAGTTGACTGGCTAGATCTGATGTTGTTAGACATTTACAGTTCAGGGATTCAAAACTGCCTAGGAAAATGAGAGGCTAAAGATATATGCTTTTGGGATAACTCCATGCACATTGAACTGCATATACATGAAAGACAATCATTTGTAATAGGACCAAATAGAGTTCCTCTATCTCAATGAGAAATATATTTCTTCCATCTTGGAAAACAGACTTGTATCTATCTGTTCAATATCAATAACCAACAGAACGTACACGGCAACAGAAATGCTGAAATTGTACAAATATGTCGTAGTACGACGTGCTATTACCAGTGTCTCACAACAATTCACTCACATATATTTACTAGCAAACTAATACATATCCAATACAGATGACCAAAGCTCAAGTGTTCACATATCTGCAATTCTTCCTCACTTCACCGTCAGTTAAGCTTTCAAGGCTTGTGATGTTCCCCATTTTCACCATTGAATCTGAAAATTGTTGGAAGAAAGCAAGCGGGTCTTCTGCGTACTTGCGAACAAGACCCATGGTTTGAAAACTTAGAAGGCTAGAATACATTTCCTGGTCTGAATTCAGTAGCCCCTCTCCTCTCAGCAGTATTTGGAAGTATGAATTGTCGAAAAGCTTCGGGCTAGCGTAGTCCAACGCGGAGATGCTATCTTCGTTCCCACCAGCGGCAGGACAAATAGACTTCAGCTTGTTGAGGTATGTCTCAGACAAGGGATTGGTCCCTGCAGTTATCTCAAAATCTCCGTAGATTCGTTCACGAAAGTTTTCGCAGCGTGCCACTCCTATGGTGTGTCCTCCTGCAGATGTTTGAGAAATTTCATTTTCATGCATTGTGTCTGATTGATCTTTGGTCATTCAATTCAACTCGGACTTGACCGGGTTTTAAATACAATTTCAAGGACTTAATTAGCTGAGTTTTAGAACATATTTTAAACTCTGATGAGTTTTCCCATGAGCATATCATATACTTGTAGAGAAGTTATCTAGTTTGCTAATAAGACCTTTGAACTGTGAAGAGATTGTTTTCAATAATTCGCAATTAGGCGCATAAGTTGAGATCCATAAATCCATAAGTGAGGTGCAACTAACGAGTCCAAGCAGAACCCCCCTTATTCAATAACACTAGGCCATATTTAACTCTAATGAGAGCAGACTCAGCCTTTTAAGATCAATGAGAAGTAAAACATAAAATTATGCTCTAATTTTATTTAAACCTTGTGTTTTACACTTGATCAATCTTGATGTTGGGCACAACTCTAATTATAGTGGGTGATATAAAGACAGTTATTGTAAAGAGTTTGGATTTTAGATGTGAGTCCTAATAATGGATTAATGGGGAACTCATATGAATTAGTTCATCAAACTGAAGATCAAAAGAATTGAAGAGTGAATCAAAATGAATATATCCCACTAAAGTTTTGGAGCAATTTAAGTCATGAATTTCGAATTTCAGTAACCACAAGTAGTACTTGTGTGGGGGCAATTTTTGATTCCGGGATAATTCTTGATCTCGGTCTTACTCAACTCGGCAGGAGTGCCAGCTGGAAAATACCCCAAAACCCATCCCAGAGAAAACACCTGTAGGGCGCACCTCGGTCTCGGCCTCGGTCATTGCTATCATTTAGCCATAAATGCGTTGCCGTAAAGGTACTATGGCGGGCTGACAGGAAGATTGAGTGCCGGACCTAGATAAGTAACCAGCTTTATCTCACGGTCACGTCCGCAACCATTGAAGCATGGCCTGATGGGACTTCCCTTTTTCACCTACCCCCACTCAGGAGGCAAAGTACAGGTCGATGGGACTTCCATCTCCATCTACTCCTATTAAGGGGTTTGGCCTAATGATGAAATTCACGCCTATATATATATGTATGAAGTAAAACCACTAAAGGTACGCAATAAGAGATATTCATATATTCTTTCTTCTTCTCCATTCACTCCTCAGTTCGGTCACTAAACTAAGTCAGGCATCGGAGTGCCTTCAGCTGCCTACAGTCAAGGGCTCTGACCTTTGTTTTTGCTTCCCCTTTCAGGTTCCAGGAAGATAATCCTTTCCCAAATAATCAAATTGAGCGCCTGATCCTCTCTTAACTAAGTCCGTAATTTTTAGGCACTTACAGTACTAATATCAGGGTTTGGTAGAGGAAATCAGAACTAGAAGAGGGGAGTTTCTTACCCGCAAGGGCCACCATATCTGTGACAGAGAGACCTTGATAGAGGAACTTGGAGATGAGAGTGGGAATGCCCTGAATAGGAAGGGGAATGTTTTCATTTGCCAAGCTGATGCTTGCAGTTCTGGAGTCCTTTCTACCCAGTGGGACATGCCAATAGGGCCCACCAACCTGCACATCCAAAAAAGCTCATAAGATATAAAAACTGGAGTCAGACAGAGCAGAAGACATTGCACTTAAATCAATTACTCTCTTTAATGGGCCATAACCCAAAAGTCACCCCAACAGCCAACCTGATGATAACAGCTATTCAATTAAGGACCTTTTTTCATTTTAATTGCCTTGTGAGATTTTCCTGATTATATGTAGAGAAAGCCCCACAAATCATATTCCAATAACTTCCCATGACTAGATGTGTGACTATGGACATGGTTAAGGTTCAATCATTAAGTGGCTACAAAACATAACTTCTAGCTTTTTTCCTTAAACAAAGTATGTACCTAAGTAACTTCAAAGAGGGAACCCATCAAATGTGCCATTAAGGTCCATTGCCATTCGAACCACTTGGATGGTTGTATTAAATGGCTAGCTTATTCTTGTTTTAATTAGAAAAAGGTTATGTAGCATCATGTGCAGTTATGGTCCATTGAACATGCGAACCACTTGGATGGTTGCATTCATTGTAGCTAGCTGATGATACATGCTTTCATTCCATCTGTTTCTATACTAGCATGTATCTAATTGCAAATCACTAACACTTGTATTATTTACCAGAACTACTGCATCTCTTGCTGCAATAGTGAGCAAGTCTGCACAAGAAACAACTCCAGGGCACTCAGACTCTAGCTTCTCCTTGATCCTATCAACCAGATCGAAACCTCTCAGAGAATTCACGTTTGGAATTGCTTCCTTCTCTCCTTTGAGAGTGTATGTGTCATCCAACAACACTGATCCATCACAGCCCTGCATCAGAAAAGAGACTTCTAATTCAAATCAATTTCATCAAACAAAATAAATTATTGAAGTGGGTGCATGCCCAGTCTAGAGTTGGCAATGGACTGGGCCTGAACTTCATGCACTATGAACATCAGAATGGTCCAGGCCCAGTTGTAGCGGCTTTTCTGATACATTCTCGCCTGAGCCTGCATTTAAGGTAGTAGGTTCACCCCCGGCCGAGTTGGATTAGGTCGAACCTGGAATGTAAGACTGTGGACCGAAAGCAAACCTGACCACTTTATTAATTAGATTGAAGATGTCAATTCAAACCTGGAATCATCTACTAAGGTCCAAATTGGTTAGTCGGGTGAGTAGCAATTGGTAAGTATGGACAACTCAGTTACTGAGGTTGAAAATGTCAATCTGAACTCAGAAATTACTGGGTGGGTTTAGTCAGGGCTGCCACTTGTAACTGAAGCCCATTTGTGACTTATCAATTGGCACGGACATGTAGCAGCCCAATGGGCCTGTACCTGGCATGGTGTTATGGCCATCATTACCTGGCCCGGCCCATTTTTTTATCCACAGTGGCTTTACACTATACAGTCACTGTACTCCAACCATAGGTGCCATATTGCCTAGAAGTGGCCGGAGAATCAATTGCCACACTTGCACTGACCTGAACAAAGCAGTCATGGAAATGCAACCGGAGAATGATAGCGGCATTGCGCGGGTCAGAGAGCACGGCGCACTCCATTTCTTTCTTGACAATATCCAGAACAGAGGGACATGAAGACTTATAGTATTCCAAAGTCAGGTAAGGGTCTTCTGCCTGTGAGCCAGTGGCTAGTATAATGCAAAAGATGGTGAAGATCAAGAATTTCATGAAAGGATTAATGGGCAGTATATATGCCATTGGCCTTGTTTTGGATGTTGAGAGATATGTATGATAGGAAATGAATGAGAGTGTTGCAATTATGAGAGGTAAGAAACATTTATATATAGTATGCTGGTTTAGGAGGCTTCTGTTTGAAGTTCTCATGAACATCTCTCACAAGTCAAAAGGAGATGCAACTAAAGTTGGTCAGGTTGGTGGGCTCTCCCAAGCTACATTAACCAAACCTTGGTGTCCTTCGACTGGGATTAAGTCAATGCCGTCACCCTTAATCTACATCATCATGCCAGGGTTATTACAAGTGGACAAGTTTCTAGCCCTTCATCTGGTGAGCCCCATTACAAATGAGCTAAATAGGTCAAAACTCTTATTGTTGGGCAATCCTAACCGTCTGTTTAGTTGAACTGTTTGTTTAGTCATTGCTTACTTGTTCATCTAACAGCTTAGTTTTAAACCAGTGAAGAGAAACAAGGCGGCTATGATTGTCTGGTTCATGAGATTTTGATTTCATTATGCTTTTATGACATCCTTTTAAGAAGGATGATGAGAATATCTCTTCTCCTGAACTATCAATTCCATGCAAATGGGGCCCATGTGGGCTTCTTTTTTTTTCTTTTAATTTCCAGATAGGCGGTTAGAGTAAATGCACATGGGCCCATCTGAAGCATTTTATTTTCTTGTGACCGGTGTGTTCAGTTATGACTCTGTATTTGTTGCCCACCCATTGAAGTGTTATAATATTAATTCTAGATCTTTGGACTCTTTCATATCCAATATTTCAGATCATCTATAACAAGCCATGTGCTTTTGGACATTGAATATTAATGAAAAGAGTACACAAAACCATATTCCAGTTAACCCATCTCTGTTGGCACCCCTCCCCACTCTTCATTTCTCCTCTATTTTCCTGGGCCATTCCATTCCATTTTCAACATTCTTTTGTACAGGTCACTAATCAAAGGGTAAACCTCCACACCCCCCCAAAAAAAAAAAAAAAAAAAAGGGATTAATCCCACATCCATGGCAGGGATCATCATTTAAATGGCACAGAATCACCCATAATGGGCCCTACATGTAGACAGAACTGACATCAGTCCAACATTTATTACCTCCTGAATACAAAATTAGTCTTAAATGGGTTAGGTAGCCTGTTTAGGTTTTCAAACCCCATGAAAATTAGTCTAACATGTGTTGTTCTCATGCTCTCACTCTTTGTTTGACAGAAACTTTTTCTGGGCCTTGTTTTCCGAACTACCACTTTGACCTGTTTCACAACCATTATTACACGCTTCTTTAGCTCCTCCTGATTTGTTGACTCTGATCTTGTGAGTTAGTTTTTTACACCCTAGTTATGAGAAGGGATGTGGGAATGCAATAAGGAAATCTTTATTGCTTTCCCATATATCCTTGTAATATATCAGTTCTTATTTATCTCTCTACCTTCTTTATTTCTTTTTATGGAAGAAAACATATAGCCACAGTATATTTATATGTTTTTTTCTCATGGGATCTAAACCATAGAAAATTAAAAGAAACACAGATTTAAACCATAGTAAACTTAAGAAGTGCATAGTTTAAAAACTAAGAGTGCTCTCTGAGACACTCAGTGGCTTGGTTTCAGCATTACTCCGGTTGAATTCATCAAATTAAGACTGGTTCAATCGACCTAGATGTTTTCAATTTTTTTTTTTTTAATAACGCAGGGTTTTAGTTTTTTGGGCCAGAATAATCCCTACAGGCCCAGGAGAGAAAGCCGGATAAAATTCTCCTGTGGCCTCAGTGTAATTATACAATTTCGAACCCACAACCTACGGATACAAACCGTGGTTCTAGATGTTTTAATGACTGCAAATAAACGGCTCCTAAATGTTTTTAATGTTTAGTGGGTCATAACAAATTTGAACAGTTATTATTAAAAAAAATTCAGTGCCTGCAGCAGTCACAAAGATTACAACGCCGTGAGGGGGTTTGATGCCGGACCTTTCAGCCCTTCTGTGGGTTGGGGCCTTGCGGGTGTTTTGTTTTTGATAAGTGGTGGGGTTATGCGTGTTGAGACGGGTGCTTGGCTAAACATGTTGGACTTGGTCGAATGGTCCAGACTAGTCAAACCTCATTAAAATTTGTAGTTAGACCAATTTTGATAGGCTAGTCGAACCATTATAAAACATAAGTCAAAGTTCCAGCTGGCCCACCTATACCTAGACTCTATTTATTTTATGTATTTGGGCCAGACCCAAATACATGGAGATTGCCAAGAGTTGGAGAGGGAGAGGGAGACCTAAGAAAAATTACAAAGAAGCTATTAAACATGACCTTGCATACATGGATCTAACGGAGAACATGACCCTAGATAGATTTGATCGGCGTCGTTAAATCCATATAGCCGACCCCATCTTGTAGGGAAAAGGCTTGTTTGGTTTGGTTTAGTTTGGTTATTTGGGCCCAGACCCAACTGAACCACGATAAATTACAAAAAAAAAAAAATTCAACCCTTGATCCAACGGTTCAGTATATTCAGATGTGTGTCAATCCTTGAGATTAGTGACTATCAGGGGGTTCCCTATTCGTTGCTAGGTTTGAATGGATTGTTAGTTGGGCCCCGTAGAAAAGTTCTCATATAATAAGTGAGAACTAGTTTTCACTTGAATATTTCTCATTATATATATATATATATATATATATATATGAGTAGGTCTCTCCTAAGTTGAACCTTAGCTTATCCTAAGATGGAATAGTGCTGGTCCCACAAATCAAATTTGATTATATCTTCTTTTTGCATGATAGAACTAAAAAATCTAGTTTGATTGGATTTATCTTGATTTTGGAGATGGTCATCATGCAAAAAAATAATGATAATCGATTTTGATTTGTGGGACCAACACTATTTCAAGTTTGGATAACCTAAACTTCAGCTTAGGAGAGCTGACCCATATATATATATATATATATTAATAACATTAAGAACCTCAAGTTTTTTTTGTCCTTTTTGGTATCCGAGCTAGGGGGGCTAGATCCCCTAAAGGCTCGCACATACAAGGAGAAGGAGACTCGCATATATGGAGAGCGGGGAGGCTAGGGTTGAACTCTGGACTTCCAAGTGAGAATGGACGTGGATAAGACACCGTCCTCAAGAAACTCAAGATTGAGTGGTAATTCTGTTCTTGCATATAATATTAATAATATCCTAGTTTGTTAATATATATATATATATTATAATTCAAGTACACCATTAATTTTTGGTTTGGATATGGACCAAATCCCAAGCCTGATTATCTATCTTAACATCCACAGTGAGGATCCATACTTGAAATTCCCCAATCTGATCTTTGGAATAAGTGTAGGAAATCATGTGGCCCTTATGCCATGGGTCCCATATCATTTTATGTAGATGACAGTTGCCAATAGAGAATAAGAATCCCATTATAATAAAAGAGTTGATCTTATGTAACAGTTATTGGATAGATTAATGGATCAGATCTTATTCCCATGTAGAAAACTCCTATTAGAATTAAGGGATGTGGGTTTTTTGAAGGAAAAATCTCTAGGATAAGGGAGTTAGGAGTCCTAACTCATGCACCATTGCATTGAGATCCAGACTTAGTTAGGAGTCCTAAGTCATACACCGTTGCAGTGAGATCCAGACTTAATTAGGAGTCCTAAGTCATACACCGTTGCATTGAGATCCAGACGTAATTAGGAGTCCTAAGTCATGCATCGTTGCATTGAGATCTAAACATAGGAGATCTACGATGACTTCCCTTAGATTCTTCCACATCTCGATCTTTCAATAAGATGGTAATCAAATATCCTTAAGCAAGCACACCTATGGTCAATCCAAATCCTCTAACCCAGCTAAGACAATCGACAACTTATTTAGGGTGTAGAAGCTTATTTACGACATAAATTTTCTCGGTAAACTTCTAGATGGAGTGTGTTTTTTTTAAACGATAACAAAAAAAATGGCTAGAAAGGGAGGTCTGAGAGCATTATATCCTACATATTCCACACATGATAAAACCCTCACAACTCCTTATTTGCTGAAAACGTAAGCGAAAGAGTTGCCCAATCTAAGCTTGTGGAAGTTTCATTTCCTTTTTAATAAAATTCGAGAACTATCTTCCTCCATCAATGTCGTATTCTAAATGGAGTTTTATAAATTGAATTGAGTGTAGAGGATTGTTTCCATCTTAATTTTTTTTTAATTTAATGAGTGGCTATTCAAATAAAGTAAGATACAGAATGGGTAGGATTCACATTTATTTTCAACAAAAATACCATTATGATAAAAATGATATTTTCCTTAATTGCCCTTTGACTGCAACGTCTAAAAAATTAAAAATAAAATAAAAACTTTCTGAAATCCCCCTGACCCGACGCAAACGCAAACTCCCTCTTCTACATGGATTGACTGCCATTTCTTGCACATGGGTTGACTGTCCTTTCATTCATCCCTTTGCACTCATTCCTTCAACCCTCTTCTTCAACAAAATTGATGCAAACTTTGAAATAAAGTAAATAATAAGTCATACAAATTTTATCACTTTTGTCAGTTGTGTCCAATCTCTTAATTATATTTTCAACTTGATTACCATGAAAGAAAATAATAATAATAATAAAAGAAAGATTTAATAACATGCCAATAGAAAAACCAATTTAGTCGATTAATACATTAGTTAATTAAGATAATTGTTTTATCTAATATACTGCAAAGTATAAAGTAATTCGAGAGATCCCAAAGATTGAAATCTACTCCATGTTTTTTTTTTCCTTGGATTTCATCAAAGCCCTCAAATATATATGCTTAAGAAAACATAATCTTGGAAGCTGAAAATATCAATAGAGAATGTGAAAAGAAATTTCTTTAATTAAAAAAAAAAATGAAAGGTTGTACCCTCTCTTATTTTATTTTTCTTATGCTTTTTGTATTTCAGAACACTCCCTTAAATCTTTTGGACTATTTGGGATCTGCAATTTGGATATATGGGCTAAGGCATTTACCGTTCACTTGATATACTTCTAAAGGGGAAGACATTTGGTGGGTCAAGCTCTTAAACACAGAAACAAATAAAAATATTAATCTTCTTCTTCTTTTTGTCAAAATGCTCCATAAGGAAATCAGATTCACCTACCTAGAAAACTTTTATTCAACTAAAATACACACACGAATAACCTTACATGGGCCATTGGGAATGGATCAAAGATAAATGTTCTTCAATATGATAGATTGATCCTAGGGCTGGACACATTAGAAAATATTCCTTTGAAGGAGAGAATGCTTTTCTCAAGATGTGCCTGATCATCTCGTTAAAGAATTAATCAAATTTCAACCCAACAATTGAGATGTGAGATCCGGCGGGCCTGGACCTAAGTGGCAGATCTTGTTAAAATCCGGTGTGCCCATCACCCGCGAAAGAATACCCAGGATATCAAAACTCCACCATTCCCACATTGAAAACGTCCAAATCCTGACCCATGAATTATAAGTCAAATTCTATCATTCAAGATGATGTGTTTTAAAACCTTACAGTACAAGGGGAGGACCAAACTGGTCTAGTAGAAGCTGAAGCTGTAATTTTGAGCCACAGCTGGTATGTGAATGCTTTTGACGTCCAAGAAGGGAAACTGCATTTGAAGGTGCGGACCACCTTCAGTGGTAAGTTTCATTTCTCTCAGTCAATATTTCGCATGCCATTGATTGTGAGCATATCGTCCATATGACTCTACGCAGACCATAAAAGTTGCTGCAGTCACCTTCAGTGGTAAGTTTCTTTTCTCTCATTCAATGACCAAGAAATTTCTAGGTACCACCACACCACATTAGGAGGAGAGAACAGCACACGTTTTTTGCTAATTCTAAATCTTCACAGAGGTTGTGTCTTTATTAGGAATGAAGTTCATCATACAGCGTTGAGCCCGGCCAGAAACTCATGGGTACTCAGAGTGTGAAGCCCCAAAGGTTACAAAGGCAGCGCCCAAGGGAAGGGAAAGATGTTGCATCGAGACAAGACCCTCAGTTTTTCTTTCCCCGGTTGGTTAGTATCATGATGTATGTGTATTCAATATTTATTGGGTTTTTAATGGTACTGACAACATGTGTATTAAATTCGGTTCAATTGTATAATATGATTATCTTGATTATTTTTCTGAAAATAAGACATTTGGTGGAGTTTGTAAGGCTGACTCGCCTCGTCGTCGAGTTTTAGGATCTGATCCTCTAACATGGCTAGGTCCAATAATGGTCTGTATGAATATGCTCAAACTACAAATCAAACAACTATATTGCCAGGACCCCAAGCTACAACCGTTTGTTTATATTATACAAATAAAATCACAATCACACACCAATAGATACAAGGATCTTTTTTAACTTGGAAAATTTTGTAAAATTGGGAAAACATCCGAGACCAATAAATGATACCAGTTTCCGCTATCAGATAGGAGAGATACAATTACAAGAGTTGAGAGAGAACACGAAACCTCTTGAGTACTAGTCCTAAGAAACACTCAAGGATTCATCTTTTTCTTCCCCCAATTTTTCTTCATTTTTCCTTTTTTTAATTGTATTTTCTTCTCTCTTCTTTTTCAATTTCCTCTATAAAGAACAAGAAACTGTAAAAGCAAATCAGATCTAAGATACTCCCTTTTGCAAGAGCTTATTCTTTTTCTTTTAAACTTCCTTGCTTTTCAAATTTCACTTTTTGCAATTGTAAACCCTACAAATAGGGTCGTGGAGATTATAGTGCAATTCATTCAGCAAACTCAATGAATAAGATTATCTTCGAGATGTGGGTTCCCTCGAAAAATTCAAAATCATCTTTTTATTCTCTTCTTAATTTTTGTGGATTGCTAGATAAATATAGTAAATTATTTGACCTAAGACTATGAAATGAATTGTACAAATAAAAAAAAAGCTAGTGAAATGAGCCCAATTTTTGAGCTAGATGGACAAGGAAGCTTTGGTAACTAGTAAGGTCAATGGCCTCACAAAATAAAGAGGTGAACCCTAAGGATGGATTAATAGTAGTGACTTTATTTTTTTTTTTTTTTTGCTAACGGAGGGTTCCCAACCCTTTGGGCTGGATTATTCCGTTCGGGCCCAGAGAGAAGTCGGGTAAAAACCCCTGTGGCCCCTAAGTGGTAGCACACGTGGACTCAACATTTGGTTCCTGAAGAGGGGAGAACTGGATGTCGATACCAAGACCTCTAGCTCCGAAAGAGTGATAAACCGGGATCCTGACCAGTCGGCCAATCCCTTGGGGTTGATTTATAGTAGTCGACTAGAGAATTCTTTAAAACCTGCCATATGAGGATTGTAGTTCAATAGAGAGAGGATTTAGTTTCTATGGACTACGGAGAAATAATCATAATCATTCTTCTCCTTTTCACTGCATAAAATTGATAATTAAGAGAGGGAGAGGAGAGAGGATTCTTTATAGGGATCAACATTTTAAAACATTACTAATTTTTTGAATCAATTGTGACTTAAGATTTTATCGGCGTCAATGTTTGAACATTAGAATATAAAAAGTAGTAAAACAATGTAAAATCTTATGTGAAACAAAAAAAAAAAAAATACAAATTTAAGATGATGGTTTCCCAAATTGAAAGAAAAAACATCTTTATACATTAAAAATAGTTATCAAAATTCAGAAAGGAAAACAACTGCAGTTCCCAATAATGGTAGATTCCCAAAAATATAGTAGTATTACAGAAAATATACATTTGCAATATTATTTAAAATAGATATCTATTTTTAATAGTGAGCCCCTCTTAAATGTTAGTGGACCTACATCATACCAATAGATCTAACTAATCTATCCATTTATGAGACCCATTGGTGAAATATGTGAATATGGATCTTGAAAAAGGGTAGGTTTGAGTTGGATGTGTTGTGTTCTATCTTTTATGTATATTGAGACAAAGGGTAGGTGAGGTAATGCATGTAAACTTAATCCCAATTATATATAGGACCAGACAAAGAATCCATTTTGAAAATATAAATGGGCCTAAACATGAGGATGTGCCCAAAAGCTTTACATATTGTACAATTTTAACTGCTAGTATGAAAGAGCACCATGGTAAAACATTTACTATCTTTGAGGCAAACTGCACTAATTACTTGAGATGACTTTATGACTTCTTGATAGAGTGTGGACTTGCAAATTCTATCGGAACTACTAATTATTTGCTTGAGGCACTAATTAATTTCACTTGTGTTTTGCAGGATCAAGTCTTTAAGCTCAAAAAAAAGTTGAGATTAGAAAAAGGTGTATATATATGGCTCATGTGATCTCAGTCCAATGGAATGTGTCAATGTTAATGTTCAAATATAAATATAAATTTTTCGGTACAAGTTTTTTTTTTGCTAGTATGATATTGTCATCCAAGAAATCGCCATATCCTCCGAAATAATCATCACATGCACAAGTTTTTTTTTTTTTTCTAAGAAGATATTTTTATATCTTCAAGGCATGCAGAGAGGAACCGCTTTATACCCGAGTGGTAAGGAGCGTATTACTTACTTGGCTATCCGGGGTTCGAATTCCAAGTATGTCACATTTTCTCGCTTGTGCAGGCTCTTTTTCCACTTGTGTGGGCTTTCTTACTCTCTTGGATCTCAGTCCCCTTGGAAAAAAAAAATTCTTTCAGTGACACCATTCCACTAGTAGGACGCCTGCCTATTGATGGTGCAAAGCTGAGATCCAAGATGGGTAAAGTTATCAGTGATTTTATCTAGTATCTATCACTGAAGGCTCCTAGGGTCTTGATCTTTCCTATGCAGGCTAGGTCTTCCCTCAATGAAAAAATATAAAGGGCTTTTTATGTGTGCACAAGCTCATCCAAGTAATTTGCAGTTGGCCTTGTAGGGCCCATCCGGGGCCACGTCAATTCTTGGGAAGGAGTGGATTGACTGCGTGCAAGATTTCAAGTCCATCGGATCATCCTAACCCCTCTATTAAATTCACTTCTTGAATCTTCTAAATTGAGAACTTGCACCTCAATTTTTGATAATCATCATCATCATCCTACCTCAGTTTCTATTTATGTCCTTGTAAAAAAAAACTAACCTATAAATTTTTGTTTCTTTTTTGCTAATAATCACTAATTTACTTTTGCAGGCCAAGATTTTGATTTTAGTGAAGAACGTATCTTAGAAGTCATTTCCAAAATAGTACAGCAAAAGGATCTCTACTCTCTTCATCTGTTTGGAGGAGTTGAAAGGATATCTACTGTCCTTAAAACCAATCTTGTGAAAGGAATTAGTAGTAATGAAGAAGAGCTCAATTGGAGACAGAAAGAATATGGTTCGAATGCATACAAGAAGCCGCCTGGAAGGAGCTTCTTCTTCTTTGCATTGCAAGCTTCCAAAGACCGCATAATTCTCTTTCTTCTGGTCCATGCAGTGCTCTCTCTGGCATTTGGGATTATGAACCATGGCCTCAAAGAAGGCCTCTATGACGGAGGAAGAATAATAATTGCCATCTCTTTAGTTGTTGTTATTAGAGCGACCACAAAGTTTGGTCGATCTAGAGAGTTAATTATGTTGACTAACAGGAGCAATAACATCAGAGTTGTGGTCATGAGAGATGGTTGGTACCAAAACATATCCATATTCAATGTTGTTGTAGGTGATATTGTAAGTGTAAAGACTGGTGATCATATTCCCGCAGATGGATTATTCTTGAGCGGCTTTTCCCTGCGAGTGAAAGAGTCGAGCATGATCGAGGAGGAGGATGACTATGTTGATGTCAATGTCAGTAATCCATTTTTGTTATCCGGCGCAAAGGTGGTCGATGGGTTTGCCCAGATGCTTGTCACCTCTGTAGGGATGAACACATCATGGGGCAAGATGAAGAGCTCTTCTTCGTGTTGTGATTTTGATGAGGAGACGCCATTACAAGCTCGGTTAGTAAAGCTAACATCGCGCATTAGAAAGTTTGTTTTGGGAATTGCTCTTTTCATTGTCATGGTGATGCTGTTTCGTTATTGGACGCAGAGTCGAGAATTTGATTATGGTAAAGAAAGAAACAAAGAAGAGGTGATGAAGTCAATAGCAAGTATATTTGATGCTGGCATCACTATAGCAGTGATGGCAGTTCCTGAAGGTCGCTCCACAATTATCCCTCTAACTTTTGCTTGCTTATTGAGAACAAGGATGGGTAATAGAGCTTTATTTAGGAACCTCTCGGCCCTTGAAACCATGGGCTCTGTCACTATCATTTGCACTGGAAAAACCGGCACATTGACATCGAAGGAGATGAAGGTCACTAAGTTTTGGGTTGAGAAAGAAACTATGGCAGTTGAAATCTCTACAATAGCCCCTCAAACCCTGTCCTTGTTGCACCAAGCTATGGGTCTGAACGTAAGAGACATCAATTATCCCTATTCAACTTCACCACCTAAATTTTCCGGCGCGGAAAGGGCAATTCTTAATTGGGCTATATCGAAACTAGACATGGATATAACAAAGTTGAAGCAAATCTACACTTTTCTCGACTTTAAAACTTTGACAAAGAGAAGTGGAGTCATGGTGAGAGAAAAGTATGATGCAAGTTCTCTTGTTCATGTGCATTGGAAAGGTGATGCTGAAGTTATATTGTCTAGGTGTTCCTATTACTACACAAGGGATGGGATTACGAAAGTCATAGATCAACAAACAAGGACGAGGTTCGAGAACACCATCCAAAGCATGGAAGCTCATCCTCTCCGATGCATTGCGTTTGCTCATAAAATTCCCAACAAGACAGATATAGTGGAAGAAAAAGGCTTGACATATATAACGGAAGAAAACGGCTTAACATTACTAGCTTTGATGGGCTTGGAGGAACTATGCAGGCCAAGAGTGAGAATGGATTTGGATAGAGTAGCTGGAGTTGATGTGGTGATGATGACTGAGGACAATGTTTACAAAGCAAGGGCCATAGCCATCGAAGGCGGGATACTCAAAGCTGATCATGACTACCCTGGCACCGTTGTCGAAGGTCAGGAATTCAAGAATTACTCAGTTAAACAAAAGATTGAAATGGTGGACAAAATCCGTGTCATGGCTAAATCCTCCTCATCACACAAATTTTTTATGGTACAGTGCTTGAAGCAGAAAGGCCACATAGTTGCAGTAATCAGAGATGATGCAGACGACGATGCCCAGACAATGAAAGAATCTGACATTAGGCTTTCAATGAATATTCAGGGCAATGATTTTGCAAATGAGGTTTCAGGCATTGTCATCTTGGATGATAGGTTCACTTCAATTGCCACTGTTTTATGGTGTGGGAGGTGCGTTTACAAAAACACACATAATTTTCTCCAGTTTCAACTAACATCAACTGTTGTTACTCTAGTTATAAATTGTGTTACAGCAGTTTCTACTTCTAAAATCTCAATCTCTGCTATCCAAGCACTACGGGAGAACCTGATAATAGACACACTTTGTGCAGTAGCTTTGGCTGCAGAGCATCCTACTGAGGAGCTGAAGGTGAAAGGGCCAGTTGGTCTAAACAAGCCACTAATAACAAACATCATGTGGAGGAGCCTTGTATCTCAAGCTTCTTTTCAAATTGTGCTATTGTTGCTCCTGCAATTCAAGGGCCAATTGATTTTTCATGCAGAGGGGGGCATCAATGACACCCTTATTTTCAACACTTCCATTCTCTGTCAGGTTTTTAATTTGTTCAATTCGAGAAATTTAGAGAAGAAGAACGTGTTTGAGGGGATTCAAGATAACAGGGTATTCCTATGGATAGTGGGGATGATTGTTTCTTTACAAGTACTGATGGTAGAGTTGTTCAATAGGTTTGCTGGTACACAGCGCCTTGATTGGAGACAGTGGGCTGCTTCCATGGGAATGGCTGCAATGTCCTGGCCCATTGCTTTGGTTGTTAAGTGCATGTCTAAGTCTAATGGTTCGCCACTTGAGGTTGATGAAGCACAAAGGCTAGAAGAGGATAGGAGTCAAGGCTCAAGTATATACTCTCCTCAAGCAAACGCCCAATGGAACAAAGGGGACTAGATGGCTTAGGCCTAACATTGACTGTTTTGGATTGGGCTAAGGGACCTATGATTAATTGCAGGGTCTAAGGTGAAGAATGATACCATTAATCAATGCAAGTTGGGGAGTGGTTTTGAAAACTCAGGGGGTAAGCAAAAGTCGGATCACCAGATATGTATAAAGGTTTCAGTCATGACTAATATTGATTCTTTCCTTTAGTATGAAACATTGGTTGTACTAGTAGTTCATTCTCAAGGCCTTTATGTCCAATGTCATTATTTTATTAACCTTTATACACATTTAAACAAAGTTAAGAAATAATAGGTTTACTTTCAAATGCAGTAGACACGCACTGGATCACCGCGTGTCTTGCTGTGGGCCCACTTGGTGCCCCACCTAGGGATAAGACTGGGGGATCAGAAGATTTGGATGGGCCATACCTTTCTACCAAGTTTGGACTCACCTGATCATCCTAATCCCTTGATCAAGGGCCCACAAATCTGAATGGCTTTATATTAAAAAAAAAAAAAATCAGTCAATCCACAAGTCCAGTCTGTTCGTATGGCTACAGAACCAAGGGAAGCAGTAATACAGGGAGATCTCACTGTATGGTCAATTTGGATGGACCATTAGTGCGCCCCATGATCATGTGAATTCACGAGGTGTGAAAATAATCACTCGCAAAGAAGTGGGGGTTTAAGACTCTAGTTCTCTTCGAGGGGAACCATCCGAAGAGGAACTCGAATGAGAAAAAGGATCGTTATTCTTTAGGTTTTGCCTCACATTCAAACGTTTTTTAAGTTTTTACAAGATAACTCTCTCCTTCCTAACAGACAATATAATCACAATGGATATACACAACACCCTAACCATCCCAATAAATAACTCTAATAACTTCCATAACTCTCTAACCTCCTTAAAAATTACATATAACTTCATTAACTTCCCATCCCAATAACTAACTCCACAACATGTATGCTATGCTGCATGCACCATGTACGTATGCATCCACATTCCACTACGTCTCCCGAGCCCAAACTGCACTCTCCCCTGGTTCTCCAAAGTTTTTGCTCTTTATTCCTAAACTCAATCCAAAGGAAACCCCCTCATGACCAACCGACACCCCTCTCCTGACCGCAACTCCTTGTCTCTCCCATCCCAACAAGAAGATGATGGTCTCCTCATGATAGACCATGCCCATGCAAACAAGAAGAACCCAATGTGAAAAGTCCTATCCATCTGATACTTGTCCTCTGATTAATTCTTGCGATGGAATGTTTATGTCAACCATCTCTCTCACTCAACAATGTCCCCAGCATATGTAGCACCTTCACGCTTTCCTTTTCAAGCTTCTTGGGCAAAAGAATTGAGATCAGCTCAGAAGTATGGTTGGGTTTGCTCAGGAGATATGAGAGAGAAGAATGTAGTTAATAGCTGAACAAAAATCATCATAACATTAAATGAGAGAATATTTACAAAATAGATCTATAAAAGAACATTAGAAACTGCTATCTCAAGTATCCGTCTGTTCTTTGGCATTGGGTGGGAAAGGATCTACTGGAGTTGGGTTCGGTATCTTCTGACCATCCCTCATTCCACAATCATCAGGATGGTCAACCATGTTCTCACTGCTAACATGTTTATAGTTACCCATTTCTACACCTTCTGGATTTGATCTACAGCCACGTTTCTTGGGTTTCTTTGTAGATGCGATGGTGGTGCTGCATTCAGCAGTGGTGGGATTCAAAACGAGCTGCGGAACTTCTTGAGATTGCACTGCTACACGGTCTACATTTGGTTTCCTCTTGCTTGATCGTACTGGGCGGGATTGAACTACATTGCTGGTCTCTCGATGCCCTCTATTTCTTCTTTCTCGTTTCAGTGTCGAACTCGATGGTCCAAGGGTGCATGAACCCGAGTTTAACTGAGTTGAGCTTCCAATATTATTGCTTTTGGCTGTTAATACTAACTTTTGGGAATAAGTATTGCCGTCTCCAACAAGAATGTTTTTCTTTGGGCCACATCTCATGAGTATACTTTCGCTACCATTGTTTGCATCTGTTGAGGTTCTCTCTTCCTCCAAAGCAACACTAGGCAGCTCCTACATCCAGAAGGGATAAATGAGTTGAACAGGAACAAATGCAATAATAATAAGAATAATAGATGAAGAGCAAGAAGAAACTTTCTTTCTTTTGTTTCTGATTGGTTAATATCCGGCATAGATTCATCAAAGGGGAAAAGACTTTCAAACCAATTACCAATAAGCTCATTAACATACTTCAAAGATTGATATTGCAATTACAAATAAAATATGCATAGTAATTCTTGAAACCAGATTCAAAATTGGGTTACTTGCAGAGCACTGAATTTTCCCCTTTTCACTAGTTTATTTGAAACTAGCAGATGCTGAGTCACAGCAGAGAACAATAAAAACTTTCACATCTTCACACAATCCAAGTCATTGTGGAGGGGACTTCTAGCATGAGGACAGGCATGGAGTTTTGGCTACATCTTCAGTTAAATTTGTGATAGGTCATAGGATTAGACAACATGTACTTGAGCAGCAAAATTCGTGACATAAGTTACAGCAATGGAAACGTGTTGAAGAGCTCTTCCATATAGGGGATTCGTGACATCCTTCAAGATACAGTTTCTTTATCTTTCACATTCATCTTATCCTTTGAAAGAACAAAAAATGCCTGGAATTTTGAACACACCTAGCCACAAGGTATTAATTTCTACCGAGTTCAATTAGTATAGTTCCTTTCAAGTTTGAATCAGATTGGATTTTCCTCACAAGTTTATCAGATAAGAAGTAGGTCTCAAATAAAATTACTACAGATTGGATTTTCTATGCAAGTTTGTCAGAGAGCTTAAGCAGCCGGTTCCAAATAAAATTGCATGAGATTGATTTTCTATGCAAGTTTGTCAAGATAGCTTAAGCAGGTCTCAAATAAAATTGCTTCAGCAGACATAAATCAGTCTCCTCAAGAAGTTATGGGCAGGATTTGCAGATGGGCCATATCAAAACATGTTCCATCCAAAAAGTGTTCCATCCGAATCTCATTCAGTTGTTCAGTTAAATATTCAGATACAAATCTAGCCTACAGGCTTATAGTTCAGGCCTGCTAACAGCCATTGTTATTTACTTATTAGGCCGATTTTATTAATTATATGAAGTTATCAGGCCAAGCTACCCAGTACGCACCGCATGCAGACAAGCCCAGGGCAGGGCAAGCCAGTTCAGTCCCCAGGCCCAGGACAACTCCACTAGCTCATTTGTCAGCTCATATCCAGACCAAAATGGTGTAACGGTTTCAGCACAAAATAAAGAAATAAAAAAAGAACAAATAACTCAGATCGCTCAAGGGAACCCAACACCTCCTTCGGATCTTTCGAGAAACGGAAAAGCTCCAAATACCGATATTATTGAAAAATTTCTGAATGAATTACATAGACCTTAAGCCCCTTTAAATAGGGTTTACAACTGCATAAATTAGAAAGAGAGATTTGGGATTGCAAGATTCTAGGGAAAGATAAGAAAGTCCTAATCATATTACTAATTTAACAATAGAAAAGGATAAGGATTGTTACAGTAATGTTATGGACCTAACCAGCACGCCAAAAGCCCTAGGACTGATGGAACGCGTCAAATCAAATCCTATAACTAGTTAGGACAGTAACCGACCACCACGCTTTAGCAGCCTACATCCTTGGTGGCTCTCACTCTGGTGGCGGCAGGTGGCCCCTTTTCCTCTCTTAGGGTGGCTCACACCTTGCTCCATGTAGCCCTCTCCGCGGCGGCGGTCACACTGGCGGTAGGTAGCCCTTTTCTCTCTTTCTTTTTTATTTTGTCTTCTGAGATGGCTTTCACTCTACTTCAGGCAGCCCTTTCTGTGATTCAAACTTGAGACGTGGAGGCCGTCTCTTATACCAAATGTTATGGCCCGAACTAACACCCCAAAACCCTAGGACTGATGGAATGCATCAAATCAAATCCTATAACTATTTAGGACCATAACAAATGGCTTTGCCTACGTTGGGCCCTGGCTAGCATGACCGCTGTGCAATGGTAGTTGCAGGACAGTCCTAAAAATCAGAAATCATGGGTCCAAAGGCAACAATATCCAACATCGTACTATTAAGCAATAGCTCTTCCATGCGCCAAACTCTCTTAAAAAAGAAGCGAAAAGAGAAGAAATGGTGCATGAATACCATATGTTTTCTCATCTATCTTTTCAAACACCCACAACTTCACAACAATAGTATACAGTATACTGCTAGGTATTTCATGCATTCATTTCTTGCAAATACAGGATATGCAAGTGAACTTGAACGATCCATAAAATATCCAGAGTAAAAGTAAATATGGCCGTAATTAAAGAAGATAAAAGATAAGAGTATTAGAACCAGACTGTAAACCTGAAGATGAATGGGTATGGACAACTAAAGAAATTGGGATTTATTGGTAAATCAAATTATCAAAAAAAAATCTATAAGGATGGGAAGAGTGCCAAGGTTGGTCAAACACGAGCCAGACCTCAACATACATCTTTTCAAGCCAACTCAAACCCAAACCCAGCTTTTAACTTGACCAATCAACCTGAGCTGAAACCCAACTTTGTATCGTACAACCCAATCCCATATTGTGGAATCCAAATCTAACATATTACAAATCAAATTCCAAAATCTCCAAAGTTATTCAAAAATTAGAAAATTTCCTAAACTCGTAAAAAAAAAATTGCATTAGCCCTGAAATTGGCAAAACTCTCATTTCAGAAGCCCCACAATCAGCAAAACAGCCTACCTTCAAATTACAGTTTTCACCATCTACGTGCTCAATTCTCAATGCCATGCAGAAAGACGAACAGAGGACACCGAAGTCATCATCGTCCTATGTGGCACTAGGTGTGAAAGTCAAGTTTATTTATTTATATATATATTAATATATATATATATACATATATAGGGAGATGCTCCTATGAGAGTTACTCTCATGGTACTATGAGAGTAAGGGTGGGGGCCCTCACATCCATATCCAATGCCAACAGCCTAAATGCGAGAGCCCCCACCTCTTTTAGGGCGCGTTTGGTAATTTTACATGTAAAATAAAGTGCAGTAAAACATCAAATCAAGAGAGAATAAAGTATAATGTGGTTGTGATGATATTTTATTTTTAGTTGTTTGGTATGGAATCTTTTTTATTTTGTATAAAAAAGTAGAGATTTTTGTCTTTTAGTGGAGAAAGGAGGTTGCTTTTTGACTTTTTTTGAAAAAGATGGAGGGGATTTTGAATTAAAATGTTATTGATGTGACCCGTTGTCTGAAGAATGGAGGCATTACTTGACTTTTATTAATCTAGTAAAGTGCCAAACGGGCCCTTACTCTCATAGTACCATGACAGTAACTCTCACAAGAGCATCTCCCATACATACATACACACACATATATACATACAACTGTCAATCAAGTTTGGATGAATGTCAAACTTAGACTTGTGACTATTCATTGGGGGGTAGTGTGTGAAAAGACTTGATTGACACAATATGGGCCCTATGACAACAAAAAAAAAAAAAAAAAGCGGGGAGCAAAAAGGGATGTTTTTAAAATGGGGCGTTTTTGAGAATTTCCATATATAAATATATATATATATATATATAGAGAGAGAGAGAGAGTAGGGTTACTTGTTCTATTGAGAAAGGATGAGATATGAGGAGCTATTTTTTTTTCTCTTGAGAAAGGAAGAGATGCAACTCCATGAAACCCCATGGATTGTTTTGTAATTATACAGAAGTTCCAGGGTATTTGTTAATAGTCAGAATTTTATTAATATAAATATATAGGGGTGATCGCACAACCTTGTATTGAACAACCTGCCCTAAGTTGGGAGTTCTCATGTTCTCTCTCTTGCCCCTTTCTTCTTCTACCCACTTTTCATTTGCTCTTTTCTTTCTTTCTTCTCGTTTCTCTTAGAAGGGCCGATTTAAAAGCCTCCAATAAGAACATGTCAGAATGTAATTCCACTTAGCAAACATGGGTTAAAATAGTGGTATCAGTCGCGGTATTGGCCAAAAACCAATAAGGTTGCCGCATCGGCAGCAGCTCGCAGTCGTCGCAGTGTGGGTTTTTTTTTACCGCAAAAAAAAAATCCAAAATATTGTAAAATGCTAGAAAACAATATTTATATCCATTAGTAACAACTATAAATTAAAATATCGGTCCCCCTTAGTCAAAAGATCATGTATCGTTGTCTAGTCATTAATTATTAAATATGTCAAGTTTTAATGCTTAATCTGTGTGTCCATTATTATAATTTATAAATCCATTAATGTAGTCATATCTAAATCCCAACCATTAAAAATAACTATCTTGTGATACCTTTGTAAAGATTTTACTCACATTATAGTTAGACCACAATTGAATTGGTCATGCTACATGATTTGAATCATTACCCTTAATACATGGGGCCAACTCGTATTTGAGTAAAATTTGTGAAAGGCCCACACCAGAAGGGACATTTATTTTTTAGTGATTTAGATTTAAGATAAATAGGCCATTTGAGTTAGGTGTAATTAAAAAAAAAATAGAGAGGATACTTTGGAAATCTTCTAGGCTTCATAGTGGGCTCGCCTACAAAAATCTAAACCGCTCAAAATAGTTGCCCTCCTCTTACACGGGCCCTCATCCAAATTTCATCCTAGTAGGAGATGAGTTATTAGATTGATTTATTTTTTTAAATTGATTGATTGTTTAATCTGATGGTAGGCCAATTACCAATTAGAGTGAAACTTTTTCAGGGCATAATAGAAAGAGGGGGTATCATTTTTGAACAATTTGGATTTTACGTAGGCGGGCCCAATCGTGAGGCCCACAAAGTGGCAAGTTTTTGAAGTTACATACATGTATGTAACTCAACTGAGTATTAAAAAGAAGGAAAAGAAACCCTAAAAAGGGCATTTTCCATTCTCCCCTTTCATTTCCTCATTTGCCCGAAACAGAAGGGGAAACGGAAGAGGGAAAAAGAAGAGGGAAACGGAAAGGGAAGGAGAAGAGGAGAGGAGAATGAAGAAAAGGAAGAGAGGGGGAACCTGGCAGTGGGAGGCGGCGACCGCAACAGCGACAGTGAGGTGAGACTGCTCCGGTGGTGGAAAGCCAAGATGGCAACTGCATCAAATCCAGGTACGCCTCTCCACTTTGCCTCTTTCCTCCCTCCCTCTGCTTCTTTTTATTTTCTATTTTTCTCTCTATGTGGCATGCAAGACGGACAACAAGATGATCCCTTCCTTCCTTCTTGTTCTTTTTTTTTTTCCATTTATAACCTGCATCACTAACAAAAGGTCTAGATTTGGGGAAAATATCAGCCAATGCCGATATTTGGCCGATATATTAAAATACCGGCCGATACCACCGATATTATTGGCGATATTTTAGGGTGCCGGTACCGGAACCAATAAGTATACACTTATCGGGTCGGTCAAGGCCGATACCAGTACGCATCGGTCGATACAAACTGCCGTATCAGCCAATATTTTAAACCATGCTTAGCAATGGACGTGGGAGTTTATGTGAATAATCTTTAAAATAAAAGAGGAAAAATGTGCTTTATGTCATCAATAAGGTGTCCAGTGATGGGTCATGCCACAATCTCTGCGAATGGGAGAAAGGATTTCTTCTCCAAGTGAGGTAGAAATTTATGTAGTTGTCAACTGTAGCAGTTCTATGGTCCACATGGTTAGGAAGGAAAAATTAAACCTTTGCAAATAAATGGGAATAGGCAGAAGGTATATGGTTTTAAGGCCACGAGCCAAGGTGATCTCATGGACATGTATTAAGAAAGTTTGCGCATATTTGACCAATGGATTGGAGATGTTGGAGTAAATGAAGTGGTACGCAACATTATTAATTGCCTTACTTGATTGTAATGTAACGCCATGCAATGAGCTGTAAATTTTGTAGCTTTTGTTACCTTATTAACAAACTATCATGCTTCCCATGTCAAAAAGAACTGACACACTAGATGTATAGTGGGGGGTGATTATGTAGTTTCCAAGACAATTTGAGGAGCAACATGATCGAGTTCCATAAGAATACAATGAGTTTAATTCTAACTTCATGCATATGAGAGACTACAGTCCTGCAGCATTGAATATTTACTGTTTCCCAATGCAACCACTCTATATAGCAGGGATTCAGGTTTCAAAAATTCTAGAACATTGATTAAATGGGACCCATCATGGATTGAGGATGCAGTGAAAATCTTCTAGACTTGAAAGATCATGCCCTTAGGATGAGGCCAACAAAGAGATGGGCAAGAGAAACATAATAGTAGAAAACAGATTTAATTAACCACATTCCTCATACATACTGGAGCCTAGTCAGATTAACAGACTACATCTCTGAACCATGGTCTCAATTTTATGAGGTGGATGGATCAAGATATTGTGTACATCCTGATTGATCAGAGGTCTAAGACCCTACCAGGCCTCTTTCAAGAATCTACTCAGTGAAAAAGAGATAGGTTTACCTTATTCTGTAGATTATCAAGCTCCCTGTAACCTAGTCCCTCTCCCTCAGAGTCGGCCATCTCCTCACATTCAAATTCAACATCTCCAACATCTTCATCAGAATCGCTTAACTCTTCCTGTTCCATCACAATTCCTGGATTTGATTGCTCATCGAGATTATCTTCAGTTAATCTGCTTATACCAATGCTCGACAAAGCCGGTTCGTGAGCATCCATGACATGTGTACTACTGTCAGCTTTTGTCCGTGATTCTTCTGTAACAGTGTTTTTCAAATCATCAGATATTAATCAACTCTTGAAAAAAACTGCAACTTAATAAATTTTATTGTGCTAAGATGAAAAATTACCTTGTTGGTTTTCCTCTATTGTTCCATCCTCCCTTGCTCTGGTACTCGACCCATTAGATCTATGTTCAAACCTATGTCTTCTTCCCATGACCTCCCTGCTTGCTGCAGAACTTAAGTGGATATCCAGATCCAATTCATTAGCCTTTTCATAAGGGCTAGTCAGTGTTGTATTGGTGGCCCATTGTCTATCAATGACCATTGGAGCACTCAGACTAGAATTAGATGGATTTGGAATTTGAACACAAGGTCCCTGAAGTGGTTCTGGATCACAATTTATGTTATCAGCGCTTTGCAGGAGTGGATGGAAATCAATAGTGCATAGGTTGGAGGGTGCTTCCTTCGACCTTAGAGCTGGATGAAAATGATCGACAGCAACACCTGCTTGTTGTGACTTACTAAGGAGATCAAGGTTTGTCTGGAGTGGAGTTCCCAAGAAAAAACTGAAAGTACTAGAAGAAGAATTGCTGTAGTTCATTAGAGAATACGGCAAACATCCATCTTCAGGAGACTGGAACAGCAAAGGATGCATCTGAAGATCTGATTCAGCACCAGATTCTTCAGTGCTTGGTTGAATTGCAGTTCTTGGATCTTGTGAATGAGAACTTTTCCCAGTAATTTTTGGGACTGCATTTCTGTTCCTTCCAGCATTCACTGTAGTAGCTCCAGATTTTGCAACAGACGGAAGGCTAGAAACTGGATTTTCAGTCCCAGCACGGATTCTGGAGATAGATGATTCGCATTGATAGCTTTTGAAAGCAGATTGAGAGATCACACGAACAGATGGTGGAAGGTTTACAGGAGGCAAGTCAGGTGCCAGCTTGACACACTTGACAATATTGTTCTTACGCATTCGGTATGGCCGTAAGTTGAATTGGCTGCAAGAGGACTTGGACTTCCAATTGGGAGCCTGTTGATTGGATGTGTAAGATGCACTGAACTGATGGTAAGTAAATTGAGACATGCGATGCAGATCTCCCGAAAACTTCGAAGCAGCCATGAAGCCATGCATAGGACCTGGCTCTCCATATTCACCCATACCATCAAACCGATTTTCAGCAATTTGCATACCCTGTTGAGGCAGCGTAACACCTGATTGTAAGTTGCCACTACTCACGTTTGAGAAAGGAAGTTCGGAAGGCATGAGCTTGGAGTTTCTGGGCGTCCATTCTGCTAAGAATGCTTCATGCACGTAAGCTTCATCTTCATCATCCATGTTACCATCTGCACTATTATTCCCTCCATCAGCATTATCAACCTGGGAGTCATTCATTCAATACAAGACATGAAAATGCATTAGAGCCCCACACTTTGGCTGCCCAATTATAACAAGATAGCGCTTATAAAGTCCAAGACATGTAGCATTCTGATGAAACATTCTACATGAGCAAACAGATGATGAGCTCACATGGACGATGCCCCAAAAATCAGTTGGATGATCCTATCCATCTGATATTCATCCAACAAATAGACATTTAAGAAGAGCATACCAAAATAAGGGAAAGAGAGATTTTACGGCTATGTTCTTCTGATCTAGAAGGCTTTTGGGGCATAGCGATACCATCTAAGGCTTATCAAATTTTATTTTTTGGAACAAATATTTTAATAGCAAATAAGGAAGATACTTTAAAGGCAATCACATCAAAGGTCTTAATCACTTAATAATGGGCCTCGCTTAAGGGATATACAGTATACAAACATTCTGATCTAGGACACTCAGATGCATTATGAAATGTGCTCAGGCTATTAGAATTGCACCATACCTATAATATCACAACTCAATGCAACTTTAATATTTGAAATTACAATCTAAACAGTCTTCTTTTTTGTGCAAAATTCATAATTTCTGGAAGTTCTACATATTTCTCCACGGTATTTAAGTATCGAATGGAATATCCATATCCATACCTGCATCCCAGAGTCAAGGAATGCATAGTCCTCCTGTGCTCATTTCACGTGTGTCTGCATAAGTATTGAAAGCCTTATCTAGAAATCAGATCCTAACAATTCTTCTGATTGAATCTCACCTCATTTTCTGCTACACTTTGCCAATTGGTTGCACCCTTTTTTGATTTTCTTCTCATTGATTCATATACCCGTCGCTTTGCTTTAGCAGCCTCACTTGTTTTGTATGACTTCTGTGTCCCTAGTGCAATTCGCCACTGACGGGGTAACAATGATGGATCCCTATATGGGACGAAGAATTTCCAAACAGACATCCAGTCAAGCTTATAGACTTTGAGTCCCTGACCATGGTCATTAGAAAATGATGTATAAAGATAAAGTAAAAAGTTTGGAAGCAAGAAATCAAATAGACAGAATATCGAAATTTATTCACCTCATGAATGCGTGCCTGCTCCTCTGCAGTCAATGGGGAGGTTTTCATCCTCCGAACTGCCTGCATGATGTCAACCTAGAGATTAGCTCATTATGAAATATGAATAGCTATGATCATGAAATAGTTAACTGTCAAAAGCAATTCACTGTACAATATTTACCTTTTGATCATAAACATTTGAAAAGAAAAGGTTCCAAAATGCAATAACAGATATTTTAGAACAATCAGAACAGTTCAGAGGCAATTTGGCAATGCTTGCAAAAGAAGAAAGGGGAAAAAAGTGTGTTTTGTGTCAATTTCGTTTCGGACAGTGTTTTAGTTTGACTCCAAATTGAGACTTTTCAGCCAATTCGGCATTCCAATTTGGAATTTCGTTTCATTAAAATATATATATAAACAATGTATACAAATTTCACAATATGAAAACATTAAAAAGTGAGAATAACATATATTTATTTACATATATTACATAAGTTTAATTCATTCTTCTAAACAATGATGCAATATGCCATTAAAATGGCTCCCTAATTTCATACATGTGGCCCATTGTGAATTTTGAATGTGTAACTAACTGATGGATTTAGAAAATTGTCAAATTAGAGTCTTGAGTACCACCCTAAAAATCCAAACCGTTGGGACATCTAGAGTGGCCCGCTGATTTAATGTGTGGATTTCAAATTGTGGCTCACCAATTGAGTTTAGAAAAGGAAAAAAGAAAAGAAAAGAAACGAAGAAAGAAAGGATAGCTGGCTGATTAAATGTGACCCATTGCATATTTCAAATTGTGACCCACGGATTGAGTTTACAAAAACGGAAAAAAAGAAAAAAAAATAAAGAAAGAAAAAAGAAGAATGAATGACACTCTTACACTCTTCATTGTTTTTGAAAAGAACTCTCCCTCCCTCCCTCCCTACTCTGTGACAGTCGAGCTATTAGTCTAACCCCACCCCCCCCGCCCCCCCACATCATTGATGAAACAGGGGAAAAATGGCAATTTCAGCCAAAAACGAACTGAAAATCATAATTATGCTAGAAGTGGACCCTTGGTCCCGCTCTAAAAGGAAACTAAAATGTGAACCCACACACATTCTCACACTTGTTACTACCCTTCATACATATCTTGTATAATTTTGATATACACCTTTCGGATGCCTTGTTTATTCACGTCCTCTAAATTAACAGCTTCAATACCCTATCCTACACCTTCAAAAGATCAATGAAGATTTTCTTTTCATGAATTGTCTGAAGAGAAAATAGCTTTTGTTGTAGTCCTACCTCTCATGAAGCCAAACTGATTTTTTGAAATATGTTTATTCTGCCATATCCATTTGCTCGGTTACTTACTCTTCCCAGAGTTTCACTGTATGGCTCATAAGTTAGATATCTCAATAGTTTGCACAATCTGAATATCACCTTTATTTTTATTTAAAAAAAAAGGCTACTAGGCTTTTTCTACGACTTCAAGCATTTTACTCTTAGTTAAGATTTTGTTGGCAGCTTTTTAGTCACTCAATCCCAGTTTCACCCAACAAGGGACAAGCATCTAAGGGTATATCATCTCGTCCTAGTGCTTTGTTCTCCCTCAAACTAGTTCACGCATCCTTTACCTCCAAAATTGATACTTCATTGACTGCCCTTGATTTTGTTCTAGATCATTATTTAGTTCACATGCAGATACCATATGTTTAATAGATCTTTTAAGATATGTCCATCTATTTTGTGTAGCTAAGTTAATTGGTCCAGGTCTCAACTCCCGGTTTTGAGGCTGAACTTAAAAAGGGTAATTGCATTTAGACAATAAAGGTGGAATCAAGCCTCTCATTTTAAGAAAAACTTACTTATAGCCAAAGTATGCCCTCATCGGTGGTTTACAAAGATGATTCTAATCTAAGGACCAAAATAGCAGTTATGATGGGCGTAGCAGCCGGTGGCCAAAACTCTATGTAGCAGGTGATTCGTAGCGGTTGCAACAATACATAGCATCATAGTAGTGTGAATTTTTTAAGCGGTTAAAAAAATCCAAATATTACGTAGTGGCCAATCTTTCTTTCTTTTTTTTTTTTTTTTTTTTTTTGTGATTTGGAGCCATATAAGGATATAGACAACTTTACGAATGGCTCTTGCAGAGAAGAAATATGGAAAACAATGTTTTAAATGAAAGTTGTTTGGCTCAGCTAGGTTTTATACTGTAGTAGCAATATTTTCAATTTTGCATAGTGGTCATGACCACTACGCCCGATATATTGGCCGCTGCATAGCGATATTTTGTTCCATACACTAATCCCTCATGTGGGATAATTACAACTGGGATTATTACAACTAACAAACCACTATAGATAAGTATAACTTATGTAAAGTGCCCACTTATCTACTGCATTCCGTTTAGAATTATTTACACTAATCTATTAAATTCCGTATCCAATTTGTTGCAAGTCCTAGTTTCCAACCTATTTCAACCGTATGATCCCCATCTAACAGTCACAACTTCTAAAATCCTGATTAGCATTAGATGTCGAAAAAATCCTGGTCCCATCCCACAATTTCAAACATACTTCAAGTCAACCCTCATTGATATTGATTTAGTGGTGGTGGAATTTAAGTCGTGTGAGTTGGACCCACTCTTAGATAATCCTTAAGACACATGTGGGCCCTCCTGAAAAACGAAGCGTTTTTAATAGTATAAAATCACGTTATCTAAAAATCCTCATCCATTGGGTAAGCCATAAGTGAGGCCGAGTAATGAAATTCGAACCAATATAAGTCAATTTCCATCCATGTATTATGAGCTATGTATTATACAAAGTAGGCTTTTTTAATACAGCTATAAAATTATGAATTCATTTTATATTGTTTTAGATAAAAATAAAAATCATTTTTTACCAAGTCAATGAATTTACTTTTTACTTTGTAGTCAATTTTAAATTTTATTAATTTTTCCTTCAGAAAAAAAATCTGAAGTTAACCATTTGAATTTTTTTGAAAGGGTCCGGATTTAGCAACGGAGTAGCTAACCATATGACCGCCATGGAGACAAATCATTAATTTCATGCATAATTTTTATTTTATTTTTGCAAATATTTATGTTATATTTTTAGGGTTTTTTTGTAAGATATGTTATATTTTAATTAGAATTTGTTCCGCATTTCAAAAAATGTCATCAATTTTTTACATGAAAAATAAAATATGTGAAATTTTATAAGTTCATATTTGATCTGCAAATCATGTAATTTTACTACACATTCTCCTTTTAAAAAACTTTGATATATGGAATTTCAAAATGATAAATGCTATATTTTGTTTGTTCTAGATTTATTTTTTTCTCATTAGTATCTCAAAAAATATTTCCAAATTGAATACATTTTTAAGCCCTGGCCTGTTTTGGTAGTGTATGGAGTAACTTGGTTAACATGTCCCAAAACTTCTTCTCGTTTTCACTTAATCCTTAATGGGTTATGCACAACATTCAATATCTCTTTATTCAATACAATCTTAACCAGTATAACCCAATCATACTTCTCATGACCTCTGCATCCTTCTAGTTTAGATCACCATCACCTGCAAAGCATACCCCATTGCGTTCCCAGTGTAGGCTTGCCTACACTTTTCTCCCTTTCAATCAGTTTCTTGCAAGCAAACTAAATTTATCATCCTATTTTTATCATAACATCAACCAACACGAGGCTATTTCCTAGTGGAAATTGCCCACATTCCAAGAGGCCAGTCTTAACTTTTGTTCCACCATTTTAATCCGTGCTACCTTTTATAATGTGGGATTTTTTTTTCACATTTAGCACTTCTGTGCCTATGTTGCATAAAGCTTCTATCAGTCACCTTAGCTAAACCCTTGCTCACCAGAAACTACTACAGGGTTTTGTGTGTGCGCATTCGCATGTATGCTTAACATGAGTAGAGCTCAAAAAATAGTGTGGCAATATTTTAAGGCTGACTTTGGATCTGGTGCAACTCTCTTTTACCTGCACTTGGGACTGGCACACACCGACAAGCAGCACAAGGGGAAGGAAAAAAATAAGTATAATGCCTTTTTTTTTAACGGTAAAGAAGTACTTAAAAAATGTAACTAATAATAACAACAAAAAACATTCTTACAATAAATGGTACATAAATAGTAATAATAACAAAATATGCATCACAACAAATGGGGGACCAGAATCATCTACATCGATCAACAACTGGAACAAAAACACAAATCCATTAATGACGTAAGTGCGTTGAATTCAAAAACCAACAACCATCAATAATCAATGGTCAATCATGAATAAATCTAAAAATCATCCAAGAAAAAGCATTTATAAACATCAATACACGAGAGGGTCTACAAAATCCACCAATCACCAATGCAAATGAATTAATAATCACTAATAATTAAAAATTTTCAACTTCTAGATCAACAGATAAAGGTCAACATATCTAAAATGAAAGCCCTCTCTGAAAAAAAAAACGGCAATTTAATATCCTAGAGTAAAATGAGAAAGAATCCCAAAAAGGGAAAAAAAACACTTTCAATCATAAATGAGAGAAAATAATGTAAACAAAAAAAAAATCTCAAAGGCTAAAAGTACGTACATACTTTTATTGGATTTTCAGGTGCTTTGGAAGAGCTACGATTCTTCTGCCTGACAAAAATCTGAAAACATAGAAGTACCACAAGTTAAAACAATTGAGGCTCATAATATCTGTGAAAAAATAATGCTGGTAGAATGACCACCTTTTTTATTTTCATGATACTAGAACAATGAACATTTTGAACATTAGCAATTTCAAAGTTTGGTCTATAAAAGGAAGCATGCACGCTAAAATTAAATCATCAAGGGGAACGCACTTCAAGTAAAATATACATCAGTCGTTCAGCCATATATGAAAAAATTTGAGGACAAGAAATTTAAGAGCTTTCGAGAAAGGCCAGCTTAATTGGATTGTGCTGGCAAATAAAATGAGTTAGACATTACTAGTTTCTTTTTAAACCCTTTTAGGAGCAAAGTACCCTTGAATGTTGATGATGTACCTAAGATGCATAAGGAAGCAATGAATACGGTGAGATCCCTTTGTGAAGAATGGACCCAAAACAGACTTCCCATGGTTTAGCCTAAAAAGGTGATACAGAAAGAAATGAGAAAAATTATCATTCCCAAAAAGATGATCGAAGTTCGCCCGAACTGAAAAGATGTGGAACCACCAACATGAGCAACTATATTAAGAGAAAAGAAACTAAGAAAGAAATATGCAAAGGAAGAAAGTATGCGATCTTGAAAATGAAGTCAAAGGGCCAAAGGGCTGATAGCTATAAGAAGGCAGAGAATCAAGAGTGAAGAAAGGTCAACTGAAATGAAGTTGGTCGTAGAAGACAAAAAGGGGGAAATCAGTGATGATGTTTGCAGACAATTTTACAAGAATTTCCAAAATGGTATTGGTTTCTACATTTCCATTTATAATTTGGAACGGCAGTTACTCATACCAGGCACTAAGTGAGGAGGTACAGGGGGGATTGTTTGCTCCTATTAGATTTAAGGAAAATGAGGAAGCTGTCAAGGTAGTGAAACCATCAAATGGGCTTTTTTGTAAGAATATAGAGATGGAAGTTGAAAAATATCAGTAGAACCAGAGGAGATGAAAACAAATAATGGAGGGAAAAGGAAGTCTTAGAGAAGACTGGACCCCATTAATGCGATGGTCACACATCCTTGGACAAATTAGACAGGTCCTATGTACCAAAAGTGTTGGAAGATTCCAGATCAAGAAGGAAAAGAAGTCGCACATCTCATTCCTTCTACTTTATTAGTTCTTTATTTATCTTGGTTTAATTGAAACTTATTGCTTATATTTTCGAGCAATGTTCACTTTCCTTTGTTAAATGAGGTTGGATGTTAGAACTACATAACCAAGCCATTATATTATATTACAGCAAAGGGTTTTTGGCTTCAATTTTGACCGTCATTTGCGACATTGAAACTGCCATTATCCCTATCTTGTTCAAATGTTGGACATTCTCCCCCCACTTATGCAACTCCCTTCTTATCTTTATCAGTTATCACGTGTTACCACTCATGTCTTAAACTTTTCCACTTTTCAAGTTTTCCTTTTCCCTTTCTACAACAACTTGATATGCATAATATAGTTTGATAATTATCCTCCTCAGGTATGCTATTGTCCTAAGATTGTTGAAGAAACCAGGATAATTTTGTTTGTTGTGATTTTTACTCCCTACTGAGATTTGTCCACTTTCTCAATCAGATTCTGTTGGAAAATCAGAAGCATGTCAAGGCTGCCCAAATCAATAAGCCTATGCAACGCCTCAAGAAGGGCTAAACCCAGGTCAAGATTATCACTCTTTTTTTGGTATTTGATCAGTTTTATTGGATTGATTTTGTTTTATTATGTCACGAAAATATTTATTTTTCTGTGGGACAGGTCGTTGTGCATTGCAACATTTATACTATAGTCGTTGCCATGATGAAATAAATGTTCCTCTGGTACTTCTGTTTGTGCAGATGGTTTCATTTGAAATGCGACCTTTTAAAAAAATATACATTGACATTAATGCATTTCAAGATTGTCCGCGGAACACTAGGCCGGGCCACCTTCTGAGAAATTTGGTTGCCTTGGCCTGTTGTCCATGCTGTGAGGACACAGTTTTGAAGTCTTGGGAATTGGGATTACCCCACCATGGGATCCTCTCTTCAAATTGAAACCCCATCAACTGTGTACAGTCTGTACAGATCATTTTCTGCCATGGACATTGGAAAGGCTACTTTTTTGTTAGACCGCTCCATTTTGTATACCCCTATGTGAGTTAAAAGCTTGGTATCTTATTCCTATGTTACTCTATTTTGAGTCAAGTTTTTAATTCACAATAAATTTATTTCTAATTTATATATGGTTCTACAAAAATAGCCTGTAGGAATGCTTGTGCTTAGCATGGGTTTTTGTACTAGTCAGTTATTAATGACAGAGGGCTTAGATTAGCTTCTTTGTTTTTATTTTGTAAAGCCTTTTGATATGTGAGTACAAAGCAATGGAAAGCATTTGATTACTTAAAAAAGAAAATAACAATATTCTCTCTTACTTCGCAGGGTTTTATTGCTGGTCCTAATCCCGGACAAAGAAGGGTTTCATTAGGTTGGTTGACAGCCACATATGAATTCTGAGAAAACAAAATTTTGTGATCATGTAAGAATGTTCCTGCTATAAGCGACGCACTGTAGTAGGAGCCGGTTACAATGGAATTTTGTGATCATGTTAGGGGATCCCCCTCCCCCCGCCGCTATAAGCAATGCCCTGCATAGGGTATGCCCCTGCATACCGAGAAAGATATTTTCAAGCTTGCAAAAATAAGGGAAAGGAAAAGAGGGACTTAGAACATGTCAACTATGTAAAGAGTGACATTCAAAAGGTTTAGTGAAGGATGATATTAAAAATAGGTGGATAGAATATTTTATCAAACTCTTAAATGAAGATACTATAGAAGGCTTAGGATCAGATAATGATACTTCGTTAGTTGGACATACCTTTTACTGCAAAATTAAGACAATAAGAGCATAGAAAGCATTGACAAGAATGAAGATTGGAAAAGCTATGGGGCCAGATGGCATTCCAATAAAGGTTTGGAATTATTTAAAAGAAATGGAATGAGTTTGGTTAACTAGGCTCTTCAATAAGAAATTAAGGTTAAAGAAAATGTCACATGAATGGAGAAGAAGTTGCAATACATATATACAAGAACACAACGGAGACATACAAAGTTGCACCAATTACCTTGGGATTAACTTATGAGTCACATTACAAAACTATGGGAGAGAGTAATGGAGCAAAGACTTGGACAAGGGACCAAGATATCTGAAAATCAATTTTGTTTCATGCCAAGGATGTCAACTATAAAAGCTATCCTCTCACTTGTGACAATGCAAAAGAAGAGCATGAGTTGAGAGTTCCAAGGTCCATTTGCCTGCATAGTCCAACAATGTTTTCAAAGCTTTCAGAAGGTTCAGGGGGAAGGTCGTAGTGGTAGTACTAGAAAGCCATTATTTGGGACCGCCTAGTGTTTGTAAGGTCTCTGGTAGATGTGGAATGATTGGAAGTTCCTTACACAAGAAATTACCTTATATGTTAAGGACTTCCATAAAGCACACTGATGTAGAAAGAACCACAAATGCCAATCAGGTAATGACCAAGAGTTACAAAGTTTGGGAAGATAAGAAGAAAGAAAGAAAACAAGCAGGTAATAGGGCCCAGACAGGCAACTATGAGTGGTATAAAAAAAGAAGCACTCCTAGCGAACAGCAATAGACAAAAACATGTAGAGAACAAAGAATGATGGAAGCAGGAAGAAGATGCGATCATGAGGAAAGAAGAGATGCCAAGCTCAGAAGGAAAGCCAGGTGGTGGTCACTGGTGGACCAACAATGACGACCAGCTAGAGGGCTCCCAGCTCCATTCCAGGGGTAGGCAAAGAGTTTTTCCTAGCAATGTAGAATGATGACCATAGTTTTGCATAAGGGGTCAGCCCTAAGTCCTTGTCTCTTTGCACTAATTATGGATGAGTTAATTGCTCATATTCAAGAAAAGGTACCTTGGTGCATGTTATTTGCAAATGATATTGTGTTGGTAGATGAATCAAGAGACGGTGTAAGTGCAAAACTCGAGAATTAGCGGGAGGCTTTAGAATCCAAAGGCTTTAAAATAAGCCGTACAAAGACGGAATATATGGATTGTAACTTTATATTCAAGAAGAGGTACCTTGGTGCATGTTATTTACTTATGATATTGTGTCGGTAGATGAATCAAGACATGGTGTGAGCAATTGTGAGAAAGACCAGTAGATACCACAAAGTGATCCTTTCCGCTACCTTGGATCTATAATTAATAAGGATGTGGAGATTGATGAAGATGTCGAACATAGGATAAAAGCGGGATGGTTAAATTGCTTGCTTCTAGAGTGTGCTTTGTGATCAACGAATGGCAATAAGATTGAAGGAAAATTTTTACAGGATGAAGATGATGTAAAATGATAATGAGGAAAAACTATTAAACCAAAGGCATCTCAAAATTCCAAAAACTTAATACTACATAAATGTATACCGTCCCAGACAACAATGACGAAATATGCATAACTAGCTATGAAGCAAAAGAGACAAAAACATTAAAAAGAAGAATTAGAGTGAAAAAAAAAAAAACACCATTGATTGATCAACAACCTACAGTCTATTTAAAGATCACTTGAATTAATAAGAGTTTCCATCATAGGTAAGGCGATTAAGGGTGAGAAAGAAATAACCTGATTCTCGGATTTGCAAGGAAGAAATCGTTGCTGGATTGCCTTCCAGTCATTGTTATATTCCATCAAACCCATTGCTAATAATCTGTCATCTTCAAACAAGAGAAATATAGGTCTTAGAACGTGATTTATTTAGATCATGAGAGTGATATACAAATATAATGGGAGCGATAAATCAAATAACAGAAGTGAATAACAGCAGCAACTTTTACAGGTTATCAGAATTTTATTCAAATAAGAGCAGAAAAAAAACAACAGATCAAGACCCAACCAAACAAGAAAATCACAAATCAAAGTCTCAAAGATATTCCTGATTTGCTGAATAATCAGCATAAAGATATAAGATTTAGAATGATCACCATCATATAACATATTGTGAAATTTATTTATCCAATATGTTAATAGTAAGCATGGTTTGAAAAATTGGTCGAGCCAGAGTCAACTCGGACTCGTATGAGTCCCTTTATTTTTTTGACTTTATTGTTGGCCTTTTTTTCTTTATTTTTGGCCCCCTTATAGATACACCATTAAAGTGGTTGTTTGGCCATATTAAAAATCCCTTCCATGTCCCAATCGCTGTATTTAAAACTCATTTCCCCTTCCCAATATATTCATTTAACATAATTTCTGTATATAAGATCTCTTTCCACTTCCCAATATCTGCATTTAAGATCTATTTCCATTTTCCAACCTCCATATTTAAAAATCCTTTCACTTCCCAACCTTTTCCACTTTCCAAGGGACACCATTATTTTCAATTTGTACTATTAAAGATGTCTAAAAAAAATTTGGGGGCAAAAAAATCCCTTCCACTTCCCAAATTATATAGTTAAAACTTAAAAGACGCTTCACTTCCCAAATCCCAACCTCTTCCACTTTCCAAGGGACGCCATTATTTTCATTTTTACTATTAAAGATTTGAATGGGAATGTTGTGTAGAAAAATCAAGATATCCATATTTCTTTACACACACACACACACACACACACACACACACACAGACAGAGAGAGAGAGAGAGAGAGAGAGAGAGATATTTCCATATTCAAAAATGGGCCCAACCTACCTTTCAAACAAAAATAAAAATGGGCCCAACCTGACGGCCAAGTCCCCTCAGCCGGCCTTGGCCAAGTCAGGTCCCAATTCCAAGTTCTTCATCCTTGATAGTAAGGCCCTCACTAGACAGCACAAAAAAGAATCTACTTAAATTATACGTCTAGATTACAACTACAAGAACTCTCTACACCAAGTATGAGAATGGGATAGCAACATACTTCAAGCTTTCTCAGGAACATTAACAAAGACATTCTAGTGAAGCAGATGTTTCAACAAAAACCTACTGAAAGCCTAAATTGCACTCCCATCAAAATTAAGGTACAAATGATATCGAAAGGAAAAAGGATCAACATGTAATTGAATTAGTCAATATAAAAAAAATATGAAATAATTACACCCAAAAATAGGCTCAGTTTATCATCATGCGATGACTTTGCCATAACAGCTAAATCCAAATCTGACATTTTAAAATCTTATAATATTCCACTTTCATCAAAGAGCCCAAAAAATTGCCACAAATGTGACACGCCACAGTACAAGGCTCCATTTAAACAATTATCTAAACATGAAGCAAGAAAAGGCTGGTGTAGAGAACAATGAATAACCAAATAAACATTTAAAATACTTCAACAAAAGCGTGTCAATACCATATATTCACCCAATTAATCAAAAGATGATGCAGTCTTCCCACATTCCTAAGACGAGTGACATCCTTTGAAAATAATGTGCAGTCTACTTCGAAGACAAACAACCATCGAAATTTTATAAAAAGTTACAACCCAACAGAAAGAATTAACTCTTGGTGGGTCTCTTATGCTCCAAAATATTGCACGCCTTGTCCCTTTAAAAGCAGATGCTTGCAATTTGAAAAAAAAAAAACTTTAAAAAAATCCTCATTCATCAAGCTATATCAAATGAAATAGCCAAAACCAAGACTTGCTACATTCATTTCAATACATATGTAACAATGGAATTATACAAACTCTCACATAGACTAAACATATCAATGAGAGAAGCCACCTCAGGATTGCATAGATTTAAACATTATAGAGGACAAACTCCGCCTCCAAGGCATTCATGATTGTCCCAAATCAAAGAAGTCAAGTCCAAAGCTAGGCACTCACCATCAATCATCCCTGAAGTAAAATTTTATATTCTCATTTCACAAGTAACACATTACGCACATGCTTAATCAGATGGATCCCTAACCCCACTACCCCCGCCCACCCAACCACCCCGTGGGGTTCCTCAATAGGTCTGCACATGTGTTCCCTTCAAACAATTGGTAACAGTGTTTTTCACCCATATCATTTCAAAGGAAGTCTATTCTGATGCTGTCAATCCTATCCACAACATACATTAGATGTTGAAAGTAAGAATGGAACTATATATGCACTCTAGAAAAGGCTAATTTCAAATCATTATTTGCTCACCCAATGAGATATCAAGAGGTCCTTTTTCCCCCTTTTCATTATCAGAATGAGGAATTTCAAGTTATCAACTATTCTAAGCAGAAAGCTTTGTTTCAAATGTTACATTATGGTGTTGAAGGGTGACGTTAAGGGAATATCATTCCAAAGGAAGTCTCTTCTGATCCTTACAACCCACGGCATAGTTCAAATACATAGCAGTCGCATTATCGGTCGTAGCAGTTGAAGCTGCCACATTATTTTGAAAATAGTGGCGCTACAATCTAGAACCTAATAGAGTCAAGTTTTTTTTATTTAAAAAAAGTAACACTTAAAAAAACCACATCGCCATGTATTGCCCGCTACATAGCATTTTGGCTACTGGCTGCTACGCGGCCTACGCCCGCTGCAACTGCTATTTTTATTCTAGACCCACAGCAATAGACAATTAAGGAAGGAAATATTGATGTAAACAAAGTGCGCAAATGGTTCCATGTGGAGCCATGGCAACTTACGAAAGAGGAAAAATATGTCATGATGATTTCTTTCTTTATGGGTTTGATATAAGATTCTATAAGATTAGGAAAAAAAAGTTGAGTAAATCTCAGATAAGATTAGCAGGATTTTATGTTTATTTATGAATTCACATTAAATACACATTTAAGGGATTCAGTCAGGGAGGTCTGGGAGGTTTGGTATTTTCTGGAAATTTGTGTTAGGCTGGATTATGGTTCTTCTGTGTGATTACGAGGTGTCACGCCTGAATTAATCCCTTCCCCTTTCTTGTTTCCATCACCTTCGCTTTCCCATTCTTTCTTCCTTTTATGCTATCACTGTGCTGATATTGTGTTGGATTGAGGCATTGAGAGGCTGCAACTGTGCAGGAAGTTTCACTAATTTCAAATCTATAAAAGTCAGATTCATTTATATTTTTTCCAACCATACACCGCTCTTCTCATATCAACCAGGATTGATTTCCTTGTGATTCTGCTGCAGTTTCAGTTGCCATTGTCAATAGTGATCATGTTTGTGGGGTACTCATTATTCAGTTATTGATTGCTGATCCTCCAAGGATGTGGACTGAATTGGACCTCTATGGTTAAATAGAATCAGACTGAATCAATACTTCTAAATGAGGTGCATTCAGACGTGGATCAGGTTTGAATTACTAAATCTCGGCATGATATAGTTCGGTTTGGTCCTTCTCTAATCTTGACAGATGCAGTTCATGTAAAATATAAAGGCAAACTAGAAAGGGCTAATTTCAACATGGTGATTTGCTCGTCAATGAGAGATATCAAGCTAACAACCCTTTTAATAAAAACACTTTCATTCAAATTGCTCCATAATGATTTTTAAAGATTCTCTTAAGCCTTCCCAATACAAAGTGGCAGCCCTTAAGGAGAAAGTACCCACTTGGCAACTTCAGATAGATCCTTAGCAAGTATGGTCACCATGAATGGCCCAACACCCATCTCATTTACCATGACTAATTTCCAACCCATAATTGAATTCAAAGCATTTGAGAATACCTTTGAGATTTCCAGCTATCAATTATCAGCATCACAGAATATGATAATATCATCTGCAAATTGCAGGTGACGAATTTATTCTTCTGTATTCTGTTTTCCATCTCCAATTCTCTTCCTATTGAAAACCTCAACGGACCTATTCTCATACCTTTCAATGTTAAAACTTAACACAGAAAATAAAAACCCCCAATGTCTTTCAAATGCTTTATTAAATAGATCGTGGACATCAAACTGACCCTGTCTCAATGAGAACCGCGTGGAGGTATGGAATGGACAGGATACTTAGAAAGAGCCACCAGGACAACCCCTGCTACCGTTGCACACCATCAACAATAGCCTGCTAGTATAACCTAGAAGAACTCTCTGAAATCCATATAAATCATAGGAGCAGTGGCTTTTCCATTCTAAATCAATGAAAACTCAGGATGCCAGGGTGCCGTACCTCTCGAGCCAATCAATAGAACAAGACAAACCCCTAGCGCAGCCCTAAGAGAACCACTGAGCATCATAAGCAGCACCCACAACCTCCCAAGGGAATCAAACGGAAGGTGGCCTTCCCAAATCAATGCCTACGTAGGTGCTAGTGCAATTAAGGCTCTGGAATCCCTTCAGATGATCCAAAAGAATCACTGCTTTACAAGCCCCTATTGTAATTGTTGAAGTAATGTCATCAGAGAATCATCAGATTTCAACTGATGTCAAATGTTATGCAGGACGACAACGACAACTTTAGCATTAATCTTATTATAGCAGGAACAAGAAGGAAATTGCCACACCTAGTTAATGGAAGTTTTCAAACAAAACATGAAATAAGAAGAATGCATCTCACCCATCTTCTGCATCAGTGAAAAGCACCCGATTGGCAACAGCTGGTGAGGGAGGCTTATGAGGAAACAATGCTATATTGAAAAGTGGGAAGAATCTCCGTGCCAAGTTGACAATCTCCCTTGGGACAAGAGCAACTGACTGCTTCTTGGTGCTTTCCACAAGTGTAGCAGCCAAGCTCTTTTTAGGCTCATGTTGTACTTGACCTGTTAAATGTGAAGGATCTGCATCTGAACCAATGGGAGCAAGCCCTCGCACATCCTCATTATTAGTTCCATCGGTCTGGGTGGAGACATTAGGAAGAGGAAAAAGAGGTTCCCTCTCAAAATGACTAGTGTCATACCCATTTCCCACACGACGCTGATTAAACTCTTGCATGGCTGTTGCAGACGAGTGTGAACTATCAAAACGTCAAAAACCCATTGGCAATTATAATCCACACAAAAGAAAACAGATCAACGCTAAAATCAGCTTACAACACCTACCCATTGAAACATCAGTCATATATCTACCAACTAAGCTGAGGGGAGCTACATCAAGAACAGACATTACAGGACCACGAATTTGAGGTGTCCAGATGGAATCTTCAGCATTTGAACATCGCGCAACATCAGTACCATGGAAATTCTGATCACCCAAATGGGCAGCAGGTGGAGCAGGTTGATGACTAACTTTCGTATTACAATCCAATGTGCTTACATCACTGCAATCCTTGTGCACATCTGATGCATTAAAAGAACGCAACCTTGGATGTTCTTCCACTACTGACGGGTGAACATATGGAGGCTGAAAGCAAAAACCCGGATAAGGATGTTTCCTCCAGGCCAATGCTTCATCGCGCTTGCTTACCAAGTCCAACATCATTTTCTGTGCATCACAAGCAATGTGATGCTTAGAAGATTCGGAAATGCATAGTGTGTATACCTGAACTAGGAGCTGGACATGTTCATGTATCAAACAATGCAGCTGACCAATCTGGCTGGCTGTAAACCCCAATTGTCCGAACTGAGGCATCGATGGCAGGCAATGCAGGACACCCTCCTGCGGCAATCTCGGCAATTCATCCCCATTCAATGGCAAGAGAGGCCTCAAGGGGATCTTCGCCTGTCCAAGAAGCTTCCTTCCACTCTGACCAGGTGAATCCTTCTGCCGTCTCTTCTGCCGGGTCTCTGGCCGGCGCAATTCACCACGCCCTCCATCACTCTCCTCCCTATCCTCCTTTCCCTTATTACTCTCATCCACATCGCTCTCCATAAGAGCCTCCTCGATCTCCACCTCAAAATCTGCATCGTTCTCCTCATCATCATCCTCTTCTCCGCCTCCGTCTCCGCTCCCAGCCGCCTCACCCCCAACCCCATCTCCATCCTGCAGCACTGCGGTCAGAAACTTCCGGTACTCCGCCTCATCATCCACATTGTGGAGATCGTCCTCATCGTCCGTCTCCTGAAGGAACGACTCGAGCACGTCCAGCGAGAAGTTCTCAAGGGAGTACCGAGCTCTCGTGCGCCTGCAGATCGCGTCCTCCTCTTCCTCATCTTCTTCGGTTCGGTACTCCTGCCCTAGAGATTTTCTCTCTTCAGAAACCCTAGTTTCGGAATTCGACTGCATTACCGACTCTTCTTCATCTTCATCTTCATCTTCTCTGTTGTCGGATCGAGTAGGGAGATTCGGTGTCGAATCGGGTTTGGATTGTGGGGATTGTGGGGTTGGGATTGGGGTTTGGATGGGGTCGGCTTTGGCTTCGGAGCTGAGACTGGAAGAAGCCTCGGGAGATGGGGTTTGCTGCAAGAGGGGATTGAAATCGACGTCATCGTCTTCTTCGTCTTCTTCTGGCTTGGTCTTTTGGTGTTGGGAGGATACGATTGCGATTTGTGAAGGGTGAGCGTTTGCATGTGATGGCGATTGCATTTTGGAAAGACAAAAATGAAGAAGATTGAGATGTACCTCGAATTCAGATGGATTGCGATTTGGAAATATTGCGTTTTATTCCCCCATCCCCCCTTTCTTTTTCGGTTTCGTCTGGCGTTAGAAGCAAAACGCGAATAGTGGAGATGAGAAACGTTGGAAGATCAAAGATGTGATATGTAATGTATCATGTAATTCATGTAGTGTAGGGCAATCAAAAGGCCCGGGCCGAGGTTGTACTTATCCTATCTTCAGTGTACGTAGGGTCGGGCCTAGGTCAGCTAACCCCTCACAGGATGTGCACTACCCATGTCCTTTCCCTACTCTTGAGGGCCAGGGCGAGGGCGTATAAAAAAGAATTTAAAGGTCATTATTATGTCAAATATGGAGTGTCCATGAGCATGATCTATCTTGCCTTTTGTGAAGGACCATTAAAAAATTGTTTAGAGCATAAAATTTATCTCTAAAAATATTTTTTTATAACCCATGATATCTTTAAAATCTTTTTTTTATTGGACAGACTCATACATGCATGAACGGAGCCATATAGGTTGAGAGGGGTCAATTGCCCCCTCTCAACTTTCCATTTCTTAGAAAATTGAAAAAAGATATCCAACAATAGATCTTGATCTTATCATTTTTGCCCTTCCTTAAATTTGTTGTTTTTCTCTTGTTTGTCCCTCAATCTTTTTTTCTCTTAATAAAGAATAGAACGTTTAAAACATATAAGGGGATTTTAGTCTTTTACATTTATCAAAAAAACAACTCATCAATTCACCAATAAGATATGCATTATGCTGTGATTTTTCTTCTTTTATTTTTTTCTTAGAATCCTAACCATATCAAAGTTTGAAATTCATAATGAGCACATCTCGTTTCATTTATTATTAAAATATGAGCTTGTAATATTTGAACTCAAATTCTTTATTAAATTAGATCTAAATTAATTCGTAAGTAAGAAATCTCACATGGCTTACCGTAAATAGAGGTGCTTCAAAAATTTGTACTAATTACATGACAAAAAATTCATCAAAGTTAGTGATTTTCTTAAAGTTTTAAAAGGATTTAAACTCTAAACAATGGATTAAAGATCAAGACTTTTTATAAATGTCATAATTAGACAATTATTTAATTTAATTTTAAAATTAGAATCATGTATTCATGAGTAAAAAAATGCTAAGATTATAGCTAACACACTCATGGCCAAGTGGTGTTCGCACTGGTTTCACACACGCCCAAGGATCAATCACTGGGTCTCCATGTTGAAAATACATCTATTGACAAGTTGCCCAACATGGCCAAAAAAAAAAGAAAGAAAACTAAAAATTATACAATTCACAATGTGCTCTAATCTTATGTAACCATTTTTTTAACATTGTTGGATATAAAAAGCAATCTAAATTCATCTTTTAGACATTTTTGGGGTATATCGTAATAATATTTTTTTACCCATTATAAAATAATAATCTTTTGGGGGTATAATGTAATAACTTTTTAAATTCTTTCTTAAATTTCTCGCTATGAGGAATTTTTGCCACCCCTAAGAAAAAATCACGGCTTCGTCACTGCATGCGTGCATTGGTAAATCGGGTTCTACACATACGGTTTCACCTATTTTGTGAAAAATGGAATGTTGTTAAACAGTTTTTTTATCCCATACTTTTCATGTGAATTTATGGGTACCAAATCATTCTAACACAATCTCATCTTTGATAAATTTATACCAATTACATTCCCCGTACATTATTTTGAAATTAAAAACGATCTAACTAACTGTTGGCGTCGGTCAAAAAATAAATATACTTAAAAAATTACTATTAGTTAGCTATTAAAAAACTAGGAGTTATAATTATCTAATTAAAATGATATTTGGATCACCCCATGCCCTCGAAGTTTCACATATGTACATACTACCTTTATGAATTGGCTGGCGTCCAAAGTCACTCCATATAGGAAATAGTGCCCTTTATTAATACAAGTACACCCCTTTCTGCGCTAAGAAGAATATATAAAAATAATATAAAAGGCTTAAATAAGAAGCAATAAGACTAGAAGAAAGTGATTCAGTGAAACTGTGTAACACTTATTGCTCATGCATATAAAGTATGATATATAACATAAATAATTAAATAAAAATGAAACGAGCACTAAATAAAAATGAAACAAACCAACTTCAATAATTAGTATAACGTGGAGTTTGGCGTCTCTACTTGTTACCCTATTTCTCTTAAAACTGATTGAAAATGAGTTTAAATTGTCTGGGAACTACATTTGCAATCTCCTATTCAAAATTCATAAAGAGGTATTCCCACTATTTGAGACAGCACAAAAAACTCATGAGATTTGAAACAGACAACAATTACTGAAGCAGACAGACAATACAACTATAGTAATATGGGCGTTCTTTATTCTATGACCATGGATAAATAGATAAAAAGCAGATCATTTAACTTCACACGGTTAGTTGCCCAGTGAAATAAAATACCAAAGAGATCAAAATTATATATATTGAAGTAATAGGGAGCCCTACTCCAGAGGGTGCCACGCCAGCGCTCTCAAATCTTGCAACGCCACATCAGCAAACCTCAAGGTGCCAACCAAGCATGTTGATGGTGAAAACCAAACTTTGTAATGCCACATCATATTGGACCCACTTTTGACCTTTGTATAGATCTATTAGGTAGATCCTTGCCTTTTAGAGATTGGTTATCTATCAAATCACTACAAAAATCTCTATCTTCAAAGCATTTACCTGATTATTTGCCAGAAAAAAAAAAGCTTCCTTATTATCACCACTAAAATCTCTCTATTTTTCAAAGTATTTACCTTATTATTTGCCAAAAGACAGGCTTCCTTATTACTTACCATATTGTTTTTGAATTTTAAAATTTAAGACCTTAATAGAGTAAATTTAATCTCCTGATAAAATCTCTCTACCACTCTAATACTCACATCTAGGGGTACACAAAAAAACCGCTAAATCGATCCGAACTGTGCGTTTTAAATCAATTTTGTAGTAGATCGGTTTGTTCATGATTCGGTCCAGTTTTGGGGTTGAAGGTGCAGTTAAACCGCTCAATCAGAATTGAACCGAACAAATTATATAAATATATATACATTTATAAAATATATAAAAAAATATGAAAAATTACTTGAAAAGAGACTCGAACCCTCGCTGTGTTGCCTGAAGCCCAACTTTTGTCACTATAAGTGAACTACCAATTTTTTTTGTAAAAGTTATATACACATGGGCATTAGCTCAATAAAGAATAGACATTTGGTTATAATTCCTCAACCCACAATACTCTAGTGGGCAGGGATATCCCCACAGAGATATCCCCGTTCACAACACTAATTTGGGTGGGGATATCCGTAGCCCAACTAATGCTATTCTGAGAGACACGACTCAGGGAGGCGGGGATATCCCAACCCACACAAAGATCGGGGTCACAAAACCCTTTTTCCCTTTTTCATTCTTCTCCCATCTTCTTCTCCCTTCCACTACATTGAAGCTGGGATCCTTCAAAGAAAAAGAACACCAAAAGATCAGATCAAAATGAGAAAGCAACCGTCGCAGTTACAACTTATTACTTCTCCCTTCTATTATCCACTTCTCTTTCTCTAATATAATCACCATCTCTCTAATACAAGCGTCGGTGAAGCACTTTTATTCTCATTGGTTCGCCCTTTTCAATCAGGGGACTCCAAAGTCCTGTTGCTTTCTTTCTTTTTCAATGAATTTTTTATCAGAGAAGATGAGTCTCGGCTCATATAAAATGGGCAAAAGAACGAAAATGGGGAAAAGGGTTTTGGGTTTGGGACCATTTAAGGCAAAAAGAGAAGGGATATCCCTGCTCAGAGAAAAAAAAAAAGACTAAACAGGGCCTTTGGGGCTACTATGGTCTATATAACACATTGATGGTGTTTTTGGCCTTTGACAAGTCTAAGGGTTTTTTTTTTTTTTGTTAAATCCTCTTTCAATTTTTCTGTTTCTATTTCAGGAATTTTTTTCTGCAACGTGGCGTATACGGTTGAACATTTGGGCTACTGTTTGTGTCTTTTTTTTCTGCTTTTAGTGTCCCGTAACAGAATGTAAGTCTCTTTCTTTATCATATAAAAAGGCTCTGCTTTGAGGACCTCTTATGACTTCTTTTTTTTGGTAATCTTCTTTTCCTTTCTGTGGTATTGACTGGTTGTAGTTCCATAGGAGCAGACGTTTTCACCGGTCATAACATAAGATGAAGGAAATTTCTTATTGCCGAAACATACGTATGTTTGTAAAAGAGAAACTAACAAAATATCACCTGAGTTTTCTATTAAAGAAGTGGAAGCATGGTTTCTGTTCAGAACTTGTCAATGACGCCCAAATGCCTGAAACAATTGCACATAATTTTAGCTCTTTACATCTTTATATGGTTCTGGGGTATTTCTGATTTTCTTCTTTTTCAGATTTTAGACCGTGGGTATCCTTTAAAAATCTCAAATTCTAAGAGTTGGGTGCTTTGATTTGTTTTTACTTTCTAAATTAAGTTTCATCCAATAGTGCGAATTACAAAAACAAAAAAGTGTGTTCTTTACAAGAATATGCATGCGAGTAGTGTCAATTATATTGAATTACAACAAAATGTGTCAACAGTATTTTAAAGTTGAAGTGGGGTTGAGTTTTCTTTTAAAGTTGATCCTCAGCCTTATGATAGATAAAAATGAAAGTGCAGACTTTGTATATTATTAATGAGGCAATGAAGGATCTAAAGATGATAAAAGAAGAACACTAATGGAAGCCACATGAACATGGCTAGTCTGGCAAGTGGATATTTATATTTTTGTATTGCTTATTTTGTGACCTTTTAATGGTCATTTTATAAACTTAAGTAGGTCAATTTGTACTAGCGAAATGGGTAAAGGATGATTTGTGGTTGTATATGTGATTTTTTTGGATGATGTTTGCAAATTTTAATTGTATTTTGAATCCCGAATAGGTTATTAATGTGAAACACTCTTTGATGGTTTAATTTTATTAATGTCTATGATTAGCATGTGGTGGTTGTTTATTTTGAATGTGGAATATGTTGTTCTTATTAATGGTTGTTGTTGTGGATAGTTGTTAATATTAATGGTAAACAAGTTTTGATGTGATGGTTATTATTCGTTAATGTCTATTTTCACATTGTGGATGGTTGTTGATTTGTTTGTGGTATATGTTTTTCATGAATGTTGATGTAGATGGTTGTTGTTTTGAAAGTGAAATAGGTTGTTAATGTGGATGGATATTGTTTTCAATGAGGAAGAGGATGTTATGCAGATGATTCTAGGTTTTCAATGAGGAGGAGGTTCTAAATGTTGATGGATTGTTGATATAAATTAATGAGAAACGGGTGGTTAATGTGGAGCACATTTATTTTGAATGTGGAATATGTTATTCTTATTAATAGTAGCTGTAAATTGTTTATGCAGATGATGGAGGTTGTTGGTTGTTGTTTTGAAAGTGGAAAATGTTGATATGTCTACAAAATGGGGATAAAAACTCCATCATTTCATGTACATTTGTAAACTTAATTAGGACTAATTACATCATAATCCCATGATTTCATGCATTTGAGCATAAATGTGGGCTTTTAGTCAAAATTAGCTAAAATCCCTTAATTTTGTATGAATTTATGACATTAGTATATTACATCATCCCTGGGTCCCACCAATTAGATCCAAACCAGTGTGACCCCATTATATTAATTGCATTAATTCATATCCTGCATTAGGTAGAGCCCATGCATCCCATCATTGCATCATTAATTATTTCATTACTTGTAATTTAGTTGTTTTATTGTGTAAGATTTGTTAAAACAATGTGACCCACATCTCTATGGGACTCTGCGAGTGATGGAAGGTTTGAGGATGGAGTTGTAGACAGTAGCAAATTGCTTTAATAGAGTGATATCTCGGATTTTATTCTTTAATTATGGGGAAGTTATTTGATGACCATTTATATATTTCTACTTTTATTTATGGGGAAGTATAAATATTAAAAAGACTAGAAAATCAATTCCACATGTGTCAATTGCCAAAGTCAGCATGTGTGATTTTTTTTTTCTCTCTATTCATATCATATGGGAGTTCACTATATATGGGCAACAACAAAAAACGCAACTGTGGATTATTTCATACTCTTTTATGTTTATTGGAAATGAAAAGGTCATGCGACTTTATTTGGACACTCACGCAGCTTTACCGTTGCTGGCATGGGCGGTAAATTCGCATTTTCCAGTTTTCATTCTCATAAATTCATAATTTCCAGTTTTCCTCCTCTCTGAGAGGAGGAAAACCAGAAATTGCAGGAATACCACGGATGAAAGCGGCGGCAATCCTGCAAAACGATTTTTTAGGCATTTTTTCATTCTTTTACTTGCTGGTGGGTCACGGGTCTGGGCTTAGTTCACAATATGATGGATAGACATGTGTAAATTACAATTGGATGAAATAATATCAAATCACAGTGAATAAAATAAATCGTAAATTTACTTTACCGGTGAAGTGGAGTAACTGGTCAATATAACAGAGAACAAAAGTAAGGGTGTAGTAGAATCAAAAGGTGAGAGTAGCATTTTTATTTTTTCTGTTAAAAAGTAGAGTCTTTTTTTTTTTTTTTTATCTTTTTATGGGAGCTCATGGATTGGGCTTTGGGAATGGGATTCAGTTATTAATAGATAGGCCGCGATCAGTTTTTATTTTATTTTATTTACACACCTAGTGCTTGAGAGCCGATATTCCCGTCCCGCCCAAATATATATATTTATATATATTTATGAGAGAGGGAGGGAGCAGCAATGCGGGGACTCAAGCCCATGACCACAAAGAAAAGGTGATATGACCAGAGCAGCTGTGCTGGCTTAGGACTTGGTAAGAAGCTTAATTTTCTTTTCTATAGGTCGGGCTCGGGCTTCATCATTTCCATGCGGCTTGGGTTTGGGCCAACAACTTCAGGCACGACTCATGCTTGGGCCAGGTTTAGGCTTCTAGTTTAGAAGTGGCTATTGGGCATTCCTTGGAATAGCCCCACCTCGTCAATAAACACCCCTAGTCTTTTTTTATCATTCTCTTTCATGGAAGAGATGGTATTCGAAACCTAATATTTTTTTTATTTGACCCTCTCTTTTTAATGTCTCACGTATTAGCCCTTCACTTTACTTTACTGGTAAAGTAAGCTTACCAAATATGAAATAGTTCGTGAGTGAGAAGTCGACGAATAGGGCTGTGTCCACTCGTGACTAAATCCTACTTAAAAAAATCAGTAACTTTTGGGCTTTTTGGATCGGATCCTTACAGGTGACGAGTGGGTTTCACTATGTAATAGGTAGCAGCGGAATGGGCTCTCTCAAACCAAGTACAAGATGGACTGAACACGGAAAAATTAATTCAATAAGGGCATGCTTGCCTCAATTTAGGATGATTACAGGTTAACCAAATTGATCTAGTCCTAACAAGACCACTCTCCGTCTCCCGAGTAGGCCTATCTGAGTTGGCGAAAAGGACTCTCAAAGGCTTGCGCTAGCTAGGGCTAACTTGTGTTTGGCCTTTTTGGTCAGCAGGAATCCTATATATGGGGAGTTTCCCGTTGAAATCGCTTAGAAAGAGAGAAAAGACATTCTTAGACAGCTTTTGACAGCTGTCTATCTATTTTCATTACAGTCAGCATATATTTGACTCACCATTCTGTTATGATCGTTTAACCTTCTCTTTCTTATTTCATATATTATTTAACCCATGCATTGCACAACGTTTTTACTGGTCTTAAAGTGAGAATGCAGCCCATGACAATTATGTATGTGTTTAACAATCACATGGCCATGCACCACCTATGTTTTCCGAGAAATTTCCAAACTAAATGTATCACATGGCCATGCACGACCTATATGCAGACATGTAGGGTTGCAAACGAGTATCCGATTACCCGAAAGTTCCAACCTGTAAAAAAACCAGGTCTGGAACCTATTTTAGGTTCGGATTATTCATAGACGGGTCCGGGTCCGTAACCTAATTTAGGTTCCGATTGATAAACGGGTCCGGGTCCAAATGGGTTCTGACATGTGGACCCGGGACCTGGCTTATGAGCGTTTGATATTGTAAATTGTACCTCAAAATCAACTCTTTTTTTTTACATTTTTATATACAATATTAGAGGTAGTAGACTTTGACGACTGTTATAAGCTGAATGATTTGCTTATTTTAAGAAAAATGATGGAAAAAGATAAATTAGAATCGATTTTGGAATTAGATTCCAGTCCTCTAGGTGGACCCGGATCTGGGTTTTCCTATCGGAGCCGGGTCTAGAACCAACTAAACAGGTTCCGAGTCAAGACCGGATCCGGAACCGGAACCTTTATTTAGAAACGTGTCCGGGCCCACTATGGTTCCGATCCGGAACCGTTCCGTTTGCAACCCTTCAAACATACCCTAGTAGTCGACACATCACTGATTTTCTGTGCATGTAAGCAACTATGTGGTGTTTAGCTACGGTCCTAAATAGTTATTGTGCTTGATTTGACCAGTTCCATCAGTCCTTCGGCTTGTTGGTTAGGTCCAGAGAGTTTCCAAATCTAAGAATGTCAACGAAAACCAAGTTTCGATGTTGATTACAAGATTGCAAAATCTCGTGTCATTACTTTAGATTAGATACGTGATAACACTAAGTGCTTTTAAAATTTCTTTCATAGATGTGTTCTCTTAAGGGCCCCTATGTTTGCGTGGAATTGAATTTTTAAGAATTTATTATCAAGTGAATCACACCGATGATCATTAAAGACTGCGAGTGATGAAAAGTTTGAGGATGGAGTTGTAGACAGGAGCAAATTGCTTTAATAGAGTGATATCTTGGATTTTATTCTTTAATTATGGCGAGGTTATTTGATGACCATTTATATATTTCTACGTTTATTTATGGGGAAGTATAAATATTAAAAGGACTAGAAAATCAATTCCACATGTGTCAATTGCCAAAGTCAGCTTGTGTGATTTTTTTTTCTCTCTATTCATATCATATGGGAGTTCACTATGTATGGGCTACAACAAAAAACGCAACTGTGGATTCTTTCATTCTATTTTATGTTATTTGGAAATGGAAAGGTCCTAGGACTTTATTTGGACACTCACGCAGCTTTACCGCTGCTGGCATGGGCTGTAAATTCGCATTTTCCAGTTTTCGTTCTCATAAATTAGCAATTTCCAGTTTTCCTCCTCTCTGAGAGGAGGAAAACTGGAAATTACAGGAATACCGCGGATGTATACGGCGACAATTCTGCAAAACGATTTTTTAGGCTTTTTTTTCCTTCTTTTACTTGTTGGTGGGTCACGGGTCTGGGCTTAGTTCACAATATGATGGATAGACATGTGTAAATTACAATTGGATGAAATAATATCAAATCACAGTGAATAAAATAAATCGTAAATTTACTTTACCAGTGAAGTGGAGTAACTGGTCAATATAACAGAGAACAAAAGTAAGGGTGTAGTAGAATCAAAAGGTGAGAGTAGCATTTTTATTTTTTCTGTTAAAAAGTAGAGTCTTTTTTTTATTTTTTATTTTTTATGGGAGCTCATGGATTGGGCTTTGGGAATGGGATTCAGTTATTAATAGATAGGCCGCGGTCAGTTTTTTTTTAATTTTATTTACACACCTAGTGCTTGAGAGCCGATATTCCCGTCCCGCCCAAATATATATATTTATATATATTTATGAGAGAGGGAGGGAGCAGCAATGCGGGGACTCAAGCCCATGACCACAAAGAAAAGGTGATATGACCAGAGCAGCTGTGCTAGCTTAGGACTTGGTAAGAAGCTTAATTTTCTTTTCTATAGGTCGGGCTCGGGCTTCATCATTTCCATGCGGCTTGGATTCAGGCCAACAACTTCAGGCATGGCTCATGCTTGGGCCAGGTTTAGGCTTATAGTTTAGAAGTTGCTGTTGGGCATTCCTCGGAATAGCCCTACCTCGTCAATGAACACCCCTAGTCTTTTTTTTATCATTCTCTTGCATGAGGGAGTGTCCTTTTAACATTTTTTTTCATGGAAGAGATGGTATTCGAAACCTAATATTTTTTTTTATTTGACCCTTTCTTTTTAATGTCTCTCGTATTAGCCCTTCACTTTACTTTACTGGTAAAGTAAGCTTACCAAATATGAAATAGTTCGTGAGTGAGAAGTCGACGAATAGGGCTGTGTCCACTCATGACTAAATCCTACTTTAAAAAATCAACAACTTTTGGGCTTTTTGGATCGAATCCTTGCAGGTGACGAGTGGATTTCACTATGTAATAGGTAGCAGCGGAATGGGCTCTCTCAAACCAAGTACAAGATGGACTGAACACGGAAAAATTGATTCAGTAAGGGCATGCTTGCCTCAATTTTGGATGATTACAGGTTAACCAAATTGATCTAGTCCTAACAAGACCACTCTCCGTCTCCCGAGTAGGCCTATCTGAGTTGGCGAAAAGGACTCTCAAAGGCTTGCGCTAGCTAGGGCTAACTTGTGTTTGGCCTTTTTGGTCAGCAGGAATCCTATATATGGGGAGTTTCCCGTTGAAATCGCTTAGAAAGAGAGAAAAGACATTCTTAGACAGCTTTTGACAGCTGTCTATCTATTTTCATTACAGTCAGCATATATTTGACTCACCATTCTGTTATGATCGTTTAACCTTCTCTTTCTTATTTCATATATTATTTAACCCATGCATTGCACAACGTTTTTGCTGGTCTTAAAGTGAGAATGCAGCCCATGACAATTATGTATGTGTTTAACAATCACATGGCCATGCACCACCTATGTTTTCCGAGAAATTTCCAAACTAAATGTATCACATGGCCATGCACGACCTATATGCTGACATATAGGGTTGCAAACGGGTATCCGATTACCCGGAAGTTCCGACCTGTAAAAAAACCGGGTCTGAAACCTATTTTAGGTTCGGATTATTCATAAACCGGTCCGGGTCCGTAACCTAATTTAGGTTCCGATTGATAAACAGGTCCGGGACCAAACGGGTTCCGACATGTGGACCCGGGACCCGGCTTATGAGCGTTTGATATTGTAAATTGTACCTCAAAATCAACTTTTTTTTTTACATTTTTATATACAATATTAGAGGTAGTAGACTTTGACGCACTGTTATAAGCTGAATGATATGCTTATTTTAAGAAAAATGATGGAAAAAGATAAATTAGAATCGATTTTGGAATTAGATTCCAGTCCTCTAGGTGGACCCGGATCTAGGTTTTCCTATCGGAGCCGGGTCTAGAACCAACTAAACAGGTTCCGAGTCAAGACCGGATCCGGAACCAGAACCGTTATTTAGAAACGTGTATGGGCCCACTATGGTTCCGATCTGGAACTGTTCCGTTTGCGACCTTACAAACATGCCCTAGTAGTCGACACATCATTGATTTTTTGTGCATGTAAGCAACTATGTGGTGTTTAGCTACGGTCCTAAATAGTTATCGTGCTTGATTTGACCAGTTCAATCAGTCCTTCAACTTGTTGGTTAGGTCGAGAGAGTTTCCAAATCTAAGCATGTCAACGAAATACAAGTTTTGATGTTGATTACAAGATTGCAAATTCTCGTGTCATTGCTTTAGATTAGATACGTGATAACACTAAGTGCTTTTAAAATTTCTTTCATAGATGTGTTCTCTTAAGGGCCCCTATGTTTGCATGGAATTGAATTTTTAAGAATTTATTGTCAAGGAATCACACCGATGATCATTAAAGACTGCGAGTAGGGGTGAAAGTGGGCCGGGCTGTCCTAGGGCCGCCCGCGGACGGCCCGTTATAGGCTCGGCTCAAAAGACAAAAGAGCCGAACTAGGGCCTAGTAGGAGGCCCGTTTGCTTAAACGGCCGAGCTCGAGCTTGATGAAGCCCAGCTCGTAAGCCCTAGGCTCTACATATATTAATACATATATTATATATATGTACACTATACAATATATAATACATATATGATATAACATAATCCATAAATCCTAAACATTAGTTTTAATCAATATAAATAATCTCTAAACCCTAAACCCTAAATAATCCATAAATATTAAACCTAAGCTGTAAGCCATAGGGCCTACATATATTAATCCATATATTATATATATGTGTACACTATACAATATATAATACATATATGAATCTATGATACTAAATAATCCATAAATCCTAAACCTTAGTTTTAATCCAATATAAATAATCCCTAAACCCTAAACACTAAACCTTAAGCACTAAATAATCCATAAACCCTAAACCTAAGCACTAAACCTTAAACCCTATTTTTAATCCAATATAAATAATCCCTAAACAACCTTGATGATGCATGTATATTAATGGTCTGAAAGACATTTTTTTATGTCTTGTAACTCTGGAACAACCTTTCTTTTGTTGTTATTATTATTTATTAACAAAGCTCTATTGTTGTTGTTATAGGTGATGCTGGTGATGCTGGAGACTTTATTTTATGATGCTAGCCAAATACTTTATTTTATTCTATGATGCTATTGGAGTTTAATTTGATTTGTAACATTGAACTATTATGGAGTGTTGGAACTGGGCTCTCTTTGCTTTTATGGAGTCTTTCTTATTTTAGCTAATTTTATTCCTGCAATCCAAATTATGGGAATGAGAATATAGGATGAATGCATGCATTTGACCATTTTTTGTTTCTGGTTTACATATGTAGATTTCTTTGAATTCCTATAGGATTTTTTTTTCCTGAAAATATTTTCTTTCAGCTAGTGCTCTATCATTAGCCGAGCTCTTTGAGCCCCTAGGGCCTCATAACTTAATAAGATCCGAGCCCGAGCCAGGGTTTTTGAGGCCCTCGCGAGTTAGGGCCGAGCTATGGCCTACTGAAAAATACTAGGGCCGAGCCTAGGGCCTGTCAAAGCCCGGCTCGGCCCGGCCCACTTTCAACCCTATATGGGACATCCCGCACTCTCTCCCCTCATCAAAGAAGATTCTAGAAGCCTCAAGATTATTCCCTTATCCTTATCTTTCAAGAAGTTTGAAAGTTGTAATAGAGTTAAGACTCAAGGAAGCAGAGTAGAAGGAGGACTCCACACACACACATCGTCCATTTATCTGTAAATGGGCTGAATATAGCTTACACAGACGGGCCTACATATAGTATATTTTTATGGTCTAAGGATGCTAACGGTGGATGAACATAGCTATCCCAACTCCCAAGAGCTAAGCTCATTTTTAGCCCCATGAGTGCATGCTTGTGATAAAAAATAAAAAAAAAAAATTTGATAATTTGTGGGCCACGTCAAAAACAGACTCACAATTCTCTTTTTGACTTGGGATAAGACCTTCCCCAACTACTTTCATCGTGATTGACTAGAGCATATCAGCTGTGGTGCGTTCAAAGAAAACAGCATGAAGATATCATGAGTGCATTAAGGGCCAGGGCCTGATAACCTTTGGGTCCTCACATGTGCATAGATTGATAGCCTTTCATATGGCATGAAATGATTTGAAAATTGAAAAACCATGCAATACCTTTCACTTAAGTGTGATCATTCGCGGGTCCTGAATAGCTTTTATGGTTGGGAGATTTTCCAAAATGAAGTAAAAAAAGGGGAAAAAATAAATAAATAGGGGCATTCAGCGACAGGTCGTTGAACATTTGATTTTATGGCCTTAGATGCACTCTCTCTTTTCATAGTTTTCATAGTGTGGTGGGTCCTTTTTTCCAAATTTGGAGATCGAAAATGTCCAAGTTGCCATTTCTTTAAAAGCTCTTATCCATTTAAAGATAAATCATATCCCATGATTAGTGAGATATGCCATTAATAATGGCCAGCTACTATTTAATTGGCCGCGATTAATGATTAGGCCATTAATGAGATTTTGAAATAAATTTTAGAACAAACACAAATAAATTCAAAAGACGCAAATAAATTTTAAAACAACGTAACTTAGTTTCAAAAAATGCAAATAAAATTTCAAAACACGCAAATAAATTTAAAAAGACACAAATAAAATTAAAAAATGTAAATAGATTTCATAAAACATAAAGAAATTTGCCAAACAACTCAAAAAGATTTGTTTAAAAACTCAATTAAAAATTTTCAAAATGAAGATAAATTTGTAGAAACTTGGATAAATTTGCTAGAAATGCAGACAAATTTTTCAGAAACTTGGATAAAGATAAATTTGCCAAAAACTTAGATAAATTTTTCAGAAACTCAGATAAAGATAAATTTGCAAAAAACTCAAATAAATCTATCTGAGTTTTTGTAAATTTATTTGAGTATTTGTCCAGTTTATCAGAGTTTCTGAGAAATTTATCTTAGTTCTTGGCAAATTTATTTGAGTTTCTTAGAAACTCTGATAAATTTTCTAAACTTAGATAAATTTTTCAAAAGAAGAAGCCAACTGTTATGTGCTAAGCTTCTGCTAACGGATCAGAACAAAACAACCCAAAAAATGAAACAACAAAATCTCCTTCCAAATCAGTTATTTTCCAAAAGCCCCCCAAAAAATTTGAGACAGATTTACATGAAACGGAAAAGGAAAAAAAAAGGCAAAGACAGCAACGAGTTTTTGTGTTATGCAAAACCGGTAGTCGGAGAAGGCCCGGGCTGATCGCGTTTCCATTGCCGAGCCGTCGCTATCGTGGTTGGTGTAGTTGGAGATGACTGACTTCGATCTGCAGAGCTCTTTAGTGAAGTCCCTCGTTTCTAGAGAAGAAGACGGAATGGGTTCACCGGGACAACAAAGAATGAGAGAGAACTTGGCCTACGAATAAGGGAGAATGAAAGATTTGAAAATTTAAAATTCAAAGTTTTATGCTCAAACTGTTGAAAGCGGCAAATTAGTCATGAAAGTATATAATGTGGCATATTAGGGACCTCTCAACAAAATATCTCCAGCTGTATGGACTATAGACATTAGAGAAAAAGTTGTTGGACTGAAGACCCTAGATGACCGTGCTTAGGGTCTTGTGGCTAATTTATCCAAAAAAAATACTATAAATAAAGCTTGGTAATTAGTTCAATCATAAAAAAACTATGGAATTAAAAGTCATGTATAATTAAAGTTACCTGGATTTCACTCTACTAGCTCTAATTGAGTCCTCAAGAAAGTTTCACCAATTGTGCGCACACTAATTAGTTTCTCAAATAAAGATCAAATGAGGAAAAGAATACAAACTAACAAATATTTAGAGTCCCCATTGGTTCTTCTTAGAGAAAGAAAAACGAACTTAAAGAGACTCGACTCTTAACCTCCTCAAATGAAGAAACCGATTTAATTCAGAAACTTTGGAGTCTTGGGATATATTATACCTTTCACTTTACATATATATCAATACCCGGAATAGCTTAAAAAGCATCCAAGTTTGTCATGGTCCCTGTGACGACTAATTCCGACAGATGCAATGTAACACCCTAATCATATTTAGTCTTAATTAATTGTATTTTATTTAACTTAATTATGCTTAGATACTAATTAAGCTATGTTAATGTAAATTAGTTTTATTTAGGATTTTTGGCCTTGACCTTGGGTCATGGGTAGGTAGTTTGAACTCGATTTGACTCGGTTGGATAGAGCCAAAGTCTTTTTCGTAATTATAGATTTTCCAATTAGCATCATATCCATGTCATCTTAGTGTAATCGCAAGTATTTCGTCGAGTACATCATTTTTCATATTGAACACTCTTCATGGTTTTGTACCTGACCCGAGACATGCAGTGAAAGCCAAAAGCTCAAAGATTGCTGAAAACTAAGCCTTGTGAAAGGGGAAACGAATGGATCTAGATATGGACGGAGACTTCTTTGTCACTTATCCTATTGAGAGTCTTATTTGTGGGGACAGATGGATGTGGGGACAGATCAAGTGTGATCATTTTAGAATGATCCCTTATACTCATCTATTTTTTCCGTATGTATATATTCTACTTACTTCCGCATTTTCAATAAAATGAAGGCCAAATTATAGTATTGAGGAGTGGGCTCCACCTAAGGAAAAATATTTAAAAGTATTTACGCTGCCGGTACTAACGCGTTGAGATTTTGGCTGGAATGGCTGGCAGAAGATATAGCATCAATCAATGAACTAGCTACTCGTGGGGTAAAGTCTGGGTTACCTTATCAAAGGTTAAAGGATTAACCTCATGTAGCAAAGGAAACAAATTCTGCACAAAAAGGTCCTATTCAAGACCCGCCTCCTCCATCGGCACTGGTGTACGTTCTGCCAAGGAAGAGTGGTTTATATGGAGTGCGACACAAAGTAACTACATCTAGCTCCCTGGATGGATTAAATGTCTTTAATTGGCGGTGGTCCATCTAGTACTTGATTTGGTTTAAGGTGAGCAAAAAATAATACATGATCTGATGTAACTTGTTGTAAATTAAAATAGGATGCACGTACATAATTCGATCCAAAAAATGTGATTAATTAGAATCAAAAGAAGACACTGGGATTAAGGAATTAATCATCCATCACACAACAAATTAAACCACATGCATGCATGATGAAAAACATGTAAATACTCCTTGCAAAAATCAAATTCTACTTTTTAGTCAAGTCTAGAAATAATCAGAGTATCAAATATACAAGTAAAGAAGATATAAGAATAAAATCAGATGCTCGATCGCTAGCTAGCTAGTCTGCTTTTGTTTTACTATTTCTTTGTTCGTGCCATTTCTTGAGCCCAGGAACTAATGATTTTAACCGTAGGATTAAACCATCAAGCCGAGTGATAAGAGTTGGAGCTGGGGCTACTACTTCTGTTTCACCGACGTCGTTGTTGATGGTACTGTGATAATTAGATTCCGGAGCCAATATCTCATAACTGAGTTCTGAGGGCAGTCCGTACCTTCTCCAGATTTGTTCCATGGCCTCGGGAGTCATCCTTGCGGTTAAGATCTTACGTTTCTCCTCTGGAGACTTGCCCTCGACCTGGTTGGCGAGCCTCTGAAAAAGGAGAAGAACCCAGGACCTGAGCTCAACATCAACCTCTTCCTCCTCCTCCTCCTCCTCCTCCTCCCAGTATTCTTCGGGGGCTACTTTAGAAGAAGAAGAAGAAGAAGACGCCCAACTCATCACTGCACCAGGCGGAAATTGATCTTCGATATGTATGTGGTAAAGAATGATCAAGACGATGGTAGAATATATATAGTCTTTAGAGCATTGGAAGTGGATGGGTGTTCTATTCTATTCTATTCTACTATTTATAGGGGAGAGATCAGGTTGTTTCTTCGATCTTGTTAAGAAATTTATATATAGAGCATTGATGGAAGGTTTCTTGTTAAGTTAGGATTAGGAAAGAAGTGGTTATGTAAGTTTTCCTACTCGCCCTAGGTGTCCTTTCCACACCAGCTTTCCTAATATAGGTTAAAGGAGACTTTTCAGTTGTAATGGAACTAGCAACAACGCCCCGTGCTTAGCTCGGGGCAAAAAGTAAGATATTATATTCTAAATTTATAAGATATCAAAGTTAATTATAAACATATAAGCATATATTCATGCATATTTATATAAAAACAATCAATACATCTTCAATCGCAAATACAAGTGGTCAACATCAACAATAAATTATTACAATATAACGCTAAAAAAATCCATTGAACAACAACATAAAAATAATAATAACAGCAATAATTACTAAAGAAGATATAGAAAAACGGATTTTGTTAATATATATAATATTAGTAATAAGAAATGCATTCAAGTTTTTGTTACACATTGATAATTTCAAAGCCTAATAAAACAAAGCCAACCCATTTGAACTTGTTTGTGCAACAAAAGGATTTTAATTTATGCAGATTTTTATTTCCTCATGAGAATGCAATTTTGTATTTTCTGGAAAAAAGAAATCCATTCGAATCGGTACACAGTCGATCCAACAATCCAGTAAATCCGGATCTGACCAAAAGCTAGAACCCTTATACTATTAATTCTAACAACAATGCCCCGTGCTTATCCCCACCAATCTTTATTTTTCTTCAGCACAGAGAAATAGTATGCATGAAATAGTATCCAATGTTAAATATAATATTTTGGATTGAGATAAATGAGTCCACTATAGAGTTATAGTGGAGATACACCTGTTCATTTCTCTTCATCCTAGGGATGCAGTTGGGGATCAAACCTGATTAGTAAAAATCAAAAGTACCAGTGAATGAGGAGTAGCTACTCATCCATGGTATGACCCATAATTTAGAAGGTGTTGATTGATTGCACCAGTGAATGAGGGGTAGCTACTCATCCATGGTATGACCCATAATTTAGAAGGTGTTGATTGATTGCAATTATTCTTTATTTGGATTGGTGGATGTTGGGTACATCCACAGAACATTGTATGAAGTTTTACTAATAAAGAAAGTGAAGGGAAGAGAGAAGAAGAGAAAAAACACTATTTTATTTTTCTACATTTTAGTTTCTTCCAATTTATTTTCTTTTTATAAAATTATCAGAAGAGGATATCTAATATTTCTCTCTCTTATCTCAATCTCCATCATGGATTCATTTGAGTACATGGTGATTACTGTACATAAATAGGCCCGTGATTGATAAATGCAGTTTTTTATAAATATAAAAAGTGTTTTATCTTCAAACATCAGGGGTCATTTATAAATTTGAGAGAGAGGGAGAGAGAGAGAGAGAGCAACACTTGAGATTTAATATGATATGATGCTAATCTAAATGAGAGATTCTTTAGGGAAGATGGGAGGGGATGGAGAGATTTTAGGAGATTTGAAGAGATTGATTATGAGAGATTGAGAAGGCCCCACTTGAAAAGGCCCCACTTGAAAGGCAAAGTCTCCCTCCTTTTTTTTCTTTTGTATTTTTCTAAAAGGAGAATAATTGGATGCTGAGGTGGCACCCCTCACACCCCACATCCCCCTTTACTTTAATATATATAATGTGAATGAGCGCCAAAAAAAATTCGGACTCCTTCGGTCCTTCTATATCCATCCTGATCTACAAAATCTTTAAACATGTTCCTAATATAACCGACTCCTTCCATTTCTCTCTCTCTCTCTCTGTCTCTCTCTCAAAAAAGAAAAAAGAAAAAAAAAAGAAAAAAAAAAGAAAAAAAAAGGCTCTTTCATTCACATATTCAACACCCAAAAGATATCTGCACTAAAAAAAATCATTGAGAAATGGGGTTATTGTCAAATTAATATATATATATATATATATATATACTCATGTGACAGCATCTCTCACCTTACTGTAAGAGATAAGATGGGTCCCTCACATTCATATCCAATGTCAACAACTTAAATGTGAGGGCCCTCACTCCTATCCTCATAGTAAGGTGAGAGATGCTCTCACGGGAGCATCTCCATATATATATATATATATATATAATTTTCGGGCAATTTGAGTGGAAAAGTACTGATGCTTGATTTGATGCAATTGCACTCTCAATTTCAGTTTCAATTAATTTTCTAACTTTATTATAAAAACTAAATGATAGTTTATATATATATATATATAGATTCTTTGGCTGTCCTTAGTATGGACGTATTGATTGATCCAGATAGGGGTGTTCTTGGAATGAGCCGGTCCGAACTCAATCAGGGACCAACTTGCTTTGGGCAAGGTTTTAGCCTTAGGTTTTGGTACACAGGCCGAACTTGGACCTAAAATCTATATATGTTTAAAATACGACCCTCTGACATGGACTTAATGGCATAGAGCTCGAAGCTAGGCCCGTCCCAAATAAGATACACAATTTAATATAAAACATCTTTATTATATTAATGGGATGGAGACTCAAACACATCCACTTCCTTACATGCATACACGTTCTAACAAACTGAGCTATTACTTGGAGCTAATAGTGAAAAAATATTTTCTTTTTTATATAAACATTATTGGCCCGGGCTTGGGCCTTACCTTTTTTAGATGGGCCAAGCCAAGTACTATGCCATCGAATAAAAACGTGTACAATATAGTATTTGGTTTATACTTTTTTAAAAATGGGATTATGGCTTTTATTGGGATATGCTTTTTTTATTAAGATTATTGAAATTTTATAGATTTCTAAATATGCATTTCAAATTTGCGATTAGAAATTTTTGGATTTCTAATTAGGGATTTCAATTTGGGGTAAGGAACTTTTAGAATTGGAAGTATTTTGATTTTGGGCTTACGGATATCAATTCTAGAGTTAGTGATTTCTGAAATTGGGAATAGAGATTTTTTAATTATGATTAGGACTTTCAATTTGGGGGTTTGGGGTTTAAGGAGTTAGGAATATTTTTGTTTTGAGGTTAGGGATTTCTAAAACTCGGATTAGGGAATCCAAATCTACCGTTAGTGTTTTCTGTGATTGGAAATAAGGTTTTTCAATTGGTATAATGTTGGATTTATCTTTAAAATGCTATAATTTAGCATATTTCTCATCTCATTTCTATATAAAAATTAATGTAAAGTAGAAAACATGTGATTTTCTTTGGTACTTTTTTTTATTGTAAATCTTGATTTAAAATTTTATTTAAAGAATGATAGAATCTTGCACATTGGTAAATCTGTTTTCTATCTTAAAATGAATGAAAACTATATCTTGTGATTGCTACAAATGGTGATAGGATCCTCCCTATCAATCTATATTTAAGCCCATAGCGATTTTTTCAAATAAATAATGTTGTGTTTTAGATCTCGGATAGTTTACACATTTAAAAAAATTATTATTTTTTAAACTTTATTATAAAATCATATTATTTTAAGAAATTCAAATGAATTCATATCAATTATCTCATCTCAATACATCTGAATATCTCATCACATTTTCAAATTCAAACGAAAGCATACCATTTATCTCATCTCAATGCCAAATAGATCATTTAAATTAGATATATTAAAGCAATAGGGGAGGTGGGCTGTGGAGGGTGCCACCTCAGCACCCAATTATTCTCCTTTCAAATAAATATGGAGAAAAAACATAGAGTGCTTTAAGGTGCCATGTCATCACATGCCACAATTTTTTCTCCAAAGAAATATCTTTATTCATATCCTCTATCTCATAAAGTCTCTCAATCAATATCGCCTAAAATCTCCCTATTTTGTTACATTTATTCTCTCTCTCAACACCATCTATTTTCCATCTTCTCAAGATTGTCATTTTTTTATTTTAATATTTGGGGCCCACCTTTCAACAATTCACACTAATAAGTTTTTCATTAAAAATGTCATTTTCTTTACATTTTCAAATAGAGCTCTACTCTATTCAAAGATTGTCACATGTGAACGAAAATCAAACCCGACCTTCTGGTAGACCACCTCATGGATGGGCTTGTGATAAAATTATTTTTAGGTTGAAGTTTTTTTTTTTGTTGAATCTTATTACCCTAGGTTTGGCCCACCATAAATTACACTTCTATGGGCCCACTAATGTAATTTTTATCAATTATAAAATACCGCAACTGCACGGGTGTCTAGATGAGACAATGGCAATAACGGATCGAAGCCACAGAGAGCTAATTAAAGAAACTTTTAAATTAAGAAACTAATTAACTAACAATTGAGAAAAGTTTTGAGATTTTAGATATGAAAATAAGAAACTAATTTAGAAATTTGAAATCTACCAATTAATGAAGGTGATTAGAGCATAGGAATCCAATAAGCATCCACCAATTATTTATCAAGTAACCCTAACTTGTTCCAATTTTTACTTCAAATCAAAGATAAATCAATGTTTTTAATTTGGAAAATCTAACTTTTAAAATCCATTTTTAATCATAAAAATTTAAAACTCAAGACTTCCTTCATCTCATAAAAGAATAAAAATAATTTAAGCACCACTCATCAAAAGTAAGCATAAACCATCAAAAGATCTAAATCCTAAGCATGGCCTATCAAACCTAAGCATGAGTAGTCAAAAACTAATTTTTATTTTTAGAAATAAAAATAGAGATTTGCCTAGGGCACAAAGACAAGCCTATTAATCATTAAGCACATAATCATGGAACACAAATTAGAATTACTAAATAAATAAAAAGACAATTACTTACCTTCATCCATAACTCTAATCAAGAAAATTAGCCCGCCATTGCAAAGAATGCTTAGCTTCTTGATTTATCATTAAAAATTACATCTTTACAACTTTTCCTTAAAAAATCTTCTCCTTCAAAATAAATACTTGGACATTGCTACCAAAAATAAAAATAAACTAATGGAAAAGAAGAAAGGAAGAGAGAAACAAATGAATAGAAAAGAGGGCTGTACTGAGATGCTTGGTGGAGAATGACTTTATAGATGTTGATGCCTCATTTTTAGCAAAGAATCTCCTCTCTTTTACGACTTGTTTTCTTATTGGTAAAGATTTCTTGTTTAGGACTCAAGTTACGCTTCACACTTGGAAAGAATTTGAATCGAAGATGATTTGTTACAAAGTGTGGTCTCTTGGACTCCAAGTCTTGCCAAATTGAACTCTTCAAACATCTCTCATGTTGCCAATTTTGAATTTTTTTTGTAATTCCCGCATAGAATTATAACAGCCAACTTTTGGAGGTCTATCTCCCTTGATATAGCTCTGATTTATGAAATCTTGGGCTCCACGGATATCTACTCGAAAAGACCTTTCCAACGGTATATAGATTGCTCTAATCCGACACTCAGGTTGAAAGTTATGACTATTTCAATTTGTTACCCCTGAAAAATCCGAAAATAATTGTGCAATGAAGGGAATTTCTATTTTTGGCATGCAATTGGGTGTGTGGGACCCATGTTGAACGTTCAAGGTATGTTTGGACTCTTTATTTGCTTTCTTATTTGATTATCCTCCCATATTTGACATGCTTCCTCACTTGAAATTTTGACTAGTCAACTCTCCTTGCAAAGTTTCCAATTTCATGAAGGGCGTCCCGCCTTTGATCTCTCTTCAAGTTTCACCAGTGCAGGTCCCACTCTTGATTTCTCCTACATATATAAAATTAAATAATGTCAATAATAATCAGGTGTGAAGAATCTAGATTGACTATGCATGAGACCCTACATGCCTACTTAATGCACTAAAATATCTAACTTTCCAAAAATAACACATAGTGTCAAAATTAGCAGGTATGCATTAGTGAAGCTAAAAAAAAAACTTAATTTTTTGGGTGATGAATGAGATGAAAATCCCTAATTTCACAAAAGTTATGCAATGTAATGAATTTTGACCAAATTTGACTAAGATTCCAACTTTGAGACTCAAATGCATGAAATCATGAAATTAAGTGTAATTCTATGCAATTAACCTAATTAAGTCCACAAATGCATATAAAATGATGAATGAGAGCTATAATCTTATGGACTTATCACCCACATGGACTCATAATTAAGAGATATATACGTTGATATTACAAGGTGGGCCAATTATTACTAAGATCAAATAACACTAGCCTGCGGTTTTAAAGTCTCATAATTTATGGCTTTTAAAGTTAAGATGTTTATACATTTTTTTTAAAATCTAGAGTTAAAAAATAGTTTGATCAATTCTAACAAAATTCTCTTTTTTATATCTTCTTTAGTAATTATTGTTGTTGAATGGATTTTTTTAGCTTTATCTTTGTAATAGTTTGTTGTTGATGTTGACTACTTGTATTTGTGATTGAAGATGTGTTGACTGTTTTTATATAAATATGCATTGATATATGCTTATATGTTTATAATTAATTTTGATATCTCAAAAATTCAAAATGTAATATCTTACATTTTGCCCAGGGCTAAGCTCTCTCAACATCATCTATCTTCCATCTTTTAAGGATTGTCATCTTTTTATTTTTTTTATTTGGGGCCCACCTTTCAACAATTCACAATGATAAATTGTTCATTAAAAATATCATTTTTTTTAGTTTCTAAATAGAGCTCTACTCTATTCAAAGATTGTCACATGTGAAGGAAAATCAGACCTAACCTTGTGGTAAACCACCTCATTGATGGGCTTGTGATATAAATGTTTTGAGGTTGGAGGTTTTTTTGTTGAATCTTATAGGCATCCTTTTCTGATTTGATTATATAAACATATGACCCTAGGTTTGGCCCACTGTAAATTACACTTCTATGGGCCCGCATGGACTCATAATTAAAAGATATAGACATTGATCTAAGGTGGGCCAATTATTACTGGGATAAAAAACACTAGCCTGAGGTTTTAAAGTCTCATAATTTATGGCTTTTAAAGTTAAGATGTTTATACATTTTTTTTTTAAATCTAGAGCTAAAAAACAGTTTGATTGATTCTAAAATGGTATTGGTGCTACTTCAAAGGGGTAGAGAAGAAATTTGTGCGGATGGATTGAAATGACCATTGGCCTATGTGAAAAAAAAAAAAAATGGTGCATTTGTGCAACGAGAGGATTGCACATTTTTATGATTTTTTTTGTTAACAATATTATGTTGTTTGGTGTGATGTATTTTCCTTGCATAGAAGAAAATAATTAATCATTTTTCCTTAATAGAGAAGACTTTGATTTTCTACGAAAATAGAAAATTCAATTCTCATAAGGAAATAAAAATTTGCATAAACTAGAATCCTCTTGTTGCACAAACTGTTTTCTAGCTTTATCTTTGTAATTGTTTATTGTTGATGTTGACCACTTATATTTGAAATTGAAGATGTGTTGATTGTTTTTATATAAATATGCATGAATATATTCTTATATGTTTATAATTAATTCTGATATCTCATAAATTCAAAATGTAATCTAAAAGGCAGCGGGATTTAAATTGAAATTTTATCTCAAGCAAGATCACGGGTACCTCTCAAGTTTGATAAAGGTGGAATCTTTCCTCCCTAAACTCTCCATCTTATCTTCTCTTTACACAATTTAAATTTACTATAACTTTCATCCCAATCATCTTTCTCTCAAGGTATAATCTCTGTAAATTGCAACTGTTATTCTTAGCTAAGGACAGCTAATTAAGATCCATGCATTCTTTAAGAAACCTCTTCATAAAAAATTTGGGATATTTGGCGATAAGTCCCTAAAAATCTCACTTTCTGGTGTTAGATCCACAATATTTTTTTATAGTGTGGTAGGTCATTTTTTCAAATTTGAAGACCTAAAATGTCCAAACTACCCTTTTTTTAAAAGTTCTTATTTATTTAAAGATAAATCATATCCCATGATCAGTGGGATATGCCATTAATAATGGTCAACTACCACTTCAAAAGAAAAATAGAATTAAAAAACACAAATAGATTTTAAAAATTCAAGAAAAAAATCTCTTTCTTCTTCTTCCTATGTTGTTGTTATACATGTATCCTTATTTATTTTCTTCCATCTCATATCATATTCTCCATTCCTTGATCTATTTTTATTACATATTTTTTTACCAAATACCCTCCAAAATCATTATAACTCATTTGCATTACGCAGAGTTTCAGCTTTGATGGTGGAAGAAACATGTGTGGATCTCATGTACCATACAGAGTTATAGGTTTGCACTACGTTTATTCTATCTTTATATTTATATATGTATTTATTGATATTAGGATTTGAGTCCAATAACTCGAAGTTGATAGTGAGCAGAAATCTCAAATTAAGTACAATATATTGAATTTTAAGAATGATAAATAACATCTTTCCCTTTTCTTTTAAATTTTTTCCTTTGTACTAAAATGTATCCAAACTTTCATATTTTTTTTTCTGGGCTCGGGCTGACCACTGGCATTTATTGCTAGTTCTTTCTAACCAATTACTGTGTGGTTCAAACATGAGTTGGACTGCTGATTTCAAACATGAGTTATTACATGGGAATCGGGTAAAGCGTTTTAGACGTCTATAATGAGGCAAAAATATAATCTGCGCCCTTTATGATGAATGTCATCTCTTTCATTGATATATTTTTAAGTTTCAGTTCAAAAGAGGTGTGTTCCACTGTACAGTTGAACACTATGATAGAAACATGATTAGTGCCGCGTAGCGCCCTTTTATTACGGTGCTCGAGGGACCTACTCTTTTTTAGCTGAAACTTGAGGATATATTAACAGAGGGAATGGGACTCATCTTAAACATTCCAAATTATTCATGTATGGGACCTAAACTGAAGTTCTAGATGTGCGTTACACGGTTCTCATGTTATTCCATTAACCATTGGATGAAATTGAATATAGATAGCCCGTGTATGCATTTTATATAAAAGAAGCCATGGGTTCTAGTCGAGTTGGATTGCCCAATGCCTTAAACTGCGGCCAACCCAAACTGCAGGCGGCTCATAGAGTATTGCTGTGGATAGCATGCTCACTCCCACAGCTACACGTAGGGAAAGATCCCTGATTGGACACGTTCACTTCCAATCTCCCGGCCACTAGGGCAAAAAACAAAAAAAAGGGAAAAAAATGCAGGTGGCTTTACCCTCTTTCAACACAAATATGATTTTGTCCAACCCAACCTGAACAGTGATTGGATTGGGTCAGATGATGAGTTCAAGTTAGACCTCACCCATGTTTTAACCTTACTCTACACTTTTTACTTACCATTAAATGGCATCCTCCACTAATTATTTCTACCAAAATCTCCGTATATAAGTAGAGGGAGTGAAAATATATACTTTCACTTGTGATGATCAATGTATATTTACCGGAACCATCAACAGGGTTACTCTTCCAATTGCGTTCCAACTATCCAGTTACACGTACCTATATGAAGAATCAGATCGTTTGACAGTTTTGACCCATGGTGACCATAAATAAATCAATCATGGTCCGTCACGTCACCATAAAACAATCATTCTATCTTAGATGTAACAAAAGCAACAGCCGCACGTGAATGGCAGGCTTCCTTAGCGTCTTCTCAGGGTCACCTGTACGAACTGATCATCAAGAAGTGCACAGTGCGTATGTTCGAAGGCGAGTCAGCACTTATCCTAAATTTCTTCACATCATCTTCAACTCATGGATCAGTTTCTATACGTGGTCCATTCAAGTGTCTTCTCACTGTTGAGCCATGAAACTGGCCGTCACTCCCAGGCCCCGGACCATGTCCATGTGACTTTCAATCATCAACACTCCAGTGATTCAGGCCGTTACTTTGATGGGCCACAATTCTGATGGTCCAACACAAAAATCTACTTAGTAGAAGGATCATATCACATCCTTTAGTCCTAGCCACTTATCTCATTTTCCCCTTTGTAACCATATATTTGGTGGGTCCCAATTAAAACAACGATGAGGATTCCACAGAGGGAACTTCATATTATTAGTGTGGGTAGACTCAGAAGATACGGGTAGGAGAATACCCACATGTAAGGTTATAGAGGCAGTAGCGCCGTCTACTTGAGTCCGTGTCCAAAATATATATAAAAATCTTGAGCCCACTTCTATATCCTATAAGAAAAATTTTGGTCCAACCACCCAAAAAACTTACATGAAGATTCTACGTTTGCATGTAAAATCTAACCATTTATTTGGATCTAAGGGCTTGTTTGGCATCTCTATTCTTTTATTTATAGATCCATCTAAAATAGAGTCATTAAAAAAAGAGCCATAAAAAAAAAGAGGCTAGGATAAAAAAAAAAAACACATTTGGTAACGCATGAAACTATTTTAAATACCTTGCCTCTATATTTTAATACCCAAAAGCTCTCTTTCTCATCTGCCCACTTTTGGAGCATTTGGATTTTAGATGATTTGTCTCTAAATGTCTAAAGCGGACAAAGTCTAAAATCTTGTACCAAACGCTCTAATTATGCAAACTTCTATTTGATTTAGACATTTAGAGAAATAGAGACATGAAATAGAAATTCTACTTTCGCATGTAAAATCCAACCATTTATTTGGGTCCAAGTATGCTCTCAAATGGAAATTCTGAGTCCGCGACTTAGATATAGGCCCACTTCTTAAGAGACCGAAATGCATCTACGTGCGTATGGGACCCACCCTGGCGACTTCTAAATAACAGTTCATAAGAGACGAAGGTGGGACGTGGGAGTCAGTCGGGTTGCGTCGGGTCTAGGAGATTCGTGGCTGAGATGGAGCCTAAAAATCCCTAATCTTAAGTTTGGTTGCGTGGCGTAATTGCATTGGCTGCTGGAATACTTGGACGGGAAGCAGTGCTGTCGTGGACAGATAGTGTGGGGTACCCGCCACGTCATTTTGCTCACTGTCCAGGTTTCGTGCCTGTGCGGCCTTCCACTGGACACGTGTGCAAATGACTTCCAAGTTCCTTCTATCTAAGACCCCCCAAACTAACCAAAATAACCATCAACTTAGCCATAAATTGCAATTTTAGTCCTATCGGAGATGGACATCACAACAAATCCCTATCATGCTTTGGAATGTACCCAAATTTACTCTTTTCGCTAAATGATAATAAGAGTGCAGATTCTTGAGAGTTTGAGTTCATAAAAATACTCTAGAAGTTGTAAGAAGTATTAAGGACGGTAATGATTGGTCTATCCAGCCTTTCATAGAAGATATTTTGAAGCGTTTGAAATATTTTGGGTCTCTTGAGACGGTTTTCATTATAAGAAATTTAAATATGGTTGTCTACTATCTTATTAAATGTGGATAATTTGGGATAAACTTTATATGGCCTCATTGTGAATAAAACCTCTGTGTGTTTTCTTGTTGGTGTACGAGTTTTTTTTTTTTTTTTTTTTAACTTGTTTGTTGGCTTTTTTTTGTTAATGAAATCCCCCTTTCTTATGCCAAAAGAAAAAAAAATGTACCCAAATTAATAAAATATATTTAAATCCCTAGATAAACAACTTGGCACACTGTGACCAGATTCCACCCGAGGAGGAATTTTGAAGAATGGGCACAATATAAAGGAGAATGTTAAAAAATATTTATGTTGCATCGACTAACGCCTTAAGATTTTGGTAGGAACGATTAGCTGAAGAAATATAATATGGTATTAGAGCTTTTGATAGGAACGGATGCATATGGACATTCATTATATATAACTGATACAAAATATTGACATGATGCATTTAGGCATGAGCCCAGCTCATAGGGCTCAACAGTGCGCAAGCCAGGCCACTTTTGGGTTAGGAATATTGGGCACAGTGGACCTTCTAGTTATGGCCCATTGACAGGCTTACTATTTGTATGGAAGCTTCAAAACTAGTTTAGACTCGTCCAACTCAGTGCAGGTTGACTCTATAGATCAACGACTCGGATGAGTCAAATGAGTGTTACTGAACATGAAAGAGTAGGCAGTGTGAGTTGCTCGAGTTGCTGACTGTCCGAGTTGAGCTTCTGAGTTTGAAAGGCCTTTTGCCAGATTTTAGACGCTGGTCGGTGAAAATGATCCCAAAGTGGACCATCTACTTTTATCAGCAAGTTCAAAATGGGGTCGGTCCTGATCGGATGGCAAAGTTGGATGGGCCCCACTACCTTTGATCCACCATGAAGATCGTGTGATCATTCTGCATCCCATAATACGAGGGGATGATCCACTGTGTATGTATACTGCACAATGGATTAACACTAGAAATTAAAGAAAGTGAGTTGATTGTATGGACACTTTGAACTTTTTAAAAGAACACCAAAAAAGGGACTAAAGTGGTCCTTTTGATTCTAACTTCTCACAGCTACTTTATTTTCCTATACACAAGTTGACTCCAAAAGCCAAAATGGCATCACTGGACCCCACAAAACTCCCCACTCAACTTGGCCCTACACAGACACTTGATCCAAGTATAGCCACAAGATATAGCACCCACATCTCCTAGCCGCTCATGTTCTGCCACGTGGCACCCCTTGGATTCTCTCCCTTGACAGTCACTTCCCTCCTGCAGTCCTTCCCATTCCATACCTCCTTATTACAGCCAGTTATCTTCTCTCCTTCCATTCCTCCTTTTTTTTTTTCAATTTACAGTCTGTTACCTTTCCCTCCTTAGCCACTTCAACTCCAAAACAGTGAGAGAGAGAGAGAGAGAGAGAGAGAGAGAGAGCCATATCTTAATTAAAAGCATTGTTAAACAAAGATGATGAAGGAGGAGAGAAACTTAGGCGATGGTGGCGGGTGGGCGCGATCATGCGACTCATGCCGGTCAGCAGCCAGCACGGTCTACTGCCGAGCTGACTCAGCATACCTCTGTGCCGGCTGCGATGGCCGAATTCATGCCGCCAACCCGGTCGCCTCACGCCATGAGCGCGTGTGGGTGTGCGAGGCATGCGAGCATGCACCCGCCACCGTCACCTGTAAGGCGGATGCTGCTTCTCTCTGTGCGGTGTGCGATGCCGACATCCACTCTGCGAACCCGCTCGCTCATCGCCACCACCGAGTCCCTATCCTCCCAATCTCCGGCCACCTTTTCGGCCCGCCTGCTGCAGCCCACCTTGGTATTAGGCCCGACGGGTTTGAAGAGGCTGGAGAGGTGCAGGAACAAGAGGAGGAGGATGATGAAGCAGCATCTTGGTTGCTGCTGAATAGTGTGAAGACCAACAATCAAAGTAATGGGTTTTTGTATGGAGGAGAAGTTGAAGAGTATTTGGATTTTGTGGAGTATAATTCATGTGGAGAGAATCAGTACCAAGATGAGTATAATCAGCAAGAGAATCATGGGATGGGTGATGGGAGTGACAGTGTTGTGCCAGTGCAGTGTGGGGGAGGGATTGAACAGCTCCAGGAGCAGCAGAAGCAACAACAGAACCCTCAGATGGAAATAGAGTATGAAGCTTCCAATACTGGTTTTAGTTACACTGCTTCAATTAGACAGAGTGTAAGTTGGAGCCTCCTCCCCCTTTATACTTTCTTAATTGCTTGACTGTTGTTAATTGTGAGCAGTTGAATTTGAGTTTGAGTTCTAGATCTCTCTCTCTCTCTCTCTCTCACAAGTATTCTGTAAGTTTTATTTTATTTTATTTTATGGGGTGATTAAATCAGCTGAATTTCATAGCAAATATATATAGTACTTTCTAAAATAATTTTTAAAGTTCTTTCTATATTCGATAAGTGGGTCTCTCTCTCAATTTTTCTGTCAGATTTATTTTGGTGGTTAAATATGCTGAATTTCAAGCAAAACATATAGTATTTTCTTGTTTTTTTTTTGGATTAGTGGTTGTGTTGGTCCTCTTTAAGAAAGGCTTTTGTACTCTGGTGTGAATTGATTCTTAACAACTGAATTCTAAGTTCTGTCGGAGTTTGTGTAGCTTTTTTATTTTTCTTTCATACCTATGAAGGTGCTTTACTCTTAGATGTGGCTTTTCGATCTCTTTTGGCTTTTTACTCTTTTTAGCTTTGATGCTAATCTATCCTTTTCTTGTGGATCAAAATAGAGGAAGATAGCAGTTTTTAAAAAAAAAAAAAAAAAATTTGTAACATTTTCATGAATCATTTTAAGTCCTGCTGTGTTACTTTCCTTGGAATCTTATTTATTTATTTTTCCTGCTACAAAGCATTTTCAGTCCCTTTTAGTTAAGATTTGGAACTCGGAATTGACCATTTAATGAAGTTTGGGAGAACTGTTTTATCATTTAGAACTTCTACAGAATACTGGTAAGTTCCAAATATGCATTCAGAATGGATTCATAATTGTCAACTTAACTTCTCTGTTTGCAGAGATGCTTATTTTACTGCTGTTTTTGTTTCATGATTTTTTCTTGGTTGAATGGTTTCCTTATATAATCTTATTCTTGGAATAAAGTTCAAGAGTGAATTCCTGTGGTTATCTGGATCTTTACAAATTTAATTATGGTCTCCAGATGTCCTTTGGTTTTCTATTTCAAAGTATTTCTAGGAAAATTTGAAGCTCTCTTATGTTTCACCTCAGCTAAATTACATATTTCCCTTTGAAATTTAAGTAAATTCAAGGTTCTGTTAGTCCTAGTCTCCATCTTTCAATTTTGAGGATTACAAATGGGTGGTTAAAGTTGGATTTGTGGTCAACATTCCATGGCCAGAATCCACCAATACACTGCTAGGGATCGTCTGATTGCTTTTTGTGGTATGAACCTTCCATGGTAAGTTCATACAGATGGGATAGTTTAGATTTTATAAATGTGTGCACATGTACCATGAACAGAGTGTTACATTAGTTAGATAAATGTGTTTGACAAAAGGGGTGTAGCCTCTAGAAGATTAATCTACAGTTGGTTCATGTTTTCTTCTGATTTGCGTGCACTCACAAAATTTTGTATTATCATTACCAGGTGTCATCTATTGAAGCGGGCATTGTCCCAGATGCCACCATGATTGATATCTCAAACTCACACATCAGGCCTCCCAAAGGAACGATCGAGCTCTTTTCAGGTCCCCCCCTTCAGATGCCACACCAGTTCATTCCCATGGACAGGGAGGCCAGGGTGCTCAGATACAGAGAGAAGAAGAAAACAAGGAAGTTTGAGAAGACAATAAGGTATGCCTCAAGGAAGGCTTATGCCGAAACCAGGCCCAGGATCAAGGGACGCTTTGCAAAGAGAACAGATGTAGAAGTTGAAGTAGATCAAATGTTCAATGCTACTGTCATGGCTGAAAGCGGGTATGGCATTGTCCCTTCATTCTAAAACTGAATGAAGCCTTTCTCCATGTGAGTATTGAATGAGCTAAGCAAGACTTTCTCCACATGAGAGTAGCGTTTCAGAGAGATTCTCTTGTTTTTCTAAGTTCATGGAGACCCAGATCAGCCTTTTGTAAATATATGATGTTATTAATTTTGCTTTGTTGCTTTTGAGTTTAACTACACTTTTTTGGCATAGCTCTTAAGCTTGTAGTCAACTTAAAACTCGCCCAGAATCGACATCACTAACTCAAACAACAATTCCTGCATTCATTTAGTTAGCCTTAAATCTATATAATTCATAGAGCCATTTACATGACACTCCATATGGGAGGGAGAGAGAGAGAGAGAGAGAGAGAGAGAGAGAGAGAGAGAGAGAGAGAGAGAGAGAGAGAGAGATCATTTGTTGCAACTAGGGAGGCAGGTAGTTTATCCGTCAACATAGCTTTTACAGTTCAATCGTAGAACCCTTTAAGCAGACCCTTAATTGATTGGATAACACTAACTTGATGATGATGCATCATACCTGAAAACTACCAAAACACAAATGCTTCATCAGTTAAATAGTACCTGTACTGGTCATGATGATGATACATCAGTTGAAACAACCTTTATAGTTAAATTGAGAATCCTAAAACCAGACAATTGATGGGATAAGGCTAACATGTTGATCATGATGATTTGAGTGTTTAAATATTGATGACGACAACGATATATCAGTTGACCTAGCTTTTCATAGCTCAAGAGTATCTCTTTAAGCAAACCTTATATTGATGGGTAAAAGCTAACATGACAACGATGACATATCATACTAGAAAACTACTTAAATAACGATAACTCGAGCAGAACTCCTTAAGCAAGTCCAGATTGATGAGATAAGGCAATTTTGACGATTATTGATGATATATCTGTTGAAAGTAGGTGGGCCTCGTTGATAGATTTTCAAAACTTTTGACCCACTTGACTCAGGGATCAAATATCCAGAAGGCCATAAACCACATCCAGGATGCAATCCCTCTTTCTCATTAATCATGTACAGCAATATAACCTATCTAAAAGATAGAAATCGGCAACCACATGCAACAAAATAATCTACAACAAGTAAAGAAGCAGATTATACCTTTGGAGCCCGGTAGTGCTCTAATCGAGGAAAAGACAACCAACTAGAACAAGAACTCTTCTTGAAGCAATTAGAGATCTCCAAGACCTTGTTGTCTTCCACGCTATGACCCTCTATTAGAGCTCTTTTCTCAAGAAGATGTGTGGGATCTTCAAGAGAAAACCGTACTAAAAACCCCAAGGAACTAGAAGGTAACTAGAAGAGAGAAGAGGAGAAGAAGAGTTGTGCAACACTTGCACTAGAGGCTCTTGGGCGTGGGTATTATGTCATGGACGTCCAAGGGGTGTATTCCCCTTTAAATAGCCCTCAAGTCTCCTTTCTTATCTCTCTTACTAATTTATATTAGAAGTCACACTTCAAATAGAAATAGTAACTTTCTAATTCCTTCCTTTTTAGGGTTCAAGTAATAATAGAATCTTTCTAATACTTGGGTTAGCGTGGGGACCACTAGGGATTCCTTAGAAAACTAGCTCCAACTGGGACATGCCACCCCACATCTTATGTGTAATCCGGGCCCACAGTTAATTGCAAATAACACCACTATATAAATGCAATTGCACTCCAGTCTTATGAATAAATTACAATAAAGACCCTAAACTTCCCAATTACCACAAGTAGGCCCCTCTATCATTATCCATGGATCAATTGGAATAAATCTGTCTCATCCAATCTTAGATCCACATCTTATTATCCTTGAGCCGTAATTAATTACAGTGATCATCAGTACCATCCAATTAACTCTTAATCGAGATGGGTGTGCACTTACTAATGATAAATCCATTAATTGGCACAAGGGGATAATATAGATAGATTCTATATTGACCATTGGATGTTCCCACAGTCCTACTACCACGTACCCAAGACACCGAGGTGTTGACCTACAGTTGGCCTCACTCATTGGTGACTCAAAACAAATGAATAGATAGAAACTTGAGTTCATCAATGTCTCAGGATTAAGAGGCTATTGGTAGGGAATTATGAGAGCAGTCTTTAAATCAAGACAGTATTTCCTAAGGTGCTTCTCATGGTCCTTCAATACATCCAATATACCAGCACTATGATCCATAATCTTACATTCTAATTATCGAGACAAATCGCACTATCTCATAGTGATCAAAGTGCTGCAACCTTATCAGATGAGATGCACAGTCTCATTACTAGTTGTGAAGATATTTTAAGTATAAGATTTGTGACACATGTCTTCCGTATGTGGATCTCATCCATATACATATATCACATCTAATATACTAATGAGACTCGGTTCATCTCATGAACTATCATGTCATATGTATTGGTTATGTGCATATTAAGTAATAAAATATCATTCATCTTATGAAAGGAAAGCATGATTTTATTGATAAATAAATAAATTAATCAGTTTATTATATCAACTGATGGATTGAGTCCATACAATCTAACAATATCATACCAGACAAATACTTAAATATCAGTTATTGAGTACTCGAGTGAACGCAACCAAGATAAATATGGAATCCACTCGAGTTTTGAACTATGCATTTGAAGTTTGGATGTGGTGCAAAAGGAGAACAGAAAATGGCTAACTCAAAAGGGGAGATCGAGGTAGTGATCTGTTGGAAAAGCACACCACTGCACCTTTTCGCCTTTTTATTGAATAAAGATAAGCACAAAGAGAGTAAAGCTCAGCCATATGGGAAAAAAGTGTGAATAATTTCGAGAGGCTTGTTTGCTTGGTCAATGACAATAAGCTCTCTGATTCCCACTCGTCGAATTTCGCTCTTATTCGAGCTTTTAACCTTTAGTTGGGCCCTTATCTATCCTGATGCTTTGCGCTTTTATCACTTCAGTATCAATTTCAATGCTACCATTGGCTTACATTGGTTCTTTTCACCACAATAGAGCACTTTTTCAGATTCTTTCTTCGTGGGTGTCCATGTTATTCTGCTGAAGATAGGGAACCTCTACCAAATCACAGGTCCATTCCTGTGAGGAATCTTGTTTAGATATTCTGTGCTCAGTCACTAGACCTCATTTTTGCTTTTGGGGGTGATGTCAAACACTAACATATTCTCATTTTATCTGTACATCCATTTCAATTACATCTAATCGATAAAAGGAGTTAGCAAAATTACTGATGTTGAACTGGCATCTAATCAGCTATGAATCAGAATAGAACTAAACAGTACAACTATTGATAAATCTCAATGGATAAGGATCCCCTGTTTGGTCCAAACAGGGGTCTCCATATGGGGGGCGGAGGAAAGAGAGATTGACTTTTTCTTTCCTCCGCCTCCCCACGTGGAGGCCCCTGTTTGGTGCAAACAGGGGATCCGGTTCCAATCTGAATGCTGTGAGTATTCTAGCAAATATTATTTAGTCCGGCTCTGCTGCCATCTCTATAACCATTTTACGTTCAGCATTCAGATCAGGGTGGCCCCCTTTTTTATATTTTTATTTTTTATAATTTGTGTAAGAACTAGTAGGAATTCATAGTAAAGTGGGTACTATCCAAGGAGTATTAAAGAGACAAGGAGTGAAGGGTCAACCTGGGAGCTTCGCTCATTGCTTGAGCTTGCATGAGATATAAGCTTTTCACAACCACTAGGGAAACCCATGATCACTCTAAACACTCCGTTAGCTGAATTGACATTCACCCTAATTTGGTAATAATGTGAAATAGACTTGAGTTTTGCATAATTTCATAAAACGAGTTTGATTCCTTATTTAAAATAAGATGTAGAGTATGTTAGTATAATTGGTTAACCAAATGATTTTGGCACTTAGTTTTAAGTCCTCCTAATTTATTGGCTATACGCTATGTAATTTTTATGATAAAATCCATCAGTGTATGATGTCTAGAACAATGTAAAATCTGAGCTTGTGCAAATGCAAAGTTGGATGGTGTATGTGAAGAGATCAGATTGATGTGATAAAGTGTGAAATCTCAACCAAAAAAAAAAAAAAAAGGCATTTCAAAGAGTGGGTTATCTGCTGAATTCCCCACGCGCGGCGCTAATAGGGATGGTGTGCGGCAGTGCCTGTGGCGTTTACTTGCAAGTGGGTCCCAACGGAAATGGGGGGGGGGGGGGGGGGGGGGGGGGGGGGGGGGATGGAATTAAAGGGCCTCATGTATATCATGTATATAGATGGGAGCTTTATAAAGTTTCTACCCAACTGATCTGAGGCCCACTATAAACAGGCTTTGAACCGATCCAAAAAAAATTAAACAGGCTTTGGGATCTACCCTTTCAATAACCACTCAAAACACAGACATGATGAACTGTTTGTTTCTGGATGCCAATCTTATTATGGGCTTCCCTTTAGTAGTAACCGCTTTTCATTGTGTTTATAAATCCAAAATTGAAATTCCCCAACGTTATCTTGATTCCATTGAGAAATCAGGGTTTCGTTCAAGACTCCCAACAGCCTCTCACCGCTTGCATGAGGGGCAAAAAGCTCTTGTAGGACCCCACTTAGATGGGTGCCAATCATCGGAAAATAGTGTGATGGAAAGGTCCCATTATAGATATGATTTTGGCAAAAAATCAACTCAACCATATCGTTACAACCATTGATTAAACCTTTTTTTATATATATATATATATATATATATATATATGAAATTTCAATCCAACAGTGAGTATAATTCAAAATAGTGTCAAATTAAGGGAGTGTCAATTCATAGGGTGCTAGTGACTTGAAGGCATTGGATTGATCATGGGGCTTCCTATGTTGTGGTAAGGTTAGTTATCACACATACAAATAACGAGGTACCTCTCAGCAGAAAGTAGCTCTCTCTCTCTCTCTCTCTCTCTCTCTCTCTCACACACACACACACACACACAATCTCTCTCTCTCTCTCTCTCTCTCTCTCTCTCTCTCTCTCTCTCTCTCTCTCTCTCTCTCACACACACACACACACACACAATCATGACTGCTTTGGCATGCCCTGTTGGGTTAAGAACATAAATCAAAACTGTAGAATTAGAAATTACACCACCTTCCAACCACTTAATTGAAGATGGGATATAAATCGGGTCGTCTTGATCTGGCAATCAATCTGAGAGGCCCACAAGGATATACCTGAAGTCAGAAAGTAGGGGACACTGCATCATGATGATCTTCATTCTGTTATACACCATGACACAACGTTTTCACTTTGGACTTAACTACATCCCTAGGAACACCTTCATCTGTTTTGTGGCATTCAGATGAGAAAGAAACTATCGATTACCTCAACATCTTAAGAGTTTAAAAGAAACACACTGGCTAAACCAAAAATTCTTGTTTCTAACACATCAATGAAATATTAAAGTTGGAGTAGCTAAAATGGAAAAACTTAAGAGTGCTCTTAACACTTTGGGGTACTTCCATTCAGATAAGTTTCTATAAAGTTTACATAAAATATATTTCTAGATGAGCCTAAAACAGCAACCGATAATAACAGAAGCCCTCCAAGGCCAAATATGCCCACTGTCAGACTATTTTGACCATTGATGTTAACTCCGTTATGCCAGCATGATCTCTAACTAGCTAAAGATGAATACAAGACTCAAATCTTTACTACAAAGAATATTAATACCTCAAACAATGTGAATCTGCTAGAAGCAATCATTAATGAATGAGGACATAATATGGGCCAAATATAGGCAATGAGTAAGACTTCTGTTGAATCACTACTCAATTCTCCTCTTGTTTCCATATTTGTTTCTCACAGTAGCATACAATGCCCAGAGGGATTTCTGACCATAAGAGCACTTTGAGGGAATCAACTTACGTCTTACGTGTAGTAATGGGAGTAATGAAACCTCAATTTGTGTATAGTTATCTGCAAAACATGTCAGATAGATAATTTTCACAAGTACATATAAATCACCTCGAAGTACCATAAAAAAGAACTTTTACTACTTATTTGATTCAATCTGACAGTTTGGAGCACTAACCATGGCAGACACAAATGTAGAGACCATCACTCTTCATCAGGTCAGTCTTCATGTTCACCATCAGAATCTACAAAAGGAATTAACCAAAACATTTAAATTAATAAATCACATGACATGGAGAGACAATAATGTTTTGTTGATTCAGCTTGTTATCATCTTAATAAGGATCAGTGCATGAATCTGAAAAGTTCAAATACATCTTGATGATAGCAGCCACAACTTTTTGGATCCCCATATGTAATAATATACCAGTATGGCAGTCACTTTTGCACAATTGTTACCTGAGACACCGCTTAAATGTACAACATATAAATACAAATGGCAATGCATCCAGGATGGGCAGTGGTTTTCACTTTTCAGATTCCATCTGAAAGTGCTTCTGCTTGCAAATTACCATAAAATTGATGACACTAAGAAACTGTAGACATCAAAATTTCCGAATGTGTACAAGACAACCATCTGGGTCTAACTTCTCACCTCCACCATTTTAGTGTAGAGGATATATTGTAAAGGACATTTGGATAGATGAACAGAGGAGCATGAAATTCAGGCTTTATGGTGACCATACCCACTTGAAAATCTACATGTCCCAACAGTTCGACCAGGAAATACAATGGTGCAGGGGGCCAAATCACCTATGGCCCCGAATCACTTATGGTCCACGCAAAGGGATACGGTTCTGATGTCAGCATAGGTACGCTGGTCGACATCCCCTACAGTGCAGAGCACATTCAGATCTGATTTTGTAGTACCTGTTTCCTAATCCAACTTTACTTCCAAAAATGCAACTTGCATCTCATCAAAAAGGGATGGAGAGCATGAATCAAACTATATACAAGCATCTAGAACTCTCCACATTGAAGTTAGACAACTAAAGAGCTGTCAAAAGAGATTAAGAGAGAGATTGCTACTAGAGAGTTTAGAAGTGATAGCAGTCCGAGCTCGCTCTTTAAATCCTCTAGTCCTATTGTCGTGCTCTATTCTTAGTTGTAAAAGAAAACATTGTAGAACCAACCTTAGCTAAGAGAACCAACGTTAGCTAAGAAGATCTACAGGACATTTAGTCCCAAAACCCAGAAAGACATAATAAATGGAAAAAAAAAACCCTTCTCCTTCTCCACTATCTTCATTGTCTGGTTTGGAATTCTCTTTTGCTATCTGCGCAAGACCTTGACCTCTATGAAATGAGAAAAGTTTGTACCTTGACATACATAAAGACTAGCAGTTTGCTTGTGCATGTTTTGTAATACCCCAGACCCTGTTATAATGGCTAGAATATTTAATAATTGGTAAGCATTAGATTTTCTTATATAATATATATATATTATTTTGGTTGAGCATTTAAAAGAATTAATCTTTTGGGAGTTATAAATATTGTGGGTAATATACTTATGATTGTAGGATTATAATATTTTAATTGGTAAGTACCCTACTGGAATGTGCCCATGGGAATTGGATTATACAATTAATTAAAGTGAGTTTTCCTCATAACCACCCATGAGCGGGAACCCAGTGGCCTGACCCATAGTTTATAGATCTGGAAAGGAACCCTGTGGGAGACTCTATCATTAAATCTTTTAGGGATGAACTCCCATAGAAGGAGTCCGGCCCTGGCTGAACCTCAATTGTGGGGTTTCTACTTTCTAGTCTGGCCAGTGTGGGTTCTGGCCTAGGTCGCACACTTGGTACATGAGGATTTTTTAATCTCCCTCCTATTGTATGTTTATTAATGATTGATGCATGGTTTCCACATGATTATTAACTTCTAATTGATTATACATTGTGTTCTTCGGTTAAAGGGTGAAATTTGGAGAATTTTGTTCATGCTTAACTATATATCTATGCTACTAGGTTGACAGTTATGACAAGTTGGTGTCTATATCTCCTTATAATTGCCTTCGTGATGCCATGTATATGAATGATATTGTGATTGAGTACGAGAATCAATATGTGAACATATTATGTTATTTTGTAATTCGAGTAACATCTCAAATCTATAAGGGCTGGTTATGGGACAAACCTTACATGGTTGGATACTGTTGAGGAGTGGGCTCCACCCGATGGGGAGTATTGAAAAGTACTTATGCTGCCTCTACCAACACCTTGAGATTTTGGTAGGAATGGTTAACCATAGACAATCAATCGCGAGTTCAAATCCCAGGAGGAATGACTCGGCGCAGAAAAAAATGCGTGTTGCCAAAAGTGCGCCGTCCGAGTTCCATCGAGGAGGAGTGGGCCCCACCCAAGAGGGAGTATTGAAAAGTATTTATGCTACATCTACTCACACCTCGAGGTTTTGGCAGGAATGGTTAGCTAAAGAAATTTAAGATATCAGAAAGGGAGGTCGAGTGTTCAAATCCCGAGGCTGTTGTGCCTTGTATTCTCCCACAAAGGATGTGATTCCCGTGCCGAGCCCCTGTAGTCTCCCATAGAGGGTGTAATTCCCATGAAGGAGCCCGCACATGCCGGGGGGTGTTGTAAGCTTGATATACATTATTACACTGTTCTCTATTAGCTTAAGCTTTTAGAGCAAGTGGTTGTCAATGGATACCACTATTGATTCATTTAGGCAAACTAAATTCAAAATTTGTGTAATAGGCTAGTTGCAGAACCAACCCATTGTAGGAGATGAGAACAAGAAGGAAATCAAATTTGAATTTGGAAGTTATGTTTGTTTGCATTCGACAAACATGATAAAATTGGAATGACTTAAATGTGTTAGAAAGGAACCTCGGACCACCCCTAGATTGCTAGCAGCGTATAGGGAGACGTCCCAGTACAAGGGCCAGATTTGTGAGATCTATTGACTTTAAGTCAGATTTGGGAGAACTTGATTCTTTGGTGCCGCTCTGATGAATTTTGGACCATTGAGGTCATTCTGTTTGGACTTTAGACTCTTGTCGGTCATTCCGTTATGTGCACAAAAGATTTTTTAGACAACTGTCTGTTTTGTCTTGCATCCTCATAGTGCAAGAGTTCTATTGGCTTGTGCTACTAGGTGGTTAGGCAGTTGTCATCACATCTGACTTTGGTTTATTGTGTTGGATTATGTTTGAGGCCCTAAAGGATGTTTCTTAACATGTTAATGTGTAATTTTATTTAACATGATGTATGTATGCAATTAGATCAAAATATGTATTCACTCAGTTTTTACCGACTCCTGGATTACCCCTACCACGTAACCAGATTCTTGAGGGGAATAATGATTGGGTTGACCAAGAAGCAGTAGGATTCGATGTGCACAATTGAGAGAAGACACTTCAAACAGTTGATGAGAGGATTAGTTGTTGATAAAAGTAAAGCCCCACATCCCACATTGCCTAAGTAATGCCTTTGGCAAGACTTCATATATACCTGTTTGGGCCTTCCACCTATGAGTATAAGCTTTTAGGTCGGTATATGGTTTATCACATGGTATCAGAGCGGGTTCCGATCCCGTCGTTCTCGTGTAGCCCACGTGGTACCCGTCCATGAAATCTGTTGGGCCTGCACGTGAGGGGGAGTGTTGGTAAAAGTAAAGCCCCACATCCCACATCGCCTAAGTAATGCCTTTGGCAAGACTTTATATATACCTGTTTGGGCCTTCCACCTATGAGCTTAAGCTTTTAGGTTGGTATATGGTTTATTACATTAGCCACATAGGACTTGGTGTTCTTTATTTATTTTGGACAATTCTTAACTTGATAGTTGGATTTATTTGATTTTGATTAGTAGTGCTTAGTTATTATTTTGAATCAGATTTTAAAATGTAAAGATTCATATTTAGTAATTTGATGGCCTGAAATTCTTATTATGCTTATTTGATTTGACTTAAGAATGTGAATGGGATACAAGTTAATCACGATGCAGAATTCAAGAGCCCCAGGATTTCGGGTTGTGACATGTTCATGCATCTCTATATTTATCATATACTCGAAAGGATGCATCATGCATGCACTTTAGAAAACTAAAATTAAAAGACTTGATCCACATACCAGATCTAACATCATCCCCAAGCTGTCCTCTTGCTTTAATTTGTTTTACGAGCATCCGGTACATTAACACCCACCAGTAAATGTGAAGAACAAGCAAGCAGCAAAGAAGAGTATTGAACAAATAGTAGTATATGGGTCCCTCCACCTTGTGCTTCTCCTTGTCCAATGTCAAAAGAACTTCATAGCTGCCAACGAGTGGAAAGTTTACGGAAAGAGAAAAAAGAAAAGAAAATAGAAAAAGATTTTAAAAGGCATGTTGACTAAAAGGACTTCCAAAATAAAGAAAAGAATCAAACAGCATATGCTCAGAAAGAATTTTTAGTCGGTTTGAGTACAAATAAATACTAGGCAGACTTTTTACGTGTCAACACTAGAGCATGTTATATGTGACGGATTAATGGTAATCATATTTGATTTTATTTTGTTTTGATCAAGAGCACGATTGTAATTTTAAAAGATGCTAATCCATTTTTCTGCAATTATAGCTCTATGCTTCATAAAAAGAACCATTCAAGGTAGTTAGCTTTCCATTCGGCAGTTTTATGATAAAACAATCTGGTCAAAATAGTACAAATATCTCAAACCATGACAACCTAAAACGCAGGCCATGTAGAAGGACAACCCTGCAGAAACATACTTTTTTAGAGGTAAAGATCCCAATTCATTGCTGAAGAATAAATAGATGGAAAGATGGTACCACAAGAAATTGACAGTACGGCTTGCAATATTTAAAAACACATTAGGTATGGATAAGATCTTCCCTTGATGCACCCCCATATTCTAATGAGTCAGTCTCCATGTTAGCTTCCCGAGACATGATGGAAGGCAATTCTCAAACACAGTGCTACATGTTTAACTTCTAGAAAGTCAATATGAAATCTCTATGTTTAACTTAAGATTCTTTAACGCAGCTAGGGGGAAGATTGTCAAATGGGTTAACATTTGAGGAGGAAGGCTCAGGACAGCACAACCATTTAACTTCTACAAAGGGTGTTGTTCAAGATGGAACAATCATGACCATGCATTAAGAATCGATGGTCTTTCAGACTAAATATAAGGAGAATCACTCATTGTCTTACTAAATAGAGGAATACATGAACTCTAGTGGATATCCCAAGCTTATATCCAAGCTATGTAATAGTTGGATAGATATTGTTCTCCCGAATTTTACAAATTGACACCTACATATAAGAAAACTGCTTGGCACAGGCCACTAATTAATCAAAAAGGTCTCAGGAAGATCCCAAACCATTAAGAGGGCCCATAACTTAAGTGGTTAATTAGTCGCACATTAAATAAGGGCATTGTAATCATTTCACATGCAAAATCTCATATTTTAGGAAATTCTATCTCAAGAGAATCAACTTTATTCTGACTTGCTCAAATTCAGAAAGATGTGCAAGTCAATATCTTTATAATCATGGATTAGAAATTATAATCACTAATTATGAGTAGAAGATTAGGCAACATTGTTGGTTAATACTCTACATAAAGGTTGTAAAGGTTCTCCAAGAAATCAATGACTTTTCATCTTTCTCAATTTTTATCTTGAGTTGGTGAAAAGCCTTCTCTTAGCCTTGTGTGAAGAAGACACCTTGGCATCTCCAATGTGTGAAGACTCCCTTGGCATGGCTCCAAGATGTGTGTGAAGACTCCCCATCTATTTACCCTCCATTACTCCTATCTCTAATAATAGACTTCCTTAACAAAAAACAAAACAAAACTCCAAATCTAACTTAATACTAACAAGATAAATCTAAATCTATTGAAATGCTTTCCTCTCATATATAAAGCTGGCCTCATTAGTTTTTTACTTGATCAATTCAACATGTGCTTAATTTAGTATTTAAGTGGAGAGCTCCCACATGCATATTTATCACATTGACGGGCCCCCGTGTGTGGAATATGAAGTGTTGGATGGAATCACCAAGTGGGCCCCGGGGATTTGTCAGTCGATTAAAAGGGTTTTGAACCATTTTGTGACAGGTTTGATCATATTGGCCCATATAGGCAACCCTTCTTGGCTGCATTAGTTCTCCTTGGCTTGGAAGAAACTCGCCCTCAAGCTATGTTGGGGCCCTCTTAGACTGAAGATCCACAATTCAAGCAACTGTTTGACACGTTGATACTCTTGATTCTTTCACCGATTTAGTACTTCTAATCATATCTCTTCTTCCATCTAGAAGTAGATCAGAGGCTTAACTTCATCTGATGACCTATATATGCTTGTCTGCACCTTTGGCTGTTCAAATATGTAATGATTCAGATTAAACCACCAGATTTGAAGAGCATCTCAATTTGTACATAGGATGATCATCCACCATATATCCCTGAGATAAAGTTGATGTGGCCACATCAATGGTTGGATCATCTACGGGAACCACCTTAACCTGTCCACATATTCCTTAGATGATCCTTTCCGGACAATCAAAGTGATTTAGATCCAGGATGATCAAGCTTTTGATGCTTCGGATCTGATTCATTCTTCAATTTATTATTACTTCTCTTTTATCTCTTCATCCTCTTATCAGCATTTTATACTAAGAGGAGTTCAGATTTTTCCATGTACTCATGGCAATTCATCTTCTGTATGATTTTTTTTTTCTCTGAATCATTGTGCTTCACTCAAGAATTAAGGAGTCTCTACTTCAAATGATACTCAATCATCATCCACCATCTATTCCTGAAGATAACGCCAATGTGGGGTGAATGGACAATTGAATCAATTATTGGAAGTCGGAACTTAATGATTTACAGACTTGTCCATAGATACTTTAGATAGAAAATATCCATGGCTCTTCTGGAACCATCATAGGGATCAGATACAAAGTCTTGATGCTCCTTATCTAACTCTTCTTCAATCTTTTCTTTCTTTTCTTCTTTTAACTCATTTTTCGAATCTACATTTTCTGCAAAAATGACTGTAGCCTCTACTTTCTCCTCTACAAAATCTTTCATTGCCTAATCTGTTTTTGGATGCTCAAATTCCACTTTCTTCACTGGTGGAGTTGGCTTGGGTGAGTCAAGAATGATTGGTTGCCCTTGGCATCAAAACCTGTATGTGTTAGCTCTGTCGTCATTGTGTGACCCACAATCACATAGCTCTAGGTAAGATGTGCAAGAAATTCCTGGGAATAACATTGCACCAGAGTGCATCATGTTTTCAACTTGTCTTGTAACGCAACATTCATGGCACTACCCCATCGATGATCATGTCAAAAGGTCGTCCTTCACACTCTTGTGTTGGGTGACTTGGGTCATGATCCCAATCTTCTGGTGCAAACATTCTTCTAGGAGCGATCAAAATAGATCTCTCTTTACTTCTTGTATTGACTTCTGGCATTCTTTGATTAGAGTTGCCCACTTGTTAATGGACTTCAGACTGGCTCTAGGGGGCTTGAAGATGGGCCCTAATGTAGACATATTTATTGATTAGTATAACTATATAAACTTCATCTCCTCCCATGTCGGTACAATATGCTGTGGGAGTCATTGCAAGTGATCTACATAATATGACTAGATCCAGGAATCACTTTGGAGGCCATCACAGGGACTGCTACAGATTGGGGAGAGGATAGATGCTGTTCGGATGAAGTGGAACAACACAAACGAGGAGTTGTTTGGATGGGAAAGCAACTGCAGGCAGATAGGGTTTTGGGGTTGTGTTAGCATATGCATAAGACTGGTTGAGGGACTGTTCTGGAGTGGGAATGAGACGGTTACAGGTTGGAAGTCAAGATGGAAGAACTGTTTAGAAGTTTGGAACTGTAGATTGGATTTGGGTCAGGATTGGGAGTGTTTTTTATAATGGATTTGGGTCAGGACTAGTAAGTTTGCACTGGAGTAAGTTTAGAAGTTGATGGCAAAATGACCGAGACTAATCATAATAGGATTAGGAAACCCATTAGAGATATTTTTTGGACGACTGCCAAATCTGGCAGCATATTCTACAAAATTGTAATGGAATTTAGGGGAATTAAGGCAAAAGGTTTTTCTTTTGCAAAAATAAGTGCAGATTTGACGAGAATGTTAACATGATGTGTAGTAAAACTAGGAAAGATAGAATCAGAAAGGAGCGCATTCGGAGCATTTAGGGATAATATCAATAATTGATAACCTAAGAGAGACTCACTTGAGATGGTTTGACGCGTCCCATGCAGACCAACGATAGCTCTATGAGCAAAAGCTTCTCTATGCAGGTTGATGGTCCATGAAGGAAAGAGGGTAGCCAGGCGATGACATGGATGGAAATAGAAAGGATCTCAAGGACAAGGGATAGGCCGAAGAGGATATGGATGGAAGTGGCAAGGATAGATGTATAAAAGTGCAACTTGTTGAAGTGAAACATAATTCACGTAGTCTGACCCGCACATAGTTGGGACAAGGCTTTGACTTTGGATGTGGGCTAGGTTTGTCTACTATAGGGGAATGGATCGGATTACCTGAGGGTTGATACGTGGAATTACTTTGCGATTGGATTTGGAGTAAATGGACATGGTTTCAGAGGGATACAGGTCATGACATTGCAGGAATCGGGCTTCAGTGGGATACAGGTCACGCAATTCGAGGAACAGTTTGCTAACAATTCTGGATTTAATTTTGGGCAGAAATCATAGATTTCAATTAAAGAAATTAGGTTTTCAGACAGCTGAATTGGGTCTTGATATGGGACTAACTCAGAGCTCCATTCGAAGGATCATCAACAGTCAGGGTTTGGATTGGACTCGATTTAAAACAGAGAATTGAGCAATTTAAAGAGGTCTGGGAGGTTAAATACAATGGCAAAATAAAGACAAGACTGTAAAGCAAGGACTTGGCCGGTTGATCTTTGATCCACAAGGACCTACATGATTGAAGGGACAGAAAGCAGGCCCATGATGGACCCCACAACTGTGTGAACCCATATAATAGGTTTTGTTTTGCACAGCATGAATCGTACTTGAGTCTTTTTTTTCCATGTAATTCATCCATTCATTAGATCCTAGTCAATTAGTCATCAAGTATCCCATCAGTTAGGTCTCATATGCACAACTGTTAAAAGTCCTATTTGTTTCAGCCAAGAGTCCATGTGATGGGTTTTAGGTCTTGATAGTTCTAGTCCGTCAAGTTCATGCAAAAGATGGAAACACTGACCCTTCATGTGTTTGAGAGGGCAATATAAGCGGCCTATGCAGCCACCAAATATATATATATATATGGAAAATGCTCCTATGAAAGTAACTCTCACAGTACTATGAGAGTAAGGGGGAGGGACCCTCATACTTAGGCTATTGGCATTGGATATGGATCCAATAGGTCCCGTCTTACTCTTATAGTAGTGTGAGAGTTACTCTCATAAGAGCATTTCCCTATGTATATAATATGGTGAGGGATGGATGCACATGAATATTTCCCATATATATATAGTCCCCTTCTCCTGCGCTCATGAGCTTAAATTATTTATGTGTGAAGGTATATCTGATCCGTTCAGAGTGCTGGACGACGAGATTAGAACTTCTTTTGAAAAGCCTGCCCTACATGTTCTTTCTTCTTAGTCCTTACCCTCGTGTCTCTCTCCAAGTACCAAGCCAAAAGCCTCTCTCTCTGCACCATTACATCTCTCTCATTGTCTCTCCGTCTCCCTTCCATTTTGCAATCCAATTTTGTTCGTGATCTCTCTCAACACTGCTCGATGGAAGCATTGTCTCTCCATCTCTATTTTCTTTCTGTCCATTGCTCTTTCTAGCTCCCTCATCACAATCTCTCTCGATCTCTTTCTCAACTCTGCCCAAAGCAAGCATCTAGATGAATCTTCAAATGGGATGGAGGTGAGGAGACAAAGAAAGACCTTTGGAATGAGAGAGAAATATGTGGGTGTTATAATGGGCCAATGAAAGCAACTGATTACAGACATGCTTTGAGTTTATGCCTAGTTTCTTTCAACCAAGTTTCTCTCTCTCTCAACTTGAACGAGCCTGCATGACTCAAGGCCTCGCTCTCTCTCTCAAGTTTTTCTCTTAGGTCCAACTCCTCTCCATCTCTCAAGACCCAACCCATCTCTGTCTCTGTCATTCTCAACATGCTCAAGGGAAACACTCTCTCTCTCTCTCTCTCTCTCTCTCTCTCTCTCTCTCTCTCAATCTAAATATCTAGCATTTTGAATTTCAAGAAAAAGGACAGATTGTGAAAGATGAAGCTTTATATTGAATAAAATCTGATCAACTCTCGTATAAAGTGTAAAAATAATAATAATAATTGATATCGATGACGTTCGTTCACATGTTGCTCTCAAGTGGGTTCTTCAAAATCCATGAAGAAGAACTTGTTCATTGGTTTCTTCTTATTGGTGCAAGGATCATGTGTAGCAGAACCGGCCAAAGCCCATGGAAATGACCAGTGCCTTCTCTACTTCTTCACTACTGAGGACATAATATAATTAATCCCTAAATGTGCCATCACATGGCAATGTAATCATCACATTGCATTGCTTTCCGAACACTGCTTTAGACATCTTCAACAGCTCTAAGAAGATGGGGTTTCCATGATATGCCAAAGGAACTGAAACAAAGTTTTTATTTGGCCGATCTCAAGTGAGTCCTTAGCATAATAATTTCTTGTTTTCTAATCTTCTTCTTGTGGCAACTCCTTTATTAGGCATGTTGACAAGTTCAGGGGTTAGCTATCTTTTACTTCTTTTAATATATTTGATGACCAGATGGGTGAGTAGTTTCTGGAGGTGGGCATGTTTGGAGTAAATTATCATGTGGAGGTAGTATACACAGCAATATGTCTCTCTTCTAAATCATTTGAAGATAAGAATTTATGTAGGGCTCATTGTTCTTTCGCAATATATTGGTAAGATATGCTATATCGCTACCCACACTTAAAATTGTTCGTGTGGTTAGGAAGTCCAGCAATGAGCTAGAGGTTCAGGCTTTGAACTGTTTGGGGCCTTACCTGATACACAACAGTGCTAGTGGGTGGTGTTGTGTATCTGGGGTTTTACTAATGATCAACCGCAAGGGGGGTCGGCGGGTCCTCGCCATAAAAGAGAAAAAAAGATATGCTATATCGCTATGGAAGTGACCTCTTACCCAATTCAAAGCATGTCTGCAATCAGTTGCTTTCCTTGGCCCATCATAACACCCACAGATTTCTCTCTCAATCCAAAGGTTTTTCAGTGTCTTTTCACCTCTGTCCCATTTGAAGGTTCATCTAGATAGGCGCTTTGGGCAGAGTTAAGAAAGAGCTCGAGAGAGATTGGTATTAGATGAGGGAGCTAGAAAGAGCAATGGTGAGAAAGAAAACAGAGATGAAGAGATAATGCTTCCATCAAGCTGAGTTGAGAGAGATCATGAACAAAACTGGATTGTGAAATGGAAGGGAGACGGAGAGACGAAGAGAGAGATGTGACAATGCGGAGAGAGACTTTTGGCTTGATACTTGGATAGAGACGTGAGGGTAAGGACTAAGAAGAAATAGGCGCCTGGATTTACTGAAACATGTAGGGCAAACTTTTCGAAGCCAAGTACTAATCTTGGTCGTCTAGTAGTCCTGAAAGGGTCAGATAAACCATCGCACCTAACTAATATAAGCGCATGAGCGCAGGAGAAGGGGACTATTTATATCATCATGAAAGCCTTGTACAAACTATGTTGGGGTCAACTGCATGAATTTTTCTTTTCCATTCCAGTTTATCCTAGACCAATCCTCAGGTAGGTTGCACTCTTCAAATTTAGCCTTACTACTTCCATCCTAGTCCTCTTCAACCTACCACTTTTCTTGAGAGGCCATCAACCTATGTAGAAAAGCTTTTCCTCACTGGCATCATTGTAGGCCTGCATTGGACATGTCCAAACCATCTCAAACAAGTCTCTCTTAATTTACCACTCATTGATGCCAACCCAAAATGCTCCTAAATGCATTCATTTTTTATTCCATCTTTCCTAGTTTTACCACACAGCATCTCAGCATTCTCATTTTTACTACACTCATTTTTTGCATGTGTTGTTTTCAAATTGGCCAACATTCTACTCCATTGGTCATAGCTAGTCTTACCATTGTCACGTAAAATCTTCCTGTCAATCTTGTTAGTATGCACCAATCACAAATCACTCTAGAAACTAGTCTCGCTTCAACCATTCAGCTCTTATCCTATGTTTGACATCCTCCTCAATCTCTCCATCCTTAGTAATTATTGTCAACGTATTAATATATCTCTTTGTAGTATTTCTTGAGCTTTAGTTCTCATAGGAGTTTCATTTCTTTTACACATCCCCACCGAAGTTGCAATTCATATATTTTGTCATAGTACAGCTTATTTTAAAGCCCTTCGATCCTAAAGCCTCTTGTCATCTCCCAGTTTTCGTAACTCCTAGTTTTCGCGTTCACGCCATCTCTTGATTCATCCACTAACACTATATCAACTGCAAATAACACACACCAATGGCCTCCTCTTTAATATGAGTAGCTAACCCATCCAAGCAAAGAGATAAAGACTTAAAGCTGACCCTGATGTAAACCTATGGTTATTGAAAACTCAACTGTCTCTCTACAGGTAGTTCTCACGCTTGTTACCGCTCTCATAAATGTCTTTAATGATGTCAATATAACATCTTAGGATAATCCTTTTATCTGAAACTTACCAAATCAAATCTTTCGATAACCTACGGTAGGCTTGCTCTAACCATACGGATATTTTTCTCTTCTCTCGTTTTGTTTCCATTAATTGCCTAAATGAGGCTCAATAGTTGACGTACTTCTCATGAAACCAAACTGATTTTCACATATCTTAGTCTTTTTATCTAAGTCTTTGCTCCATTACTCCCTCCCATAGTTTCATAGTGTGATTTATAAGCTTAATTCCTTGATAATTGGTTCAGCTTTGTACAATTCCTTTGTTCTTGCATCTAGGTACTACAACACTACTCCATTCACCCAGCATTTTCTTCGTTCCAAGCCCCTACCGAAATGCCATCTTACCTCGTAGCATTTCATGTTCCCATCTGTGCCAATGCTTTCTTCATTCCTGCTACCATAATTTTGCAGTAATAGGCATGTCCTGCTAACGAAATATCTTCCTTTCAATCCTAAATTTCCTATAGAATCTTCATTTAAAAGTTTGTTATAATATCTCCACCTTTCTTTAATATCATTATCCTTCACTAAAACCTTTTGGTCGTTGCTCTTTAGACATTTGATATGATTTGATCCCTACTTTTCCTTTCCCTCATTTTTGCAAGCTTGAAAATATCTTTCCCTCCTTTTTTCCTAACTAATTATATAAGTATCTTTGGACTTTGCATCACTTAGTACTTTCTTAACTTCTTTCTTTTCCTTCTTATTCATTTCATAATTTTCAATAGTCCTAGTCCTTTACAAACTTCATAGCAACTTCTTTTCTCTCAAAGAAAGTTAAAGGTAAGTAGAAAAAAGTAAAATACACATCTATATATAGAGGTAGGATTCCCTCCAGCTTCCTCTTTTGATATAGTTTCTCAATGGGGAACTAATTACATCTCATACCTTTCTAAAAAGGAAAAAAATAATATCCTAAAAACAATTAGACTATTCAAACATGTAAATTCATAATAAGAATCCTATTTAACACAAAAGAAGGTAAGAAACTCACTAAATAAAAACCTTACAAAAATCAAGCCGTACCCATGTGTAAATTTATCATGTGCAAACTTGGGCCCACTTATATCGCACACCCATTTGAGACTGAGGAGGGTCGTCTCAAATGAGGGTCGTGGGCCTTCCTCCTTGCGTACATCTTGGGTCCATGTGAGCCATGGACCCGCTAGGCTAGACCCATTGGGCTCTTGGGATAATCCAATAGGGATGTTGGTATGGTCTGCATCATTAAGGGTTTGAGGGATTGAATTACATCAGATTGGAATCTGAGCTTTAACCAACATCAATAAAGTTCAATATCAAGCAATCCATTGCGCGTGAAATGAGCACTTCAGTGCAATAACCTGCAAGGCAAAAAGTAAGAAAACACTACTTTTCTCTTCCTTGTTCTTGAAAGCTTGAAAATTTCTTTCTACTTTCTTGTTCCCTACTTATTATATAAGGTTATGGACTTCGCATCAATTACTACTCACTTAACTTCTTTCTTTGCCTCAAACATTTCATAATTTTCCATATTCCCCATCCCCATCGAATCTTTGTCGCAATGTCCTTTATCTCGCAAGGCTTCCACAACCTCTACACTTCACCATTAGGTTTGTTTATTAGAAAGTCTTTTCCCTTTTGAGTCACTCTTTAAGCACCTCTTTTGCAACCCTTTAATACAGTCAACCATTTGGTTCCACATCACAGTAGTTTCTTCCTCCAAAATCCATTCACCCTCATTGATCACTTGTGCTTAAATATTGTTGCCCTTTCCCCTTTCAAATCCCCCCTTCTTGTTTTAGAGCATCTTTTATTTACTATAAGTCTATCCCCTAATCCCCTTACTCCCAGAGGCTTTTTTTTTCGAATCCTTATATAACTCTATTCCTACTCCATTTCTGGAATTATTCTTCCGTGTATTAGAATTTGTAGCCATGAGTGAGCTCCTTAACTCTATCCCCTTTCCATTGCTACATTAACTCTTCTTCTTTTCATTATAGTGACCAACTCCATTTTCCTGCCTGTCAAAGTTCCTATATTTTAAGTAGCAAGTCGAATCTTCTTCATCTTTTATACTAACTTCTTTACCCGCAGTTGACCAGATTAGCGCAGGATCCCTTTCTACTTTTAATTGCAACTGTGCATCATTGGAATGCATCACTTATATCGGGGAACGGCCTAGCATCATCACAAAATGTTGTTTTCTTAGAGTTCAGGTTGAAACTGTGACAAAAGATTTATGCCGGCTGTCAACCTTCCTGCCGCAACCCTCCTTTATTCGAGCTTGGAACTAACAGAGTTTTTTAATTCATTTTGTGTGAAGAAATTGGGTTTTCCCTCTCGTTTTGGAGATATTGTTAACCAACTCATTGTGTGAACTCATGAGATCACTCATGAAAGAATAGAAAATCTCACATGAGAGAGAGAGAGAGAGATTGTTTTTTCCATAAATATAAGAGAAGGAAGTAGAAAAGCAGAGTCCCCCATATGGCATATTGTCCTCATTTTCATGAGGGCCTAAACAAAGTTAGAGAACCCCTTCAAGTTCATCACACACGTGTGTGTGTGTGTGTGTGTTTTAACAGATGAAGGTGGAAGAACTAAGTCCCCAATATGTAATGTTGTCCACATTCTCATGAGGAAACAAATTAGATAACCCCTTCAAGTTTGTAGTGTCTTAAAAACGACTGATCAAATTCAGAGCATTTTGAATGGTTTATTTTCATCAAGGTTGCAGTGTCTTCTTGTTTAGATATTTAAAGATTCTGGTTTCCTGCCTGAAGAAATGATTTCCTAGTAGCTACAAATTGTGAAAATGTGTGTTTTTTTTTTTTTTTTTGAACAGTTACGATGAATTATATTAAGGCAAAGAGGATCACAACAAGGAGAAAACACCCTATCATGAAGATAGGGGCAAATTTGAACATGTTGCATGTGTCTGTCTCTAACTTGACATGCTGGCACAATAATGCAAACATATAATTAAGAGAGATCATATGCTTTTGACCTCATTAATTTTTTTTTTCTTCTAATACTCATGGAGTTTCCATTCTCATGACTTTCCTAGTTTGTTGTAACTGCCGGTCACAGGCCCACATAAAGGAGGGTGGTGAACGCAGGTTACAGCTGGCATAAAACTTTGGTGGCAACCCAAACATGAATTTTGATAACAGCCAATCTAAAGTTAAAGTTTCAGCTGATATGACACCTGTCAGTCAATAAATTGAAATTTTAGGATCACTGACAAATGACAACAATGTACTGGTACAAATAAATGCCTTTAAAAGGTTGCATTAGTTCCATGATATGAATTCAGTATTTACTGGAATGAACACCACATCGATACTAATAGGTATTAACCAAAATGCAGATTCTTGGGTGAGAAGCTAGTGGGGCCAATTGGGTGAGAAGAAGAAGGGGCAATGTTAGGGCTATGATTGGACAGGAAGCCATCAGTACTCAGATTGAAAGGATCTGAGATGAAGAGGCCTGGGGCACTAAACTCAACACTCAACTTTTGGATCTCAAATCCAATGTCAGCACAGTCTAGATAGCTGTCAGACAGAATCTGGTAGCAATTCACCTGGGATAATGAGTGAGTGTGTGTCAAATGTGGATAGCCGGGAGGGGATGGGATCAAAGGTGGGCCTCACAGGGCTCTCATTCATGGGCGTCGCCCCAAAAGGCTCACCACTGAAAGTCTAATAGGAATGGGGTTTTCATTCAACATGAATCACCTTTTTGTGTGATAAACTTGGGGAAGAGTTTTTCTAAGCCGTTGCTTAGATGACATATATGGAGTGAATCAATTGTCTGACGAAAGCAGAAACCACCAGATTATAGAAAACATGAAAGAGGTAAGCTTTCATTCTTCTTCAAAATCTTTTCTTAGATTTTTTTCTCTATGCGAATAAAAACTAATGTGATGGAGCAAAGCATGCAAGTTTGGCGCCAAATTACAAGTTATTGAATGACATGGCTGTGTAGGTATTTGGGCCGGCAAATGCAACCAGTATACCGATATTTTTAACAATGGATCAATCAGAAAAAATCTACACAAAGGAACACATTCTCACCTTGTGCTACGAAGGATCCAAAAGGGAAAGTATGTGAGCCGAAGTATGATCCATGATGCAACAAAACAAATGAATGAAATGCTAGCAACCATTTCATGTTGACTGTATTTTGACATCTTTCCTATTTCCAAAAACACGTCACTCGTATCATGCAGAGCTAAAACAACAGAGCCAACACGAGCAAACCTGCAAGAAGAGGCAGATGCACAAATGTTTGGTTATGCAAGTAAACACAAGTGGCATCTTAGTGACAGCATAGCATCTCAATGAGTGTTTCAGTTCAAGAAGTTAATGCAGATGTATACACTTAACATATTATTATTATTTATACATTTGGTTCCTACTGGAGTTGAATTTATATTAGAGGAATGAACTTATCAATGAATACATAGCTTGTAGAAAAGCAAAGGGATAGAATATGTTTACCACCTCAATGAAATGATATGCTAACAGGATTCATGTCAATGACTAATCAGGCATGCAAGAAAGAAATCTCAAGAGCATTGTACTGTCTAGCAAATATAAGTTTCCAGGAACGAAAACAAAAAAGTAGCAACCATCATCATCATCAAAGCCTTGTCCCATCTATATTGGGGTCAGCTAAAAAAAAAGAAGAAGCAATATTTACTGGAAATATAGCTACATAGATAGAGGTAGATGGGTAGAAAGAGGGGTGTAGACTACAATTCATATGCATATAGATGCATATTAGAAGGATCCTTTTGTTGGAGTTTTGTTGGTGAAAGATCCTTTTGGAGTTAAAACCACCAATTTGCATGTTACTTTTTATCTTTATTTATTTAACAAATGGCAAATTAATGAGAGGAAATTGTTGCGAATCACACCAGTTAACCTAAATGATGGACACGCAATTATGCATTTTCCTGAGGATGAATATGATACAACTAGTTTCATTTGGATACATTGATAGTCCAATCACCAATCTGATTTATGAAAGATAGAAGGTGAAAAAATCAAGAAAATTTCTTATTTTAGGGAGATCACACATTTTATTCCAGGATTGTTTGGTTTCAAGTTTTGGCAAAAGCAGCTTTTTTTTAATGGCAAAGGGAGTTGATGGGAAGCAGTGGCGGACCCATGTATATTCACCTGGGTGCACCTGCACCCTGTGAATTTTGAAAATCCTATTAAATGGATATGGGTCAGACACCCCTGCCCCACTTAAAAATGCATCTTGCACCCCATTTAAATCAAGCCCATAGATAAAATGCACCCATGACCCACCCACATCAAATCTAGAAATCCTCATTTGAGTCATTTCCCCCAAAACCCATCGATTGAAAACCCTTGTATCTCTGATCTCTCCAACCCTTCTCCCTCTCCACATCGCACCCAGGTCCAGGTCCATCCAGCAATGGCGACGATGGCGACCGTCGTGTAGAAATTCGAAGACATCCAAGAAGAGGTATCCTTGATTCCTTTCCTTTCCACTTCTCATCTTTCTATTATTCCTCTATTCAGATGATGTTCTTCTTCTTTGCAACCTATTACAAAAGAAAGCTTATCTGTTGTTTGTTCCTCTGTTTTTCCCCTAACTGGTTTTTTCTCCAAACCTAACAATGAAATCTCTGAAGAGAGTGCGGATCCTTGTTTTTGGGACCACTTGGGGGCATGTTTTGTGCTGCTTGTGCTTGGTTTTCAACATTTAATTCATCGTATAGTTTTGTCTTTATGCTTGTATGCTATTTTTGTCTCCAGGTTCAAATGATCTATAGTTTGTCTATTTGGTGGGGACTCCTTTCACTTTGTGCCTTGTGGGTTCTCTCTCTTTCTTTCTCTGTCTTTCTTTTCTTTTTGGTAAGTTCAGAGATTCCTCACTTGACTTTTTCCATCTTTCACCCCATCCACTATTTTCTGCTGATTCCTCTCATTCATTTTCTTTATGGACTCTGCTTTTCTACTTTGCAGCTTTGCTGATATGCTACTTTATGGACTCTGCTTTTCTACTTTGCAGCTTTGCTGAAGATTTTTTTACTTATGGATTAAATTAGTTAGAATAAAGGATTTATGAACTTATAACTGTTTTCTTTGTAAATTCCTATGAGTGTGTATCCTTCTCTTCAGCATAAGCCCAACAACTATAGGGTGAGAAGAATATAGATCATAGAGCATACAAGTTAGCTCAGGCACGTTAGAAATGAACTCATGTTCTTTTAAATTCAATAAATTAGTGATTGAAGGATTTATGGATATTTCCAAAAGAAGCCAAGCTTTTCTTAAGTTTTTCCTGTGATGTGCTCCTAATTTGGATTTGGGTATTGATTTACCAATTTAGGAATATTTATATATGGGCTTATATTAAATTTTTTAATTTGGATACTACTAGAGAGTGATGAATTTCTACTAAGATTTGTTTCAACATCTGCTACTGATTTGGATTTGGGTATTGATACTGATTTCAAATTTTGTTTTGTTTGACAGCCACTTCATAATATGGTGCTTATAAGATGTATAGCATTTGAATACATGATAACCATGTTAGAGAATAAATGTTCTCTTTCATTTGTTGGTATAAGAAATATGTTGTTTTACTGGGGACTTGCAATTTGAGAGGCATATCTTGATGGTTAAATGAAATCACATTATGTACCCATTTGATTGGCCATGTTGTTGTTAGTCATTACTCAAATCAAGCCAACATCTTTTTTTTTTGTTCTTATCAAGAATCTCACTCTCTCTCTCTCTCTCTCAAATCAAAATTGGTTCTCTCTCAAGTCATTCATTATCATAATATTAACTGTACTTGTGTGAAGCTCTTACCAAGGATAGATCTATCTCTTAACATATCTCCGTATTTCATTGTTCTCTTCATGATATCTGACCCATCCCCACTTAATCATCTAACTCCATATCTAATTTTATTGCAATAGACTCTAATAAAAAATGTGATTGGAAATAAAAAAACTTTTTATTTTCATGGATTTATTTTTTCATTATACACAGGAGAGCTGTCTAGTTATTGATTGGAGGTGCATCATCTAATAGTTCTACAACTTTGGTGGGCCCTCTCTCTGGCAGCGTAGTGCAGGTATTCTCCCTCTCTCTTGATTTTTTTTAATTTGTATATCATAGTCAAATTAAATAAATTGTCGATTTGATTTAGAGCTTTATGCTTTTAACCATATACTGGCAATTTGATGTACAAATGTTCATATTTCTATGATACTTTTTAATTTGATGGATGTAGTTTACATGTGTAGTCATGACTGATTTGTGTCTTAAGTATTTTCATATACCCATGTGTTTGTGTCCCAACCTTTCCAATAATCAATTAAGTTAATGTGCTCGAACTAAGTTATGTTCCAATCAAGTTATGCGTTTCTACTAAGTTATGTGTTTTTAGGCAGGCATTGATTTTGATGAAATTTTCTGTATCTTTGACTTTGAATCAGCTATGGAAAATTATTTCAAAAGAAAATCAACTCCTAACCTACCATGTCCAAATTTAGAGAATGATAACAATAATCAAGTGTCATCAGCTTCGAAGAAAAGTTGTGTAGAAGTTAACTTGGCAAATCTTATTGCAGATCCTGGGTTACGAAATCCAATCTTGAGTTATCATCCTATGGATCGAGACCAAATCCGAAGAGCGTATCTACAAAAGGGTCCTTGTCAGCCTCGTGATCATAAATTTCCTTTTACGGAGTCTGCACAAGATAAGAGGCGATTTAATCTGACTTGGTTTAAGAATTATGGTAGTTGGTTGGAATACAGCATAAAAAAAGATGCTGCATTTTTCTTATGTTGTTATCTTTTTGGAGAGCATGCACGTCATGATGCCTTTATAACTCAAGGATTCAGAAATTGGAGGAAAAAAGAAAGAATTAGAGATCATGTGGGAGGCCCGAAGAGTGCACAAAATCAAGCATATGAGAAGTGCCAACATTTATTAAATCAAAAGCAACACATTGAGACAATTATTGTCAAGCAATCGGATCAAGCTCGGATTGAGTATCGAATCCGCTTAAAGGCAACGCTTGATGCCATTCGCTTTCTTCTACGCCAAGGGTTGCCTTTTCGTGGTCATGATGAATCTAAGGATTCAAATAACATGGGTAACTTCCTTGAGCTTTTGCAAGTAATTGGCAATCAAAATGAAGCTACTAAGAGAGTCATTTTAGAAAATGCTCCTGAAAATTTGAAACTTGCCTCGCCTAAGATTCAGAAAGATATTGTAAATGCGGCTTCTATGGAGACCACTCAGGCTATCATTTCTGAACTTGGAGATGCACCATTTGCTCTTTTGGTGGATGAATCTCGTGACATCTCTATGAAAAAGCAAATGGCCGTTGTTTTACGCTACGTGGATGAGCAGGGATGTGTGATTGAGCGCTTTTTGCTAGTAGAACATGTCACAAACACTACTGCTCAATCGCTTAAAGCGGCAATCGATGCAATATTTTCCAAACATCGATTGAGCACAACAAGTTTGCGCGGGCAAGGTTATGATGGAGCTAGTAATATGCGGGGTCATCTTAATGGTCTCAAAACACTCATTCAAAATGAGAATCCTACTGCATTTTACGTTCATTGTTTTGCACATCAGCTTCAATTGGCACTCATTGCTGTTGCAAAAAAACATGTACCAATTGCCATGTTCTTCGAATCGGTTTGCTATACGTTGAATGTCATTGGAGGCTCTTGCAAACGCCATGACATGCTCCAAAATATACAAGCTACTAAAGTTGTTGATGCGCTCAATACCGGTGAACTTGAAAGTGGACAAGGTTTGAATCAAAAGACTAGTCTCAAACGGCCGGGAGATACATGATGGGGCTCGCATTATGGTACATTGATTAACTTGATCCACATGTTCTCCTCTGTGATTGATGTGCTTGAGATTATTGTAAAAGATGATACAAATGAAAATGTGGGTAGTGTGGCTCACTCATTGCTTCAATTGGAATCTTTTGATTTCTCATTTAAAATGCATTTAATGACAAATATTTTGGGGATCACGAATGTCTTATCAAAGGCATTGCAACGAAAAGATCAAGATATTGTCAATGCCATGAAAATGGTAAGAATATTAAAACAAAAATTGCAAATGATTAGAGACGATGGGTGGGATTCTCTCCTCTCTGAAGTTCATTTATTTTGTGATAAATATGAAATCCCCATTCCGAATATGGATGATTTGTTTGTTGATCGAAAGCCATCACGACGCAAAGCTGAAGTGACAAATCTACATTTTTACCGCGTTGAAATATTTTATACTACTATTGACATGCAACTTAAAGAGCTCAACGATCGCTTCAATGAGGTGACCACCGAGTTGCTTCTTTGTATGGCATGCTTCAATCCAAGTGATTCATTCTCTGCCTTCAACAAGGAAAAACTGATCTGCCTTTCTCAATTCTATCCAGATGATTTTTCAGACTCAAATCGATTGATACTTGATAATGAACTGGAGATTTATATTATTGACATGCGGACCAATAGCAAGTTCTTAGAAGTGAAAGGAATTAGTGGCCCTGCTCAGAAGATGGTTGAAACAAAAAAGGACATCCTATATCCTTCGGTTTTCTTGCTTTTGAGATTGGAGCTAACTCTACCAATTGCTACCTTTACTGTTGAGAGGGTGTTTTCTGCTATGAAAATTGTGAAGAGTCGACGACGCAATCGAATGGAAGATGAGTGGATGAATAATTGTTTACTTTTATATATCGAAAGGGACATTTTTAATAGCATCGACGATGAGACAATCATGCAACGCTTTCAAAACATGAAGAACCGTCGAGGGCAATTGTAAAAGCTTTATTGTATAGGTGATATATGACTTTTGATGAGAAAATGTAGTTGATACACTTGAATATTTTGTAATCATTTAAATGTAATACATTTTCTCTTTTGTCATTATTAATGTGAAGAAAGTATCACAAAATAATATTTTTGGACTTTTTCAATTGCCATCGTTTCGCACCCCTCAAACGAAAATCCTGGGTCGGCCACTGACGGGAAGCGCTCTCGAAAAGCAACACTTGTTTACCTCAACTTCTAGATTCCAGTGTTCCCACTTCTTCTGCATTGCCCTTCCGGTTCACATCAGTTCTACATTCCCATGACCCAACTTTCCTCAAAGTTGATTCCTTCCCTGAACGCTCCTCCGTCAATTGCTAGTCTTCCTACGCTTTCACATTCTACCAGCCCTGCGCCTCCTCATCCCGGCTCCAGCTCCCATTCCCACATAGTTTAATGACTCCTATAGTGTTCAACCAGACCCTTTTAAACTGTGCTGGGCAACAAGTTATAAGGGTATCTAGGTGAAAAAAAAAAATTTAGTTCTTAGTAGCAGATATTAGAAATGAGTTGTTTATGGTAGTAATCAGAGCTTAGTTAGAGAGGCTTTGTATGGGGCCAGGGCCATCTCTGGATGCCTTTCAGAGATGTTGAGAGAGAAAAATGAAGAAATTGAGAAAATTTTCATTCCTCAAAAAGTTGTGCCCGGCAACTTGTACTAGTCACACTGCCAATACAAGAAACAAAGTAGAAGATAGAACTAAATGTAGTTCTTTTGTTATGGACTACCAAGTGCAAGTCTAAGTCGGATGCCATTTTTGGACCCCCATGATGTTCCTTCAATGGTTTCTCACTCCAACAAAGATCTAGCAGATCCTTGCCCAAGGATCAAATGTCCGAAGATCTAGCAGAACCTCTCCCTTTGTGTCTTATTCACATGCTTCTAACAGTGATCAAGTCAATACTGTGGATGTCTCTCATTCCTATGTTAAAGGAACTAGAAGTGTCTGTATTTCTTCTTATCTTTATTATTTGTTCTCCATGTTCCAAAATTGTCTACAAACTTATTGTCAGCAACTACCCCAACTAAATCTTAATTGTAGTTACTTTTTTTCCCACTCATTTTTCTCATTCAAATTCGATTAATAAACGGAAAACTGGTGGTTAACATAAAATAAGTGTGGAGCATCGTATCTATTCAACCCAGGAGTGATGACTTTTCAACATTTCAATGAAAGAATATAAACAACTTAGAAAAAGATCATTTTCTGCATTGGCATCACTGTCTTGGGTATATACCTTTGCAAAACTTAAGATTGTCACTGCCCTCCTTATTTCATGCAAACTAGCACATCATCAATCTTCAATATGAGACTTGTCAATTGGCTAAACAAACTAGATCTGATTATCTGGTAACTGTTAACAAGAGGTATTTATTCAGATGTTTAGGGAGTTTCATACAATTTTTGGGTTTCAGTATTTTATGTGATTCATTGATGCTTACTAAGAGCTACTTACAAATATCTGATGAAAACTGAGGATGAGGTTTCCTTCTTTGAAGTTCTTTTTATAAGATCTATAATCAGTCTAACGCAAATATCAAACTCCATCATTCTAACAATGAGGAAGTATATATATTCAATTTTTTAATAGTACTTGTTGGACAATGGTATTGAATCTCAAACTACATGTCCTTGTACTCTAGAACAAAATAGTGTGGCCCAGGAAAGATCAGCTGAGGTGACATGTGTGCTCCTCACTGAGATGTGTTACAACGTCCTTTGGGCCCATGTTATGCTCATTGCATTCTTATGGATTTGCTTCATATCCAATTAATTGTATGCCCTCTGGTAAAAACCCTGTCCAAGTAGTAGACCATGATAAACCTTTGTTTTGCCAATTCCCATACTTCCTAAGGTCTATGGTTGCTCTATTTCATGCATGTCCCTCGTATTCATAGAACTAAATCCCAGGTCGAGACTATTATGTGTAAATTTATAGGTTATGCTAATTTTTTATAGGAATACAAGTTTTTTTTTTTTTTACCAAATTTAAAATTATTTCTATAGATGTCATGTCACTTTCTTTGAGAACCTCCATTTTGTTTCTCTTGAGAGTAAACATGTTTCATTTCCATATCAACCTTGGCGGGTCTTCAGAATGTCATAGGTTTGTTCTTATGCCTCTAGTTAATTCTCTCATGTCTCCTCGTACCTGGTCATGACGACGATCCCCTCATTGAACTAGCTAAAGGGAAATGAGCTTGTAGTACTGAGCATCCTATATACAATTTCAGCATATACAAGTCGATCTCTCTTCTCAATCATGTTTTACAATCCTCACTTTCCTTTGTTTGGTAACTAAGTGCACCATGGGCCTAGGGACTACACGAATAGGTCCACCGTTTGATCCATAGGGCCTAATCACTAATGTGTCAGCCCATTGGGCTTAACCCTTGTTTATCTAACCCGTTGGGCACAACAACATCCATCTTGTTAGTTTAGGAATTTTTCAAGAATTTTCTAACAAGGTGTTAGTGTAAAGCTGCGCACATGCCACCCGGAAATGCCTTTCCTCACTGGCAAGCAAAAAATGACACTACTAAGGTTATTCCTTGCCGAAATGAAGCTGCACCGAACATGAGAGAAAAGAGGAAAGCAAAATACTTCCTCCAGATCTGGTAAGCATGCAAGAGGTAATCTCAAGTCATTTTAACATCTCATTTGACACATCAAATCTTGTCATTATTGAAAGAAAAAAAAAGAGATAAATTTCATGAAGTGACAACTTGACCACCCCATGGGCCATGTCCTGACTCTTGAGGTCACTTGGTTGAGACATGGATCCGCAAGTGGAACCCATCATACAAGCTCCATTATAATTTCAGCCACAGTAAAAATAAAATAAAATAAAATGTCATAAACTAAGTCAAAGGCATAGAATAAACAATTTTACCAATAAAAGGGACATAGAAGAAACCCATCTGTTCAGAAAGAAACCTGAATATGTAAGACAACACAATAAGAATGACAGTCGCTACATGATGGCCCATTGATACCCCAAAGTCTGATCGCCTTGTCTCCCAGAAAATCAAAGCAAATATGGAATATGTGTAGAACCCAGCAGCGTACATGTATACTGCCTTCAGTTTCAATCTGGGAGTAAAGGGATAGTCAGTCAATGCACTTCTTCCAAAGTGTCACTTCTCTATTTATAAAGGCACTAAAGAGGATAGCAGCTGTATAAAGCCACTGTGCCCAATTCAATACATGTTAGTGTTAAACAGTTTAATTATATGTTCCGGAACTTATTTGTAATTATATGAAATAGTGACATCAAGGGAATTTCTATAATTTTATAAAATAATAGATTTTTTTGTAATTATTTGAAATCCAATTATTAATAAATAGAGACCAGTGCATGCCGCTCAGGGTATCTTGCGCAAGTTCTGTTACAATAGTTCACTGGTTACTTTGTGAAATGCTGGACTGATGGGCGATGGCTGCATCACAGGAAAAAAAAAAATACAGATTGGATGATTTATAATTTTTATTGGTCCCTTATGAGTTTCTTCGGGAAAAAAAATATAAGTGCGTGCATTAAATAGGATAAATAACTAACGACGAAATGTTTGTTTTGGATCAACCAATCTAGGAGGCTTTTAAGCATGGTTGTAAAGGTCTGGCGAGTTCGAGTAAGCTTGAACTCGGCACCATGAGTTTGATTCCCATGGTTTTTCAATCACAACTCACTTTATTTCCCAATTTTTTTGTTGAGAGAAGCCTTGGGAGGCTCTTGGGGGCACTTTGTATTGATTTCGCAAGATCAAAATCACATTTTTTTTTCTTTGTAAGACGTAAGCATTCAAAGAGTGAATGTACTATTCATCCTGCTGACTGAAACAAAAACATGGGTGCCTATTACAACTTAAATTTATTTTTGATAAGTAAAATATATGTCTTATAATTCTAAATTCATAGAAAATAATTTCTATTCTATTATTTTTTTCCTTTTTCACATTTTATAAAGGTTATTGGGTCTGAGGGAGATTCCAATTGACTTCCTCCAGCAACTGCATCATCCTTTTGAGAAAGAATCAAGCGATTGGTCACATTAAATTAAACCCGTCTTGCCAAAATGTCCTTCCAGCTACTGGTGATCACAGCCTATCTATAGAGTCCTTACACCATCACATCCCGCTCTTTTTGAGTATGTTGGTGCTAGTAGCTCACTAGATCAGATCTATCACGATTTTTTTCAGAAGCATAAGATCACGTGGCATGATGAAAATAACACAATCGCAAGGCTTAGATGTGTAGATGAGAGAGTTTAATTTTATCTAGGAAAAAAATTATTGCAGAAGCCAAAAAAAGGTAGGATCATGGCCATTGCGATTGTGAGATCACTACTGACCATGGCTGTGATACTACATGGAACATGGACAACTTAAGGACTACATTTTCATAAAATTCATTGTATCTACATCATGAGAAGCATCTCAATTTATATAAGAGGGAATAAATAAAGTAACCAATTTAAATTTCAAACTCAGACTCATTAATTAAAAAAAAAACTTATTAAATTAAAAAAACTTTCCTCACATATCTAACAATCGACTTCATGTTAAAACTATAATGGAAATCGCATAAGGTAAGCAAGAATTTCGATGGTAAAGCTTACTTGATTTTCTGATCAGGCCAAACCTGTTCTCCAGGCCCTACCCAAAAATATTTGGTATTGGTGAACCAGGGCTCAGAAAATGTAAGAGACACAACTAGAATTTCTGCTGAACAGAAATATACAAATTTCCATGCTGACTCCTTGAATTTATTGATTTTCCTTCTTCCTTCCTTGTCAACATCTGGCATTGCAGTCCACTTTCCAAGAATTAACCGCCCTGCGACTTTCTGCAGCAAACACAGACATCTGATTGAAAGCTAGAAGAATCCAAAATTAGAAATTTAATAACTACTGTGTGTTCAGTAAAGTCCAGCCAATCAATTTTGTGTGTATTTAGTTACTATTCACTGAGAATTTGACATAGAATTGTAGGTTCCCCATCAGCATTTGCTTCAGAATCGGCGCACAAATTTTATTCAATAAAGCCTAGTAACTTCCATGAGATGAAGTTTTTTCTTTCAGCAACCACTTCTCGAGCATGAGCACATGAAGTGTAATGCAAGATCACATTATGAGCAAGATATGATTCAAATGATGTAGAAAAATACAGTTTACCATTACTAGGTCATAATAGCACCTTCACATTGAACTGAGTATGGAATTCTTCATACAAAGACTTAAAGAAAAACATACCAATTCATATATTTCTATGGTTAAATAAAGCCATCTCATTCAAGAGAATTCATCCACAACACTAACAAGATATTTGAATGCAAAGTCAAAATAGACAGAATTAAACAAAAATGAACAATATCAACATGTTGCGGGAACGGGACTCCACGGTGTCAACTTAAGAACAGGACACTCCCATTCTGAATTGAACTTCTTATTTCATAATGTTCCACCTATGAAAAGAATCCTGAGGTAATGTATCTCTTCCTTTTACTGAGTTTATGATTACCCATAAAGATATGGATGTTCCATCTATGGAGAAATCCTGTTGTAAGGAGCTTAAATGAAACTTCCTACTTTTAGCAGATATATTAAGTATATCAGACTGTTCCTCATCCTATGTATTATACCTTCATTACAAATAGGACTCAAATCTTTCAAAAACAAGGGAGTTTACAAAGGCTATGACTCTTAACAAATTATATAAAAACAACTTCCTAACAATGAAAGAAATACTGCGACTTGACTTTTGTCCTAGAACATTAGACTCGTATGCAGAACTTGCATCCAACACACATAAGTGGTTACCCAGGTATTCTCCTTAAGATTGATACTGATAGAAAGCGGACTGGATTTTGACGGTGAAGGTTGATACACAGTTGCACCTTCTCAGCCAATTTTTTCCGTTCTTCTCAATGGAAGTCAACTCAGTTCTTTGAAGGGAGAAGGGGGCCCTGCCAACGTGACCCCTTTTATGGCTTCCAAATTGGCAATGCAAGAATCATTGTCACATAACTTGGCTTCATTAATGACCTAACATTTCTTTTTGTGATGTGGGACTAGATTAAACAGCTAGTCTCAGGGTCATTCTTCATTGTTTCAATGTGACGTCCTGTATCTAAGAACTTCACATGTAACCAATTATTTAGTTTACTACATCCACAATATATAACATGCACATTCATTATTCCCACTGGACTAACACGCAAATGAAAATTTTCATGAGAAGTTTCAACTTCAGCAAGGACATTATTTAATTAACTAAAGGTTCTATGGATTATTTCACAATCGATAATTAAAAAAGAAAACACTACATGGATATAGTAGCTGCATGATTAAAGTTGGTATCTTGAATAGTTATGGCAGTGGAAAATTATTGAGGAATGATCATTCCATGAGTTTTGTAACGAAAAAGAACAGATCATGAATGATTTGCTCTAGGATTGCCAAAAGGCAAGTAAAAAAAAGTAAAATTACTGAAGTTTGGAAAAGTTATACCATGTTAAGAAAAAGCTCCAAACCTTTTGGGATGCCAGTTTGAAGACCTCCTACTGTTGACCATCCTCTCTATATCAAGAAGCCGCCTATAGCCATTTGGGATAATATAATCAAGAAAACGGACAAGCGACTTCATTCTAATCAAGGCAACACTTCAAGTGTCTCTCTTTAAAATCTAGCTTCTATTTCAGACAGATTTGAGAAATTACAAGGGTTATTTCAAAGGAAGGTACTAACAAAAGCCACAAACATCATCTCTTAGATAGGGTTGATCTTTTCAAATAAAAAATAAAGGGAGGCAGTTGCATAAGAGGAACAAAGCTATTCTTAGGAAGTGGTTTTGATGTTATGGCATTGAATATATGACCTTTTTGGGAAAGGTAATGGTAGCAAAGTATGGTGAAATAGACAACAGATGAATCCCTAGGAAGATGACCAATTATAGAGGAAAATGTACTTGAAATTAAAAGAACAGTTTCAATCCATTCAAAGAGGTAAGTACACATATCAGACTAAAATCCCGAAAAGGTAATCGTATCAAATTCTGGGATGATGTTTGGATTGGTGAGAATCCACCAAAAACATGGATAGAACAACGATTGAATGATGACTTTTGCAAATAAAGACTTAAGAGAGCATCAGTATTGGGTGTGAATAGCCTATGGAGATTGGTATGAGAACAATGCATGGGCATATAATCCTACCAGAAATTGGCTTGTTTTGCACATTTTTCTCCCATGATGCCTCCATGTTTGGGCACCTGCATGGAGGGATTGCCTGCAGCACAAGGTTTGATTCCTGGTTGAAATGACATTTTAAACCATTGAAATCGAACACACACTATAGGTTAGCGTTGTAGCTGAATCTTGGGTTATTATCAAATCCAATTGCTTTTGAGATTTAGTTTCAAGGAGAGATTTTAAAAGGTAGGTCCGACCCTGTTCTAAGCACATGAAATTATGTCCATAGGGACAGATATGATGCATTGAGGATCATTCTCATTTTTAGAAGCTGACTTCATGACCACATGTGCAACTGTTGGGACCGCCCACTAATTTAAGTTACTTTCCCCTTTTTAGTTTTTGGTTTTACTAAGTTTATCTTGGATTCAATTTTAGTAAGCCCAATCAAATAGGTCTCTTGTTGGCTGATTTGAGGGAATTATGGAAACTTACCTTTATTAGAATTCTTTAATGGGGCTTATCTATATATATGGTTTTCTGGTCTACTTGCCGGAACTTATTGTTCGAAACAACTAAATTGCTGGAGTTTCTGTTATTACTGGGAAGTGGGGTGCTGTGCATCAAGGCAAGCAATTCAGTGTTTGCATTAAACACTTACTTGCATCATAAGATGAGATAAATCTTCATTCAAACAAGTTCCCAATCCAAAGAAAACCGAAGCGAGCTCACCAACCCCACTCAAACAAAACGCCCATTCCATCAAAACAGCCTACCAAAACCATAAAAGAGAAACCCGTCAAGAGACTGAAGAAGATTCAACCATCAAATGCCAAGAATCTCGACCCAAACAAACTCCCAATTCAAATAACCAAATCCACCCACAAACAAAACACCCATTTCATCACCTAATCTAAAAACCCAACAAAAACTCAACCAAAACTCCAATAAAAAAAATCCAAAAACCAGGCATTTTCTTCCACAGAAACTCCCAATCCAACCAAAACAAACCAAAGCACAAAATCTAATCAAAACTAAGCACCACCCATTTCACCAAACAGCCTTAAAATACTAAATCAACTAACCAAACAAGAAAAAAAAAAAAAAAAAGAGAGAGAGAGAGAGAGATTAAGTACCTCGAAAACGAATCTGTCGAGGAAGAACCTTATGGTCGGGAAGAACAAAGCGAGGAGGGGAAGAAAGATGAAATCTTCATAGTGAGGGTAAGATTCCACCTCGAAATCGATGGATCGAATTGTTTCAACCAGACCCATTCTCCCTTTATGAGGATCTGTGAAAGAGCAGAGAGAAATCAACACAGCGTTTTGAAAGAGATCCCAAAGAGAAAGCTGGTTGAGTGCCAAAGATAGTATAGATACGGGGAAACTAACTGAGAAGTAAAAACAAACAAAATTCAACCATTCCCGGCTTGTGGTTGTGGTATTATTATATACATTATATTTTAGGGATGAGGACCACTTGAATGAGGTCTGGGACCTACCCATGATTTAGAAATGCTAAATGCAAGTCCCCCAAAAAGATTGGAGATTGAAATCTCAATTTTCAACTTACTTTTGTAATTTTTGTAGGTAAATTGCTGCATTGTATTGATCTAGGGCACAAATGGGCTAGGAGGACTTTGTCTGGGCTTGGACCTTGACTTTAAAGCAATGGTGAAGAGTGGGTCAAGCCTAACAGACCTAAATTGGACTTGCATAGCTAATCATTACATATTCTCCAAGTAAGCACTTTTGGTTACCTTTTTCCCACCATCATCACCTGCTTTTTAGTCTCACACATAGATTGACACATTGGCCCCAAACTAATTAACACTAATCTTAATCCCACCTTATTACATGTGATACTCACTAATGAATTTTATCACAACAATTTTGAACAGTAAGTAGCAGTTAGACTTCGAGAACTCTTTTAAACCAAAAAAAAAAAAAAACTTCGGAAGACTCACATAACTGCTACCTAACGGTTAGAATTGTTTGATCGGATTAGAATCTCACTTTCATATCATCTATGCCCAAATGTTTCTATTGTAGTGTCTCTATTGATCATCATACATCTTGGTGAGTTTTATAAAAAGAGGCGTTTTATAAGGTAAAAAAAATGACATGGAGGGTTAATCTAGTGCTTATTAATTATATTATCATCACCAGCAGATCCCTTATTCCAGCAATTTTGGGCTCGGCTGAAAAGTGTTTTGTTGAACACTTGTGCTATTACAAGAAAGCTAAGACCACAAAATCTACTTACAAACTGTGAACTAGAAGGTAGGTTTTTTTATTTTTTTTTCTTTTTCTGGGTGGTTGGGTGGGTGGCTAATAATGAGGGTTTTTCTGCCATGCAAACGACACATACTAAAATAATGTTGTCCACTGACTTGATAAAAACAATGTCACGTCACCTTCTAAACTGGGAAGGATAAACTGGGAAGGATACACTTTACTTATGTTTGTCATTGTGAAACCAAAATACTTATGGCTATCTTTTGGTGACTCGTGAGTTCGTTTATGTTCTTACCCTCCACCCTGTTCAATGACATCCTCTTCATTTACTCTATACAATGATGTATTTCCTCGTGGTCATGTCACTATGAGCTTTTGTGGCTCGTCTAAGTAGGGGCGGACCCAGAAAATGGAATTAGGGGGGCCCAAATGAAAATTATTTAAAAAGAAAATTTAAATTTAGGGGTCAAAATAAAAAAATTACAAAAAATTAAGTGGTAAAAAATAAAATTTTGAAAACCATGGCCCCCCTACGCCTACATGTAGGTCCGCCCCTGCTCGTCTCCTTCTTCTTTCCCTAGTATCTTTTGCTAGTTTAACCCTTTAAATCATTCTCACTCATGAAGTTTCTGACCTTCTATATATAAACACCCACAAACCAAATCATCTCAGATGTTGGTTCTTTGATTTTGTTTCTTCAATCTTAACTATCAATAAATTTCTTAAGTGTACGTACTAGTTTCTAATCCTATATATCCTTTCAATAAGTCCAAACTTCCATCTAAGCATGTGTATCTCCACCACATAAACTAGCTTTTTCACATTCTTCATCTCTTCATTAAAATATACTTTGACCTAAACGTTGTCTAACAATAGTATCTATTAATCCAAGCAGCAGCCACTTATTATATTTCATTTTGCTAGCATATCTCCACTTGGTCAATGCTGTGTTGATCATTCTATCAGCTATATCTAACTCAAACCTTTTGTCTTGCGTTATGAAATTTATCATACTGCATTATTAGGTTATTGTTACTTGTGCATGAAAGAAGAAGTCTACAATGGAGAACCAAACCACACAAGCAAACACACAAATAAAACTCAAATGAGAGATTTATGTACAATGACCAAAATAACTCTGGACCCAAAACCTGGTCCAATGGACCACTCCAGTTCACTTGGAATATAACACATCAACCCAACATTACTTTTAACCATCTCAATGGGCTAGATCAATACCCAGACTTGGCTGCCTGAGTTGCAATATCTACCATTATTGGGTCTCAAGTTAAATAATAAAAAACATCAAGATGGGTCCCAGATTGATTTGATGAGGCCATGAAAATGATGAGATTGTCAATAGCCAAATTTAGGCCAGATTTAAATCGGGAATATTTATAGGAATTGAATTTACATCCAAAGATCAGATAGATCATGGAGACTGGATTTGGGTCCACTAAGTGTGAGACCCTTAATCCGAATCGACCATCTTAAGAGATTTAAACCCCAGCTACAAGTGCAAATCTATGGTTGGGAGCACTTTTATCACCCAACTGCCCATATCCTTGGGCTCCTACTCCTCTGTTTGTGCTTGTGCTTGGCAGTCCTCTCTCCTTTGTGTGCAGGTAATCTCCTTCTTAATTTGTGTTGAACACTTTTATCACCCAACTGCCCATTTCCTTGGACACCTACTCCTTTGTTTGTGTTTGTACTGACCGTCCTCTCCTCTATGTGTGCGGGTAATCTCCTTCCTAACTTGCGTTGGGGCTCACTTTTCCATTAGTCAAATCTTTCAAGGGCCCAGCCACTTTGCTGGTAAAAAGGTATGGAAAAAAAAAACCACCCTAGTACCCTAAATAGACCCACCATAATTGGACTTAAAAGGAAGTCGAGTCCACTGTACATAAAATACAAGTCCTTTCACAGGCACAGCTGTCAATTGCGTGTGCTTAATTCTTGTTTGAAAGCAATGGCAAACTGACATAATAAATACAATTATCCAAAGTTGTACTTATGTTGTTGTTTAGCTTTTGTCAACAATTGTAGATACTTCTGATTCTTGGATGATTATTCATAGTTGCTACTATTATGACATGAGCTTGGTGAAAATTCATTCACCTTTTGGAAGAAAGAGGCACTTTACAAACACCTAACTGACAATTAGTCACTCATTGAAGACAAGGCTTTTAGGGCAACATTGGATCATGATTTTGTCTTTGGGGGCTGCTAAGTTTGGAGGTGAACATACTACAACAAAAGGCTTTATAAAAATAAAAATAAAAACCCTTAGGTACGCCATGGCTCAAGGGTGGCAAATGCCTCTAGTTAATTAGGTAATAACAGCTCCAGTTAACTTGGGGCATTGGAGAACTATTTGTAGTTGACCTAATTTTAAAATGGTTCAGTATCCCAACTACCATTCAATGTAGGTCAATCCGGTTGGAGAACTATTTGTAGTTGACCTAATTTTAAAATGGTTCATATCCCAATTACCATTCAATGCAGGTCAATCCGGCTCGCTTGTATCACCCGCATTCAAAACAAGTCATCCCAGTTAACCCGTCCATATCCGCGTTGTAGAAGCATGTCCAAGTCCAATCAATTTCAGGTATTAAGGCTATATTCGAAGTTTGTTGCAGGCTAAAGAAAGAAAAAGAAAAAACCCCAACACTATCTCAACTCATTCTTTACAAAATAAATTATTGAAAGTATCAACTACTAAACAACCAAGCAGCATAAGTGGGTTTACCCTGAGTGCTAGATGAGTTGACCTATGATCATAGTTTGCAATCGGAGGTTGTAGGTTCGAAACTGCACTACTACACTGGGGTCACAGGAGAATTTTACCCGGCTTTCTCTCCTACGCCCATAGGAATTATTTTGGCCCAGCGTTATCAAAAAAAAAAAAGCTGCATATGTGGGTTCAAATATGTGAGTATAATCTACCCATGTTGTGCGGATCAGTTTTTCCTGACCCTAGGAATGTGGAGGGTAGTGTGATTGTTAGTGTTGGTTGGACCTGACATCGAACATGGTTTCACTACTAGAAAAGTCACTTTTAGCGGCCGCCAAAAGCCGTCGCTAAAAGTGGACTGGCGGTCGCTAATGCTCTTTAGCGACCGCAAAAACGCCGCCGCGAATACCTCGTCGCTAATAGTATCAGTGGCGGTCGCTAATGTTTTTGCGACCCGGACGTGGCGGTCGCTAAAAGTTTTTTAAAAAAAATCTGGGTAGATAAGTGGCCATCAAATGGACATTGATGAAAATGTGGTGCAATCCAAACTCAAAGTAAATATCACCTAAAAATAAACTGTGTTAGCATCATAAACAACAAATATGAATCAATAACATAATTTACTCCAATGTAGTTATAATAGCATGGAGAAAGAGTGCTCATATTCAATTGTTTTGTCCCAAAATATAACTATGATATTCCCCATCAGAGATAAAATGACAATAGATTCAGAAAACACGAAAACCTCCTCTCAGCAAAAAATTCACCACAAATGTTTTTCGAATACTAGCAATGATGAATAATAGAAAAATGCAACATCACCCCATCTCAAAGGATGGAACAATTAGAACTGCTGGCACTGGCAATCCTATGGCAGGCCTCAGCCTCCCCAAATTTAAAATCAATCCAAATCAAAACCACATTTAAAATTCATCAACTACTTCATAATATAAGATTCATGTATGAACATAACGAGTCTAATCATCTACACCACATTTAAATCAGATCACAAAAATATGGAAATATGAGAAGATAAAATTAAAAAAAAAATCAGGGATAGAGTTAGAAGTTTAGGGATTTAGGGTTTGATGTGTGAGAGAGAGGTAGAGAGAGAAAGTGACAGTGAGGATGCGTGTGAGGTGATGAATACCTGATGGATGCCGGCCGGAGAGAGAGAGACAGTGAGGATGCCCTAGCGAGGGAGATGCCGAAGGAGACGAAGGCGTGAGGTGAGGGATGTGCAAATATATATATATATATAGAGAGAGAGAGAGAATCAGTGGGAAGGGAGAATCAGCGGCTACGCAGGCAGAGAAGAGAGAGAGAGAGGGTACTGAACGCAGGGAGAGAAGAGAGAAGGGAAGGAGAGGGAGAGAAGAGAGAGAGGAAAGGGAGGGAGGGAGAGAGAGAGAGAGAGAGAGAGAGAGAGAGAGAGAGAGAGAGATGAGCGATCGAGGCAGAGAAGGAGAAGGACGCGCGGAGAAGGAGAAGGAGATGCAGAGCGCGGGAGCAGGGGAAAAAGAAGTGGGAAGGAAAAGAGGGCTTGGCGCGAGGGTGGAATATAAAGGGTATTAGCGACCGCCGTTTGGTCTTTTGCGGCCGCTTATGGCGGTCGCTAATGGGCCTTTTGCGACCGCCACAAGCGGCCGCCCGCCTTCTCATGAGCCAATGCTCAAATTTCTAGTAGTGTTTAGATAATTCCCTTCTGGGGATCTAATTTGTTATAGATCAACTCATAGCCAAACAAATTGAATGACTGTCTCTGTTTTTTGGTTTCTTTTATTTACATTTTCCACTTTCTTTTACACGAGACGTTCATCTTTATCAAATTTGCTTTGATGTTATTTTCTCATTTTAGAATTAATTTAAATAATTCTATTTTAAAATCTAATTACATTTTTATAGGCGCTGGCATAGACTTTGATGCAGCTACAACAGTAATTTCTTAATTACCATTTTTTTTCATCATGGCCAGCATTGGGCGCGAGCCTGTTGCACTAGTATGCAGTAATGTAGCTAGGCACTCTATATTGTTAAACTGTTTGGTTGTGTGAAGGCTGCCATTGATAAAAGAAATTAGCTATAGATTCAGAAATGTTCCATTCCCAGGTCCTGGAACAACATTTCATCTAACTCTGTCAAATTGAGATGAAACTAACCATGGACTCAAAGTGAGAATTAGATAATAGTAGCCATACTCAGGTCTCACCTGTCTACACTTCTCATGACTGACCATAGTTTGAAAGTTCAGAAATGCAACATGGCCTGAAAACTAGGATTATTCATGGGCCCGGCTGAGACGTTCAAGTGGACCAGAATTCAGAAACACAGGCCCATAGCTGGCCCAAGCCCAACACAGGCTGTAATTGTCAGGCCTGTCTGAGACTACCCATTTAGTCAATCAGGCCCAAGTCTGATTAAAGCCTGGTTGATACTAACAAACTAACAATGAGAAAATGACAGAGATCTCAATTCAAATATAAAACAAGGTATTTTTTTGCTGCTGTTCCCAAGCCAGGACAGGTAGAGGAGGAGGGTTGTGTTAGGTAGGTTGACAGCAGTATAAGATTTTGTCACAAACAAAACATGAATTCTGAGACCAATAATCTAATGTTGAACTCAAAAGGGTGAACCAAATAATCCAAGTCTAGCAGTAGGATCCTTGAACTCCTTGATCAAGCCTTAATTTCAACCATGCATCTGATGAGAGCATTTGTGGTGGAGTTTATCCAGATCTGTGCCATCCCCTTTGATATTGTACATCTGCTTATATGGGTGATATAATGGTCCAGGACTGACCTTGAAGCCTGGCCCATTTAGTTATAGGGTCTGATAGTTAGGCACCTATACAGGCTACAAGGCAGAAACTCAGGTCAGGTCAGGTCAACTCCATTTGCAAAAACAGATACATGACCCCTTGACCCTTGTGTTAAATGGAGCCCAGCTGGGCCTTTAAGAGTATGCTAGACAATGACGACCCATTTAATAGTTGGTTCAGAAAATTAATCCCACATACATCCCACAGTCCTGAAATGCTGCACAAATCCAGTTCAATGTGAGTCAGGTTCAGGCTGCCCTGGCCCATTAGTACCCCTATCTGTTTACAAGAAGAAGCTTGTGCCGGGGCAAGGTATTTATGAATAGATTTGGCCCAGGCCCAGCGTGTTCAATAATTGGTTCAGAAACATAAGCCTTGGTACAACCCATAATTTTTAGAGGTTTGGATTTTATAGGTGAGCCTCATGGGTAGATTTATAGGTCTGTAAAACGATTTCTCTGATTCAGGACATCAGAAGATCTTGATTTTCCAATTCCAATTTTTTTTTTGTATAATGGTAATTGTATTGAAAAAGGGAAAAGGAGATACAAATTCACAGGGCCTCCAGAAGGAGGAAAGAACAAAGAAAGAAGAAAGAAGAAAGAAAGAAAGAGAGAGCCCAAAAACAAAAAATGCCAGTGCTACAGCAGAGGCCTAAGAGGCTGAGAGAGCCTCTAAATGCATAAAATCTATGAGGGAGTTGAGCTGAAGACTAACAAAAGGCTTGGATATTTTCCTTAGAGAGTAGCAGAGGACTTCATTCAGCTGGGCCAAGAGAAGATGGAGGGGGGTATTTTTGCCTTCAAAGGTGGCTAAGTTCCTGGACTTCCAGAGAGAATGCAGAGCTGAAAGGAAAATGGAGGCCATAATGATCATGCCATATTGGTCGTTGTCTCTGGTGATAGATGTCCAGATAAAAGATGCAGTGTAGGGGGCGGGGGGGCGGGGGGGATGGTTGGCCTTTAAGGATTGGAGCAGCCAATGCCATACTGATTGGGCTACGTTGCAGGAGAAGAAAAGATGGTTGACAGTTTCTGATTCCTTGAAGCAGAGATTGCATCTCGAAGCTAGGGAGAAGCCCAGGTGCTGTAGACGATCTTCAGTAGGGGTGCGCTTTAGCATCAAGCGCCATCCGAAGCAGGAGACTTTTGGCTGGGAGATGCCATTCCAAATCAGCGGAGGCCAAAGGGGAACAGTGCCTTTCACTCTAAGGGTCTCCCAAGCATGTTGTTGAGATAGGTTTCCATCGGTGGCCTCCTTCCAGTGGAGCTGATCACTATCCGAGGGGCTGGGAGAGAGAAGAGTAGTTGCAGCTGATAGCAGATCACGAATTGGAGCAGGAAGGCTGTGAGGGAAGTGCCAAGCGTTTGAGTGGAAGAAAGAGGAAAGCCGCTGGTCAGGAGGGAAGTTCAGAGTGGGGAAGACTGCCGAGAGAGGTTTGTCTCCATGCCAAGTGTCGTGCTATGTATTAATACTCTCTCCATTGCCAAACGACCAAGCACTACCCTGGTGGATGAAGTGAGAGAGACGTCTAATTCACTTCCAAATACATGACCCGTAGATGGTGTTAGCTGGATTCCAGATGGAGGTGCTCTTGAAGTACCTACTCCTGAACCAAGAAGACCAGATTGAGCTCGTTGTAGATGCTTGCCAACCCAGCTTTAAGAGAGAAGCTTCATTTACTTCAGAGGTCTTCCTAATGCCTAGCCCTCCTTCTTGCTTAGGGAGAGTTACTTGAGACCAGCTGACATGATTAATTTTGGAGGAGGGGGAATTGCCTGACCAAAGGAAGTGACGCATCAGTCGCTCAATGCCTTTGCAGATAGTAGCTGGAAGGGGGAGGATGGAAGCTAGGTGCATAGGAATGCTGGATAGGACATGCTTGATTAGGATTAGACGACCAGCGAATGAGAGGAACTTAGCTTTCCAAGCAGTCAGTCTACCATTGATGGAGTCCAGCAGAGGGAGGAAATGAGTGCGTTTAGGAGCCCCAAAAGCCATTGGAAATCCCAGGTACTTGAGCTGGGATTGACTGGCCTACAGGCCAAGAATGGAACTTATTCTAGCTTTCCTTCTAGTGCCACATTTGCCCAAGAAAAGTTGGCTTTTGAGAAGGTTTATATGCTGACCAGAGGCTGATTGATAAAGATCCAGCAAGTCCTGCAAGGCAAGCACTCCAGAAGTAGCTCCTTTCATAAAAATGATAATGTCATCTGTATAGAGAAGGTGGCAGGGGGTGTGGGGGGACAGTGGAGAGGGGGTGGATGTAGCCTTGGGAGTGGAGGTTGTATAGGTGAAGACTTAGAATTTCCTCTGCTAAAATGAACAAGTAGGGGGAGAGGGGATCACCTTGTCTTAGGCCACAAGAGGAGCTGAAAAATCCATGTGGGGATCGGTTAATCAAGATAGAGCATTTAGAGGAGCAAACACACTCTTTGATGATGGAAATCCAATCTTCAGAGAAGTTAAAGAACCTGAGAGCTGAGAAAAGAAAAGTCCAATTGAGCTTGTCGAAAGCTTTGGAGATGTCTAACTTGAGACATATTGAGCCTTTGCTGAGCTTGGAGTTGAGCTTTTGAAAGAGCTCATAAGCCAGAGCAGAGTGATGATGTATGGATCTGCCTGCAATGAAGGCTGCCTGGTAGGAGGAGACCAACTTAGGGAGGAGAGAGGTGAGCCTAGAAGAAAGGATTTTGGAGACAATTTTGTAGGAGAAGTTCAGCAAGCTTATAGGCCTGAAATCTGCAAAGGTTTTAGGAGAATTGGACTTGGGAATGAGAGCAAGGAAGAAGGCATTTGAGGCTCTAAGAAGTTTCCTGGTTTGGAAAAAGTGCTTAACTGCTGAGATGACAGAGTGGCCAATGATTGTCCAAGTTGAGGTGTAGAAGGCTCCATTGAATTCGTCTGGGCCTGGGGAGCTATTCTTCTTGAGAGCAAAAACTGCATTTTTAATCTCTGTATCAGAAGGGATTGAGATGAGGGCTGAGTTTTCAGACTCTGAAACTTTGGGGCTTGAGGTTTGGAAGAGAATATGGTTAGGCTGGCTGTCATGAGGCTTGAAAAGGTTAGAAAAGGTTAGAGAAATAATCCACAGCTTGGTCTTGGATAATCAGGGGGTCTTCTGTGAGATGGCCATCGACTGAGAGTTGTTTAATTCTGTTGAATGATCCTTTGGCTTTGGCTGATTGATGGAAGAAACGGGTGTTCTGGTCTCCCTCCTTTAGCCAAGAGATCCTGGACCTCTGTTGACAGTGAACCTCCTGAGCTTTGAGGGCATCATGAAGACTGAACTGAGCAGACAAGAGGGCAGACCTAAGGCTATCAGTGGGAGAGGCATCATACTACTGTTGGCAGTCCAGAACAGAAGCTTCTGCTGCTAAGATGTTGTTGCGGAGATGACCAAAGGTGGCCTTGCTCCAGGATTTGAGGTTAATCTTGAGGATCTTGAGTTTCTTGGCCAGTATGTATTGAGGGTTCCCCTCTATGGGAGTCCTCCAGCTAGTTTCAACTACCTCAAGGAAGGAGGGATGAAGGAGCCATTTGTTTTCAAATTTGAAAGGGGCTTTGGGGGCAGGGGGGGTTGCAGAATGGTCCAGCAGGATGGGGCTGTGGTCTGAGGACAGTCTAGGAAGGTGGTGGACAGTGGGGTCATTGAAAGATGCCAGCCACTGAGAATTCACAAGAGCTCTGTCTAATCTAGCAGCAACATAGGATAAGCCTTGCCTATTATTGGACCAGGTGAATTTGCTTCCCAGGAAGGGAATATCAGAGAGGCCAGCTTGCATCACCATGGTTTGGAAATCTTGAATAGAGGAGGGAGTGGTCTGGCGAATGCTGAGCCTTTCATGATGTGCCAGGGTGGCATTAAAGTCCCCTAGGACGCACCAGGGGTGGGTGGTTGGGGAGGTATCTATTAGGATTTTCCAGAGATCTTTTCTAATGGATGGAATGGTGGAGGCGTAGACTCCTGTGATGAGGGAGTAGAAACCAGAGATTGGGTTATCCAATTGTTGATTAATTCCCTGCCTGATTTCTGCTGATTTTCCAATTCCAATTTGCATGTGGGTAGATTCGAAAACAACTCGAATTGTTGATTAATTCCCTGCCTGATTTTGGTTTTGTGCCCCAATTTCTGAGTTTATTTTATACAATTAAAAGAAACGTGTATACTTTGCAGGAGAAACATATATATAACCTGAGAGGACTTCCTATTATTAACATGTGGTCCAGCTCCATGGGCCCACCTGTGACTGCCTTTGATCAGTCTACCTCTTTGACTCCCCACAACCCATAAAAAAAAAAGAAAAAAGAAAAAAAAAGAGAAAAGAATTAGCAACAAAAACATATTACCACATTGGATTGAATCTTTCAAAAAAAAAGAGGGTTTACCAAACCCCCCTCCAAAAAAAACATATTACCACATTGGATTGAATCTTTCAAAAAAACAGAGGGTTTACCAAACCACCCCCCCCCCCCCCCCCCCCCCCCCCCCCCAATCTTTCAAACCCCACCACCCCATTGAATCTTTCAAAAAAAAAGAGGGTTTACCAAACCCCCCACAATGAATCTTTCAAAAAAAAAGAGGGTTTACCAAACCACACCCCCCAATGAATCTTTCAAAAAAAAAGAGGGTTTACCAAACCACACCCCCCCCGCCCCCCCGCCGCCGCAATGAATCTTTCAAACCCCCCCCCCCCCCCCCCCCCCCATTTGAATCTTTCAAAAGAAAAAGAGGGTACCCCCCCCCCCCCCCCCATTTGAATCTTTCAAAAGAAAAAGAGGGTACCCCCACACACCCCAAAAAAAAAAAGCCACTTTAGATGCACTCTAGACAAATTAAAAATATTATTTTAGTTTCCTTCAAACCAAACCGTCTACCCACCAAGAAATTCTTTTTTTTAATACCCAATTTTTCGAGGGTTGACATCGACCCTCGCCTTTTTTTTTTGCTTGGAAGAAAAAGTCTCCCCTACCTTTTACATGATTAATTCATAAATAATTCTACAAAACAAATACATATGTTTATTTATTGGTTCAACTGTAAATTCATGCAGGTTTCAAGAGCCAGGGCATGACCACTCAAATCCAAAAATTCTGTGAAATCTTATTCGAAAGTATATTTGTAAATCTCATAGGGGACAATTACTAAAAAAAAAAACTCAAATATCAAAAAAAGCCCCAAAAGCATCCTGAAAGTGGGGGAAAGCCCTAAAGTGGTCCTTGTACAACTTTTTTTATTCGTAAATAATAATTAAATATAAAAGCAAATAAAGGGAACAAATAAAAGAAGTAAGGTTGGACATGGGTTTCATGTGGTCCCCATTTACATTGACAGTTAGGATCTTCTTTGCCGAGTGAAATGGATTCATGATCGATGAGTCACATGGTGATGTGTCAAGAGCTAAAGTAGACTGCATGAAAACTATCCTCTATGATAAATTCTTATTAGGCTTTTTAGAGGTTGCATTTATGTGTCGTGAGGATTTCATGATAGAGGAAAAACCGATCCCATTTTGTGATTTTAGAGATGATCACATATTTTTTACTCTTTACATGATAGCTAGAGAGGAAGTTGAAATCATGGAGAATAATGATAGGGAGTTGAAGCATGCAACTTTTATATATATATATATATATATATATATATATATTTTGAAAATGGAGAGTGTTCTTGAATCAGACTAATCCCTCCGGGTCTATGAGGAGCCGAATAAATTCCCCCTGGCCTCATTATGTCAGCGAGCGTGCAACTATATATGATGAAGAAAGAAAGGGAGATTATTTCACATGGTGGGAGTCACTGTTTTCGTTCCCCATTCAAAGTATTTCAAACCTTCCCCTATGTGGATCTGTAGTGGATAGACTTACCCTTTGGTATATATGCTTCATGTGTTAGTCATGCAATTTAAATATTTCAAACCTTCCACTATTTGAATCTGTAGTGGATAGACTTACCCTTTGGTATGCTTCATCATGTGTTTGTGATGCAATTTTAGGTTGCAATGAAGGAGCTGTTGTCATTCTGCGCATGTAAATGGAAGAAAGTTAGGCATCACACCTTCCTTTCTCATCTATCAGGAATAAATAGAAAATGGAAAACAGGAGACCCCTATGTTGGGCACTGCTATTGGATAAGGAGCACACAGACAAACGCACTCATTCCTCTTCTGCTTCTTTTTTCTTTTTTTGGATGTCATGTTATTATTGATTTTAACAACCCAAAACCAAATTACCTTAATAAACCAAAACAAAACAGATAGATTTCCTTACTTAAGTATCCCTCTAACCTCACTCCTAAGTGCAATTCTGGCAAGGCCCCCGGGACCAAAAATCATCCTCACTGGCCAAAGAACAAGGGTAGAAAAGCAATGAACAAATCCAATGATAGATACAGTCCAGATGAATGTAAAACTAGGTTTGTTGCCTTTTAAAGTGTGGTCCACATAGGTTGTAATTATGTCGACACTTTAATACCTTGAGCAAGTCATATATACAATCATTTATTTATACACATGTAAATAATTAGGTGAGCTACATAGCTACCATCCATGTGGTGCCCACATATGATCACATCTCCCTAACACCCATTACTCCATTAATTGGCATCGACACCATAATACACTCATATGGATTACCTCCACTGTTTGATTATACGCTTAACAATTCTATTCACTTTCCCACCCTTTTGCCTCAATATCTATGATAGCCAAATTATGTTAGTTTTTGGTCTACTACCTATCCAAGCGAGCCCCTTCACCTGATTGCAACCTCCCCCTCCCCATCTCCAAAATTTTCCATGCACCCAAGTGAGCCCCGCAACGCCTGTCACTCACAATATATATAGTAATGCATTTAGACTGTGCCAATATATCTACTCGTAACTAAATTGGTGAGGCACCTCTCTTCCACAAAAACTAACTAGAATTAAGGAATACGAGCGGAACTAGGGGGCAAGATTAACCCATAGTCTTAAACAAAATCATATGGTTTCTTTATCTGTTTTTTTTTTTTTTTGGGTGCCTTATCTCGAACCCATGATCTAATGGGGTAAACCAACAGTTTAAACGCCGTCAAGACAATTATATATATTGGCATCTTATGATTTCTTTATACCCCACCCCACACACACTAAAAAACTTCTATTCTATTTCTATGGCCCTCTGGTTCTGCCCCTGGTGGGGTGGGTGGGTACTCAACTACTCATGCACTCAAAGCAAATTAGTATGAAGTATGAACTATACTTTCAATCTTCCAAAGAAATCATATCGTCAAGTTTGAAAGTAGAGGCTTCTTTTAATTTTTTGATGATGACTGACAATAGTGGCACTAAAGAAAAAATACCCCATCAGCCTCCTTTCCATTACAAAAGCAACCCCTCTATAAATACCCCATCAGCTCCCTTTCATTGCAACTACAAAGCCAAGGAAACACACACTACACACAACATACACTCATAGGAAGAAAGATATGAGGCCGGAAAGTGCATCAACTTCTGCCGGATTCCGGTGGAACTCGCCGATCCCATATGTCTTTGGTGGCCTTGCCGCCATGTTTGGCCTTATCGCCTTTGCGTTGATTATCCTCGCCTGCTCCTACAGCAACTCTCGCAACAACTCATCTCAGGGACAAAAAACAGACATGTCGGTGATGATGGCGTCGACTCCAATGGACATGAAGCCTAAGATAGTCGTAATAATGGCTGGAGATGACCAACCGACGTTTTTGGCAAAACCTTCCTCTACAACACAAGATGGCCAGGACAAATGAGCTCCTCTCATGAGTTAGGGAGTTTGATTTTGTAGTACAAACGAGATATAAAATCATAGGAGCTTTTTTTGGATTATTTGAGAAGTGCTTCGGATCATATGTAAATTGCTGAGTACTATAATGAATAAGAATTTTGTTATATCCAGATTTCTTTTTCACAGTCTTATGTGTGTTCTTGTATCTGTGCATGTTTTGCTTCTCTTGTGACAGTGAGGGATATAAGAGTATGCCTCATCATTCACTATATAGTGAATCATCAAACAATTTTGACTGTGTTTTGATAGCTTACAGGTTTTTTTTTTTTTTTGGTAGAAGACACCTTAGTTTTATAGTTGAATCTGCAAATTTGTGGGGTTAAGACAGAGAGGAATTAGATGGTGCCACATGTGCCAAACATGAGTTTACAGATTCATTCCTAGCTTGCCCAGAAGGGAGGAACTAAAATGATCCTAGCTTATCTAGGTAGGAGAGGAGGAATTTGTGTGTCAGAGAGAGAGAGAAAGGGGGGCGTGGGGGGGGGGGGGGGGGGGGGGGGGGGGGGGGGGTTGGTTGTTCAGGTGTCCACAAAACACAGAATCAGAAGCAATAATTCAAAAAAGAATCACCCAACCAAGAGGGGGGGGGGGGGGGGGGGGGGGTGGGGTTGGGTTCAGGTGTCCACAAAACACAGAATCAGAAGCAATAATTCTAAAAAGAATCACCCAACCAAGAATTAGATGAAAGCCCGGCCAGAATTGCACTCGTACACAAGCCTGACCAGAATCCTTAATGACGTGCAAATTGGGTTTAGCTTGCCCGACAAGTTGACACCAAGTTTCTCATTTTGGTTTGCTATTTCAATGGGTATGAGATTTTGAAAACTTAAGTACTTTTCGTTATAATATTTACCATGTAGTACACAAAATAGTGTACGTCATCATCATGATCATGGAATGTAAATGTATAAGAATTCATGTTGCAGTCCCGACAAAAGCTTTACTCTAGCCATCAATCTAACACCACCCCCCTCTCCCCTTGTTTAAAAGAACACAACCCTTCTTTTTTAACTGGGTTTAGGACTGACAGTAACAACAAACTAAGAGAATTATAATATGCATATACACGTTTATATATAAGTCAAGACCCCAACGCCCAAACAACCCAAATCCCATTCTAATTTCAAAATCCAAACAAGAGATTGAGTTAAACACAAGAAAAGCCCAATTTTCATTTGTGGGTCACATCAGATTAATGGGGTTTTAGCTTGGATTGGTTTTCAAGTACAAAAGAGAATCTTTCCTTCAAGTATAAAAGTGCTTTTGTACTTGAAACTTTCCAAAAAAGAGAGTGTTCCCTCTCCCTATGGTGAGGAAATCCCCCACTTGAATATCTTCCCATATATATATATATATAATTAGTCTGCCACCACAAGCCTCCATGTTGGACAAATGCTGTGGAAGGTTTTGAGGATGCGGCGGCTCGATTGTGGATGCAAGGAGTGGTGATAGTGATTTTAGTAATGATTTGTGGGTAGAACAAAAGAGACCCATTGGCCATTTCTGTTTGGAAGCTGAGAAATTTAGTTTTTATAAACTATGGTTTGTGGATTAAGCAGAATGGGAAATTTTTCTGTTCTTAGTTAGACCTCTTTCTGAATGGGTCCCAAGTCCATGTCATTTCTCTCCTAGTGGGGGGCATTGGCAATGATATTTTCCACCATCTGTTCATACCAGTCCTCTGCCTCTTGTCCCATTGGTTTACATATTGAAATTCTAATTCCACCATCTCATTATTCACATTTGGAATTTGGAAAGGAATACTTTTGGTATGGTTCAAGATAGAACTTTTGTGTGGATTAAAACCAATTAAGGAGCATGCCAAATTATAATGTTCAATTTGTGTGCCTTGGTTTGGATTTGATTGAATGTTTATGCTATTTTGTTTAATATAATTGGATGAAATCTGATCGTAGTATATAGGATTTAAGCCATGCATATGCATAAAATATATATATATATATATATATATATATATATAATAACTGTCTTTAGAGGTGGAAGATGAGTGGGACATATCTAGGTTTCTGTGCTGTCTCTTGTAGTGCCTGCAACATTGATTTGCCTGATCTTCTCTCCCTCTTTCTCGTACTTAGGATCTGTTGATTTGGGTAGTTCAGGGAATTTCAGATGCTTTTCCTACCTTATCTCCTAAATACCAGAAATTCTTAATTTGATAGGAGGAAGATTTTAGAATTTAAAGACTGTAAAGTAGTTTTTTTTTTTTTTTTTCCATAGGAGGTTCCCAATCTTTTGGGCTGGACTAATCCCTCCGGGCCCAGAGCAAAGCCGGGTAAACTCCCATATAGTCCAAGTGTGATAGTGTAGTTTCGATCTTATAACCCCCGGGTGCAAACCGTGGTTCTAGGCCAACTGAACCCCTTGGAATTAAGATAGTAAATAGTTAAAATAGTCTTTAAAATGCTTCAAGTTTTAAAGCTTTAATAGACTTTTAAGCATTGGCTTGTAACTTGTAAACCAATTGGTCCTCTAGCTATATACTACATGTGCTCTGGTCTCCTATGGAGCAAAAAAAAAATTTATTGTATGCTCTCTCTCTCTCTCTCTCTCTCTCTCTCTCTATTATAGAAATTGAGTAGGGACATGACATTACTTCTAAGACTCAACCAAATTCCCTTAATTTAATCAGGAGAGTGGACATGTGGACATTGTGTGGAAAAGTTAGGAATGAATTTACTTTTTAGATCTGCCTACTCTAGACTTTTTCTTGAGTGGTGTTATGCTGGACTGGACCCCTCCATCATGACAATTCCAAGAAGTAAATTAGTTGTTTTGGCCCTTTTTCTTGAAATGTCTTTTAAATAGTTTCTTAAATAAGGTGTTAGGAGTCAATTCAATTTATGGGCCTATTTTTTTATTATAATTTCTTACAAGAGTTTGTTATGCTGAGATTTTTTTGGACACGTTGTGACATATCGTCTCCAAACATTGGTAAATGCCATATTTTTCTACAAACATTTTAAAATTCCAGCTACACGAAAGATCTCAAATGACCTTTGGAAATTTAAAATTTTCAACCCCTTTGGTTTTTATTTGGAGTTTCTGAATGCTCAAGTACAAGAGAGCATTCGGTAACTCCACCATGTCTGAGAATTTCATAATCCTCTTGACAGGAGTAAATAAACAGACCCTATATATTACTACGATAATAGTGAAATTTGGGCTAATACCTATTCATGGTGGAGTAAGATATTAATGGCTTGGATCAACAAAGACGGGCCTCAATCAAGACAATAGAAGTTTCCACAATGAAGAACCTCCTAAGTTGTCATTACTGATTTGATCTCTTTGGATGCTAGTCAGTGCTTTGCAATAAGTTAACCAACATGCAACCCAGTAGTGGAACATACTCAGATTGACGACAAATTTGAAGAAATCCCACGTTACTGGAGGGAGTTTATTTTGAGAAGTTTGGATTTCAATAGGTGGGCCCACAGTGGAGTTTCACCCTTTAGGATTTCTCTAGATTAAAGCGTGAGAGGGTCTAGATTCTCAATACTAACTCGCACTCTCACAATACACAAGTCTCTAACCAAATGGGCAACAACATGCGACTTTCAATTTAATCTTTTCTACTTATGCTGTGATATATTTGCTACCATAGCCCTCCATGTTTGAAATATGGTGAGGACTGTAGCTTAATGTGATTAGATTTTGTTAGATGTGGAGATTCGGATATGGATGAAACGAATGGTGATTGTGCTTCCAGTAGTTGCTTGAGAATGGGGTAAGAAAGCTCCATTTGCCTTCAGTGTTTGGAATGTGAGAAAGCAAAGTCTTGGTTTTCTATTACTTGTGGTTCAAGTAGAGCCAATGGGTAGCTTAGTTGGCCTAGGACCACGGTTTGCTCCCGGAGGTTGTGGGTTCGAAACTCTGTTACCACACTAGGGCTACAGGGGATTTACCCGGCTTCCCTCTGGGCCCGGAGGGATTAGTCCAGCCCAAAGGGTTGGGAACCCTCCGACAGCAAAAAAAAAAAAAAAAAAAAAAAAAGTAGAGCCCGTACTAAAAAAAGTAGATAGTGTTCAAACTACGAAGTCCATGTCACCTCTTTCTACTTGGAAGCATTAAAAATGATGTTTCCTACAATCTCTTCGTACCCAAATCCAATGTCAGAATTTGAAGTTTGTCCTATCATCATCATTTGCACATGGAATAATGATTCTGATGCAGTACAGAACAAACTTTTGATGACTTGATCCATAGACTGTGCCTTGTTATGAATTGGGTGGACAATAAACTTTCTTTTATGGGATTATCATCACAATCAAGTAGTTTCCAAAGAAATTTTGATCTTGCTTTTATCATCTTCATTTCTTAAGAAGTGATGCATGATCTTATTATGCTTCAAGCAACTATGAAACTTTTGATCCTTCATTAGTTTAAGGGTGGACTTACTATCTATGAGTTTTGTCACTAGATCATGGGCTTTCACAAACTTCAAATTAGTCATGAAGTGTTTTTAACTGGACTTTCAGGAAAGTAGCACAATAGGCTATATGCTCTGCTTCCATGATACAACACCTCCACCCATGGTGAACATATATTAGGATGGACATTTTCTTTTGTCTAGGTCATTACCTTAATCAACATTTCAATAGTCATGCAGTTCTAAAACTTGATATGGAAAAACAACAATGCTTCCTTCCTTCAATAAACAGCAGATCCACATTACTTCTTTCCAATGAGTCATGGAAAGGTTACTTTGTAATCTCATAATTATAATGCCCACAACAAAAGCTAAATCTAAGTCTCTACGGAACATAGCATAAAGAATGCTTTTCACCAGCCAAAGTGCAGCTTTTCTCTCTCATCTGGTGCCTGTTATCTTTCCTTGTAGGACTCATATGACTAGACAATTCTTTGTTTTTCTTTGCGTGGGCAAGATTTTTCTTTCATTGCCATAGATTAGTCCATTATCTCCCCAATGATAGGGACCACTCTGGTATTTCGAAATCAAACCATTTCACACAATCTGTGGATTCAGTCTGTCTTGAGTAAATTTTTATTTCCATGACCTATGTGGCTTCCACCAAACCTTTCATCTCAAATTGTTTTTTCTCATGTAATTCCTCCATATCATTTTCAACAACTAGGCAACTACTTTCACTGTTCCTAAAATAAAAACATGTCTTTCACACAGTGCTCGTGCATGAGAGAGTGCTAAAGTGTAAGATATCATAATCTTGTTTAGGATTTGTTTGTTTGCATTAAAATACATATGAATTGAATGCACAGGAATGATATTTATGCTAGAAGTAGTTAAAAATAAAGATCATACCTCGATTTCTAAAAACGATAATCAAATCACCTTTCCTTTTGTGGCATAAATCCTATGTATTCAATTCCTATATATTATTATGCAAACAAACAGGCCCCTAATTTATATATAGTAAAAGTTTTCAAGCCAACCCCAAATAGGATATGGCAAAGCTGACACCCACCAAGCATAGTTTATCCACTTGTGGTCCCATACAATTTATTTTAAACTTCTACTTATGCTGTAAGTTATTTATTACCAATTACCATAGCCCTCCATGTATGAAAAATGATGAGGAAAGTAACTTTGATGTGCTCAGATTTTGTTGGATGCGGCGAACCGGATAGGGATGAAATAAATGGTGATTGTTCATGTAGTAGTTGTTATCTGAGAAAGGGAGAGGAAAGCTCCATTTGTCTCTTGTGTTTTGAAAGTGAGAAAATGAGGTCCTATATTCTATTACTTGTGGTTTAAGTATAGGTCCCAGTCTAAAAAAGGTTCAAAGCCCATGTCACCTCTCTCTTCAGTGGGAAGCACTGGCAATCATGTTTTCCACTATTTGTCCAACCCATTTCCTCCTATTTATTTTTCCTTAGTTTAGCATGTCAGATTTTGAAGTCTATTCTACCATCATTCACACAGAGAAAAAGTATCATTCTGGTGCTGTACAGGGCAAACTCTTGATAACTTAATCCATACACTGTGTCCTGTTATGGATTGGGTAGACTATGAGAATTGCTTTAGTGACACATTCACAGTAACTATTTATTAATTAAATTATAGACATGGTTTATGTATTAGATCTGATGATGTTTGTTGACTTTTCCAAAAGTTTGATTTCAAGCATTAGGTGATACTTGATTCATGCATTTATTGTTGCCATGAGTGACATGTTTCACCGGCTGATACAAGCTGATACAGGGTTTTTTTTTTTATCAACTAAAAATCAAATCACATTAATAATCCATTGATATCACCTTATTAGCTGATATGTTTCAGTTTTTTGCTTAGCTGATATTGGGTTGATACCAATGCTTAAACATTCTATTCAACTTAGGGCGTGTTTCTTGCATGTAATTGAATTTCTAAGAATTCTAATATATAAGACTTTGTGTTATTGTAAGTGGTTAAAATGAAGAGTCAAAGTTGAATATAAAAGGTTGACCACCAAAAGAACCTCCCCTTTAATGAAGATTGTATCAAAAGAAGATGAAAAATGAACACTCATCATTAGTCACCCTAGTAATTACAATTCTAGGAAAGTCAAGATCTCATGCGCACCCCTGCCTTGTATACTTTAACCCTCACCTCATATCCCCCACTTCTTACCTTCTTCATAATCCTTTAGGTGGAGTGGAGCTCATTAGACCATGAATTTCTATGTATTTGATTCCTTCGCATTCTATTCAAACAAAGAGGCTCTTATCATTTGGATCCAATGTCATAATTGGTCTATATCTATGGAAAATCATGTGACGGAGTCTTGAACATTTCTCATTTAAGAGACATGCAGTATATCAATATCTTAGATTTCAAAGGAAGAAAAAGTATAATAATATTGCATCTATCTTTAGGACAATGTTTAAACTAGTATTAAAAGAATCAATGAAGAGTCTAACCAGCACTGTCTCAACTCATTCTGGGTTACGTAGTGACATAAGGTAACTTCTCATGAATTGCGTGAGAAGTTAAAATCCATGCTCCTTCTTGGACCCACCGGGATGCATTCCAATCATTGGAGGATATTGTGATGAAAAGATCTCATTTGTGGATAGGGCAAAAGCCTCCTTCTCAGGTATAAGAAATACATTCAATCTCACCCACATGAGTTGGTTGCTCAGTGCATTGCAACCCGATATATCTCACCCTGCTGCCCAAGGTAGGTATGCCACTCGTCCCATATGTATGGTCTCTGCTTCCAACTTTTGTGAGCTTTCTCTTGGGTCCTAACCACTTGACTGGGTTTCTAAAAACACAAAACCAAATAAAAGAATTACATTCAATCACTTCCCATGTATTGTCAGAGACCCAACTTGTGATACTCATTTGTGGACAGGGCAAAAGAATTACATTCAATCAGACCCAACTTGTGACACTCCATTTTCTATACATTAAAAGTAGACGTACTGATCACACTAGGCCATCTATCTTCTGCGGATGAATGATATACTCCTAACAGTCTGCCTACCCAAACACATGAACAAAGATTATCCAGATCTAGAAGCAATGATCCAAATCCAAGCTACCTCAATTTTGGATCATTTCATATCTATAGTAGGGCTCACCTATAGCTACTAAGTGTATTTTTAAGATGTAGGTATATAACCCTCTCCACACATATAATTAACTCTTGGGTTTCCATACGATATTACTATCTATCATTTCCTAATTGCATAGTTGTGAAGCATGCTATCCAGTAACCATTTTTATAATGGTCCAAGTTCCACTGCCCCCAACAAAAATTATAATGGTCCATGTAATATACAATTTTGGCCCTCATTTTCCTGAAAATATATAATAATATAAATATTTAAAGATTTAGAATCTTTATTTTAATGGTTTTAGTAATGTTTCAAAACCAACCTACCATCCAAACCACTTTAACCAATCAGTTCAGTACAAGTCAGCTTGACCACTTCCAACCATGATGTAAATAAAACACTTATGTTTAGCATTAAATAAAACTTTATGATGGAATATAACAATGAAGAAAACAAAGTGTATTCTCATGTTATTGCACCACACACACACACACACACACACAAAAAAAAAAGGTTGTAGTGTTCTCATGTTGTAAATATAATAATCTCTGTTTATCTACCATCTGTGGTGTCACCAAGGTGTATCAATGTCACCATGGTGTATTAATCATGTTGACATATGCACCCAAACCAGTACTTGATCATATATCAAATTAAGTCTAATGGAACCTTAAAGAGAATATGTTATCCACTCAATGCTAGTGACTCCACTTTCTTATATGGGGTGGTAATATCCATTATCATGTGATGGACATTAATTCATGTAGATTAAAGTTCCACTTCACATCATGATAACAATCCAATTCAGTTGACGAATCCAAACCCAACTAACTGATTATCTAAAGCTTTTAGGTACTTAACTGCTAGTGAGCCCTTGGTTCTGCATATAGTTTCATTTCACTTTATCCAATTTTTTTTTTATTAATTTCAACACATTTTGCAGTTTCTTTATTCATCGAGGGCACTCATGTTTGACAAACGTGGACAACATAGAATGGTGAGGTTGGATTGTGTTGGATGCGGCAGCTTGAAATTGGAAACAAGAAAGGGTGAGGAACATCTTAGCATGATTTGTGGGTAAAAGAAGAAGCTCTGTTTGTCTTTTGTATTGGGAATGTGAGAAATTGCAGTCTTTCTATAATATTTTATTTTTGGGGGTTAAGAACATGGGGTAGTTTTATTTGGACTACAGGTCTTAAAAGTGTTCTAAGCCCATGTCATCTTTCTCTCTAGTGGGGATTATTGAGAATACTATGTCTTCCTTTTGTTTCCTCTGTTTAGCATGTTGAAATATTATTGCCCACCATACATTTTTTACATTTGGGAAAGAATGTTTCGAGCCAGTAATGCACTAGGCAAAACTCTTTGTTGACTCAAACCATTGGGTCAGCGTATCAAATTACCAATCCATGCTATTGTGGTTACAATGACATGGAAAGTTCCATTGTAGCAGTGGTCAATTTTCGAATTTAGAGGTGCAACTTGGGTAAGGCCATATACTATTGAGCCCACATGACCCAACTCGACCCAATGTGAAATTTGGGTCAGGCTTGTTTGTGATTGGGATAGGACTTTAGACTAGATTTTGAAACTCCTTACTAGAGGTGGGTTTTAATTTTCTCCACAGTACCTGATTTTAACCTGGCTTTTCTACTAATATATAACATATGTACACACACATATTTCTATATAAAACATAATACATACCCTACATCATGCACAACCTTGTCACCATCAAAGGCTGGTCCAGCTATGTTAGATTTAGCTACGTGAATTCCACTTCTTCATTATGGTTTAATCTGAGTGAAATTCTCAAATAAGTCGCACTTCTTCAAATTTATCAATATACAAGCTTTATGTATTTTCTAAAATTCTTTTCTTTTCGAAACTAAACCAAAACATTGGGATTTGGCTACCCAGCCCAATTCGAGTCAGCATGGCTCAACCAAAATTATGCTTGGATGGGGAATCTACAGCCCATTTGGTACTTAAATTTTTGCAGGATCAAGTTTTACTGTATTTATGGCATGTCCTTGCCATATTTATCCAACATACATGCACATCACAGACCAAACCTCTAGAAAGTGGGCTATGCACTGTTGGAAGTGAGAAAACACAAGCTCTCTACCTTCACAGATGTGTTGGAAGGGATGTGATTATAAATTTGCTAATGTAATACTCTATGTGACAAAACTGTTCATCCCGGCTAGGCCTATCAATCCATCTCTTTAAAAAAAAAGAGGCCGGCCCACAAAAATAAGGGCTATTCTTCTTGTCCTAAATGCGCGATAGTGAGGTTGGGCCCAATTTTGTAAAGCCCACCACCTTTAGGGCCATAGGACAAGACTAAGCCCAGCCAAAGCCCCTTGTCAATTAATATTATATGCCTTTTGTCCATTATATATTTGACATGCGTTTGTGTGTACACATATCAAATTAGTTTTTGTAATTATATTAAATAAATAAGAATATTTTTCATCTACATATGCATTCAATTCCATGCGAAAAAGAGTCCCATTTGAATCTGATACTTCTTATGTATTCCAATTCCATTTAAACAAAAGACACTATTTGAATCAATCACTTTCTATGCATTCCAGTTTCATCAGAATAAACAAGAACATTTAAATCAGTTTCTTATTATGTATTCCAATTCTATGTAAACAAATGGGCCCATTTCATCAATGAATTCCTATGTATCCCAAATACACACAGAGGAATGGGCCTATTCGGCAATGAGTTCCTATGTATCTCAGATGCATTCAAAGGCCCATTCGACAATGGATTCCTATATATTTCAATTCTATCTAAACAAATGGGCCAAACAGGTACAGTTAAATCAATTAACTTCATATGAATCCCAATGAACAAACAGGGTTATTCCATCAATGACCTCCTATGTTTTCAACTTACTGCAAACAAAAAGGCCCATAATTCAATGCATCCGAGCAGGCCCATGTGACATAAATCTCTGTGTTTTCCAGTTCCATGCAATTAAGTACACCCATTTGACAATCAATTCTTATGCATCCAATTCCCTCCATACAATTGGGCCCATTCAAACAAATGGGTATTCAATTCCATACAAACAAACAGACCCACTTGATAAGGCCCATTTGAATGCAAAGATAGAAGGGGTAAAAATTCCGTTGCAAACCTGCCTATTTGAGAATAAACATGCTCTACACCGCCCACCCAGGGATGTGTAATGAATATATCTGTTGTGAAAATTTCAACACAGGAGTTTCATTTATGCACCAAAATTTACACTTGTGAATCATGTACATAATTAAATGAGTGCATCATTTACATAATTAAATGAGTGCAAACAAACATTCATATGTATAATTGTTACAGTGTGTCATTTAAATATGTGAATACCATTTTATTTATTTTTATGACGTGGGTATCCCTGACCTCTTTAACCCGACAGGACTAATCCCTTCATTGACGCTTGCTAAATCCACAACAACACACACTAGCCAAATCTAAAGTGGTTTTGAACACAAGACGGAGTGAGCAAACCCATGCTGCCTCCAACTCCCAGTGGGTATTTACATATGTAGATGTCGATACAATGGCAAAGCCAATATTTTCTTGTACAGCACAGGGGCAAATGACAGAACTGATATCATTTTAGATTTTTCAAATATTTCCTGGTGGTCAATGGAACTGCTTCCAACCAGCTCCATTGGCTAAAACAGCAACAATTTCTACTTAGAAATAACATGTCCATCCATGCCTATTCCTCACACACAAAATACAGCATTAGAAACACCCCCAATGTAATGAAATTAATTCACCATTGAGAAGGTATTATAAAACGTTGTTAAAAATAACCTTGAGGTGTTAGTAGAGGTTGCATGAATACTTTTGAACACTCTCCCTCAAACATAGCGCACTCCTCAACAGTTCATAGATTAATGGTTGAGATCACCAGTGACCATCAAACAACAGTTCAAAGGCGACTTTAATCTGCTTATTGCAAATCTGAAAAGGCAAATCCGTCAAAACTGCCAAAACGGGCAGTTGACCTGGGTCTAATTGTGTTCAATTAGCTCCTAAACTTAGGCCTAATAACCAAATGGTCCCCGTATTTTGCTCCAATAGGAGTAGTCAATCTTATAGAGAACCAATTTCTGTTAGTGAAAATTTAGAGTCATTCCATAAAATGGGAGGATATCCACTTTAACTAGATCAAATTCTTTCATACAGGGAAAAAAAAAAAAAAGGAGTTTAGTTCAATAAATGGGCCCTACTGTGGAGTTAAATATCAATCATCCATTGATAGTTATGCATTTTTCATTTGGACCCGACGGCAAATTCAATCTAGACCCATAGGCGGAAAAATAAAAAATATGTGGGTTTCATGTGTGTGGAAAAGTTGCAAATGCAGGTTTTCCTCCACTTAGAGAGGAGGAAAAGTTGCGAATGCGAAAAAATTGTTCCCTCCTACCCCGCTTCGTCCTAATGCTATTTTTCTGTTGTTTATTACTTAAGTGGGCGTGGGGCAGTTACTCGGTGCTTTTTTTTTTACACACTATGCACACATCATAGTGGGCCCCAGCCAATGATCCATTTGAATAGACTGCACATAGTGGACACCCTGAATTTGGCCAATTGCATTTTCTACACCCATCTTCATGGTTTGCACCATTGGATCGATGGGTTTATTTTTAAAAAGATTGAAACTTGTTGGCCATTGATAAAGGGATTGGGATGATTACATGGGGCTCATTTTTTGTGACAAGTAGGCTCCAATTAGATGAAGAGATCCCCAAGCGGGTCCCAGATCATGATGTACATTTAAGCTTCATGTGCACCGGATAACTACCAAACAAGGATTTCTTGTTTTAACAAAGATTGGTGGTTGGGCTTAGTCTACTTTTTTAAAGAAGGCTAGCATTAAATCCCGTGTAATATACTGGTTAACTCATGCAAACCGAATAATTATTTCAAGTTAATATTCAAATCAATTATCGATTAATTAAAGGTTACTACATTTATTTAATTTCAAATTTTTGGAACAAAAGTTTCACCCATAAAGGCAAGCTAGTGTCTCCGCGTTGATCTGGACTACTGTCAATGAAGACAACCTACGTCGTTTTTAACCTAGTTAAAAAATAGCTATATGATTTTGGCCTTATATCACTATTCTGCCAAAACTTTCTTTTAATATCATAGAATTTGAAAACATCTAATTAAGGATTTTGGTTTTTGTTATTACATCATCACAAGTCTTATCCTAACACCAACCCTTGGCTAATGTAGAAGTTAGATTTGATGAGTCTTGCTCCTATGACTCAAGTTTCAAAGATAAGTTTGATATGTCAATGGTGGTCCCGCTCAAAACTAAAAGCCAATGACTCTGTGCTTTTGTTCCAAAATAAGTTTATCTCTATGTTTCCCTACAATGGAAAAAGGTAAACCATGTTCACTAGGGCACCTAGATTCCCTATTTTTATCTCTTTCTTTCTAATGTAAAATTCTCTCTCTCTCTTAAAATAAGGTCAAGAAGCCCTTTAAGGCAAAGAACAGTTGTATTGATTCTAATGTGGTCTCAATTTGGCTTCTCTCTCTCTTAAAATAAGGTCAAGAAGCCCTGTAAGGCAAGGAACAGTTGTATTGATTCTAATGTGGTCTCAATTTGGCTTTTCTGCTATTGATTATATAAAAAAAATCAACAATCTTATGAAGTAATAGATTTTGTAAAACAAAAACAATAAGGCTCAGTTTTTTTGTAATCTTAAATACAAATTATTCTGAATCAACAAAAACATACAGCATGCAAGCCAAAGCAGGTAAACCGAATCCTTATACCTAAGGACAAGGAGCCGGTATATACCCTTCTATCTTTGGATCCATCACCATTGCAACTTGCTCCTTTTGTGTTGTTCAGCACCGGGCATTCAGAGCCGGTGGTCGTGATCACTTGCAATTTGACAAATACGGTGAGACAATAAATCTTGGATAATTGAATGGAAGATAAATGATTTATTGAAAGGAAAAAAAATGACAGTGAGATAGTGCAGACGCATAAAACCATGACCATGACTTGCTTGATCACAAGATCATCACCGAATATTGGCGCTAATACCACGACTACTTCTAAGAAAACGCATTCATTAACATAAAACTCACCATGGAGTCAACAATAATCTCCTAAACCAACCAACTTTATCCAATCTCTAACATAATGAGCCTACAATTTAGTTCCTTACGATTTACAGCCACATAAATCCATGGTGAGACCCACTTACAAATCCAAAGAAGCTGGCGTGAACGCAGCCAAAACTTCATTAATGAAGTAGGGCCACCATCAACGCTGGATGGATGTGATTAATAAAGACAACGCGTTCCACATTTTCTGTGACCTTATCCATAACCTACAAGACATAAAGCAGCACAAGCAAAAGTCTTGGTTTTGGTACCTCATTGTTCCAAAAAAAAATGAAACATTTCTAATCATGATCGGTCCACATAACATCAAAGTGGGGCAATCAAATCCCTGGCCTCTGAGAATGTTGGCTCACTAATATCACAGAATCGAATCATTTCTATGGAGACCTAAAAGACAAACAAAAGTCAAGCAATACTCCCTAAAAAGAGAGGCAACAAGGGTCACAAACACTCGTGGGGAGGGATTCAAAGTTATGTACCATTGGCTCAACCTCGGCTTGATTAACTTTATTTATAAGCTTTAAGCTGTGGCTTCTTTGTAATCAAGCTAGTGTTCTTGCTCAGGTCAAGCTCCAACTTAGTAAAGTGAAGACAGCCAATTCGAGTCAGCTTCTCTAGCTCAAGCCATGGTCAGTAAGTCGAGCTCAATCTTAGCGGAGCACGGCTCGTTTAATCCCACATCTACAAGTTTAATAATAAGACATGGTGATTAGTGAAATCATTTACCAGTTCCTCCATTGTAATTTGTAAAGATGTGGTCCACCTAATAAGAGGACTGAGCCGATTATCAGACCAGAAGATCAACATAAAAAATGGCACCAGGCGCGAGTGAGCGGCTTGTTGACTCACTCTAAAACTCATTGAGTCCATTTGGCCAAGTTGACTCACTTTACTCGAAGCGATTTAGCAATTATGCACACAACAATCCGAGTCTTCAAGCAACCACTGGTTGCTAAGTTGGCTAAGGACTCTATTCATCGGGAAGCAGAGCTCCTATAGTTTTATCCGGTATATATGGATATGAGGGTTTTGTATGTGCCTCTAGATGGCAAGCATGCTATATATGGGTAATTTTCTCCCATATGGACATTCCCCTGAAATTTAGGGGGATCCCAGTTTATTGATTGGGCCCCACCTCCCGAATGTTTGGATCAAGATATCTGTGGGCCTAGTTTGGGCCAAGTATAATTTGCCTTGCAAGATGACACGTATCCCAGTTTTTTTTTAAATCACTGATAGCATTGCTCTAATTTTGTGGTTGCAAAAGGAACTCTTGTCCGCTGTACTTGGAAATCTTATCCAGATCTTATCCTTGACCAATTTGTAGTTTGAGTTGGTCAATGAAAATGAATGTCTTTGATTTTCCAGTCTAATATAATTTCATGCAATTTGCAATGATTGTAGGTTCGAATCAACTGATTACTATTCTGTCCAGGTATCATCAACTTCATCAAAGGTCCATTCCAACTTTATTTTCGTTTTATCATTTTAGTCTATCTTGAGCCAAATCCTCACATTGGTTGCCTTCTGTAAGTCTATTTCGAATACTTTTTACCCTTCAGCCTATCATTTTCTATTAACCACTATAAAAAGAAGAAGAAAAAAAAAAAAAAACTTTTCCTCGTGACATTGTTCTTGGCCTACGTTGGACATGTCCAAATTATCTCAAACGATTCTCTCTTGGTTTGTCACCAATAGAAGCTAACTATAAATATTCTCGAATGTGCTCAACATTCTCATCCATGCTACACTCTTTTTTCATGTGTTATTTCTTGGTAGGTTGACATTTTGCTCTATGGGTCACAGCCGATCGAATTACCGCCTTAGAAGTTTTTGTTTTCAATTTTGTTGGTATGCACTGGCCACAAAGCACTCTACAAACAGGTCATTGGAAGGAATCCCTTCGTGTTTAGCTATATCATTCCCCAATGACCTTGTCTAGATTTATATGTTACAACAATCGTATATGAAAGTAAACTCATATGAACTCTTTTTGATGATTTCTCTTAAAGCAATACCCATTTTAAAGATGCATCTTACAGTAAGGTAGATAGAAAAGATTGCTATGGACATTTGCCCCATCCAATATAAACTTAATCATCATTATCAACAGAGCCCTGTCTCAACAATCTGGAGTCCCATAAAATGAAATCAAATTAGTTCAGTCTAATTTGCTAACAAGATCACAAATCCAACTATAAATTACTCAAAAGAACTAATTCCTAGAAATCTAAATTTCACAAACTGAGATTAGTTTAAAATGATTCACATGACATTTCACTATTTCACTGGGGATGATAGACTCCAGTGACATATATAGAGGAATTAACAGTACAGTACATGCAGCATAAATGTACCTCAGCCCCAGCTGGCCTATCCACTTGAGACTTAGCTGGCCAGGGATCCAATTCACAGTCCTTTTGCCCATTGATCATAAATAAATAAATAAATAAACAGTGATTGCTAAGCATCAAATAGAAATTAAACAGTGGTCTAGATTAAACTGAGTAAACACATGTAATCAGTCAAACAATGACAAGGAGTTTCAATGTTTTCCACTACTGTTAATAACATCATTGATCATTTGCAGTTGTAGATGTTATCAATTATCAGATAATTATAATTCAAAAGCTTTCTTTCACCCTATGACAAAAGACTTCAACCTGCTCTACAGGGGAGCCAGACAATAGCAAACCAGGAGGGAGGGTACAAAAGCTGAAAGCTTTTTTGGCATCCTCATCGCTTGCAATCTGATCCAGTACCCAAAAATCCAGGTGGGGTTTTTGCATTGTGCACAAAAAAGCTGCTTTTCTGTTGATGACAAGACAGTGTCAAAAGACAAGAGGTAGAGAAGAAGGCCTGCTTCACCCATTTAAGAAGGTGGGTCTTACACTGATACACTCTCAGTTTGTGTGTTTAATATGATTTGTTGCATTTAAAAGTTACTCCTGGATTTATAACAGTGCAGAGACTTAAAAGATGTAAGGACATGCAGATGTGAAAGGAAAATAAGTGAGGAAGTTTCAACTTTCTTTTTTACTTTTCCGAAATATAAGAAAATGGTTGTTTTGCTCCTATTGTGAGCTGGGTACTCACTTTTCCATAAATGGCTGCTTTCTTCCCGTGAAAATGTCAGAAAAATTAAAGGCCAAGGAGTTTACAGGTGGTGGAAATTGGCAATGGGTAGTTTAAGATGGCTGGCTTTTGTTATAATTCCACAACCTTCCCATTTTTGAGAGGATGGGTTCATGTATTGTCTTACAACTGAAAGCTCTTTTTGTTGAGTCAGAAGGAAAATCCAAAACAGGATTTGAAGGAGCTGGAAATGTTTGGCGTTTAGAAACATTTCTCTATTTAAGAGGCCTGAGTCTTCCACTCTCCTAGCTTGTTGGGCTTCTCCTTGCCACTTCTCCCTCTATCTATACCAATATGGAGCCTTCCCAACTCGAAGGAGCTATAGAAGAATGTAACAGCAGTGAGTCTGGTTGGACCAAGTATATCACCTCTCCCATCCATGATGAAGTTCATGATGGTAGTAGTACCGATGATGGTGATGATAGTTGTGGCGATGATGATGCAGGTGACAGTCATGATGACAATGATTCGATGGCTTCCGATGCTTCTTCTGGTCCGAGTCATCGTCACCATTCATATATGAATATTGATGGTGGCAATGGCATGAGACACATGGAGCACAAGAAAGAGGATGAAGATGATGATGATGATGATGAAGTTGGTCACCATTCATATGAAAGAAAGTTCACAGAGAAACTGAGAACAAGAGAGATGAAGAAAGAAAAGACTCAACGGGACAAAGAAAAGTTTCTCATCTGCAGCAGAACCAAGGTAAGAACAACCAATTTCATCATTCAAAGAAAAGGGAAATGCAGCATGTTTGTTTCCTCCGTATCTTTCATTCAGGCAGTAAAACTAAATATATCCAAGTGTACTCCAAATGAGTATAGAGTAATCTACGCCAAGGAAAATTATCCAAATGACCTCTTATAATCATCCCAACAGAGATAATGGTATTTTTATATGAGAGAGAGAGAGAGAGAGAGAGAGAGAGAGAGAGAGAGAGAGAGAGAGAGAGAGAGAGAGAAAGAGAGCACCATTCTAGTGCTGATTTCAGACAAGAATGATCAATGGTACACTTCTGTTGCAATAACATTGTAACCCACACACACCCCTCACAGACAGGACTTCAGATATTGTTCTTGTTTGTTAAACTGTTGTTGTTTATTATGTTAACAATCTCTTCTGTTGTGAAAGAGGAGTTGCAGGAACCAACTGAAAACTTGATCAGAAGAAAATGGCAAGGTACAAAAGAGTATGTTTGCATCAAACGCATGTATAGGAACTAGGAAGGGATAAGCTAGCCTGCACCAGTCAATTCCAAATGCAAAAGTGGAGGTAGACAATACGAACAGTTGGAATTGGTACATCCATCTTCCAGTTTACACAACCATCGAGGCCCCAGTGGAATCCAAAGATCATGTAAACAACCTTCATTTGTACTTTGTATATTGGAAACAGGTGACTGCAAAGGACATATAGAAGTATATGTATGTGCGAATGTGTGTTGTTATGACGACAATACAGCAGTGGTTTTTGACGTCTCAATGTTTGTAATTTGTAGTGACCCTATTGAGAAAAAGAATGTATGTGACTGGTGGGCTTGGAATGAAGAGGGTAATTAACTTTTGTTCTTTCAATGGTTAAGGATGGATGTGAATGGTGGGCTTGAAATTTTACCGTTACCAATAAAAAAGAAAAGAAAAAAGGATGCATTTGGATGTAACCCAAATCACAACTAGTCCCAAAATTTTGGCAAAGCAGATATGGCTATGGGATTTCTGTTGAAAAATGAAAAAAAAAAAAGAAAAAGAAAACACCTAAGGGCATGCACAAATGTCCAAATGATTGTGAAGGGTGTACATTCTAGCTCACCCTTAGAACTGAACAATAAGCATATCAGGTATCATACCGTGAAAGGAACAGTTAAAAGTTGAATCCCTGGGAAACATCCTTTGATACAAAGGAATTGTTATGTTGATATGAGAAAAAGAGCTATCAGATAATGCAAGTTCCAGTGAAAGTGCACCACATATCAAACATGACTGTCTCTTGAATATGGAACGCCTGTGTTAGCGTCCAGCACAGACAAAAGATGTCAAATACAAGCCTTAATAAATCAGCACGTTTACATGACATGTCTATACCATGATATATATATATAATGATATTAAAAATGTGTAATTATATAAGATGTAGTTCAAAAATATTAATAAACATGATAGGCAAAAATGTATGAATTCAACTGCAACTAGGACGGAACTATATCGTCAAATTGGTTGTCTTTGTGAGCTGTACATTTTCTCTTTTGGGTGAATAAAGAAGGCACACTACATCAACATGGGCCAAGTATGAAATGGAACACTATTTATGCACTGACAAATGAAGCATTACCGTGGCCCAAGTGCAAGATGGCTTCTATGGTCATTTCCAAATGGGATCTGAATATTCATAGCCTGCTGATTCACCATCAATTCTTTCTGCACATTTAGTCACCATCGTAACTCTATTATCTCCACAAAATTGTTCCAATATATGGTAATTTTCCTTGACTCATGATCATAATTCTTAATGGTTCAAAGTCAGAATTCAAGCTAACTACAAACTCAAATATCCTTTTCGTAATGGTGTGCTGCAAAAATATGTGATTATATGGAAATCATAAGGATCACGTGATTTTAACTCTAGTCGGTGAGCTTGAAATAGAACATCAAAATTATAATGCCTAAGCACTCCATCAGATTATCAAAATTGGCTCGCTCAACAGTCTCATACTGGCCTCCCGTTCAGCATGCTTCGGATCACCAGTTGCTGACTCGGAAACAGTACCACTGATGCATCCAAGTTTCACGTCCCCTCCAAACTGCAACTTTACAGACTGGGACCATGATAGGAACTTGATCTCATTTAATCTTATTTGATTTGATCCAAAAGGCATGGATTCTCTACTTGACCAAGAAAGGGACCATGTAGGGATCCTCCTCTTTTATATTGATTGAACTTATATGCTAGATTTTTCACTCTCTAAACATTACAAGGATATCTAAAGATGTAGGTTGGCCCTTCCATTGGTATATTGCTCTTATATACTGAATCATTCCATACTCAAATCTTTGTACTATATGTAACCAGAGGATTACTGGAAGATTACGCACAACTCTAGTAATCATGATCATCCTAGTCTTATCCCATCAATCTGAGGTTGATTTAACAAGCTCTACAAATAACATGAAAAATTATAATGTACTCCCCAAGCGCTATTCATTATATGGTCCTCTACACATGTTCTCACATGGGCAGCATATTTCTACTGCAGTAACTGTGCATATGCCGCAACAGAGAGCTAGTTCCATGTCATTCCACACCTAGACACAAAATGCTTCAATTACAATACATTAAGTACTGGAAATTGCAAATATAGCCAGCACTCTTTGTAATTACCTGTAATGTGTATTGAGTCAAACTGTAGGACTATTGTCATGGAAACAAAGGATGTTTAAATCCTCGAAACCACTGGCTAAGATCATCTTTGCAGTCATTCCTTCTACTTTATTACAGTGCTTAAGATGCAGCAAGAAGTACAAGTGCTATGGATATTTTCGAATAACAGACGGGTATATAATCCACCTTACGTCTGCATCAGGATGGGCATCAGAAACTACAAATTGAGGGTGTTGCCTTTGTTAATTCTCCACCTCAAACCCATATGACCACAAATAGATAGTATTGATATTGGGGTAAATTAGAACAGAAAAAAAAAAAAAAAAAAAACTAAAGCAGAATCCTATGCATTGCAATTTCTGATTTCTGAGCCACCCATGGTGCACAACAGTGAATGGCCAACCATTCTGCCACAATACTCAAACCAGTAACGACTGTATAAACCAAAAGATTCCCAACACATCTTTATATTAGATTTTGAAAAGTCACTGTTGTCATCCATGGTGATGCCATTGCCAAAATTTCATAGCCAGATCATACATTATTTTAATCTATACATTTCTGCAGATGCATCCCATAGACTGTAATTCGCTAGTTAGTGGTATTGCAAATTGTAACCACAGAGAAGCCTGCTCTGTTGAAGATGTCAATTCCACACTTTAATATACAGGTGGATTTGGCTGAGTATGGGCCTTGAAGGGCTTGATGGGTCATTAACAGAAGAAAGTTGCTGTGCTTGGCTGCAAGTGGATGAGCATCATATTATTTACTGGCACGAAGCTTTTATTGAACTATGTACACAGTTTTCTGACCCCGATTTTTATCAAAGCCTTGTTGGAGGATCATAGTCTCAAGTAGCTTCTCACCATCTCATTTCTGCCCAAAACATGAAGCACATTTGCCCATTATACGTGGAGGTATAGAGTATTGGGGGGGGGGGGGGGGGGGGTGTGGGGTGTGGGGCAACAGACATGGAAGATCAGACGATATAGGTTGACCAGGCACTTCTCTCCAATCTCTTAAGAAATACCGCCTGCTAATTGCATTAACATTCTAAAATAAATAAATTGGTGCCAAAGCCTGTTGAGAATACAAATGACATTCTAAAATAAATAAATTGGTGCCAAAGCCTGTTGAGAATACAAATGACGTTCCTATTTTTATGGCTTCTTTTTTTTTTTTTGTTCCCTCAATTGGACCCCTTACGTATTTAGGATAGTTATAGTAGTCTGTCTAGTGGGTTTAGCCTGGTGGGGTGGGTTTCTCTAATGGGTAGACTTCCGTCCCTTTTAATCTAAAATTGAATTGCCTGTTCATAATTTACCATCAAATGCCAAAAAATAATTTCATGTTGCAACAGCAACTAGAATCAACCCATAAATGACATAAAACACTTTATTAAAAGAAACAGTACATTAAGAGCAGTGAAACCAACATTGAACATTGGAGTTATCTAAGAGGAAGTGTTTGCCATCTTAAATGGAGAATCTCAGACAGCTACATGAACAAAATACAAACTACAGACAATTCACGCACAGCTTCTAAACTACGTTGATCCAAGTATCCTATCCCATGGAAATCATTATTACATTCAATAATGAAAATTTAATTTAAGTAGAAAGCTCACCAAGGAAGCTCATATCTTCGATTGCTTAGCAATCTTGAACCACTCAGTGTGGAAGGATCCAGGGATATCAGTTCTTTCATATGTATGGGCTCCAAAATAATCCCTTTGAGCTTGTACCAAATTAGCCGGAAGCCTTCCCCTCCTGTAAGTGTCAAAATAAGCCAGACTGGCTGACATTCCGGGAGTGCTTATACCAGAATTGATAGCAAGGCAGACAACCCTGCGCCAAGCAGACTGTCTATCAACAATCTCCTTTGCGAATTCTGGGTCAACAAGAAGGTTTGAGAGCTCTGGATTCCTATCATATGCCTTCTTGATTCGGTCCAAAAACACTGCACGAATTATGCAACCCCCCTTCCAAATCCTTGCAAGCTCTCCCAGTTTCAGACCCCATCCTTTCTCAATGCTCTTTGCACGTATCAGATTCATGCCCTGTGCATAGCTGCAGATTTTTGAAGCATAAAGAGCTTGCCTCACATCATCGATCAGCTTCTTCTTATCTACAACCTTTTCAGTCAAGATGTCACCGAAACCACCCTCTTTGAATACTTTTGCTGCTTCCACCCTTTCCTCCTTTAACCCACTAAGGAACCTTGCATCCAATGATGATGCAATTGTTGGAGCTGCAATGGATAGATCAGCAGCTTGTTGAACAGTCCACTTACCAGTACCCTTCATCCCTGTCTTGTCCAAAACCTTGTCTACTAAGTAGCCATCTCCCTTATCATCCTTGATTCCAAAAATATCTGCAGTGATCTCAATCAGAAAGCTGAGAAGTTCTCCCTTATTCCACTCTGAGAAAACCTTTTGCAGCTCATCATTTGAAAGCTTCCCCACTGATTTCAGTACATCATAAGCCTCTGCGATCAACTGCATATCACCATACTCAATCCCATTGTGAACCATCTTAACAAAATTACCAGAACCTCCTTTACCAATATATGTAACACAAGGGCCGCTGTCTGGGACTTGAGCCGCTACCTTGAGAAGGATGTCTTCAATGTGCTTGTATGCCTCAAATGACCCTCCAGGCATCAAAGAAGGCCCATTTCGGGCACCCTCTTCGCCACCTGAAACTCCCATTCCAAGGTAGAGCAGACCTAACTCAGCCATTGCTTTCTCTCTCCTCTCTGTGTTTTCGTACCACTCATTGCCACCATCGATAATGCAGTCGCCTTTCTCCATGTAGACAGACAATGTTTTGATGGTCTGGTCCACAGGAGCCCCAGCCTTCACAAGCATAATTATCACACGTGGTTTTTGAATTGAATTCACAAAGGATTCGGGGCCATGGAATCCAAATAGGGGAAGATTCCCTTCTTTTTTGGCTCGCTCAACAGTCTCATCAACTTTAGAGGTGGTCCGGTTATAGACAGAAATGGGGAAGCCTTTCTCTGCAATGTTGAGGGCAAGGTTTTGGCCCATGACAGCGAGACCAGCAAGTCCTATTCTGTTAAGGTTAGATGGGGGAGTAGCCATTTTTCTGTTGGGAGAACAAAATAAAAAGTGATTACCAGGAAGGAAGATGGCAATACTACTAGTAAAGCAGTTTTTTCCAGAAGCAGCTGGCAGAGCTACAGAAAGAAATAACCTAACTGTGACTAATTGCCCAAAATCTCAAGGAACTAGGATGAGAATATTCAATTAAATTTACCAAAATGGAAAATTAAAAATCAAAATATGCCCATACAGATCTCATGATTTCGTAATGGTGTGCTGCAAAAATATGCAATTATATGGAAATCATAAGGATCGCATGATTTTAACTTTAGTCGGTGAGCTTGAAATAGAAAATCAAAATTACAGCAGGCAGTTACAGAAATCAATAGGATTTTTGGACTGTGTCGTTCCCTTCATAATTGCACAAAGCAGATGAAATGGCTTAGATTGCCAGAACAAAGCAACACATGTCCAATTCTTTTCCAGAAGCAGACAGAGTATCAGCCAAAGCACTCCATCAGATTACAAAACCCCACAAAAGAAAATGCCTTGTCCTTTTTACGCTCGGCAAAGAAAACAAAAAAGATTCTACAGAAAACTGACAGAGGAGAAAAACCCAAGTATATGCATTTAACAGACAATATCTAAGCCAATCTTTCAAAGAAAAGACCAAACCTACAGACTTCAAATTCAAGAAAAATAAATTGATCAGTTCTTGTTGAACAAAATCTACCAAATGCAAAAGACAACTAACTTAAAAATGACAAAGAAGACCATTTTGGGTTGTTTTAAAAATATATAATTATGCACAGATAATTAGAAAGTCTATTATATGATATTGATCTATATATTCAACAGAAATCCTCAGAAGGAAATCTCAATTTCTTTTATCAGATGAAAAAAAAAAAAAAACCAACTCTCCCCTGAGGAATAACAAAATTATTATGGAGAAGATCTTATAGGCCAATGCTCAAACAAAAGTAAACACTGTGTCCTTGATCCACAAAGTTATATGAGGACCATGTAGAGGAGATCCAGACCTTCCATCAGGTGGGTCCCATTCCATTGAACAGTAGCTCACAAGGCACAAAGTTTATCAATCCTAATTCCTAAATCCAAACCATCCTACAGGTGCCCTACAAATGGATACTGTGGAAGAAAAACAGAAAAAATTTATCCAATCAGACTGTAAAAACTTTCAAATCAGTAATAATCTCTAAGCAATGGAGCCTTAGGTCAGGTTACATATGATGATGAATGGTGCAGATCTCTTCCTCAAAATCAACATGAGAGATTTTGAAGATTTCCAGTTGCATAGAAGATTAACACGAGAAATATACATCACCAAGAATCAAATCCACAATATCATTATTCTTATGGTTCTTCTACAAAAGAAGCAAAAAATAATCTACAAACGCCTTCATCCCAGATATGAAAAGGATTTGGAAACTATTAATCAAATAAAACCCAAAAGCTAAAAAACCAAAACAAACGCAATATACATCAGATTCCATTGAATGGAAACCCAAATCAGCAATTCTCAAATAGATACATGGATCAAAGCCACTACAAAAATAAAAGAGAGCATATTTATCTATCGGGTTTAGATCAAAACTCAAGGAAAAGAACATCCCAAACCTTAGGAAATCGAGATTCCAACCACAAAGCCAAACAAAAATCTACTGAATTCCACGAAAAATGGGATCTTAGAGTTACGAGGAAACGATCGTTCAATTGGGATTTAAAGAGCAACAAAAAGCGTCACAATTCAATGGTCTTGACTTGCCTGACGGAGCAGCGTTCCAACTACTTCCAGTAGGTCAAAAAAGGCCTGATCCTATGCTGGAGCCAAACCTGATTATCATAAGTGGGGTCAACGTATGATCGAAACCGTTCATTTTATGAGGACACGTGTTTATAGGAAGCCATAAGAATTTCAGTTCAATTTGAGTGATACGAACCGTTTGATTGATCATATATAAATACATGATCCATTTAATGGTTCCTGTGGTTTCAATTGCATATAATTAATCCAACGGTCCAAATCACTCTCGTATTTGAAAAAAAAGTCTTTTATCTCTCTCTGATATGAGTGATTTGATGATATTTTGATGGGCCACACACATGTGAATCCTGATCTAGGCTTGGAGTAGCCAACGTGGCAACGGAGGAGGGGTTATGATTTGAGAACGGAACGAGAGCATGTAGCCGCGGGCTACCTGAAAAGTTAGTCTAGGGATTAAGCATTCATATATTGGTTGGTGATCACAGCTGGGGTGGCACTACCTCACCTACCCTGCCCAATTTGGATCCATGGTCGGATGGGTTTAATGAATGGTTTGATATGGGTCGGGCCTGAACTCCCAAACTGTACTGTTGAATTCTTTTTGGGTCCTACTGTAGCTTAATAAGATTTTCTACCTTCAATTTTGCATGGGCCATTGATCCTAGCTTTCATGTTAATTGACTTGTGGGTTGTTATGCGGTCTGATTAAAACCTAATCCATTGTCAACGTAAAGAAATCATGGGCCCCACATCTACTCACACGTGGGCTGCAGGACAGGATAATTAATTAATTAATTCTCACTATCATCGTTTTTAAAACCACTCCCACACTTGGGCCAGGCTCGTGGAGAATGCAGGTTTACGTGGTATTTAGTACACAGGTCTGTCTCCTTTCACTTACAAACGTAAAGAATAATTACATTTTATTTAAGATGGGAGTAGGTGCATCTAACAATGACTGAATTAGTCAACGCCGATTTGGTGAGAGAGGTAGATAGGCATGGGATTTGGGCTTGGGTTGTTAAATTCCGTCCCGAAAATTGGATTGGCCTGTTAGAAGTTGTCCAATTTTGGTCCTAAATTAAATGGTTCTACATTTTTCTGTACGGGCCAGGCCTGGGCTTAGCCCGATCCTTGACATAAGCAAAAAATTCTCTAATTATTCCTATTATCACCAGACACCCAGTGTGAACCGGACTTTAAACCCGATATAAAAAGGCCAAAGTCTCTCTCTCTCTCTAAAACCATATCATTCAAATATCAATAATTTAAATAGGCACACAATCACAAAGTAACAGAGCTAAACATATGCTGGAAACTTGTGTGTCTTAGCCTAGCATCTTAGTTAAAGATTGTTGAACATTTTTCAGAATAGATTTGCCAAAATCAGCAGGAAATCCTAAGGTCTCCAAAACTCAATTTGTGCTTGTTGAGTTGAAACTCCAGATGATCTTATTAATCATTTATGAAACACAAAATAAACACCATTGATGTTCTAAATTAAGGCAACATTCAAATCAAATTTGTGTTCAGCCACGTCTTTCTTCTACCTGTTTAAATTCCACCAAACATGTTTTATGAAACTTGAATTTCATGTTGAGCAGCATTTGGTGGACTCCTTTCTACTATTAAGTGGTTCCAATATGCATTTCCACTGCTCCTATGTCTTCTAATTCGTGCATGAATTATTATAGCATGTGAATGGTTTTTCTAGTTATAGACCACCTCTCCAATTTATGATGAAATGACTTGTGTTTGTCTCCCCAATAATGCAAAAGATTGGAGATTTGGGTGCAAAAGCAATAGATGCAAAGAATAATTTATTGATTTACCTTGACTTTAGAATATGTATTTTATAAGAGGGGATGGCGAAGTTACAAAATTGCCCTTCTTAATTAGGCATTTTTTTTGTTAGTGAGGGGTAGTTTTAGTAATCTATAAAATAATTAGTATAATGATCTTGCAGTGGGCCGGGCCGGGCCTGAACGGGTTGGGCTGTTTTTGCCTAATCCCAGTTCCATTTTGGTTGGGCTTTAAAATTATTGTACAAGCCCAGCCCACTGGGCTCAAAAAATTTAAAAAGCCATGTATTTTTGGGCTTGGGACGGGCTAGGCTGGATACCCTTTTCAACGCGTACCATGTTTTTGCATCACTTTCGGGTTGCACTCGGCTCACACCTAGAGCTGATTGGTTCATACAAGGGGGGCCCAGATTTTGGTTCGAGTGGGTGGACTCAAAAGGGTGGTTGGATTTCAAGCCAAACCCAAGACTTTTATACGTGTTTTTGGGGCTTTTTCAGATGGAATAGGAGCAACTGCCTTCAAAATCATATATGGATTTACCTCTACAATAATGTGGAATGCAGACTTGTGTCAGGGGAATTTTTTTTTTCTTCTTCCTTGTTTCCTCTGTTGGCCTAAATAGTTGGAGCTCAATTAGATTGCTTAGAATCAATCATACATATTGGCCTTATAGCCAATATGATGATCTAAACCATTAGAACTAAACACTCTCACTTGTTTTGAGATATGAAAAAAATTCACTCAAAGGAGAGTTTCTTTAACTATAAAATCAAATATATGGTGGATAATATATAAAATATATAAATTTATTTTGAATGATTTAAATTTAAAATCAAATAATCAGTTATAGTCATATGATACAAAATAGATATTACTATATTGTTGATTAGATAATTCTATACGAAGAATACAGAATTGGAGTTTGAAGAAAATAAACAAAGAAAGAGTCGCCTCCCCGACCTACAAAAGTTGTAGAAAGATTTATTCAATCACATAATTTTGGCTTCTGAAATATGGTGTCCCGAGGCATATCCAAACCTAGCCTGAACTTAAAATTCTAGGCTCGTATCGAATTCAAGCTACACATGCCCTGTAAAAGTCAAATTCGAGCCCGCCCATTTAGTTGATCATACATTCATACTAGGCCAAACCCGGCGTCTTGTACGGGCTTTCTAGCAATTTCTAGGGCCGGCTCGGCCCATAAGCACCCATGTATAGATAATATGTCTAAGCCATATAGAATCCGAACTCCATGGATAAGAAAAGTGGCCCCACTAAATGCTTCCAACTCCATGCAATGCAATAATAGAGTATCCCAATCCAACTCCAATCTGTGGTCTCACAAACCACCGATCATTTTCCCCCAACAATCAACCATCTTCCCCCCCTCTCTCTCTCCTTGTGTCTTGTGAGCACCTCAAATAAAATCGCATTGCACCGCAAGAGAACGATGCTCATCCACCGCAGCATCATCTCTTCCTCTTCTCTCCTTCTAAAACCCATCTCTCTCCCTCCAAACCCCAAACCCCTAAAACCTAAAACCCTAACAATCTCCTCCTCCTTTTCCTTCTCTTCCACCAAACCCTCTCTCTCCATCTCCGACTCCGACCTCCTCTCCCGCGGCTTCGTCCTCCACAGCTCCGCCTCCTCCCTCAACGTCGACGACCTCAACACCGTCTTCGTCCGCGTCGGCTTCCCTCGTCGCGACCCGGCCAAGATCCGCAAGGCCCTCGACCACACACCCTCCCTACTCTGGATCGAGCACGCCAAGACCCGAAAACCCGTTGCCTTCGCACGTGCCACCGGCGACGGGGTCTTCAACGCCATCATCTGGGACGTCGTGGTGGACCCCTCCTATCAAGGGTTCGGACTGGGAAAGGCCGTGATGGAGAGGTTGATTCGGGAGCTTCTCGACCGTGGGATCTCCAACATCGCTCTCTACTCGGAGCCCAAGGTTCTCGGGTTTTATAGGCCGCTCGGGTTCTCTGCCGATCCGGATGGGATCCGGGGGATGGTGTATTCCATGAAGCAGCAACAGAGGAAAAGGAATTGAGGAAAAGAGTTTTCCTGGTTTTGGTAGGGAAAATGAATGGTTTCTTTTGTAATTTGTTCTACTTGATAATAATTCCTTATTTTCTATCGGCCGGTATTTATTTGGCTGTGGGGCCATGTGGGGCCCACGTGGGGAGCTTGGACCAATGCTGACAGATTGGTGGTGAAGGTGTAAAATGAAGGATCTACATCATCATCTTTTGTTTATTTTATTTTATTTTTTTTTTATTATTATTATTCTTGCTATGGGAGGGTTCCAAACTTTTGGGCTCGACTAATTCTTTTTCCTAAAAGAAAAGCCGAATAAACTCCCCTGTAGTGTAGTGTGTAGAAATGCTGTTTTGAATCTATAACCATCGGATACAAATCGTGGTCCTAAATCCACTAAGCTATCCTAACCTATCCGGTTAAAATTATCATCGTCATCATCTAGACATGCCTTAATGTAAAAATAATACTGACAAACTGGTGGTGTAAGTATAAATGGACGATCTACATCATCATCTAGAGATGCCTGAATGTTAAATTAACTTGGAGTTTGGAGCTAAATCTGTTAGATATGCCCGAAAGTCTGAACCATAAACTATAGTGTCAAGTTTCTACACATTGTTAATTAATCTAATAGAGCATATCATTGAAATTGCAATGAAATTTAGTCACAGCCTCATATGGATGGTGGTATGTCATACGGCTTTGGTCTAACAAAGGTAAGCCCACGTAGTTCAAATCAAGTAGTTAACTTAGTACCTGCTTGTTAGCTATCACTTGTTCCTCTTTTGTTCCTCTTTTGTTTGTAGTAATTGAATTCTCAGGAGTTTTAAGATTTATTATCTGAGGTCAAAATTCCATCTACATCTCTACCTTCGGTCTTGATCTATTTAATAATACTTTAGTGAAGTCATCTGACATCAATTCCCATACACAGAGATTGGCCCTCTGCCCTTTTTACATCTGTTTGTTGGTTAGGGATATGTGTGCATGGGAGAGTATATCAGTTTGAGTGTTGCATATAGCAAAGAAGGAAAATAATAAATAAACGAGCTCTTAAGGGCCCTTTCAAATGTATGCGTTTCTGTTAGGAATTCACCTTAGGTAGGAAATCATGGCAGAATGCAGCGGTTGTCCTTAGGATATCTAATTTCTCTGTTTGATTTAGATTTGAAGGTGAGAATTTGATAGGCTGAGCAACAAATAAAAGGTCAGTTTTCTTTAGTTAAAATGCTTTGAATTTTGGAATTCGAAATGCTCCTAAGTCCTAACCCAGCATTATAGAATTCTACTTCCCATAGACACTATTTGGGATTTTCCAAATTTCCCAAACAGGATATACCTAAATGCTTGCCACTAAACAAGCCTTGCAGACGTAAAGTAACTTTCATCGAGGGTAAAAGGATAGGTCTGAAACTTCTAGTAATCAAGCACCTGCAGCGCTCTTTGTGAAATTGTGTGGCTGGTGGGCCCGGTGGCGGACCTAAATGTCTTGTGTTAGCCCCCTCCAAAATTGAAAAAAGCGCATTAGACATTAATGGAAGTATGTACGGCCCCCACTTAAAATAACCCATAGCCCTCACCTCCCTTTCCTCAATTCAATAAATCCACTTTTCCGTTCTCTTTTTTCCTCTATCAAAAAACCCAAAAATAGGCTAACCCTTCGTCCCCGGCATTGGCTCACCCTCGCTATTCATCCCTTCAGAGTTATTAGATATTTTAGAGTTAGTTATGAATGTTTTCTTTAGGTCTTGGGAATTGACATGAATGAGATTACAATCATGTATTCCGTCCATTCAATGCACAATCATAGAATTAGCTCAAAATCCTAATTTGGAATTAGGGATCATTGAACACTTTATTATGCTTCTCAAATTATCATTTTCGCTTTTTATGGTGTAAATGAATACATTCAGTGGTTTAAATGTATTTGGATTAATATTTGAATACATTTCACAAATTCTCAAAATCCATTAAAATTTAAAAGATATGAAATTGAGTGTATTGGTGATTATCATTGATCTAAGAATGTTAATGATTTGGATAAAGAAATTGTGACCCACAAATGATTCGCAAATTGCTCTAATCTTCTGCAATTGGAATATGGGTTTTGAAAAACGAACCTTAAAACACTAGTACAAATGTTGAGGAATTTACCAGAAAAAATCATGAGGGAGGTCTTGTGCACCAAAAGGGCCTTTGTAGTTTTATGAAACAAAATTGGTCTTTCTGCCGATGTTTTTTCCCTTTTCAACTAGTGATAATATCATTGTTTAATATCTAAATTGAGCAACGATATCGTCACTCTTTTCAAGTGACTATCATGAGCCCCCCTCAAACGAAAATCCTGGGTCCGCCACCGAGTGGGTGGGCCTCCAAAGCCATTCAATAATCGTGCGAATGCAGAAAGAAAAATAAATTTTCATTTGTAGAGAAGGATAGCTATTGTGTAATTAATGTATTACATAATTTCAATGGACTTAAATATTGTTATGTCATAGCATATGACAAAGTATTGTCGTGTTAAAATATTATGTTAGCTATGACTTATGGCGATTTCTATAAATCTCAATATACCCCAAATTGATGCGCTTGACAATTTAAAAAGATAAATTTCACTAATAAGAAATGAAGAAATAAGGAAAAAAATTATTAATCTATTGTGAGACCCATTAATTTGTAGGGGAATGTTCTCCTACAAGCACACTGCATATTTTTTCGCATGTAGTCTAGCTTGTGGGGCCTACTAAGATGATGCTTATTAGTAGGGTGGGGTGCACATAAAGGTCTCCTTATGGATGCGGGGAAAAAATACACACACATATACACATAAAGTAAAAGAATCTCAGCCCAATCAAATCATCCTAGCCCTTTATTTAATAACCATAAAGTTTAGCGATTTTTTAACCATAGTCTTTTTTTTTTTTGGGTGAGATTCAATCTAAAAGTGAACAAAATGTTTGATGAGAGCGAAATTGGATCCGGTGTTTGATCATGAGCGGCTAAGAGTGTGAAAAAGGTCTGATCAAAAGTGGGCTCTACAAAGTTGGATTTCATATACTATTGCACGTAGGAAAATATTTTTCTTTATTATCAATCACAACAGAGTCATCTAACGCTATAATTAAAATGTAAGCAATAATTGTAATCACAAAACTACCTATCTAATATTTTCAATTGTGGTATATATGTTTTTTTTTTTTCTTTTTTTTTACAAAATCAATTGTTATATTATTCAATTGATATTTTAAATCACAATTGACATATCAAACAACTCTTATCAAGATGGAATGAACTTTTAGCACTTGTAAGAATGATAGAATCCATGATCCATTAACTACAATGAGAACCACCATCTCCAATGTTACAAAATCAGTGAACCCCAATGTTAAAAACTCATGAGCCCCACTATTTGGACGGTGTAGATTGATACACAAAATCACATATGCATGTGGATAAAGTAATCAAGAGTGTTGAAAGTTTTAGACGTGGGAACAAGGGAACCAAGTCCATCCTTTTCATCTCCCCATGCGCCATCCATCCTCCCCTCCCTCACGTTCAAGACAAGACTGAGAAAGGAAAAGAGAGAAAGACCAGAAGAAGAAGGAAGAAGAAAGAAGTCTAAGTCCTTGGAAATGTCGAAGCTTCATCTTCTCCCTTCCCATTTCAATGCCCTGAAAAATCCCCGAACTCTCTCAACATTTCCACGGAAATCTCCATTCCCCAAACAGCTCCAGAGCTTTCCCTCCCTCTCCAGTTCCAATCGCATGAGGACCCTCTGCTCAACCGCAAAGGAAAAGGAGAACACCAAGAAAAACAAGAAGGACCCATCTACTAAGCCCCCATGGCCTGTGGAAGAGAACGAGAATTCGAGGCCCAAAGTCGAGTATCCGAGCGGGGAATTCGAATTCAAAGAAATTACCGGGTGGAATAACTTCATCGTGAAGCTCCGGATGCTCTTTGCTCTTCCGTGGGAGCGCGTTCGCAAGGGAAGCGTCCTTTCTATGAAATTGCGCGGCCAGGTTCGAGATCTTCACACCCTTTTTGTGGTTCCTTGTAATTTGAGGTCAAGATTCGACATTGCTGTTGTGCATTGTATTATTGGTGGACTCTCTGTGTCTGAGTTGCAGTACAAACTTTTCTTGAAAGAGAAGTGAATTGTATGGTAATTGCTGAATTGGGGTGCTTATTTAGATACAATTGGGAATGGTACTTACTTGTTTGGGATCAAAGGATTAGTTCAGTTCAAGTGTGGCTTTTTAAGTTCTAACAAGAGTAGAAATGCTATTTAAAAAAGAAAAAAAGCTAATAATAATAAGAGTAGAAATGCTGGAATTTGTAAGATTGGAACTCATGGTAAAATGGGTTCTAATGAAGGAATATTAAAAAGGTGAGTTTGAAGGATATACCATGGAGATGTGGATGGGACCTTGACTTTCCTAGATTGATTTTATGGGGTGATGGATGGGTATTCATTTTCCACCTCCTCTTGATTCATTTTCTATTAAAGGGGGAGCTTATTTGATGGTTATTTTTTGAATATTCACCTTAATTTTTTAGTTTTTAACCACTTTTAGGAATTCATTTCTTATAATTCATAAGAATTCAATACCATGCAAACAAATGAGCCCTAAGGTGTCGTTTGTTTGCACTCATTTACATATATATAAATAATTCACACGTGTAAGAGTCACGCTTCATCACATTTTTTTGCACTCATATTTGCATGTGATATGCAAATGAGGTGTGAAAATGGTATAAATAAAGCTATTTTCATACCTCAATAGGTGCGAGAACAGCTCCCACTTGCAAAAGGCTACAGCAACTTTTATAATTATCCATTCCTGTGGGTCCCATATCTGGAATCCAGGCCGTCAATTTGTTAATTGAACTAATGGACCCCAAGTCCTTTAAGCTGGTTATTTTAGATTTTCATAGATTTTGAGTAATCCCAAACTATAGATCTAATTTTTTTGCACTTTTGTGGGCTTCCAATTCATGATTCAAATTGTACAATATTCTCATATTAATGTTCAGCATCAAGAAGTTTAGTTTCATCTCTTAAATCTGTAACGACCGGGAATCCAAGGCCCTTTGAATTCCGTGCGAGACTCGTAAGCATCACACACATAGGTTAAATCAAAGATCACATAAAGATTCAGGCATTTACCAGCTTAAACCAACTTGTATTAAAAATCTAAATCTAATAAACAAATGTAATTTCATCAAGACACATATTTGGGGAATTCTACTCACCATAAAATAGAGGAAGATACACAAGAACAAGGCCAGAAATTCAGAACCATACAATTAGATTAGAATCTCTACTCACCTGCTATGGCTGACTAGAACTGGTTCTTACTCCTCCTAATTTCTTCAAGGCTATAATACTAAACTAGGCTTTGGGTTGATGGAAAAGAAAGTGGAAAAGAGAGAGAATGGCTTGAGAGAGGCTTGGTTGGGTTGATCAATATATATAGAAGCTAAAGTTAGAATCCTTCCCAAAGTCCTCTTTCTAATTTTATTATTTCCTTCTCACATGCCAATCCTATTCCTAACATTACTAGGAGTCTATGGTATAACCAATACAAGTCCCATTCGAATTCCTCCATCAAACTATGGGTCCCAAAAATCAAGAAAATTAAATATAAAATATCAGAAAATAATCTAGTCCTTATACTGGGCTCAGGCCCTCAGGGTATTACAAAATCTCCATGAATTTTGACAAATTTGTGAAAAGTCCAAAACATCCGAACACATCTAAAACCATTGGATGTACTCTTTTACTCATGTGAAAATGGTGATTTTGAAAAATGTGGTGATGTGTTTTATGTGTGACATTTGGATATTTAAAATCAATTTTCCTACCCCATGCGTAAAGGGCAAATGACCCCTAAATGTTTACCTGTGTATGTTAATTTCAATGATATGTAGATATTAAGATTTTAGGTAGTAGATTATCATCCTAAAATTAAGGTTTTTTTTTCTTCTTCTTTTATTTTAGATCTCTGATCAGTTCCAAAGCCGCTTCTCTTCGGGGATATCTCTACCTCAAATATGCGAAAATTTTGTGAAAGCAACGTATGATCCTCGCATTTCTGGCATATATCTTCAGATAGAACCCCTAAATTGTGGATGGGGTAAAGTTGAAGAGATTCGAAGGCATATATTGAATTTCAAGAAGTCAGGTAATTTGTTTATTTTCTTAATTTTAGTTGGCTTGATCATTTTATATTTGAAAAATAAATAAACTCTGAACATATGTTTTTCTTTGAGTTTTTTAAATGAAGACTCTTTCTGTGGCAGCATTATACCTTTTGCCAAAACTGGCTTGCGATTATTACCTGAGAGACATAATGGTTTTTGACTTCACTGTCACCGGTTGGGGTTAAAACTTAAAAGCAAAACTGAGAAATCTCTTGGGGTTAAAATATGTCCAGAAGTAGGACAATCACTGTTACATTTTGTTGAAACTGTAATCTTAGTGTAAAACTCCTTTTATTTGAGATATTTTTTGGATTTTTCCACTTTGTACATTCTTTAGACAGGAATGGTGGATATGATGGAACTGCCAATTGACTTTCTCATTGATGTTATTTCCTTTCTCTACATCCTTGGCTGATATTTACCTGTGTTGGAAAGAGATGAAATTATACCCTCAACATTGTTCTGAAAATCGAAATCATATTGCAAATTGTTCCTGAGGTCAACTTAATTAAATTGAAAATTGTATGAATTTTTATCTATTTTTCTTTTGTAAAAAATAAAAAATACTGAAAGGTTTAAAAATAAGAAAAATATTAGCTACTCATAGTCCATCCATTAGCAGCATCAATAAAGTGACAAAAATATATATATTTATGATATGTGGATGAATAGTTGAATATGTTTAAGATGTCAACATTATTAGGAAAAGTAAATGAGTTGTAGTTTTCTTGTTGATTTTTTTTTTTAAAGTGATGTCTTTTTGATTTTGTCTCGTTGATTTTGTAAGGATGTGTGCATGAAGTTAAAGAAGTGAATCATGGAAAGAAAGTCGGGTGAAACCCAGATCTATTGTTCAATGATCCAGTCACACCCCTATTCCATGTTTCTTTATATTTTTTTCCGTTTTGAATAGTAAAAATTGTATTATAATGATGAAGCCTACTCCTTGTTTCTTTTTTTTTTTTTTTTATTGGTAACAATAACATTTTATTAAAAAGGAGAAAAGTACAACACATATTAGACTAAATTGAAAAAGCATGGCTAATGGGTGTGTTGGGAAGTCCCACATCCCACATCGCCTAAGTAATAGGCTTGAAATGTCTTAATATACCTGTATGGGCCTTCCACCTATCAGCTTAAGCTTTTGAGTTCGTATACGGTTTCTTACATGGTATCAGAGAGGGTTCCGATCCCGTTGTTCTTGTGTAGCCCACGTGACAGGCCCGTTCATGAAATCTATTGGGCTTGCACGTGAGGGGGAGTGTTGGGAAGTCCTACATCCTACATCGCCTAAGTAATAGGCTTGACATGTCTTAATATACCTGTATGAGCCTTCCACCTATCAGCTTAAGCTTTTGAGTTGGTATATGGTTTCTTACAGGGTGAACCGGTATAGGAGATATATACCAGACTCCAATCACCACTACACTACACACGGGCACTTAGATTATAAGAACGATCTACCCCTTGCTTGGCTAAACAATTTGCTATTCCATTTGCAAATCTACACACATGCTGAAACAATACTTGCAACCCAGATATTAGAGAACTAATCTCGTTGAATAAAAATGGCATTTTCCATAGACCTCTAAAAGACTTCATCCAATATATGACATTAGCTGAGTCACTTTCCACAATGAGTTATTGGTGATGAGAGGAACGATAAATGTAGAGAGCTTCCAATATAGCCAAAACTTTTGCTTCATTAGAACCTTTGATCCCAACATGTTTAGAAAACATGTACATAATCTCCCTTTTATGATTTCTTAGAACACCTTCGATGCCAACCAAGCCTGATTTTCCTTTTACAGCTCCATCCACGTCGAACTTTAGTACTCTTGTCGGTGGAAAGCGCCAAGAGACTTTCCTTTTCTTCTTAAGGACCTCAAGCTTCCCAACTTTGCACGATGTTGTCAATCTTAAGGTTTGAGAATTCCTTTCTAACACATGCCCATTTGGCGATCCTCAAAATCATAGATGATAGTAAAACCTCTCATGAAGATTATTTTCTATTAAAAATTATGTCATTTCTCTCCTTCCAAATTGGCCAAAGAATGAAAACAGGAGTGATCCTCCATAAAAACCTACAATTTCCAACCAACGGAGACCCCTTCCAAGCTTCAAACAACATGCCTAGTGAACCTGGAAAATACCTGTATAATCTCCTCTGAACCTCCCACCCCCATCAAGGAACTTTTCAATAGATTTATCTTCAATCCTGAAACTATCTAAAAACATCTTAAAATCTGCTTCAAGTTTGCAACTTCCTCCCATCTTGTAATATTAAAAAGAATTTTGTCTTCTGCAAATTGAAGATGAGTAACCACTTCTCCCCTCTTGCGATCTTCAAAGCCACCGATTAAACCAATGCCTTTTGCTTTCTTAAGAAGAGCTCCCATAGCTTTTGCCACAATAGTGACAAGGAAGGGGGATAACGGATCACCCTGTCTAAGTCCTCTTGAAGCCCAAAAAAGCGAGTAGGCAAACCATTCACTAGAACTGAGAACAATGAGGAAGAAATGCACTCTTTGATCCACCCTCTCCACCTATCACGAAATCCAAGTCTGCCCAGCATATAATCAAAAAAGTTCCAGTCCACATGAGCATTAGACTTTTCCAAATAAATTTTAAAAATGGCTGCTTCCTTCTTTTTTTTTTCTCCTCCTTGAGTCTATGAGTTCATTACCAACTAGGATGCCATCTAGAATTTTCCATTTAAGAACAAAAGCCCCTTGAGAAGGGCTTATGATTAAAGGTAAACTCTTCTCAATCTGTTAGCCAATAGCTTTGACAACAATTTGTAGATGCATCCCGCCAGGCTAATGGGTCTGAAATCCTTCAACGCCACAGGATTAGGAACTTTTGGAATAAGGCACAACAAGGTAGCATTGAGCTCTCTGTTCAACTTCCCCCTTTGATAAAATTCGGATAACTACTCTTTGTTTCTCTCTCACACCTCCGCAAAGTTCCATAAATTTTTGTCTTAAGAGGTTTCCTTAAGCACTAGATCACCTCTTAAAAAAGATAGAAAAATGACTAAAAGTAGCCATTATTCACCTCAGATGAATCATTGATTTGTGAGATTTGATAACTTAGGTATTGAATTGTAGAATTCAAACGTAAATCTTAGACTTACATATAAATTGCATTATTTGTATAGATACGGATTTTCTTCCCTAGGATTCAATACATAGGATCTGTATTCAGAATTTTAGGATTAAATCACCAATAGCCTCAATCAATATAATCTGGTGCACATGATCATCCAAAGAAGCCTGGTTTGCAAGGCTCACTTGGCCAACCTATGATCAATTGTATTCCCTCTTTCTGACTATATCTCATCCAACTTTGCTGAGCATTGGTTTGATCATGCAGAAAACACAAAATATGCATTTCATCTAAGGGATAAAGATTGTGTAACTTTGAGGCTCTTTAAATAAGGGTTCAATGACTAAACGTGAACCAATTTTGCATAGGCAATAAATATTAGACCTTTCTATCACATCCTTCCCCTTTCATTGTCCTGTATCCAAGTGGGGCCCACAGACAGGGCTACAATTTGCAGAATCATAGCCTGGACATTCTGGATAAAAACTCATCTGCTATAACATCCATTGCATTTCAACATGCTGCAAAATCCTAGTGGAGCCCACTCGCAATCATGCCGGTTTATGAGGGTAGGAGGATGCCTCTCCCAATTGTGGATGAATATGATTTAAACCAAATAAAAATGATTGTAGCTATATGATCAGTGTCCTATGAAGACAGACAGACAGATTGATGTTGCAAGATGGGGCACTAGTTTTTTTTTATTTTACTTATCACCATTTCTTTTATTTTTGCAACATGTCATTGATGTTATTATTTGTTTTCTTGGAAACCATTATATATGAATTCTACCAATTGTATTGTTGCAGGTAAGTTCATTGTAGGCTATGTTCCTATTTGTGAAGAGAAAGAGTATTACCTTGGTTGTGCTTGTGGAGAGCTTTACATCCCACCCAGTGCATATGTTGGTTTGTATGGTTTCACAGTTGAAGCATCTTTCTTAGGGGGTAAGCTGATTTTCTTTACTTTTCCAACAGTTGATGATAAAATTGAGAAAAGCAGCTGTTAATTAGGAGCCCAGGAATCATCTATTTATTTTTAAGTTTCCTACTTGTATCTTTTTTTTTTCTTTTTTCTTTTCCAAAGATACATATGCCTTATTTTTGGTAAGCAATACATATGCATTTATTAATGTTCCTTATCACATCATTTTCTATATATCATCACAATCTGAATATCATTGTTGTTATCAATACACCTACGAGCTAACTTCTGGAGAGTTAAATTGAGTAACTAGCAAATGGGATTTTCCAGTGTTGTTGAATGTATAAGGCTTCAATGACAATGACAATGGGATGGATTCATTTTAAGTGGATTATAGTGTGTTTTGTGATGACCTACTTCAGATCATTGTTCTATCATTTTTGATATTGCAAGGGAAACTCGTATAGGTGAACGAAAAGGACTTTTTTTACCCTACTTTATGAACTTCAGATCATTGTTCTATCAATTTTGATATTGCAAGGGAAACTCCTATAGGTGAACGGAAATGACTTTTTCCCCCTACTTTACAAGAGACTCGCACTGACACTCCCTTCCACACCACATGATGTCCCTAAACAGCTAAGCAATAACTGAGGACGAAGCTTGGCCATGAAAAGGAAATTGAAACTTTGCCAAATGATGAAAGATTTCTGCTTTCCTTATTCTAGAAGAATTCAAGAGGAAGTCTATTCAAGAAGAAATCCTATGGCCACAAAGGTCATGAAATAGATGGCTGGATGGAGAAAAACATACTAAGCTTTTCTATGGAATTGCTAGTGCTCTCAGAGAATAAATAAGATTTTAGTTGTAGAAAGGTAGAGGAGTTTGTAGGAAGACTATGCTGACATTGTATATAAATTGTGGGTTTTAATAAAGAGTTGCTTCTGAGACCATCATTGTAGGATTTTCATTTAATATTTGATGTCAATAGATGTAATAATCGTTGGAGGCACCCTTTATTGAGGAGGAATTGGCAATATTGTTATTTATCTTGCTAGTGATTGTGCCTCTGGTCCACGTTGGTATCCTATGTCTATCATTGGAGAGTTTAGAGTTGGTTAAGTGTGATCTGAATATTTTGCAATTTTCATGCTGTATGGAGCTTGTTTGAAGAGATTGATGCTCTTCTACTGTTTCTGATACTGAAGGATAGGTAGGGTTTATAAGACTTGATTCTGGCTTATTGTTTGCAGTGATCTCTTTAGTCCATTTTATCTTATGAACAAGGTGCTTTTGTTGATGACCAAGAAATACTGGACAGTGTTCTTACTGCTCACAAGTTTCTTGACTTGTACGCAAAGAAAGAAGGCCGAGAATGGTTTGCAAGGTTGATTTTGAGAAAGCCTGTATGTGACATCGGCATTTTCTAGAGAAGTGACATTCTTGGATAGGAGTGTTTTTCTCCTAAGCCTGGTTTTATGTGATGGTTATTTATTTTGAATGGTTTTCTTTAATGTTAACTGATTTCAGAGTTTTTGTAGACTCTGCCAGGTGATCTATTCACCTCCTCTATTTCTGATAGTTGTTAAGGCTTTACATCATATGCTTCAAAAGCTGAGGATATCTTTTTGCTACATTGGGGATTTGAACACACACACACATACTCACACTCATGTCCCAAACCAGCCGAGCAACAGCTGGACCTAAGATATTAGAGTTATTACTGACTTCAGGATTGAGAAATCGATTTTTGATATAACTCTTCTCCAATATGTTGCTGAAACTATTTTGTAATACCATTCAATTTGGCAGCAAGTTGTGAATGAGAGGTGATTTTTTTTACCCCAGTTTTCATTGCTTTTGAGGCTGAAAATAAACTATGAAAAATGTGCACTTATGGGTGTGCAAATGGTGATTTATCCTGTTGAATATTTTATGGTATGTTTGGGTGCTATTGACAATTATTACTAGATTTTGAACCCAAAAAGAAAAACACTTGTGATTGAATTCCTCTTTTATGAGGACCTGCCTTTATATTCTCTTTTGTGTGTGATGATAATCCTTTTTTAAAAACTTTCCTAATCTTTTAGTCCTCATCTCTAGCTACAAAGCAACCTATATGGAGATCGTTTTCATAAAATGCCCATTTGGGGGATATAATTACCACTGTGGTCCTGCTGGTATAGTGGCTTGTAGCACTGCAGTTATATAGTACTTCTCAGTACAATTTTCAGACTGCTCCTCAAACCTTATCAATATTCTAAAGATAAATTGGTTCAATTACATGTCATTGCATTTGAAAAGATATCCTTGATTTGGAGATTTGAATGCATGATGATATTCTTGCCATCTTCTTCACTGATATTCTAACAATTAATTTCTTTATGCTTCGTCCACTCATGGTAGGCAAGATTGGCCACAAATTAATTAATGCTCATTATTTTCGTTAAGAAGTGGAGTGGAATGTTGTTGAGGAATTTGGAAGTAGAAAGAAGCCCTTGTAGACATATATGATTTTCAAACTAGAAGAGAAACGTAACCCCAGTGGCAGAGGGGCCCCCTATGTAAAATAAAAAAAAATTGAGGGGGGCAAATGTTAAAGAACAAAGAAATTTTAAAATAATTTTGGGGGACCATGGTCACCCTCCTGCCTCCCTGGGTTCCCCCTTTGCATATAACACTATTTGGCTTTTGTGGACAATTAAGTAAGATACTCTATTTTTTTTAATGCTTTTTCCCTCATTTCCAAGAAATCAATGTGTCCTCGAGAAGCATACACCATTTGTTTTTTTTTTTTTTTTTTTAATGACGTGGGTATCCCTGAGGTCTCTGACCCAACATGACCAATCCCCCGGATGGTGCCCACTAAACTCACACAAACGCACACCGAGCAAATCTAAGGCGGGTTTCGAACACAAGACATGGGGAGCGAACCCATGCCTTGTGCCATTCCACCAATTCCCAGGTGGGTACATACACCATTTGGTTGTTGATTTTCATGTATTAATGTATCTTAGCTGAATCAACGTTCTCCTATGATGATAAAACTAGATCCTTATTTGTAGGAAGAAACAACCATACTCTGGAGTCTCCCTGAGAATGGATAATGGCAAGTACTGCAATCATATGAAACTGTCGCAGATTGATCATAAACTAACTAACCATATAGGAAATCCAGTCTATCAGAATTACGGTCATAGGAAACTGTGCGTATTGGTAAGATATACGGTCTATCATTGTGAGATGGGAGTCCGCGGTGACATGCTTACATTTAGGAACAAGATGCGTCTCCAACTTTTTTTAGTGTGGTCAGAGGAGGAAGATGGACAAAGCAAAACACATCCAAATCAAAGGCTACTCTTCATTACGATGACAGTTCTTTCTATAGAGGAACACCCCCTCTGCAGCCCACAAAAAAAGTCCATTATCAAACTGAAAGTATTTTTATTTTCAGAAAAAAAAGGTTACAGATAAACTAATATTAAAAATCCAGTAAAAGATTACACATCTGAGCAAACAAACAAACAAACAAAGGAAAAATCATATAAAAATTGCATCTGGGCCAGAGAAAAATCATAAATATGAAATCATGAAATATCTTTCAAGCCCTTGATTTTAACCAACAATTAAAATTAAAAGAGAGAGAAGGAAGGAAAAGGAAAGGAAAGAAACAAGTCCTTGTCCAATTTCATATAAGAATGGAAGAGGAAAACTCCGAACCAAATGAGACTTATTTTATTTCATCTTATGCTAGGATTAGAAACAACATCCTTTCTAATCTTTAGGGTTTAATTCCAAAAAATGATATTAGCATAAGAATTTTTTTTCTTTTATAAAACAATGAAAACATTAAATTATCAAATCGCCCCACAGAAAGTCACAAAATCAAAATGCAGGAACCAATATTTACTTGTCAAGCAGGTTAGTCCCGGACTTTTTATGCTCTTATTACCTTTTTTAATTCTCACCATATTGTTCCATGAGAATGGGTAATCTGCCCTCCTTTGCATTATAAACATAGGAAATAAATTTTAATAGGTTAGTATTGTGGAGTTTTGATGACATTAACAAAATGACAAATTCACTTTTGCACTAGTGTAAACTTAACTACAATTTTTTTAATACTATTGGTATTTTCGCTTGCTCAAATGGCTCACATATTAACAAGTATATACTAAATGGTTTGTACTTTGCAGGTGTTTTTGAGAAAATAGGAATTGAACCGCAAGTAGAACGCATTGGTAAATATAAAAGTGCCGGAGATCAACTTTCACAAAAAAGCATCTCAAAAGAAAATTTTGTGATGCTGACTTCGATCCTTGAGAACATTTACGGAAATTGGTTGGATACGGTTTCTTCTTACCAAGGTGTATGATGCAGCTTTTCTACAATTCCTGAAGAACTTCATAATTGTTTTCTTCAAATCCTGAATTTACATTTTTTCAGGGAAGAGGCATGATGAGATTGAGAACTTCATTAATGAAGGAGTTTACAAAGTCGAACGGTTGAAAGAAGAAGGTTGGATAACAGATATTCATTATGATGACGAGGTACCATTTCCATTTAAGTTGATTGAAATGTGACGATATGGTGATTCTGTAAATCTGACGATCAATATTTTTAGCGTTGCCAAAGATTATAATGCGTGAAAGAACGTTGGATAACAGATATTCATGATGATGACAAGGTACCCTTTAAGTTCAAAAAAATATTTTTGGATCAACTTAAAAAAATAATTTTGTTTGGCAACAAGATTCCCTTTATGAAGCAAGCATGCAACAAAGAAGAAAAACTGTATGGAAAACTATATACTATACACAAATAAAACATTCCAAAATAAAAGGCATATCAACTGCTCACCCCCTAAAAACTAAAAACAAAGACTCCTATCAAGAGGAAACATTAGTTTTTTGGTCACTTCATCATGGTCCTCATATTGTATTCGCTCCAATTTTTATTTTTTTTGAATGGTTGTATTCGCTCCACTTTTCGCAAGTAATTTTCTGAAATGAGAGAGTACCTTTGTTTGCTGGGCAGTGGGCACTCATATTTGTGTGTATAGGACCATATAAGGTATTCGCTATCATTGATTTCATGATTATTGCTTTGTATGGGGGACTTCCTTAAAATTCTTCCAAATTAGATGATCCTACCCTTTGACCGGGAAACTACAGTAAAAATTAAGGAAATAATACAGTAATGGTCCACTGAAGAACTAAAACAGTACAGTGATCATCCACCATAGAACTAAGCCCTTGATTTTCCTAACGGGCCCCACATGTATAATATTAAGGGATTTGGGCATATGTTAGATGGTTTAGTTCTATATATAATAATAATAAAAATAATTTAATGGCCATTGTAAATCGTAAGAATTTCAACCACATTTAGAGCTTGAGATGATCACAAGTGGACGAGAATGGAGGATTTCATTGGGTTGCTAAGAATAAGATACACTCTTCCATACGCACAAGGGCAAGTCGTTGACTAAAGTTGAATGAGATTGGTTCGAATTGAATAAAGTTGAAATGGATCTTACCATGTCCTCTCTTTTTTAAGCTGAATATTGATGGAAGTTTATTGGGTAGTTCTTGAATGTTGGATAGGAGTCCCTACAATTAATAGGGTTGTCCTAGGAGGGATGGCAATGGATCCCATCTACCTTACTTCTAAACAGACTCGAACTGGAATAAATGGGTTTGGCCTTATTTTGGGCCAATTTTCTAATTTGGTGGACCCATCAGTAAAATTGACAGTCTGGGTCCATTCAGACCAAATTGAAATGACTGTATGATTTCATATTTAATAGGGCTTGGGCCAGCCTTTCTGGATAAAAAGATGAACAAGGATGACAATGGACTGCTTTTTACCTCACTAGCTGCAGGAAACCAGAAAATCTGGTTATGGGCTTGATATTGAGCCCTTTTTCAATCAGGTCAACTCATGGATCCATTGGGTGATTGGATTGGGTGCAGAACCTTGAAACTTAAATCAATACTCAGTTCAGGTCAACCACCCAAATTTATCCATCATCCCAAGAATATTTTTTGAATCACTTTACAAACCTGCTCATTGCTGAAGGTCATGCAATAATGTGCACTTTGTCAAAATCAAAGCAACTGCGAGACCTTTGCTTTATTATAACAATATTTTATTATTATTAGCAGTAGTTTTATTGTTTACTACTGGTGTAATCAAATCATCCAACCTAGACTTTTATTGTTTAATGGAATTATAACCTTGACTTGCAATGTTTGCATCGAGTTGACCGAAGATTCGGATGCTCTTCTCTAAGCCGGTGTTCAAGGATCCTTTTCCAATGGGAGATTGATTAAAGTGCAGCTAATAGGATCGAAGATTTAAGTCGACCAAACTGCTTGAAGCAGGCATTTAATTTTTGCAAGAGACTACAGATGGTTTTTGTATACAACGTATCTGTGAGAATCTTCCCTTTCGTACAAGATGTTTAGGCGACATAGCAGGGTGAAGGGCTGGGTTCTGGGGGCAAATCATGTTTTGCCTTTGTAAGATGAGTGTTAAGTCTTTTAATGCTGGTAGAGGCCTGAATGGATCTTACCTAAGGTGTAAAAGGCTTGTTGTAAAGAAAGCTGACTTTGGTTGATCCAGAAAAGCCTGAAGGCATTAAAGAACTAAAGAGACACCGATATAACTGGTGGAACTGAATGGTGGTAGTTCAGATGATGCAACTAACTGGAAGGTCTAGGTCCACGCTGACATGTTGAAAAAAATGAGAAACAAATCGCAATGGATAAAGTGGAATGAAAAATAGCACGTGAAAATCAGAAGGTATGAGCCGTCAGATCAGTGATGTCGTATATGTGATGCTGGAGGATATGATACTGCTCACCCATTGTATAGTATTGGTGGGGCTGGGGCCATGGTAGGAATATTGGAAAGCAAGTGATTGAAGCAAAGTGGAGAGAGATTGGGATTAGTGAGGGTGGGGAAAGTTAGCTAACTGGGAGATCAATTAGTGTTGTCGAATCTGATAATGAACCACAACCAAGAAAGACTTTTTGGGTGTAGGTCGACATTTGGGGGATAGTGTTTACATCACTGGAAAGATAGAATAAAAAATGATTGCATTCAGGAGCATATATGGATAGCATCAATAGGTGATATATTAAGAGACTCGTTTGAGATGGTTGGAACATGTCCAATGTAGGCCAACAATGGTGACGGTGAGGAAAAGTTTCTCTATGCAAGTTGATGGCCTCTCATGGAAAGAGGTAGGCTAAAGAGTGTTGGAAAAAAACTAGGAGTATTCGAAAGTATCTCCACTGTAGCGGAAATACTTTTCAATACTCCCCCTTGGGTGGAACCCCCCCTTTTTCAACAAAGAGGATGTGGATCGAAATTGTAAGGAGAGATCTGAAGAAGTGCAACCTATTCGAGGATTTGGCCTAGGATTTACTTGAATGGCGAAACAAAATTCACGTAGTTGACCCAACATAGTTGGAACAAGACTTTTTTGATGTGGTGATCAACAAATAGGTCAAATGCTTATCGCTGCAACCGATACATATTGTTTTGCCAAATTGCAATTGATATTTTGATTCTTAGTTCCATCTGATTCAATATTTTAACATTAGTATTATACTCTTTTTTTTAGTATTAATGAAGTATTTCTTGCGACCGATAAAAAGTACCTTGAGGATTTTTTTTACTTTTATAAAGAGGTCACCATTTAGCTTGTTCTCTTGCTATGGATTGTGTTTTGAAACAGCTACTCTCATGTTTCTTTAATTGCTTTTCTTAATTACTTAGTTTAGCAGTAGTAGGAAATATGTAGTTATCACTATTAAGTATGTCATGCCTTGATATATTTGTAATGGTTTTCATTTATTATGTAAACAATGCAGGTAATATCAATGCTAAAAGAGAGATTAGGACAAAAGGATAAAAATCTCCGTACGGTTGATTACAGGTAATCAGAAATTTTCAAGATCATGAGAACCTCAGTAGCATTGCATTAATTGAATCCTTTTTCCTTTTAGTGTTGCAAGAATTTGTTAGCTTTACATTTTGCTCTTCAAAATGGAAGCAAAATCTTCATAGTCATGCTGAACCCATCCCTTTCTGGAATGGTTACTCTATCCTGGTAATAGTAACACATGCATAAGGATGAAGGTTTTAAATTGCTGTTCTTCATGCTAGTTCAGACCAGGACGAGTTGTGCTGCCTATGCCAATGCTTGTACTAGCATGCCTGTCTTAAATATTCATAAAATATTTTAAAAGAATCAGGAAAAGTAAAGAAAAATAATAGGAAAAGGCTAAAGGTATGTAATTTGATGATTTAATTGTGCCTTAGGGGTGTCCTAATTTTTGGATTCACCCCTTCCTCTCTCTCACTCTCTCTCACATCTGGATCATCCGGATCGGGATTTCGCCTTGAAAGGTACAATTTTTCAGAACAATGTCAAGAGAATTGTTAGTGAAGCTAAGTTTAAGCCTGTGGCAATTGAGTTAAAAAAGGGGGAGAAGTGGATTTATAAGCTTGCCAAAGTCAGAGAAAGGACAACTGGGGTTTTTGAACGGATTGGGTGCATTAAAGGCAAAGATGATAGGGTTTTGCTTAAAGAGAGGCCATAAATAGATGGAAGGCGCACATTTTAAAAGACCTTTTAAATACACCGTATGCATTGAAGTAAAGGATAATGATGGAACAAATCAACAGTGATGAATGAAAAGTCTAGTAGACATAAATTGATCTCTGCTTAAGCTAAATTGAGAAAAATATAGCTTTGGGTTTGGATGACATACCTATAGATGCTTGGTTTCCCTTGGACAAAATTAGGATTGATTGGTTAACCAGATTGTTCTACAATATTCTGAGTACAAAAATGCCCGATGATGAAGGGAGAAAGAGTATAGTGGTTCCTTTCTTTGGAGTATAGTGGTTCCTTTCTTTAAGAAGAAATAAGATAATTAGAACTATTAGCTTTACAGTAAAGCTCTGAGAGAGGAGTAGAGCAACTCTTGTGACAGGAATCTAGTATTTTAGAGAACCAGTCTGGGTTTACACCGGGTAGGTACACTATAGAATCCATTATCTTTCTAGGGCAGCTCATGGAAAAAGTTAAAGGAGAATGGAAAATCTGCACATGGTTTTTAATGATTTAGAGAATGTGGTGCTGAGATAGATAATTTGGCATATATTGAAGAACAAAGGCACATATTGAAGAACAAAGGCATCTCTAACTCACATAAAGATATCATGCAAGACATGTAAAGGGGTACTAGTTACGAGTGTGAGAACGGTTTGTTGTTTGCCTTGATTATAGCGACTTAACAAAGATATCTGAGATGGAGTTTTGCTGTTTGCAAATGATGTAGTATTAATTAATCAAACAAGAAAGTGGTGGATGACAAATTATAACTTTGGAGAAAGGCATCGAGTCTAATGGGTTAAAAAATTAATGGATCTAAGATAGAATATATTGAGTGCAAGTTTAGTAGGAGACCAAATGTTCGCCGTCCTCTCATCTGACCCTACATCTCATGTAAGCCTCATAATTATGAATGATTTCAGTAAGCTTGAAGTTATTAAATTCCTCCTCCCTAAGGCCCACCTCCCAACCTTGAATCTTGTATCTGAATACTTGAAGATTGGTGAAAATTTACTTTGAGCACACCTCTTAAACCAAAATGTTTTCTGATCCCCAGTTCTTACATCAATCATCTTTTCTGGACCTAAGTGGAAAAAATGCATAGATTTGTCACATATATATCTCAAAAACTTGACATAGTAAGTGTTAACATGTGGCTTGTCACGTCTGTGGGCCCCCTGTAGAAGGGCGTTGGGTCCGGCGAGCATCCGCCTAGAGTGAGAGGGAAGGGGAAACTCGGGCCCGTTTGGCACTTTACTAGAATAGTAAAAGTTAAGTAAAGCCTTCATTTTTCAGACAAGAGGTCACATCAAAAGCACGTTAATTCAAAACTCCCTCCATCTTTAAAAAAAAAAAGTAAAAAAGCAACCACTTTTATCCACTAAAAGACAAAAGAACTCCACTTTTCTATACAAAAAGTCAAAAAGATTCCATACCAACAACTAAAAAGAAAATACCATCATAACCCACTTATATTTTATTCTCTGTTGATTTGATGCTTTACTTCACTTCATTTCACTTGATTTTAAAATTACCAAACGAAAGGATTGGGCATGCAGTGGTGCACAAGTCCCACATCGGAAATATCCAAGTCCTGACCCTAGGCTTATAATGTGCGACCTGGGCTTAACCCATGAGCCAAAGCGGACAATTTCACATGGACAGTGGGCCTGGGTTGTCATAGATGGTATCAAAGCCAAGGACAATTTTATTTTTCGGTGGGGGAGTATGTCATGCCAGTGGCCCCCCTGTAGAAGGGCGTAGGGTCTGGAGAGTATCCGCTTAGAGAAAGAGGCGGGGGGAAACTCTAAAGGACTAGGTATCTAGTGGTGCATAAGTCCCACATCGTAAAGACGCTAGTCCTGATCTTGGGTATGTATGTGACCTGGCCTTAACTCCACATGAGGCCTTATAAAACTGTGCAGCAAGATTGGATAGAAATCCCATGAGCCAAAGTGGACAATATCATATGGACAATGGGCCCAGATCATTACATAGCCTGTACTTGTTGATTTTATTCTTGCAATACATGTGTCAAGTCATTTCTGACTGATGAAAAGGACCAAATTTTTTACCTGAGTATCCCTTGCTACTCTATTTTTCTTGATAAATTTAAGCTATTTTCAAGAACCTGAAAATATATGTTCTAAAAAAAGAAATTAAAATATATGGATGCAACTAATTTACCACCAAGCTTTCCTATGGAACTATTTCTGGAAAAAAAATATAAAGATAAAATTGTGTTTCTATCGCTGCTATATCAAGTGTCCTCTACAATATTTTTGAAGGACCATTCACCTCCAGCTGATCTCTGACATTTGCTTCAGCATACTATGCCTATGGTTTTGTATAAGTATGCCTTGTAGGTTTTTTTTTTTTTTTTTTTCCGAATGGTTATAGTTGGAATTTATAAACTAATATTAACTTTTCTCATATGTGCGCACATATTTTCTTGGGACTTCAAAATTTTCACTTGTGTACAATGGAATTTATTTACTTTTTGTGTGATGTTTAAATTCAACTGGTAATACCATCAACTTTAAGAATATCTGTTACTATACTCTCTCTCTCTCTCTCTCTCTCTCAGAATAACTGTTACGTAGCTTATTAACATAGAAATTCAGCTGCTGTTAGTCGATTTGATGCTAACCATTCAGATAGTTACAATCTGATATTTTGGGTGGTACTAGAGAATGCAAAGATGAAGATCTATATGTATTTCTTTCCATTCAAACAACAGGAAATACTCCAGAGTTAGAAATTGGACACTTGGGTTGGCAGGAGGAAAAGACCAAATAGCTGTTATCAGAGCCTCTGGAAGCATAAGTCGTGTTCGTAGTCCTTTAAGCCTGTCTAGTTCAGGTGTTATTGGTGAACAATTTATTGAGAAGATCCGTTCCGTAAAAGGTTGGTTATTATTATTTTTTTCATTTATTTCACTGAAATTTAGTCTACTCTCCTCTACTCTTTACGATCTTGCACTTGCACAATAAACATGGAAACAGTGACTTAAATAATTAGGTTAGTAAAGATAAATAGTTCCAAATTGACCCATTCTCAAACAGCTCTATCAATATAGTATGATTAGTTTAAAATTTCAAACAGTGATGTATAAAATTTGATTATGTAGATTTATATACTGATCTATATGAAATACTTATTGATTTCAAATTATTGGACATCCAAAGCCAAATTTGATGCACACAATGGGTTAGCATCAATATAATTAACAACTAATGTGGATAAAATGCCACAGTTCCAGCTTTCTGGGGATGTTGCTGTTCAGTCTGTCCCAAACTGGACATGTATTAGATCATAAGTTCATAACGATGTGCTAACGTAGCCATGGGAGACCAAATGATGGACAACTGTGACATAATCCTGGATTAGCTTAGTTAATCCTGAAAAAGTTCTCAATGCTCCAAGAAATCAACATCAGCAACACAAAAGAAAATACAAATAAAACTCATTAGAAAATGGCCAAAAAGTCAATCTATCCTCCTCTAGTTCTAAACCAGCCCAAAATGGTCTTGACTCAAGAAACTGAGTTTAAAGTCAAAATATGAAAGAGAGCATTGAGAAAAATGAATCTATTCTAGCTTGCTGTCCAACTCTATTTTTAGTTTATATAGTTCATAACATAAAATGAAGCCTTAGAAGTCAAAACTGATCTTCTCCCTTGGATTTACATACATACATACATACATATATATATTTGGTATTGACCCCAAACTTGATATATGGGTCCATCTAAGATGTCTCTTTCCATCCCCCCCAAGTCCCATGATTAGTGGGGCACTACGCGGGCCCCATTAAGTTTGTCCCTCACCAGATGCACATGAATATTTCCCTATATATATATATATATATATATATATAGAGAGAGAGAGAGAGAGAGAGAGAGAGAGATCAGTCATAGATGCTTTATCGTCGATCATTATAACAAAATCATAAGTAAAAGCTTATAGTCCCTTGTCAATTAAATGAAACATAATTACATAAACCAAAGCATCATAAAGGCTAATCTAGTGGACATCTGCACTTGGGAAATCCAACTTGGTCCAAGCACAGTTTGGCTGATATGTAGTGGACTGTGAGCTAGATCACGGGGTGGGCCATCCCTGACCAATGGTTGGTCTCAAGTATCAATATGGATCTTCCTCCTTTTTGCCTATATTAGAGAATCAAATCTATAGCTATGACATTGATTCATAGCGTATAGGCTGTATTTTCGGACATATCGTCCTGGGCTGATACGCTATTCAGGATTTTGCACTTCTCACAACTGTAAAGGCCAATAGCAGATTTTTTTTTCTTCTTTCACTCTTATTTTTTAGATTTTTGTAAAAGTTTTTTGCTATTTATTTTCGGATTGTTGTTTTTTTTTTTGTTTTTTTTTTTGAAGAAAAAAAGGTGTTTTTTTCCTCAACGTGGGCCAACCAAATCACATCCTAATGCATTCTAACTTATAGAACTATGTTTCCCATAGATTAATGTCAAATTGCTTGAGTTTTTATTTAATTTTCTTGCTATTTATTTTTAGATTTTTTTGGAATTCTTTAAAAAAAAAAGTTTCCCCCCCTCAAATTGGGCAACCAAATTACATCCAAATGCATTCAAACTTGTAGATCTATGTTTTCCAAGTCTCAACAAAAGTACATTGTTCCATTTATGAAAGATGTTTTGTCATTTGTGTTTGAACATTAAACTTTATTTAAACAGTACTTTATATATTGTGTTCTGTGTAGCTAATGCTAAATTGATTATTTTAGTTTTGAATTTAGAAATGAATCATAGTGATGAGATTTTAATGACATTATTTGATTATTAGCATTTTGTTAGTTTCTAACTTAATAACTGACCAACATGAATTTATGGGGATAAATAGATCAGTACTGTTATTTTATAATCATACAGTGATACAGAACATCCATGCAGTAAGGGGTCTGCTACATTTGTCCCCATAAACTCTTAACATTTTTCAATATTTTGGACTTTTGCCTCATTTTTTATTCACACCACTACTCCAATATGTATTGCTACAACCACTACATATCCCCCGCTATGTATTATTTTGGTTGCTGGCCAATACACCCACTGCAATCGCTATATTGAAACTTAGTTATGATACCCAAATACTTCAAAATACGGAACATGTCCATTTCAAAAAAATTAATACAGAACATATCGTATTTGATTCTTCACTTTTCATTTGTAAAATCCATGTCCCTGCCATACCCATGGTGTGTGCTGCCATATCCATTTCGTATCGGGGTATCATAGGTGTATAGTTGTCCGTTCCATTTCGGTCCCTCCATTTTGGCCCTAAAATGGAATATTTGGCGTCTCTGCCATCCTATTGAACCCTTTTGGAAAAGCTGTGCGCGCGTGTGCGTGTTTTCAATACCTTTTTGTTTTTGTTTGGAAAAAAGAGGAGTGATCTCCTACCAAAAAATGATGACTTTTGTTTTGAAAAAGAAAAAAAAAGAGAAAGATTTAACTTTTTTGTTTGGATGAGTAGGGGTTTGCACGATCCTTGTACGATTCATGATTTTAAGGAGATGCAAAACAATCTCATTAGATTGTGGAGGTGAAAATATCCATATGCCATTATTGAGCAGGTTTGGTTTGCCTATTCCATTCGAATTAGGTCCATTTTGGTTGTCAATGGGTGGTTTAAAAAGGGAGGGAGGGGGTTTCATTCCCATGATATGTTTGGAACTGAATTTTATGACGATTCCGGCAGCCTGAAGTTGACAATTATGACCAAGCCTGTCTCAATGTACTGCTCGAGTATAAGAATTTTTTTGAGTACCATATTGGTACTTGTCCTTTTCACTTGTTAAAGAAAAAATATGGAAAAATGAGTTCCTATGGTATTTGAGTGATTGTGTGACTCAGTCCATATACTTATCAGTCCTCTGCCAGTCCTGTGCCATTCTGTGTCTGATTCATGTTGGTTCATTCTTGTCTCATACCGGCCCTTGTCTGATTCCAGTCCCAGATTTGTTCAACTCAATGGTGCTATATGAAATTTCAAACCATCTTCCACTAGTTAGGAGTCCTACAACCTCAAAAAGGAAAATTGGATCCTAGATGCTGCCAATTAATCTATGCTTTCCAATCAAAAATAAAAATATGTTGGGTCAAAGACCTCAAGGATACCCTCATCAGTAGAGAAAAAAAAAAAACTTTTTAAGAAGCCCATATGAGAATCATTTCCAAGCCCTTTTATCCTACTTGAAATTGAGGCAAATAACATTCAACCTCTTGAAGGACTCTTGTGCATACTGCTTCGTTTGAAACCCAGCTTGGTGACTGGCAACTTGCCCAAGGCAACTTAACAAGGGGTTGTGAAAATCAGGCCCATCCTGGTATCTGGTGGAACTAGACCTTGTTTTCCTGCTGATACTTTATTTCTGGTGAAACCAAGCCTATTTTTATTATGTTTATCCCACTCAAGATTAAGGGAAAATAAGGAAAAGTTTTTTGGCTCAAAAGATGATTATAAACCTTTCTTTTTCTATAGTGAAAGATGATTATAAACCATTTTCCCCATACATTCTAACATCTTAAAGCATTATTATTTTATACTTTTTTAGCATCCTAATAGAACCAAATAATCCCGTCATCTTGGCCCTGTTAGTAACCAAGATCTGGTCCTGGACATAGTGCTCGAACTATGCTCCTTTGAGTTCAAATCTTATCATCACTTTCATTTCACCTAAAAGAGATTGATCACTCTACCTTTCCATCCTGTACCCGCTAATAACTGCTATTAGTGCTTCGTGTGTGTGTGTGTGTGCATGTGTGTTTTATTCATGTTTATTTTGTATTTGTTTTTTAGAAAGTGTTATATCATTTAAGTTTGTCTATTTTCCTCTTTCACAGAATCAAAAAAATATAAGGCCGTTATCATACGAATTGACAGCCCTGGAGGTGATGCTCTGGCCTCTGATTTGTAAGTGTCATTTGATGTATGGTTCTATTCTCCAACTGTGATGAGGTCTAATTACCTTTTACAAATTAGTAACACTTGATATTAAAATGGACAATTAGCTTTGAAATGATCTAGCTTCATTTATTAGTTATGCGAGTTTGACAAATTAATTGCATGGATGGACTACTATGCAGTTTCATAACTATCACCAGATGCCTTACCATGGTATTTATAGTTATGCACCAAGTCCAAGTGGAATTAGGTGGGTGGTCCTCAACTTTTTAAATAATTCAACTAATGAGATGTATATGAGGATAAAAAAATGCTTTGCTTTCACTGATGTACTGTTCCCTAACCATTACGATGTTTTATTTGATCCTCTCCAATTGCCTTAGTAAAGCCATATACCTAATTCCCATTTCTAATAGTCAAGGCCCATGTACAAGCAGCAGATGCTGTTGGAAATAACAATTTCTTAACACAGGAGAGGGGGAAAACTGGAGTGATCCCATATGATTTCTGCATTCCCCTTGTATGACCTTTCAACTGAATTTGTATGGTTGGTAGAATCCCTTAAATCAGGGATTACAATTACTCAATTCTCCTTTAATTAGGGAAACAAATATCCTAATTACATCCTAACAAATCTCTTACAATTATTTAAAGTTATGGATCATCATATACATATGATGATCCATGGGCTATTCGATTCCATGGATTATTCAAAACTATGTTCCTTAACAAGAACATCGAATTGGTCCTTGGATAGTTTATTGATTCCCATCCAACAAATAGAAGATCTAGTGTTTTCAACAAGGATTTGCCAAGTTATGGCTGATGTAGCGAGAAAGTGTTGAATATTTACAAAAGTTGCATATACTTCCATAATTGTCTAGTGTTTCTTTTAATTTTTTTTCTACAAGTTAAGAAAGTGTATCTGAGTTGGTTCTTTAAAGCCTGATTTAAATTGCTCATTAAGTGTTGGTTTGTCCTCCATGATAAGTCCATTATTTTTTTATTAAGCCATCAATAATTCCAAAGTTCATCTCTGCTTGAATATGAAAAAGTTGTAAACACTTAGCTCATATGAATGAGCTGATTTTTCTTTACTAAGTTCATTGTAATAATTGAGGTCGCTTTTTTATTGTAGCTGGCTTTACTAATATGTCATTTTTTAGATGACCATAGTCACCATATGCATGCAAAATATTGTTGTCAACTTCCAGTATTTGAATGATATCCATGTTTGATAGAATGTGGAGGGAGATAAGGCTTCTTGCTGAATCTAAACCCGTTGTTGCATCAATGTCTGATGTGGCTGCAAGTGGAGGTTACTACATGGCTATGGCAGCAGGAACAATTGTTGCGGAAAATCTTACCTTAACAGGTTCAATTGGAGTCGTCACAGGTAAACTAGTTGCATAAGTTTGTCTCTTTTAGAAATATTTCAATCGAATGAAAGGATCACGGGAAATTTGTGGGCTCCACAGTGGGCCCCACCTCTTAAATATCTCAATTGTTTAAAATAAATATCTCACTCATATATGGGCCTTAGCGAAATTTCACTCTAATAGAAAATGGGTCCATTGTTAGATTGATTGAATATAATTTTATAAGAAAATTTTAAAAAGAAAACCCTGAAATTTAATATTTCTGATAAAAAAAATTTAGGAAAAATTCCAAATCTTGGCCATGTGGAAATAACATATTGCATTATTTGGTAGAATAAATTAATATATATATATATGATTTATATGTTATTTTTAATATTTTGTACATGTTATATATATATATATTCCAAAACATAACTCCTTAACATTTCACCGAGGAGGCCAAACCAAAATAGGGTTTGAACAAAGTTACTATGGTACCATGACCATGACCACGACCTCGTCCTCCACTGCCTTCATCACCATGGCCACCACTATCATCATATTTGGGGTCATTATTAGAGGTTTCTCTAATTCTCCCATCTATTTGTTAGTTATATTAGGAGAGGAAAGAGATGGTAAGAAATGAGTTTAAATTTTAAGTTTTGAGTAGGTTTTAAATAGTTTAAATTTTGAGTAGGTTTGGATTTTATTTTTACTTCCTTCTCTCGTCTTTGTATAAATTGGGGTGCTTTCTCATAATGATGATACAGTCCAATTTGTGAAAATGTAGTCGTTTAAGTTTGCCTACATGGTATCAGAGCTATGGCCCGGTAAAGATTTTGCAATCAGGCTAGTAATGGTCCTAATTCCTATGCTTCTGCATTAATCTTGCCTTCTTAGTTTGTTTGTTTATCCTTTTTATTTTGGATAAATGAGAAATCCTCTTGTCTCTACATTCATCAAAGCCTCATGATCTTGTCCTTTTCAACAAGTTGCATGATCCAATGCTTCTAGAAGAGATCATGACAGATATGATCTAGTGGGCCACTCGCAATGATAAGACTCAAAAAGAGTGGGATGCGGCAACGATGAACTCTATGGATAGACAAATATCACCAGCAAAACACGATGATCATTTTCGGAAGATATAAACTGTTGATTTCAAGATCCAAGGTTTTGTATATATGTGTTTTTCTCATGTAACCATTCACACAGCCCTTTGCATGAAAGGACCATGTGATTGCGGGAAGGTGTTAGAGATATTAGGAGAGGAAAGGATGCTAGGAAATGAGTTTGAATTTTAGGTCTAAGGGCCTGTTTGGCACATCTGATCCTATTGAAATAGATCTATCTGGAATAGATATATTTCATTTGGAGTTGCTTGAAATAGACGTTTGGTAGGAGACATGAAATGCATTCCATTGTCTGAGTACATCCGATTGTTCATGGTTTTTCACAAATTTCTGAAGATCCATGATGATTGAAGGCATGAAATTTGATCCTCTACCCCTTTTTAGCCTTCTATGGAGGATGAATGGTTTGGATTGTGAAATAGGGCCCCACAGAAGTCCAAAAAGGTAGATCTAGGGTCTAGGTTTTTCGCAAACATCTCAAAATCCATGATAAATTTGGCCTGAAAGTTACCTCAGCCGGGTTTTTTTTTTTTTTTTTTGCATTTAAAAAGGATGGACGGGTTGGATCGTGATTTAGAGGTCCAGAATAACAAAGATTTTGAAAAGAAAAAACGAACTGCCAAAAACACATGTGAAAATCATGTCATTTAATTTGAGTACATCCAACGGCTCTCGGTTTTTCACTAATCTCTCAACCATGATGAAATAAGACCTGAAATTTGACCTCATGACCATTTTTAACCTTCCAAAGAGGATGAACGGTTTGGTTCTTGATTTAGTGGTCCACAAAAGTCCAAAAAAATAGCTCTAAGGGTCTTGAGTACTTTGCCAATATCTGAAAGTCCATGATCAATCAATGGTTGAAATTTGACCCTATAGCCGTTTTTGGCCTTCTAAAGAATCCAATGGTTTGGATTGTGATTTTGGTTCCCACAATAAAAACATATGAAAAAAGAAAAATCCAGACAGGGCCAAAAGGACATCAAAATCACTGTAGCCTTCCAGGTCTTTCCACTTCAGAGATTCAAAATCTGCCCATTTTTGTGAATCTGTGAAACAGAGGCTTTGTGTCTTTACTCCATTTGAAATAGACATCCTAAAATGTGTTGCCAAACAGTTGAAAAGCTGTTTCAAACAGTTTTAAGACAAATTGAGGCAAAAAATAGACTTGGGGTTTAACTAGTTTGAATTGTGGATAGGTTTAGTAAATTAGGGTGTTTTCTCATAATGAAGGTATGGCGAAATTTGTGAAAATGGAGTCATTGGGTTTGTCTACGTATTTAGGCAAGTCTCTTGGTTCCACCAATAGCCTTTGTTGCTGGTTCTGATGACTCTGTAATTTAATGGGAAAAAAACTGATTCATAGTAAGCTGATTTTGGTTTTTTTTTTAAATGTGTAAGCTGATTATTAGGATCAACTTTCCCAGAAACCTTACTTTCCAAATAACGTCTCCCCCTAACTTCAGACCCAAATGAAGAAATACCCACACCAGACAATTTCCAACCAATTTACAACAACCACTAAAACATTTATAATAATAATATACTATGACTGGATTGAAGTACCTCAACTACCATTTGCGATCCTTTGTTCCAACACCAATACTTGTAAACTTCAATAAAGCCCAACACTAGAATCACACATGTATAGCAGCCCTTCACTCTTATCAGCTCGAAACCACTTCAAAACAAACTGCTTACACCCTTTGCTAGCTAACGATGTTCTGATACCAAGTTGTCGCTTGTAAAGCAAGGAATTCTAGAGAAAAAAAAGTAACAAAAGGAGAGGATAAATGGAAAAAAGAAACGAATGAGAGTAAAAGACAGTTTTTTGGCCCAAATTAGGGCTCATCTCCCATCAATATTTGCAAAAAAAAAGTCCCTGAAGTTTTATATTTTTACAAAAAAGCCCCTGTGGTTTCACAAAAACAAAGCAGTACATGGTCAGTAAAAAGTAAATTGCAGATCAGTCCTTGCATGAATTTCAGGACTATCCTTCTCTCCCTTCCACTTAATCTCTAGTAGCAAGCTATGTTGACCTCCTCTTTTTTTATTTCTAATATCTACTTCTAGGGCCAATGTTCTCTTATGAGCAGACCGCATACTGTGCTTATGCGGTCCAGCTTGTGGGGCCCACTTGGTTGCATTCTTATCATCAAGGGTAGGATAGATGGAAAGGTCTCTATACAAATGAGGGTCATGCAAAAATTCACCCCCATCAAATTATCCTAGCCCTTGATTTAGTAGCCTTAAAGTTTAAAAGATCTTTTCACCATAGATTTTTTTGCGATTCAATCCAATGGTGAATAAAGGTTTGATGAGCATAAAATTGGGCATGGCGTTAGATCATGAGGGTATAACTGTATAAGAGTGTTAAAGGAGTTGCACTGAACAAAGGTGGGCCCAACTGGGCCTCATAGAGGTGGACTGTACATTCAGTCTGCTCATAGAACATTTTTTCTACTTCTAGCTTTTCCTTGTCAGGTTACCCACATCCCAAGGGGCCAAGGTAGTTTATTGTCTACTTTCTTTACCTGAACTCCCTTCATTGTGTAGGAACCCTCTTTTTATTTCTAAGATTACACTTGTGCCTTCACCGCGTGTTGCTTCTGGGGGACACCCTACCCTAGTCCACCCTGTCTCACTACACTACAAACTGATTTTGTCTATTGCCTTCGAGAAACGCTAAAGCATTATTGTATATTTCTTCATATATGAATAATTCTCAATATTGATGTTTTACATATGTGAGGTCTATTTATCTTTTTGTTATTAATATAAACAGTTTAAGCTTTTTAACTTGTAGGAAAGTTCAGTTTAAACAAATTATATGAAAAGATTGGCTTCAATAAGGAGACTATATCAAGGGGAAGATATGCTGAGCTTCTTGCTGCTGAACAACGCCCTTTCAGGTGAAGAGCTCCTTTGCATTTTTTAAACACAATTATACGTCACCTGAAAACTGAGAAAATTAATTGGAGTTTTTACTGTGTAAAAATTGATTGATGCATCCATTAGCTCACTACCATGCAGTTAAATGCCTCTTTGTAAGACCTTCCTAGTTGTTTAATCCATGCACAATCTTGATCATTTAGGTGTCGTTTGTCTTTTATGCATAGGATACGAAAATGGAATTTACGTGTAAAATTTGCATATGTGAATTTTACATATGTAAAATTTACTGATGTGAAACACAGTACCATGCTTGTTTGGAAACACCATTTTCACAAGTAAATGTTGAATGGTTCAGTTTACATAAGTAAAATCTTCATATATATCCAAACTATGATTGTTTAAGACATGATGAAACTAGAAGTCCTGGCCGATGGAGTTTAATGAGTCAATAAAAATCTTGAATGATTTGCATTAAAATTTTGGAACCTACAAGAGTTGCAAAAAGTAAAAGGTGGTTAAGGGATTTTATAATGCAACCTGTCCTAGTCATCCTTTGTGCTGGCACCTTCTTAACCACGGATATGTGATCGTTCCACACCTTTTTTGGTGTGAAGATTTTCATATGAAAATGGCCTCATTTACATCGTTTTCACACCTCATTCACGTGTGTGATTTGTAAACGAGTGCAAAAAAATGTCCATATCTGTAAATGTTACATATGCAAATGGGTGCAAACAACGACCCCTTGCGTATTTTGCATGCTTCTTTTCACTCTCACCATTCATAAGTACTTCAGGAAAGTTATACACAGTTAATGACACATTGCACGGAAACAACAACGCTGTTGACTGCTTTTTTCAACTTTTATCTGGGAGTTCGGGGAAAAAAATGGAATGAGAGAGACATATCGAAATGGAGAGACTGTTGAGTGGAAGCCCAATTTCTTTGATTTTGTTTTCCTCAATGGTTTGAGAAAGAGAGTGACAGAGAGTGATAGAGGCTTCTTCTTCTTTTTCTTCCTCACCTGCTAACCTAGGGTAGCAGTGAAATGAGAGACAGAGAGAGGAAAAAGGTCAGAGATCACTTCTTTAAATGGGACTTGGCCGAGTCCTCCAAACCGTGCCCTGACTTGACTTGGCCTTTTTCAAACCTTGGGATGAATTGCATGTACCCGTGGCCTTGCCTACTTCTAGATGGTTTTGGCTGTTAATCATTTTCAATCTCTAGGAATGACTACTGGTTTTGCACATATATCTGAATGACTGGGCTGTTAATCATTTTCAATCCCTAGGGATGACTACTGGGAGTTCTAAGATCTGTCAGAGGATGAAAGGGAGCAGATATACTGTTGATAGTGGCTGCTCTACTTACAGATTTGACTCACTGCCCACATGGAACTATGATTTTTCTAGTTGTAAAGTTATAGCCAATATGACTTTGATTGGTGTCGTCAAATCCATATAGCCGACCCAACCTAGTGGGAAAAGGCTTGGTTTGGTTTGGTTTAAAGTTATAGCCAATATGGATGTCCCATATGGTTGGATCATGAACGTGTCGTCATTTTGATTAATTTCCTATTGCTTGCTTTATTTCACTAAAGCTATTGAGTGCAATTTACTCCTTACTCATGGTAGTTGAAGTAGTCAAGATTAAAATGTCCAAGTGCTAATCAAGTGGCCAACATTACTATTAGGGCTTCATATTTTTCTAAAATTAAACACTATATAGACTAGCAATTAGGGCTGCTCAGTGTCAAAACAACCCATAGCACAATTGGAAGGTAACAAATGTCGCAGCTGCAAGGTTTTAGGTTTGAGTCATGTCACCAATCAAATAAATAAATAAAGGCTAGGGAATAGGGATGCCATTCCTTGAATTTTCGCTACTTTTTTTCATTGTTTCATCTCCAACTTGGGTTCTGCACTAAAGACTAGAGAATAACCGTCCTTGCTCATTCCTCAAAGTTTTCTCCATGGTTAATCTCCAAGTGGGTTTTGGACCAAGACTAGAGATGACAATCGTTGTATTTCTCTCAACTTTTCTTCATTATTTCATCTCAAAGCTTTGTCCCAACCATGCTGAGGTCAGATACATGAATCTTGTTTTACCATTATAGTCTATACTGAGTCAAGTACTCAGATAGGCTGCACTTATTCAAATTTATGATTGCTAATTCAATCCATGTCCTATTTGACCTACTCCTTTTCCTTGAGGGGGCCATCAACTTGTATAGAGGAGATTTTCCTCACTGGCTCCATTGGACTGCGTAGGACAAGTCCAAACTATCTTAATTTATCATCTGTTGATGATAGGGAGAATACAGGGGCTCCGTAAGGGAATCAACCCTCCATGGGAGAATACAAGGCACAACAGCCTTGGGGATTTGAACACTCGACCTCCCGCTTTGATACCATGTTGAGTTTCATTAGCTAACCATTCCTACCGAAACCTTGAGGCATTAGTAGAGGAAGCATAAATACTTTTCAATACCCCCCCTGGGGGCGCACTTTTGGTGGCACACTTTTTTTTTTTTTTTGCGTCAAGTCGTTTCTCCTGGGATTCAAACTTGCGATCGGCTGACTCTGATACCACGTTGAGTTTCATTAGCTAACCATTCCTACCAAAACCTCGAGGCGTTAGCAGAGACATCACAAATACTTTTCAGTAACATCATCATCATCAAAGCCTTGTCCCAATTATGTTAGGTTCAACTACATGAATTTTGATTCTCCATTCCGATCAATCCTACACCAAATCCACAGATAAGTTGCACTTCTTTATATCTATTTTTACTACCTCTATCCCCGTCCTTTTTGGCCTACCCCTTCCCCTTGGTGGGCCATCGACCTGCATAGCCGGACTTTTTTTTTACCAACGTTGTTGTTGGCTTGCGTTGGACATGCCCAAAGCATCTCAAATGAGTTTCTCTAATTTTATCTCCTATTGATGCTTACCCCTAAATGGATTATTGAATATTTTATTTTATAATAAATTCAAATTCAAGAACGGCGGCTAATATGATTTTGTTGTTGATTGTGCTCCTTGGAACAATTTTAACAGTGTTTCCAAACAATTTCTGCATGGCCTATTTTAGGATGGGATCATTCTGTCACAACCCTATCCCAGAATAGAAATCTTTGTCGCATGGATATGATGCCAAAGAGGCCATTGGTGTCACAATTTGTTATGGTACTTTGGAACAACTTTATAACAAAATGGAGTGCTCAACAACATTGTAAATAGGTTTAATGTAAGGTGGGCAAAGTACAAGCTGGTGCGGTGGAGTCTTATGTGATCTTCAACTTTCATTGTTCATCAAGAGAATTTTTTTAAGTTAATATATAGACCCATTGTTGTTAAAATCCTAAGTATCCTAAATACTGTGATTTAGATCAAGTCCTAACGAAAATATTTGTATTTATACCACGAATCTCATTTATAGATGAATCTTAGCACTCAGGTGTGACTCGTATGATTTGATAAACGATTTATCAATTCTTACGATTCATGTTATTTGTCGGGGTAGGAACAATTGCAACGAAGTGATTAGTACTAGTGGTTTTTTCTTTTACGTTTCCTTTGTTTTTTAATGTTCCTGTTTTTAAGAGTTTATCTTGTGATTGGTGAAACCTCTTAAGAATTTATGGGATTTTAAAGAGGTTTTGAAGGAATAGGCATGTGACTGAACGTCTAACTATAATGTGTTTTGCCCTTTTTTCTAATTATTCTTTTCAGTTTTTCTTCGTGAACCCTTCTTTAACTTCATAAATCGACATCTTAAATTGGTAATTTATATTATTATTACTACTACTGATTTACGGATATATATTTTTTTAATGGTAATTTGTATTGAGAGAAAGCTTATGCAGTACAAAAGGATTATACTGAAAGCAAGAGGGAAAGACCCCACAAAAGCTACAAACACCACATAAAAAGGAAAAGCTAGAAGGAACACCGCCTTTTGGGGGCCAAGAAGAGGGCTTGAACAAATGCAGCCCAGGCTATAAGGTGGCCACCTCCCTCCAATTATGAACTATGGAGTCTGTAGATATCCCCAAAACTTGGGAAAGGGGGAGACCCAAAGAGCAATGCTAGTTGATTTACGGATATAGAAAGGAAAATTGTAACTCATTGATTTTTCCTACTTTGATATCCTAAACATATTTAATTATCCATACATATATCGTTTGTAGTATATTAATACATGTCAATAGTGTTCTTCACATGACTTATCCTAGTCTTAATTGTCAATATTTATGTCATTATGGTTGGCTTAACTACTCTTTTTTTTCATTTTTTAAATGAAAAGTAAGAAATCCTATGATCTGTAATACAATTCATGATGCGATTTGTTTCAAATCTCTGAATTTTCAAAACAACGTAGAGACCTGCATTTTTATACTTAATTAAAAGTGCAATGAAGATATAACAAGAAGATACAGTATATGAAAGTCCTTGGGATCCTAACCCTAGAGGGGGGGGGGTGTGGGTGAATAGGGTGATCTACAATTGTGACCAATTTAAACAATTTTAACTCTTTAAAACAAACTAGTCACATGTGATGATATTAACCAAACAAGATGCGGAAGCTAATAAATGAATCACCACAAGCAAGCACCACAACACCAAGATTTATAGTGGTTCGGCCTCAATGCCTACATCCACTACCGGCTTGTGATCTAATCACCCCACCGGATTTCCACTATTTATGCTTTTTACTAAGCTAAGCAATAACCCTTACAAAGTTGTTTTTCTAGGCTAAACAACAACCTCTCAATGTGCTTTTATAGGCTAAGCAATAACCTTACAAGATGCTTTTCTTAGGCTAAGCAATAACCTTTACAAATAAAGATTTCTCTAAGAAAGTGTCTTCACAAAAGATCACTCTAAGAGATACAATTTAAGCACAATGTATTTGCCTCTAAAATAGGCGGATTTGAAAGTTTAAAACAAACTCACACAAACACTATATGAATGCAAAGATGAATGCTCATGATGTGTGTGTGTGTGATAACTTCAATCAAGTTTAAAAAGAAGGCTTAATCAAATATATGCTTAAAGCATTTCAAAGTTCAAAGCTCATGAAAGATTTGATTGAAGTCTAATGCAAATCACATGTATGAAAATCAACTTGTTAATGACATGAAAATCAAAGATTCACAAGTTGTATGAAAATGACTAACTTAGAACATGTGATGCATGTGCAATGTTGTTTTCAAAACCAAATTAATTTTACTAATGTTTAAATGAATGAAAACAACAAGTTATGTTTCAACCAAGAAAATGAATCATGCTATATAAAGGAAATCAAAGATTTAGGCTAAGCATGATTAAGAAGATTTAAAAACAACTTGGATGAAAACAAAGTGAGGAATCCAATCTTAATTACATCAAAGATTAAGAGAAGAATGGATTCATCACTTCATAGTTAACATGCACAAAATCAATTACCAATAACTTAAACAAAGCATGTAAACTATGTTTTAGAAAGGTAGAGCTTACTTGGTGGTTTAACTCATTAATCCAAGCTTTAGCTCTCCTAATGACCCTCTAGCCTTTTCAACTTCATCCCCTTTCAATGGCTCCAAAATGGTCTCAAAGGTTCATGGTTCAAGCCTTGAAAAAGGTTGGAAATGAATGGACTTTATAGGGAAAAAGTTGCCAACGGCTAGTAGCAGGTCGACCTACATACAGGGGCAGGTCGACCTACCACACACAACGGTCAAAAAACTGACCGTTGGAGCTTTCTGGACCAGTCGACCTGCAGAGAGGTAGGTCGACCTGCCCCTGGGTAGGTCGACCTACCTCACTGCAGGTTGACCACCTGGGACCTAAAAAATCCAATTTTTTTGCATATCAAAGATTTTTCTTGGGGGATCTTTTTGGCCACTAAATCAAGCTTTAAAAACATGTTTTAAATCATTCTAAGAGTTTTAAAACATGAAACATAAAAAGCCTAAAATGATTCAAAACTTTTAAAACCAAAGGTTAGCTTGATTTCTAAAAACTCTTTTCATATGAAAATGCATACAAAAAAGGTTCTGAAAGTGATGAATGTATGCAAGGCTCAAACCTAAATTCTCAAAATGATTTTCCAAATATAAAGCACAAAGAATTAGGTTTTCAAAAGAGTTTGGTTTCTAAAACCATTTCATCCAAGTTTAGAAACAAAACATGCATAAAACAAATACTTTTGCAAATCTTAAAAGCTATGCATGTATAAAACCAGATTTCAAGGTTTTCTAAAACAATGCAAGTGTGAGAATTCAAATGATGCTAAAGTGAAAATGCATCCATCAAATTGCAAATACAAAATCCCTAACAGTATATGTGGGTAAATGGCTAATTCTCTCTGGCACAAGCACTCATCGAAGATTATTTTTCGAATCTCCTTTTATTGGGTCGAGCCAGCTTACGGAAGGAACTCTTGAGAAACTTGTCTTAGGAACCATTGTCACAGGCAACTATTACTCATAGCCTCTACCCTCCAGATCCTCCTGAATGAACTCCAGTTCCAGGACTTGCCAGCCTAGCCTCTCATCTTGGCCCTGCTCTAGTCATTACTCCTCACTATTCAATGGTCTCTTTCCCAAACTTCTTGGTGACTAACTTCTGGCCACTTCACTAGCTCTGATGATGTTAAGATTGATGTCTTGTGTAACAAAAAAAAAAAAAAAACCACTAGGAATGAGTACATAGAAGAAATCCACGGCTAGATCAATTACAAGAGCATGAAGGAATATTTTCTGAGATTGTCATGTTTGTGTTCTCAGCTTAAACAGCCTCTGTACAAAGAGTTGTAGTGTTGCAAGTACAATAGGGAAAGGGGGGGACTGATAATGACTTGAAATGGATTAAGAAGTGGGCATGTTAGATTCTCAAGTGAAAGAACTCAGTCCTTTTTGGAGGCAAAACTCACAAAGTTGACTCTGGACAAATAAGCTAAGGCTCTGATAATGGTGAAGTGTAGAGGTGGCAATTCCTAACTTGACCTACCAACCGACCTGAACTCAAACATGTAATTCAGTTCTAGTTGACGTCTCCAACTTGATTAATAAATGGGTTGCATTCAGATCTGATCCATAGATGCTAACTAAAACTTAATGTACTTAAACCTGCCAATCTAGGTCCGATTGACATTTCTAACCCACTTAATTGGGTCGGTTCCGAGTTGGGCCAATACTCATCACTCTCATAGGTCAACCCAATCAGAACCCAACCCAACTCTACCTAGCCCATCACCATCCCTATTTAGGGGTGTGCACATGCATGTGTGTGGTAAAAGTTAAAACCTAAAAGGAGAATATAATGTAAGGCACATAAAATAATGATTTTTATTGACTTCTAATGTAACCATTTGTAGACAACGATATTTAAGTTAAACTTTAACTTGGTCGAAAAGTTTTTGTTCCAGTATTTTTAGCTTGCTCCACTAAATTTTGGCAAATCATTTTGGAAATTCATTTTGTTATTTGTTTCATATTTCTTTTCCCTTAATATGTATTATCTAGGAATAGTGAAAGAATTGGTTTCCCAATTGTTTAGGCTTTTGGATTCCTTTTACTTTTTTGGTTTTGAGTAGAGGGCGATTCACCAGAAGAAGAAAAAGAAGTAGAAGTTGAAGAAAAAAATTAAGAATGTAAGTTGACCTTATTGAGTAGCTTGTTTGTGTCATTGTTTCTCTTGCATTAGTTTTGTTGCAGCCATAATGTTCTAACATTTAACGCAAAATGATCCTTCAGCAGTGGTAAATGATTCTTTATTTTTAATGGTTATATAGTGTAAAAAGGGGTTTATAGCATGCATTATAGTAACTGTTCTTTAGTAAAAGTCATCATCTAATCCCACACTTCATCGAAATTCACTTCCCAGTTCCACTTCCCTTTTTTCAAGACTCTTTTCTTTAAATGTTGTTAATGTTTTTTCTTCTAGATGTCACCACCTATATTTGGACGTATGCTCTCTCTCTCTCTCTCTCTCTCTCTCTCTCACTTGGATGACTCTTATCGCTATTTTCCAAAATTATGGGCCTAAGTTATCCCATTGTTCTTTACAATTATGTAGGTTGACTATTCCCTCCGCCTAAGCAGGAAACGGCATAAATGTAGCTCATTTGGACCACTTTTAAACGTGATGATAATTGACAATCTTTTGCCCAAAACTACTACTAGTAGTCTCAAATTGCTAACCAATATACCCAAAATGCCTGGGTGTTAAAGGTGTGGCAGATTAACTACTTAACGCCTCACTGTGGGCAAGACACCACCCAGACTCGAAGCACACACTTGCACAACACGTGCCATTGGGCCTTTTTGCCTTGCGTACATGCACCTGCACATAAGACGGGCATGGGGCCTTTTTTTTTCCCCTCTGCAAATTCGAAATCGGGACATGTTGGCTCTGATACCTTCTCAATTTGCTAACCAATACACCCAAAATGCCTAGGTGTTCGAGGTGCGGTAAATTAAGTACTTAACAACTAGTAGTCTTTGGTGTTTCTACGGTGTTTGACATATGACCTTTTTGTGGACCTGCATTGTTGGAAAGGAATGTTGTTGAAATGGTGTAAATCCCCATGAGGATATGTAGAGGGAATTTCATACCCATCATATAGCCATGAAGGGATCTTTCACAATACTAATATTTCCACCTTGGACGTTGGTGAGATTTGGGCCTGATAGTCAGTCACCTTACCTTGTCTATGTTTGCAAATTTGGAAGTCTACTCCCTTCTCATCTTTTTCCTACCTGCATTAAAGTCTTCTCCAACTACCATACTTTCTCCATTGGAATATGTTGTACTATCTCGTCCATCAAGTTTCAAATAATTTTATTGTTTTCAATTAGTCCCACTTAGAGCATGTAAGCACTAATACATTTAGGATTTTAATATCTCTAACAATTTCAGCCATCACCGTCCTATCATTCTTTATCCTCATCTACAATCTTATTCCTTACATCACCTTCAACTGTGATGCCTACTCTATTTCTAGAATTACAGTCCTACAGAAACTAGCTTAAACCCTTTATCAAGATCCCTAACCTCCTCTCCCTTACATTGAGTCTCTTGTAGACACATTATGTTTATCCTCTTTTCATAATATCTCCTACTAACTTGAGCTCTTCCTTATTCCAGGAGTCCGTTATCATGTTGTGGTTCATCTTAGCCTAAATCTGCCTTTCAAGTTGTGAGCCTCCTTGCTTATTTCTCCCTATCTATCTGCCTACCAAAATATTGCGCATTGCTATAGGAAACCTTAGCCAAACCTTTCTCACTAATTGCTACATCTGGGTTATGTTGCAGGGTGATGCTTCTAGGAAGTGGGAACTGCCCTAGCATTACTGCTACTGGTATATATAACAATCATAAAATAAGAAAAGACTGAAAAATAAAAATGGCAGATTCAAAATGAAATATGGCAAGCTCTTTTTGTAGTTGACTGCCAATCTGACATGAGCCTCCTTTTTATCCACATGTATAAATAACCTAACAATAGAAAATAAGAAAAAGACCTAGTAAATGCAAATAAACTAATCATTTATCCATTCACGAGTGATGCAGGCCAGACCCATGATCCATAGGTCGACCAAGCCAACTAAACATAGAAAGAGAAAATCTCTAGATCATTCGAGCCTATGATTATTTTAGTAGTAGCTAAATGTTAGGGATAGTAATTTAATTTTATCTTAGGAAATCTTTTTAGATTTAGAATTTGGTTTTGATTGGAATTGTTTCCAAAATAATAGAATTAGGGATTTAGTGCCCATATAAAGGATTGTAATCCCTCCTCGGGGATCAGTTCATTGATAATAAAATTGCCCCCCTTGAGTTTTTCTCTAGGTTATGTGTCTGTGGTGTGAAACCAAGACTGTTGGATCTTTGATCCCAAAGGTCTGGCTTGGAGAGTAGTCCTTGGTCACTCTTCCCCTACCTGCACTGCGTTCGCGAGCAATTATATCTACCCATACAAATAACAAATGTAAACTTATCTACCTAGGCACTCAAAATGTTGGCATCTATTATCATTGAAGAATGGGTTGATATCCATTCTAAACATTATGCTGGGCCATTTCCCTTTTGCATATTACTATTCTTGGTTGGAGTTTGTGCTAGTGCTTCATGCAAGGAAGACTGGAAGGCTCTTCTAGAAAGTTGAGCCATTTCATAAGCCTTGATTTTATTGCAGGTGACTGATATGTAAGTCCATCTTATCCATCAGAGTCATACCTATGCAAGTCTATTCCCTCTATGCATAGACATGCATTATTTAAATTCTATCCTACCACTTGCGACCATCTTATCCTACTCTACCGTCCAACTTCCCTATCCTAACTATTTTTATTTTTCCACCTTAATTCTTTGTGACAGACCATATCTGAGATTGCAGTTGTCTTTCTATCCTTATCAATAAGTTGCACTGCTCCTTGGGAGAAAGGTTTGAATAATTAATTTATTTCAGAACTTAAGAGGGCTGAATCGCCTTGAATCGGTTTTCTCTCTCTATTTTTACTATTCTTGAATTGTTCGATCACAAGATCATATCGGTGACGTAATAACTGGATGGAGATGAGCAATAAGAAAATCAAACTTGCTCTGTTTGTTTAATTATCATGTTAGTAGACTGAAGTCATTGATCTGTTTGGTCATTGTTTCAAGTTCAGGCATACGTTTTCTTAAAAACATCCTGAAATGTTGTTACTTTGTATATAGTAAGAACATGTTTCCAAACATGGCTCATCATAACTGTTGCTAGGTATTGATGGCTTTGATATGCTGGTATGATATTGTTCCTATTGATTGAGGTTGCTTTGTACTCTAGATTGAAATCTTTGGGAGAAAATAGGTATATTATCACCTCTCTAAACCACATTTCGAGGCCTCTATAGTTTAGCCCAAGTAAGGAAAAGATTTGGTCCGTTGTATTTCTCTTGGGTGGAGAAGAAGGTGGAATTGATAGAAGGAATATCTACAGTGGGGGATTTTTCAGATATGTGGAAAAGAAACAATCACTTGAGGTGTATTTCTCGAGGGAACTTGATAAATAAATATCAAAGTGGAAGCCATTGGAGACAAGTTGTACTGAATTCACTCTGCAATTTTATAGGTGAATGCTAGCGGTTCAAGTTTGCCATGATCCATTTGGATGCTTTATTAACCTGCAAGAGTTGCCTCCTTTATTAGCTTGTCTATCGATTCCCGGCACCTACTTTGGACCATTTTCAGCACAAGCTCAAAGGATTAATTCAGTACAAGTGGATGCATTATTCATGAGCAAATAGTCAAATTGGTATGTCAATCACTTGTTCATTCATTGTAATTTTTAAAGGTGTGAATGAACTTTTTTCTCACAGCACGTTGCATAATCCTTCAGATTATGCCTTCTTTGGTGAATGAATTTGTATGAGTGAACAATCCTCTCATCATGCATCATGTAGAAGCAGGAGGATTCTTTGGATATTGTCCTTATTAGTGGTCTTGCAGTCTCCCCAGGAGCAGCACAACCACCTTAGCAACAAGAAATCCCAATGGAAGGAAAGTGGTGAATCTGGAAGATAAGGCTGTTTCATGGGCTTGTGCTTGTCTCATCTCAAGAAAGGTTGTCTCGGATTTGCTTAGTCTTAATTGCCTCTGTGATGGAGCTTCCTGCCTGTGGTTGCTTATATAATGACCTTTTTTCTGTTGGAATTATGAAAGAAGCACTGTTAAGGCTGTTTTCTAGCTTGTGGATGTTGTGACTCTAATGAGGTAGATAGTTGTGCCATTCTTCAGGGATCAAGATTGCACTCTCCATTGGATGCAACTCCTAAATTCTCAAAGTGGTTCCCTGGAATACCATTGAATGGTCTTGGACCTTTTATCCGGCACTACTTGAGTTTGGTGTATCGAATTCAATAGAATGTTTAATTTCCCATGCTCTATCTTATGTCTTGTAAAAATGGGAATTCTCTTTTGTTTCACTTTGTTCCATTGGTGTTGGCCGATCAGGGATTTCAATCATTAAATGATAGAATGATCCATATTCATCTCTTGGGGCTCCCAAGGTATTTATTTAGCATTAAAGTTTCAGGGTAGAATGCTTCAGTGTTTGACTTTCTTATTAATAAACAGAAGTTCTTTCCATTTCTATAGATTATTGACAATGTGCTTTGGGTTGGTGGGAGCAAAGATAAAAATAGCGGTTGCGGCGGGCGTAGCGGCCAATGGCCAAATCGCTATGTAGCAAACGTATGCGATACGTAGCGGTCGTGGCAATACGTGGTGTTGTAGCAGTGTGAATTTTTTAAGTGTTGATTTTTTTTTAATCTTGTGTAGCAACCAATCTTGTGTTTTCTTAGTGATTTGGAACCATATTAGGGTAGTGATAACCATGGGAAAGGCTATTGAGGAGAAGAAATAAGAAAAACAGTATTATAAATTAAAACTGCTGGGCTTCATTAGGTTTTAGACTGTAGCACCGCTATTTTCAAAATAGCGTAGTGGTCTCAACCGCTATGGAAGATAATGTGGGCGCTACGCTACGTAGCAGCCGCTATTTTGAACCATGGGTGGGAGGCTTTGGACCTCCATTGGAAATGTCTGCAGACGATAAATTCAGCATTGGAGATTGTTTCTTTTCACTGAAAATGTTTCAACCAGGTCTACATCATTGTCCAGGAGTGTTTCTACATGCATTCCCTGTTTGAATCATTGAATTATTCTCTAAGTCAAGTCCAGGTTTAAGCTCTCTGTTCTTTTAAGATAAGAAAAATGCTCTGTGGTTTACAGGCCGGATGAAGCAGAACTGTTTGCCAAGTCAGCACAAAATGCATATAAACAGTTCCGGGACAAAGCAGCCTTTTCAAGATCAATGACCGTGCGTTCTCAGTAATTTGAAGTCACAACATGCATATAATCGTTTCTTGTTTGTTTTCTTACACTGATCCTTCTGTTCCCAGGTAGATCAGATGGAGGAGATTGCTCAGGGCAGGGTATGGACTGGTAAGGATGCCGCTTCGCTAGGTCTAGTTGATGCTGTAGGTGGGTTGTCTCAAGCTGTTGCAATTGCAAAACAGAAGGCTAATATACCACAAGACAGACAGGTCATTTTTCAATATTTTTGTCTTTTCATCATTCCTGCAATTTTATCATGGGTTGATATAAACTTTTTCTAAATGACCGGTTTTGATCAAAACATGAATCCATCAGCAACATTTAAACCATACTGTAATGGGGCAGAACCTAACGAAAATGCTCATTGTGTGTTATCTATACCATTGTGATGACTGTATATTTCACTTAAAATATACAATATATATTTTAATTAGGTCGTCAAAAAATGCTCTTGCAAGACCAGCATGTATCACCCTGCACCAATTATGTCATGTCAGCTGGCTGTTGCATTTCTCAGGAGCGGAGTTACAAATATTGGCAATAAATTGGTGCATATCTATCAAATATTTTTTAATAGAAATTTTACAACCTGTGGATTCCAGATACTGAAACTTGTACAGATGGATATGCATCCCATTTCTTACTTCAATAGCAATACAAATTTATTTACCAAAAAAAAAAAAAAATAGAATACAAATTTGCTAGCATTTAGAAATAATTAATTTCTACAGCATATAACTATAATTAATTTTCCTTCCATTTTGAGAACTCTTATACAACATTTTTGTTAAAGAAAATCATAATACAACAAAAAAATACTTAAACTTAAGCAGTCAATTTCATTGAGACCTCGTTTTGCTTTTGCCTTTGTGGTGGAACATCTAAGCTGTTTTGCTTCAGAAAAATATAAAAGAAATATTAAAGCTAAAATTAAATTTTAAAATTTTGAATAGATCTCCAAAGGTGGGCCCAATCATCTACATATCATAACATAGGGGGCCACTCATCGAGAACATCCATAGAAGTAGGGCTCGCTCATCCAAATGACCATAACATCAGGCCCCTATCATCCAGAACATCATGGGAGTAGACTCCACTCACCAGATATCAAAGTAATGGGACCACTCATCCAAAACACCATAGCAGTGGCAGTGGGCCTACTCACCCAAAGCACCTTAAATGCAGGCTCTACTTATCTAAAACTCCATAGTGGTAAGCCCCATCATCCAAGTGAACTGAGCAGTGAGCCAAACACATCTTAAACGCCATGGCATTAGGCCCCACTCATCTGTATCACCATAACAGTGGCCCTCGCTCATCCAAATCATCTCGGTGGTGGGCCCCATTCATCGAACTCATGATTACAGTGGGCTTCACGCATCCAAACATCAAAGCAGCAGTCCCCACTCATTGGTCTTCAAAAGGGGGGAAAACGCGGAAGCAAAAGGCCCACTGGTCCCTGTCTGGTAGGCAGGGATACCTTGTATCTGCAGCTCAAGGGCAGCCAATCTTCTTTCTCCCACACCTCCCAACTGTTGCCTGTGCAGAGAACAAAATAGGTTTCTCTTCCTCGAAATGACCCTAACAATGAGCTCTTGAAAGTCAACTTTCTAAAATAGCCTTTAGAGAGAGGTATTTTGGTCAAAACAATAAATTAAAAAGGCTTGTGGATATGCCAAATGTGTCCCAAGGATGTTAAAAGCAATGTTTCGGCCTAAACAGACTAATTTCAGAAGTAATGCTACCAAAATGCTGGATTTGGCCAAAAAATGGATGACCACACACACACACACAGAGTCCAACAAGTATATAATTACAGCCAATTTTACCTGTACACAGTCCAACTAGCATTTAACTTGGGAACGACCACAGAAATTGGATGACCGAAGAAATTTGTGGGAGCATGGAATTGAGGCATCACAAATGGGGCCCTTGGTAAAGCAGACTCAACAGTCATCAGCACATCTGCAGGCATAAATAGTAATATGATGTCCTATTATATGAACTGAAGTTCATAAATCTATAAAATACTTGTAAATCAAATAAATAACAAGAATAAGTACTTTTGAAGTACTTGTGTGAAACATAAACTCAGGTCTCCCAAAAGTTGTGGCATCACTTACTCTGCCTCAGGTGGGATACAGTATAGTTTTTAAGATTCTGCAGTGTTCTTTTGCACAAGTCACTGCAAATCAAATCATGTAATGAAAACAAGGAATCCAATTTGATGTTTCAAAAATGTCATTGCAAGAATCACTGCTCTACAATGTCTCTGTTATGATGTTAATACTATGGCCTAGAACTTTCATTTATATCAAAGAATATTTTTACTTTACAAAATGGATGATCTTCAGATTTTCTCTGCATCTAGTCATTTGATTCTCTCTCTCTCTCTCTCTCTCTCTCTCTCTCTCTCTCTCTCTCTCTCTCTCTCTCTCTCTCTCTCTCTCTCGTGATTCAGGTTAAATTAGTTGAGGTATCGAAACGATCACCTTCCTTGCCAGAGATCATTAGTGGCATTGGGAACTCCCTCTTTGGAGTAGACAGGACATTGAAGGAGATATTGCAAGACTTGACATCTTCTGATGGAGTTCAAGCTAGAATGGAAGGGATCATGTTTGAAAGATTAGGGGGTGCTTCATTTGGCAATCCCATCTTCCAGTTGATAAAAGACTGCCTAAGCTCCTATTGATATGAATATGCCTCTTTCATTTTCCTCAGTCATGGCAATGCATGTATTCTGAAGGGTTTTAAGGCCCTCTCGGTGGATCAAGCAATCCATTTGAAGGAACTGAGGCATACCGCCGCCCCCCCCCCCCCCCCCCCCCATACAGGAAGATGAACAAAAGAAAAATATACAAGGAATTAACTCAGTCCAAGCAATTGTAATACATTTTTGTTGTCTATTTATTTATTTCTCTGTATCATTGTTTTGCTGCTATAAAAAGCAGTTCAATGCATTCAAGTAATTCAAGTACATGAAATTCGAGATGTTGTAGCTTTTCTTTTATGCTGTGTACAGTCAAGATGTCATTTGTAGTTCAGAGATTGGGAAAGACCTTTCCCGGAACCATGTCCATAATAATAGCTGATGCCCACAATAAGCTGGACCTTTGAGCAGCTATTTCCTTTTCATCTCCTCTCAGATATGTAAAACAGATTCTCACATAAGAAATGTATTTCCCTCCAACTAGAGCTTGGCAAAACCAGTCCGGACCTGCTAATCTGACGCATGTTCGACCCACTTAACCCAATACACACCATTATTGTGTTAGTCATGGTTCAGGAAATCCTGACCTCCTGTTAAATGCATCAGAAACGGGCAGCCCACCTGATTCTGTTGACATTTAGAAACCTGCCCTCCATCATAAGCATAGTTAGATGAGTTTTGGGGTTTTGATGTGGGGTTTTTGTTAATAATAAGGCTTTGGTTTTTGATGGCCCACAGTAAGTAATTGGTAGAGTAAAGCCCAAATGTTATAGAACCAGAAAGGTAACAAAGAAAAAAAGAAAAAAACCCTACTATCAACAAGGTCGAGTGTGTTGGGTCAGCCCTAAAAGGTGTGGGTTGGGGGGTATTCAATTAGTGCAGGTGTTTTCAAGGAATTGGACTCCTTTTTTTAAGTGAGTCACCAATATAAAGTGAAAAAACTGCACAAAAATGTAGCGTTCCAGAGAAACTACTTACATTCAGACACCTTTGATGTGGCACAACAATTATTTCATCATTATAACCGTTAAGAGAATTCCATTTATCAATGTATCTTTAGGATTCTCATAGGATATTCGAAGAAATATGTACCACAACATTCAATGATCTAATTAGCATGATCATAAACATTATCTCCTTGACAATGTTTTGAATATGCTACCAAGAGAAATTTCTTAAGGATATGGATTGTGGTTATTCAAGCTTGTGTGGCAGTAACCACAAATGATAAGGGCAAACCAATGCCCTCATGTCTTCTAATCTAGGCTTAGATCCTATGCTATATGTTTATAAGAGGTCTCCAGTAACTGAAAGAACCATATGTAACAATCCAGGGAAGAACTGTAACCCTTGTAAGAAATAGCAGCAGGCACCCACCAAACCATCTTCAATCAAACAACGAAGACACAGGAAGATAGGAGATCATCCATCATTAAGTAAAATTATCGACTCTAATGGATGGAGGAAAGGAACCACCATTTTAAATTTCTCCTCTCTGTACTGTTTTCCAGACCAATCTATAACTTCACCACCACCTTCCACCCAGCAGCAGCACTCCCCTGTAGGCTCTAATGTCATGGGCCAGTGGAGATTTTTGAGTGGCCCGAGTGGATAAGGAGCAGATATCTACATGACTATATAATGTACATTTCATCAAGAAAATAACTATGCACCATAGTCACAAAACCATAAAGTATAATTGAAGCATTGCAATCACAAAGCCTGATCGACGAGTCCCAAAATATGTATCTGATGCGCTGGAAAAGATCACTGCTAAACACACCCTTCAAAAACAACGGAAAAATGCCGAATGAAATCAAGAGAAAATCAACACATTAAAAGCTGTTATTGTTTCATGCAACTGCCAACTTCTTTTCACTTCCAAACAAGAAACCAGTAGCAGCAAGATTTTGACTTTTCCCATAGAACAAAATTACTACATTAATATCAAGACACTTCAAACCAACATGACATGCACGCCGCGTGCAGTCTGGTTGAGTTAATATGTTGTACTAAGACACTTCAAAACATGTGCTCTATGTAAACACAATCTAGTTAAGTTAATATGTCAGTTGTTCAAGCCATATCTGGGTGTCTAGGTCTCTATTGTATAAAAGTGATTTGCCTCTACTACAAATCAGGACCAAGTCTCATCCTCAGTTGTGCCAATCTCAGAATGGTCAAACAATGATGCTCTTCAAGACACCAAACATAATCCTTAGTTAAAATTCCCTGGATAGGAAATCATAATCGCGTCCTTCCCATTCAGCACTAATATTATTTGTGTCAGCATGATTGAAACGCCGCATCACTTGCAGAGCATTGGTTACAATCCCTGATAACGAGCACTAAGTGAATAATGATTCCCTTCAGAATGCCTTAAATTTCCATGTCGTCCTCCAGGTATGACTGGCAAAGCTGTGGTATGGTCCGATGGTTGATATCCAACACTACGTGAATGGTTACTTCTACTGAAAACTGTTGCATTCTCATATAGAGTTCCAAACATAAACTGTGTACTTGAAGTGTTATTTGTTCGTGGATAACAAAACAGACGATCATTTCCATCGAAACTAAAATCATTTGTGTCAGCATTAATAAAATGCCGCATCACTGGCAAACCAGAGGTTACTCCCATTAAATGATCCCCAAGTGAACAATCATTCCCTTGAGAATGCCTTAAATTTTCATGCTGGCTTCCAGGTATCACTGGCAGACCTATGGTTCTGTCCTCTGGTTGATATCTAACACTGCGTGAATGGTTACTTCTACTGAAAAGCCTTGTATTCTCATGTGGAGTTCCATACATAAGCTGCATACTTGAAGTGTTATTCATTCGGGGATAACAAATCAGATGATCATTTCCATCAAAACTTACTGAACTACCAAATTGGCTTTCCTCCGATGTCTGCCCTAGTGGTATGTTATGTTGAGTCTCAGTTATGTTCATAAGAGATTGTCCATGTGTGTAAAAAGCATTTGCTTCTAATGCCATCTTCTCTTTTCGGAACTTGAAAGTACTACATTCTCCTAAATGGAAAACCTCGTCGCATCTCGCCCCATCTCCTCTTTTATTATTATAACCTGGATAATCTGCTTTTTCAAAACGGACGCGTTCTGTGAGTGTAAGATAGCACTTCCAAGCGAGCTCTTCAAGATTCCACCTATCATATGGTGCACTAGTTTTGTGGCTCACATGAACTTCTCCATATGGACGCAGCATTTGACTGGCATTCCTGAAGAAACCTTGCACTAGGCTCCTATGTGACCTAAAGAACAAGAATGGAAGCAAGAACTTGAATAGGATTGCAAAAAAAAAAAAAAAAAATTGTGTTTATGAGCATCTCAATTCTCAAGCATCCTTTCATACACTCCATGTCACAATGGAAATTATGGTTATCAATTTGGCCTTGCCCCAAATCATTATCAACAAATAGGAGTGCATTAATGACTCAGAGTAGAAAAGGCAGACAAAGATTCCCATCCAATACCAGAGGCATCTCTTTCTGAGGAAAACAAAAACCAGATTTTCCAATGAATCATGTGGGAAGCCATTCTTAACACAGTTCTGCAGTTCATTATTAAGTTACAGAACAGAAGGATAGTTTGTCAAAACCAAGCAAGAAGAATGCAAAGATGAGTATTTTTACCATGCCTAATGCAATGCAAATGAGAGCATGGGCAAGGTCTCACCAGTAAGCCATGAAACAATAGTCCAGTAATGCTCGAGTAGAAGGATAGCAGAGGTAAAAAGTTTATGCACTGAGAAGTTTCTCCAGGACAGAGTGGATTAAATACCTCAAATTGTTTGCTTCTCTGGAAACTCACAAACCCTTACAAGATTCTTCTCCATATACTACCTATTTCACTCATTTATAGCCATGTAATTAATTGATTTAAGCAGTGAATGGGGTACAAACAAAGAAAAGAAGAGTTGACCATGAACTCTGATTAACGATATCTCCACAGTTTTGGATTGTTATGTTAATACTGAAGTTGAAATTTCTCAGTGCATAGATCCATTGACTATGCTAGAATCAAATCCCAAGGAAAATTATTCGTGTCTATGCAATGAATCCTATATACGGGTGTGAATCTTAGGATTCAATACTTGTTTCAACAAATCTTACAATTCAAGTGATTCAGCTTAAGCAAGATTAGCCACAGCCAAGAGGTTAATATTTATAATCTTTCACCTTTTTTTTTATTTCTTTTCGTTGTTATCATTTCTATTTTTAAAAGGATATTTAGTGGTTAACAAAACCTCTAAAGAATTTTTGGGGTTTTGGGGAGGCTTTAGAAATAAATAAGGAACAAGCATCCATTTAAGGAAAATTTTATGTTGCACATGCGCTCCAAAAGAAGCATGCATCAAGAGCATCCCCAAAGGCAGGACCACCCTGAAGTGTTGATCCAAATGGATCGTAGAGCTCATAGCGTAGGAGAAAATCTTCCTCCAACTAAAGGGTTGACATGGAAGATTTGATAAATTTATTTTATTTTTTATTTTTTATTTTTAGAGAACAAAAAAGACGATTGTAACTTGTTTATTTTTCCTAGTAACATCGAAATCTTAAATATATTTAACTATTTGCACATCATTTACAATATATTAGTATGTATCAATGCTTTTCTTCATATGACGGTCATTGTATTTATGTTGTTGTGGATGGATTCTGAATACCTACTTCTTTTCTTTATTTCTTTCTTTATTTTTCTTTTTATAATAAAAAATTTGTATGATTCAGATACAGTTCAATTCATCCCCTTGAACAATTTAAGATACAATTTCAATTTTCAAAACAACGATTGCATGAATCATTCGACGTCAACATCCCATCCTCCTGATGGCTGTTGTTTTCCTATCACATTCTTTTTGTCCTCCTTGAATTACGTTTTTGTACCTCACTCCAGCATGTAGACTATGAAAAAATTATGTCAGAGAAAAGGCATAGAGCGAGAATTAGAGGCCAGAGCAACGAGCACGACTCTGGATTCCCCAAGGCCTGAGTAAAGGAGGGTTAATGTTCGGTTGACACTCGATGCTCGGTGGCGTGTAAAAGATAAAAATTAGTTTTCTTGTCTTCAGGCTCTTGGCTCAGCTTTGATCAAGACCTAGCCCACAAGGGTAAGGTAAGGGCCTAGGTAGTGTAGGCCCGGCCCTACATATATTGAGTACAAGGTAAGGATAATCCATGGCCCTGCCCTTTATATCCCTAACTGTTATGTTGCTTGTTGCATTGCATTGACAATCCCAAGCACATATAAAAAAGAAGGTTAACATCAAGTTTACACTCAATGCTCAGTGACAGTGTAAAACAAAATAACCCTTTGTTTTTTTCCTTCAAGCCCTAGTAGGCCCAGTCTTGGCCGGGTAAGGGCCTAGGAGTGCAAGCCATACAAGGGCTATGGGTTGTATTGGGCCCTACCTGCATATGTTGAGGGTAGGACTATGACAATTCTCAGCCCAACTCAACCTTTTGACAGACTTAGGGGTCGATTGTCCGCACCCATTTACATATGTAAATGGAGAATATGCGTAACATTTACGCATTAGTCATGTTTGTCTACAAGTATTTACGCATAGTGTATAGATCCGATGTGTAAATTAAATACCTGTTAAGGTGGGAAAAAGAGAATACCAAAGCACATGCGATTTCAAAGAACATCAGTTGGAGGCGGACAATTTGGTTTTGGGCATTTCCGTCAAATAGGTTTCGGGTTTGAAACCCCCTCAAATGCATTTAAAAAAATAAAAGGCTTCAAAATCGAAGAAACACGAAAACCCTACCCTAAAAAATCTCTCTCTTGCCTTGCTATACCCAAAACTATATAAAACCAATTTACTTTATAGGCTTATTCTTTCATAATCTCATTTCTTGCAAATCCTTCGGGGTTTGATTCTCTATCTTCCCTTCTCCTTTCTGGTTTTCTTTTGCACATGAAGTTTGCATGTCCATTTTAAGATCACTGAATCGCATGTGGTTTTGTTGTTTGGCGGTTTCATTTGATTTCTAAAATTGGGTATAAAATGCTAGTTGGTTATTCATGGTGGGTGAACTTTCCTAACATTCGTCAAAAATTTACATATGCATATATGTATGTGGTACACATGAGATGGTAGATGCATATAGACTTGTAGATGCCTACAAATCTTTAGTCATTTTTTTGTCACACAGGTGTGGGAAAATCACATTGCTCACAAAGTGTTTGTAGAAATTCCCCAATAACAAGATGCATATAGTCTATAGACTTGTAGTTGTGCATTGCCATTTTTTAACTAGAATATTGCTCATTTTAATTACAGCAAAACTGCTACTTATTAGAATTAATATGACTAAATGAAAGATGTAGCAAAATTGGGCCTTCTTGTCTCTTGTTCATATCATTATAGTAGAATTTAATTCAACGATTAATAAGTATCATTTACAAAATCATCTAATACATTTACCATGTCATTAAAACAAACATGGTAAAATGAATCACATGTGTAGATGATGCAAAAAATGGTGCTATTAGATAAATGTTGTAAAAAGAAACTCATGTGTAAACGTTACATACTTAAAATTCGAATATTCATCATTTACATGCATAAATTGTATTTACATATCCCACGCATAAAAGAAAAACGACCCCCTTAGCAATGTCAATACATCTCTCTTGTACTAATTAGTTTCTATCAATAAAATTGTTACCATTCAGAAAAATAAAAAAATAATGCATATCGGAAAGGGAAAAAAAGAATTTATGCATATCGGAAATGATAGTTGTGGTAGAATAATAAGTATAACTAGAAAAAAAAAAAATAGAATAACTTTGGTGCCAAAATAGTTTTGGTCAATAGCTTAGCATGTGATGGCTTCAAATCAACTGCATTGCCCATGTCTAAATATGCACTTAAAACATTTAGATGCCAAAAACTATAGAAAGACGTCGGGATGTACAATTTCAGAGATAAAAGGAGAAACTGATAAACGTAATTTGCAACTTATTTTGCAAAACAATTACTACTTGGCAAATATAAAATCATTTGTCATTGAGGGATCCTAATACTAGAAAATCTAAAACGAGAGAGAGAGAGAGAGAGAGTAAAGACTCACTCAATCAAACGAATGTCATCTTCCTTTCCATAGAAGCCTGCATGTGGGAAGTTAAAGATAATTCGATCAAACCTTCTCATTGATAAATCTGTATGAAGCTTCATTTTCGTTGCATCAACTCCATGTAAAACTGTTGCACCCAACCTCACTAAATTCTGTATATTTGATTTTGCCTGGCTATACTTTTTTGTAACAACATCTGAACAAGAATCACCAGAAGAAACTTTAACTAAAACCAGCACATATTGTGTATCAAGATCCATTAGACATTTCTTTAAAATGCAAGAAAAAACAAGCTCTAAAATAAAAGAAGAAAGAAAGAAAAGCATAAGAAACAGAGATCATTATGCTATCTATCTATAAAAATTGCTCAGTTTTTTTTTTTGGCGAATTAGAGTCGGCTTAACACATACTCAAAATGGAATATCTTGAAAAAAACAACACTTTTATCCATTCCCTCCAATCACATGAATCAGCAATCCCATTGGGAAGAATGGCATTTCTCCTTTTCCATACCATATCATCATTAAGGTTGATAACTGATGAAAGTATAGGGAAGAAAAGCAGATGTAGTATCCCATAATATTATCAACATTTCTGGAGTGTAACATGCACAGTGCAAAAGAGACAATCCGCAACAGCCAAATTCATAAGTTAATATATTGTGATTTGGATACAACCAAGCACACATTAAAGTCTAATTTTATTTAAATAGTGGATAGAAGATAAAAATTAATTGTTAGATTGAAACTACAGATATCCAAATCAGAACGTCAAACACTCCACATATAGGCAAGATAACCAATGAAGTCCAAAAATTTGAAGGAAAGGAAAATTAGATAGCTTCTTTTTAGATGAGATGACCATATTTACAAACTTACAAAAGAAGAAAAAAAAAAACTGTACTTAGAATGCAAAGTTTACAGTACTAATTTGCATCCATCCCATTTTGACTGATGATTATCATACTAAGGTCTGCATAACCACATCATTTTATTGTATCTAACCTTTCATGCATGTCCATAAATTTTCAGAAAAAGGATGCTTCCTAAATCACATAATCGTGAAATAAAAATAAAAACACCAATTTCCACTTAGTTCTGCATCTTTTTTCCAAAATGAAATAGATTTTGAACTGAATCAATTAACTTCCCTAAGTCTTCTAGCTTTCAGCTTCAAATCTTGTCATGATTGAGGGGGAGCTTTCCATCACACACACATACACATGATTGTAAATCTGGATATCATGCCACTTTGATTGTTTGATTTTCAAGTTTGAAAAGATTTACCAGGTTACATGATATTTTGGTCTTTCGCTGCAATTTCTCTCCCTAGGCTTTCAGTCTAGTGATTTTGGCTTATGCTGAAAGTATGATTAGTCTCAGTCACCCTCATGGAGTCCGAATCATCCTAAACAAAACAGCTGAACATGAAATTTTGGATTTAGGGGGAGCAACTTTGTTCACTTGATTGCTGATTTTTATTAAAAAGGCGGTGTAGGAAAATTCAAAAGCTGGTCATTGCATCTATTATCCCTTTTGTGCTGACTCTGTCTATTCTTAAACAAAGAGGTGGGGAGCACATAGATTTTCTCTTGCTTTACTCTTTCATTTCAATGATTTTATGCCAGATTTTTGCCAATGTTTTCTTGTGCAGGTTTCATACAAGAGAGTTTTGATCCGACAGGAAGTTTTGAAGACTTGAAGTTATTTTTCATCTATTCTTTCTTACGAGTTTTGTTCATGAAGGGGAAGATTGCTAAAGTTTTAGTTGGCTAATTCATCTAATTTGAACAAAACTCAAGTCCTAATTGAGTTATAATTAGTGTTATTTTAGATATGGACTGTGATGTCATCCCAAGACAGAGATTGAAGACTCTTGGACGCACAAGATACTTAAAGACAGAGTAGTTTGAAGAGTCCTACTCGGAATAATCTCGCGCCTCAAGCTATTTTCCAGAGAGAGCAGGTTCGCTATAGCGAGCCTGTACCTGGGTTCTCCTTTTGGAGAGTTCCGTTTCAAACTCTATACTGGAGTCTTTTTCCAAGACAAAGACCCTCATGCACGAACCTTGGGCTATGTATTCATCTTATTGGTACCCTAGAACATACTTCTCTCCCATCTAATGAATGAGAATCACTTTGAGAGATTTTAGAGAGTTCTGAGCAAGGGTACTTGGGCTGATTATTGAAGAAGAAGATTTCATTTTTATCCATTGCTGATTGAAGCACCTTGAGTGGCATCAAGGTGGGTTGCGTTTGCATCACTCTGAGAGGCGTCAATAGTGTGGCGAAGGTGATCGGGTGGTTTTTCCCAAGTAGGGTTTTATTGGACCTAGGTTTCCTTTCTTTTGTGATTGAGATTACTTTTTATTGGACCTAGGTTAATTGTCTTAGATTAATCAATTAGTATTGGAATCCATAAATAATTCTGATGCGGTACCTTAGCCTCTTTTAAGGCGCAATCCAATTCTTTCGGGCTCAACCCGAACTTGACAGGGTGGTGGGCTTTAGTCGTGCGACCAACGTCGTTGCAGTCCCTCTTCTGGGTTCTGCCCCACTCCCTCTTTTTTTGTTTTTGTTCGTTCTACATTTCTCCTTCTCTCCCTCCACTCTCCACTCCTCTTACTTTACTTCTCAAGTCAAAAAGTAACCTTTTAGCCCAGTACGACATTCACCATTAGAAGGACAGTCCTGCTACCTGGCCCGACTGGGGAGACCGGCTCATGGCCGGGTCCCCCAGGAGGGCCGCTGGATCGGGCCATGAGCCGGTCCCCCAGTCGGGCCAGCTATACTAAATGTTAGAAGGAAGGAAGGTGATTCTACGTGCACCCTCATCTCCTATAATGCTGTGCACCCACATCCCTTTATATGTACAGTGATTTTACAGCACATAAAAGGAGTGCATATGAATCACTTTGAGAAGAAATAAAGTGAAAAAAGAAAGGAAGGAAGGAAGAAACAAAAGGAACACCACCTATCTTAAGAAATAAAGTGAAAAAAGAGAGGAAGGAAGGAAGGAAAGAAAGGGACACCACCCATCTTCTTCTCCAAGTTCAAAGCGAGTGTCGGCAGAACCATCGCCAGATCTGAACCGTCCACTGCACACAGACGAGCAGCCTCGAGATGTCGAGCCGGACCCTGTGACGGATCTCCGGCGGTCAAGGCGTCAGGAACCCACAGTGAATGCCTCTATTTCCCTACAACTCATCTTCACTTTCACTTAAGAGACTCAAAAACTTTTCACTATAAATGGAATGGTGGTGATTCATTACCATATAAAAATGAATGAAATGAGGAGGAAACGGGCAATATGTGTGGGTAAAAATGGTGGTGATTCATTACCATAATTGTCAAGAGTGGTGGTGACTATGTTGGAGGCAGACCCAAATGCTCTGGCCAGACAGAGTGAGAATGAGAAGTCTCCTTCTCCAACTAATAGAATCTGATGCAGTGAAAAGTAGTGCTTCCACCATCTCCCCTCCTCTTCTTCTTTGGTGTCCTTCTTCTCCATCTTTTAATCGTGTGGCAGACTCGTTTCGTTTCGTTTGATTTTTCTTTGCCTATCGCAGTGCATGTATAGGGTTTAAAATGATTTAAAGAGGGTTTCGTAGTTTCGGTTGAATTTTTTTTGGGACTTGCTATTTGGATATCAAATTTTACTTTTCAAACACAAGGAAGCATTTTATTTTTTTATTTCATTCATGTCCCTTCATGAAATGACCAAAATGGACATAATCCAACAAAAACTCAAAACCTATTTTCTTTTCATACACAGGCTGCTCTTCTTCCTCTTTCACTCATCTCATTCTTCACTTCCTCCATCTTCCTTAGGCAATTCATCTTCACTCACATTCCTCTATTTTCTTCTCCTATTCAACCCATTTACTTTCCACTTCTCACTCTCTACTTCCTCCATCCACTTGTCTACTAATCTTCACTTACATTCCTCTACTTTCTAGTGCAATGAAGGAAAAAAACAACAATCAAATTGTACCTTTAAACCAAAGTAGCAGTGGAAAGGTCAGTTCCTTTGCTTGTGTTTTTTTATTTATTTTTACCTCTTTTTTTAATTTTTTCTCACCTGGAACGAGTTGCAGGTTCTCGATATGTACGGACTTTCAGGTCCAAACATATGGCATATGTTTGGATGCTTCATACCGAACAGTGACATATTATTATGTACTTTTGCAGGTCTCTACGCAGGAAAGTCAGGTTGGATCGGAGTTTGTCATAGATTATACCAGTGAGTTTATAACTCAAGAGGTATGTCCGATTGTGAATTTATTACTCAAATTACAAATATTTGTTACTAAATTCATATTAAAATTGTTGTAGATATTTCACATTCGCGATTCGTTGATTAGTTGGGCTCGTGGTGTAGGACGGAAAAACGGGTTTGTCATTGTGATAAAGGTTTCAAATGCTGCTCGGATAGGTGTCAAACCTAGAATACTCCTTGCATGCGAGAGAAGTGGACAATATAAGCATGAAGAGGGCCAAAAGCGAAAAAGGGTCAAACAAACCGGTTCAAAAAAATGTTGATGCCCTTTCGCATTAAAGGGCATAAAGTTAGACTCAAATGATGATTGGATGTTGGAGGTCATATGTGGTGTGCATAATCATTCGGCAGCAGAACATTTAGAGAGACATTCTTTTGCAGGCAGATTATCAAAGGAGGAAACTCAGTTGCTGGTTGATATGTCCAAGAGCATGGTTAGACCAAAAGAAATTTTGGTTACATTGAAACAAAGAAGTGAATTAAACGCAACCACAATGAAGACAATATACAATGCACGCTACGGATATAAAGTTAATGATCGAGGTGGAAGAAGTCAGATGCAAATATAGACACTTCAGTGGTCCTCGATCCTGCAGTCAACAATTGATACATTATTATCGAATAAATTCACAACTTAATCAATCAATCAAACGTCATATGAAACAAACGAAACACACCTGTCCACTCCAAATATATCCAGCTATATGTGTATCAAAGCTGGTTAATAACGACCTATCCCATGGCCCATGAGCTGGTTGCTCTTCCATCTCTGGTTGTTCTTCAGCTAGCTCGTTAGGGACCTCCGGTTCTTCTACGACATCTTCCACCTAGTGGCGTCGCCTCCTATTTGAGGCGGTAGGTCGCACCCTAGAAGAGCTTGGTCGGTCCATATCTGAAATATAGAAATAAAGTTTTTGAAGAATAACAGAAAACTATGTTTTTAGAATAAGCAAATAATGCCATATAGATGAAAACAAAAATAAAAATCAATGTTTTATGTGGGTCACGAAATGTAACTGAAAAAACAAAAATCACTCAACATATTCACAAAACAAAAACCCTTGGAATGTTCGGACCTGAATGTCCAAACAAAATGAACTTGTTCGGAACTTAGTTTCCGAACAAATAGCCTTTGTTCGGACATTCAGGTTCGAACAAAGGGGATATGTTTAGTCTCACAGAGACCGAACACATCACGGGATTTGGTTTCAAAACCCTTGCGACGGTGGATAGAATGCAACTCAAATGCATTAAAAACACTCACATTGTTTGTAAAAATTTACAATGAATGAGAATATAACCCCATAACAAGTTTTCATGGAAAAAAAGGTAATCTAGAAAGGAAAAAATAGTAAAGAAGAGATGGGGAAAAAGAAGAAATGATAATTTTAGGGATCCATTTACTTACCTTTGAAAGAGGAGATTGATGGAAACAACGGGCAACGTCGGATAGACGCCGGATGAACGCCGGAGAAATAATGTCGTTTGTGGAAGTTCTGAATCCGTGTACAGAAACGGTGACTTTGTGTGTGAGAAGAAAGAGATGATGATGTGGGTGGAAAGAAAGAGGGGAATGGAGAGATGGGTAGTATAGGAAATGTTGGTGCGTGGGAAAAGAAATAATATCATTTTTAAATTTTATAAATGTGTGTAGATAGAAATATCGTGCGAAAAGTAAAATTTGGTGTTCCAATAGCAACTCCCTTTTTTTCTACAAGAAGAAGACCCTGTGACTTTGCAAGAATCACGAAACTGCCACTCATTTCCCGTGTCCGCTCTTTGCTGTAGGGCTGTACAAAAAATCCGGTATCACCTCAAAACCGAACCGAACCGACCAAACCGGACGGTTCGGATTGGTTTTTAGTAGACCGATTTGGTTAACGGTTTGAAAATCATAAAAACCGCTTACATCGGTCGGTTATTGGTTTGAGCCTACGGTTAACCGCTTAAACCGAACCGACCGTATGTAGTAACTTAAGTGTTGCTTTTTTATTATTTTTGTCTTAGGGTTTCGTTTTTTACTACTTTCAACGTTACATTCCACAACTCCATTCTCACATGAACTCAACCATCAACACTGCCTTAGTGCATCTCTTTTAATCTCTCAAATGCTTTTTGATACTTCATTACAGATGGAGGGGTTATTGTACATAGTGTTTTCCTTCCATCTTAATTCCTACTTTATTTCAATGAAGTTTTTATCAGAAGACTGCACTCTTGAGAATGTTAGAAGGGGAATGTTCATATGCATCCATCCCTCACCATGGGGTGAGGGATGCTTTCATAAATGGGGGGTTTCAAGTACACCCTATGTACTTGAAATCCCCCTTTTGTACTTGAAACCCTTCATTTATGGAAGCATCCCTCACCCCATGGTGAGGGATGGATGCATATGAACATTCTCAATGTTAGAAAAGCCCGTAAATTCTACCCTTTTGATGGTTGGTTTTGGTCTCACCTAGCCAATGTGTTAAGGAACCTTTATTTCTGAAAAATACAGTGGGTTTTGATACAGATTTCGTTTGTGTGTGACTTTTTTTGACATGAACTATTATTCTATTGTAATTTCAAATTGTATCATGTGGAATGAATGTTTCACTACAAGTTGGTTATTGTTTATTGCTTTTTGTTTTTGTTTTTTTTTTTTTTGTGCGCTTGCGTTTAGTCCAAACTCTCTTTTTGAAGTAGAATTATTTTTTATATGCGTTTAGTCCAGTCTAGAATGTTGGATTTTTATGTTTGCACTAAACATTAGAATAAATGCAAATGACGAGGTATCATCATTTTGAAATTTTCAATGTCTGATTTTCAAAAAAATAAAATGAAAAACAACGGTTAAACCGACCGAACCGAACCGTTTGGTTCGGTTCGGTTCGGTTTAAGCCCTCTCCATCGGTCGGATCGGATCGGTTAATTAAAAAACCGACAGGTTCGGTTTGGTTGTTGGTTTTAGTGTTAAACCGATCCGAACCGCCTATGTGCAGCCCTACTTTGTTGTTGTTGGAATGGAAACAATCGACACCTGTTCACTTTGGATGCGAGCGGGGCCCATTGATCCACAGTGGTAATGCACATGTGCCCAGGACAGGGATGAATTATTGGGTTCTCAGTGTTTAGTTAATCCCTAAGGGATAACTCAGTTGGCCTAGGACCATGATTTGTACCCAAAAATTGTGGGTTCAAAATTGCACTACCATACTAGGACTATAAGGGAATTTACTTAGCTTCCCTTTAGACCCAGAGAAATTAATTAGTCTAGCCCAAAGGGTTTGGAACCCCCTTATAGCAAAAAAAAAAAAAATCTAGTTAAAATATCACTTTCCTTCCTCTGGCCTAGCAGCAGCTTAGCAAAAGAAAAAAAAATGCTCGTTAAACCTATTTAGTGATGTCAAAAGGGCCAAAAATGATTCTAAACCACTGATCATTTTTCCTATTCATGATTGACAAAATTTTAATTATGGTTAAAACTCACTTGAAGCCAAGTTGTATCACTTGATCACCACAACAGCACTCTATTTTCACTAGTTTTAAATTCTATTTTATTATTTACTTTAGCCCAAAAATAGGATAGATAGGGATGGAGAAATAAAATTTATTTACCCAACTTCAACTTAGTTAAGATAAAACTATAATGATTATGATGATAATCTAGAGCACCTCGAAAAAAATTGAATATGATAAAATTTTATTATATTACAAATAACTTTCAATGGTTTCCCAATGCTCGAGGTTCGAATCCGGGTACGTTTCCTCTTTCCGCTTGTATGGGCTCCTTTCCCACTTGTGCGAGCCACCTTCTCGCTTCTGCTGGCTACCTTCCTATGTGCATGGAGGCTTTCTCTTGGGTCCCAGTCTTTTTAGCCGGAGTACAAAAAAAATACTTTGCCTTTTTTTTAACCCCAACTAAGGGAGTGGGAGTGGGTGTGGGTGGGCAATGAACCCAAGCCTATCTAAGTGAGGGAAGGAGACCTCGGGAGAGGGAAGGGGGGCCACATGTGGGGAATGAGCCCTTGGAGCCTTGGAGAGTTGGAGAGCGGGGGAGGTCCAAGTGAGAACAATATCAACCCCAACCAATTTCTGTAGCATGTTACGAGGAACAAAGGGTAATTTTGTAATTATTTCAAAACCAAGGGGCAGTAACTTCCTTGATCTAACGTGCGCCGCTCCTTGGTACGTTGGTAGATTGCACGTTGGAAACCGTTACATGCAAGAGCATTGAAAAAGGAAACTTGCATAAACTCCTGCGTTTGAAATTTGAACTCCCTAATTTTAAGATGATCCTATCGTACTAGCCGTTTAAATCTTATGGTCCATTAGTATTGGCCCCAGTCTGAAATCACAATAACAAAAGGTCATGATGGTTTTGGACCATTGATCACATTTTTGCTTGCTCTCAATTCATCATAAACATTTAGCAGGCACCATCTATGACTACAATGCTAGGATAGACTGATTTGCAATGAGGATCTCCTAATGGTAAATCCAAATTTCACATGTGTGATCATCCAAGAAATTTAATAAATGAATAAATTGATAATTTAGTGGGTGAGATTTGTATTATGGATTAGGCTTTAGCCAAATATCATTCCCATGAGGAAAAAATCCAAGGCCATTGTGGAATCAACTAGGATGCATGTCCATTGATAGAAAAGTTGTCATTTTGTGTGTGTGTTGGGGGGGGGGGGGGGGGGGACTCAAGCCATGAGAGGTAAAATCCTCTTGGACTAAATCCTTCAACTCATGACCCTAAAGTTTAGGGGTGTAACAGTTCGGTTAACCGGTTAATTTGAGAAAACCGTTAACCGAACCGTAACCGCAGTTTTCTGTCTTTAAAAACCGTAACCGTATCCACAAAAATCGTAACCGCGGTTAACCGTATTAAACGATTCGGTTACGGTTAATAACCGTGGAATGCCTTCCTCACATAAGGGGATAAATGTGAATGATTGAAGGTAAAATGACACATAATGAACAATTAAAGAAGGTAAGAAATATTTCATTCAAGTCCCTTATTTTTTCTTTTATTTGTAAACGATACGGTTAACCGAACCGTATCATACGGTTCGGTTAATAACCGTGAATTATTACGGAAAACTGTAACCGAACCGAACCTTACGGTTAATGAAATTTACGGAAAACTGTAACCGAACCGAACCTTGCGGTTTTTTTATTTCATTAACCGTAACCGAACCGTGAAATACGGTTATTAACCGCGGTTCGGTTCGGATCAGTTAGACGGTTTTTCGGTTTTTTTTTTACACCCCTACTAAAGTTTAATGGTCATTATTGCATTTGCCTATCTTGATCATCTTATTGGTGGATGGTATATCATTATCGATGGCTGTGAATCTTGAATTGAGGGCGCAAGTTGGTGGAACTCTATTCCCCACCATAGTCCATTCTGACTTGATTACTATGAGACCCATAATCCCATCATCTTTCTATCTAAACCTATAAATCTTTTTGTTTCCATAATGGATGGTGGTTGCTGGCCAGATAACAAGATCCTACAATTCTAAGGAATGGACCTTTTACAATGTCTGTGAACCATTCCTCCTCGCTCATGAAGCCCATAGATACAATCCAAGTAGGGCTGTTAGAGGGCCAGGCTGAGCTGGGTTAGATCCCACATATCCAGACCAGGCCTGGGCCAAGACATCCTTAGGCATATGCCTACACTAGCTAGATCCCAAGGCCAAGGCCAAAGGAAATATTGTTTTTTAATATCAACAAATGCTTCATCTGTGTTGTTTGTTTACACCTATTTACATATGCAAATGTTATCTATACATAATAATTATGCAAATTTATATTTATATTTACTTGTCATGTATGTAAATGATTTACATGTCTATTTTGAAGCATGCATGATTTGTGTTCAAATTCTTGCACCACAAACTCTAATAACATAATTTACATGGGTAAGGGATGTGCATTCATTACACATCCCCTTTGGTACTTAGAGTGGCGTAGAGTAAGTCCTTTCACGTGCCAGGCTTGCAATAATATATTCTTTCCTTTTTTATATAGGAAGTTTGACCGGAACTTGACATTTGTCCATCAACTGTTGAAGTTTAAAAAAAATTCTCCCAAGATTCTTGCAATATTCATTGTAAAGTGGGCATGTTTCTTTGCAAGGAATATCACACATAAGTAGATGAAAAATATGCATTTTTATTTAATATAATTATTAAATATATATATATACATTTACATATGTAGTTAAACCAAACGTTGTAAAATGAATCACACATGTAAAAGTGCAAAAAAGGAGCTCATAGACAAACATTGTCAAATAAATTGAGTGTGCCAAACTTACATGAGTAAATTAGATTGACATATTCCATGTGAAAAACATACACACACATGATTAAGAAAACAACTACACACAATCAATACCGCTACTAATCCCAAAATGTATCTGATGCATTGTTTTCACAAGCTCCCTCGGAAACACACCAAACAAAAATGGGGGGAAAACACCTGGAAAAAATCAGGACAAAATCATCACCGTAAAGCTGCTGCAGAACTGCCAAAAACTTCCCTCTTTCACTTCCAGGGAAGAAATTAACACCAGCAACATTTTGATTTTCCCTGTAGAACAAAATATTACCTAAATATCAAGATAGGGTGAGGTTGAGTTAATATGCTGTACAATGTTCATGCCATCTGGGTGACTGGGTCTCTATTGTAGAACAGAATATTATCTTAATACAAGACAGTCAAAAACATGTACTGCATCATACAATGTACACTGTCTGGTTCAGTGAAGATGCTGTACAATGTTCATACCACATCTGGGTGACTGGGTCTATCTTAAAAGAGTGACTTCTCTCCACTAAAAGTCATGACCAAGTAACATCCTCAGCCGCGTCAATTTCATAATGGTCAAATGATGAAGCTCTTGAAGACACCTCACATAACCATGAATTCCTTCAGGTCGTTCATTCTTGCACATTTCATAGCCATTAGTTAAAAATCCCTGAATAACACTTCGGAAATCATAATCAATCCTTCCGAACATTTCATTATTATGTACCAAGTAATCACCGAAGATCCTCCAACACTCAGAAATAACATTAATTGTGTCAGTGTGATTGAAATGTCCCCGCATGACTGGCAAAGCATCGGTTGCTCCTCGGTAATTTGTACTTGAAATTCTTGCATTCCCGCATGGAATTCCAAACAAATCTTGCGTACTTGAAGGGTTACTCATTTCCAGATAACAAATCAGATGGTCAGTTCCGTCAAAACTTCTTGCTCTACCAAATTGGTTTTCATCCAATGTCCCCCCTGTTGGTATGGTATGTTGGGTTTCAGTTCTATCTAGGGGAGATTGTCCACATAGGTAAGACGCTGTTGCTTCTGATATCATCTTCGCTTTTTTAGTATTTATTCTGAACTTGAAAGTACTACATTCTCCTAAACGAAAAGGCTTGTCGCATCCTGCTCCATCTCCTCTTTTATTATGATAACCTGGATAATCTGCTTTTTCAAAATTGACACATTTTGTCAGTGTAAGAGAGCACTTCGAAGCGAGCTCCTCAAGGTTCCACCTATCATATGGCGCACTAGTTTTGTGGCTCACATGAACTTCTCCATTTAGGCGCAACATTCGACTGGCATTCCTGAAGAAACTTTGCACTAGGTTCCTGTGCAACCTAAAGAACAAGAATGGAAGCAAGAACATAAATAGGTATGAGAAAAAATATTAATTAATAAATAAATAAATCCCTAAGTGTTTAGGGACATCTCAAGCATCATTGAATGTACTCCATGTCAATTCGGCTGTGGCTCAAATGGTTATCAACAATTGGCACTGATAATGACTTCAGGTGGAAAAGGCAGAAAAAAAAAAAGGATTCCCATCCAATACCATCCTTTTTCTTTCTTTCTTTTTTGTTCCAATACCATCCTATAGCATGCGCTGAAGGAGGAATCTCTTTCTGTTAAAAACAGAAACCAAATTTTCCAATGAATAATGGTGGGAAGACATTCTCAACACAGTAGCAGTTAGAAGTTAATTATCAAGTAACAGAACAAAGGACAGATTCCCAAAATCAAGCAAGAAGAATGCAGAGATGAGCATTTCTACCATATTGAATGCAATGAGCATTTCTACCATACTGAAAGGAATGCATGCACGCGTGCGCACACACACTGCTACTTGCACACACATGCACACCCCAATGACATTGCACATCCCCCAAGTAAAGGAAAACAAACTTCATTCTAATCAAAGTGATACAATAGTTCAACTGATCATGCATAAATTTTAATCTTATTAATATGAAAACAATCTCAGAATTGTATCCGATCCCAACCTAGTTGGGACAAGGCTTTGATGATGATGAACAATATAGACATGAGGGTTGGGGTTTAGGGTTTCTTTGGATTTCAGATCATTCTCATCAGGTTTCGGGCTGCATCTTCCGTGTGTTTTCCAATTTCTCCCCAAACACAAACTAAAAATTGTGTGGATCTGGGTGTTTCACATCTTATCTGCCCTTTGATCAGGTTTCTTCTAATGGGTAATCTCTTTACATTTTTTTAGAGACACTTCATCTGCCATATTCATATTATTCCTCTCTAGTTACAAGCTAGACTGTTTCTTAAGATGACGTCATCATCCTTGTAGACTGAACACCCTGTACATCGAAATAAATAATTCTTATTCTCACAATCTGTAATGGCTCTTGTATACCATTCTCTTTCCCATAACATAATCCTTCTCCCTGGCCTCCATCGAACCATTTCCGCCCAAAATCAATTTCAATACTTTCACTAGTAAGTATATCTTACTACTCATCCAAGTTTGGAAATTCTTTCTATCAATTTAATATAATAATATTTGGGGCAATGACTATTAATGTCTAGGTACATTCTATTTAATAAAATCTTAACCATTTTAAGCTCGTCATTCCTTCTCTTGAAGAATACAAACTTCTCCTTTAGATCTCCATCAACTAAGATTCCCTTTTATTTTTAATTTATTGGTAACATGACTTGGACCCACGACCTCAAGGTTGCCATAGTGGGCACCTTCCACTGTGCTGTGGGCTCGTCTCAACTAAAATTCCTATGACATTGATAGAATTACACATTCTTGAATTGGAAAACTTGAACGTTTCTGAAGGCCCTAAAACTTAAACACCTTTTCTTAATTTTAAGCACAATATGTTTATAGATCAAACAACACCACGCTCTTCCCCGTCAAAAATGCATACACTCAAAATGCCAATGATGACATAATGTTTACCTAGACAACACCCTAGTGGCAGTAGTGCCCGGACAAAACCATAGTGCATACACCAATGTCCGAGTAGCAAGCATATCTTCCTAATGGAGATGAATCCATAATCATCTATATGAATTGTCAAATGTATAATAGAATATCTTCCAAATGTAGTTGAATTTAGACTCAACTATATCAATTATCAAATATTCAAACGCATTTTTATTATTTAAAACAAATATCTACTTATATTATCTATCAAATGATCAATTCACTATCTATCAACAAATGATACCAGAGTATGAACTCACAATATTTATCAACAAAATAATGCATATCAGATATTCGCAACTCGGTAATAATAACAACAATAATAGATTATCTACCATTAATAAAATAGAATATCTCCATTGCCAATTATTTTGCTCAATAGCTTAACATGTAATGGTCTTGAAACAACTGCATAGCCAATGTCCAAGCATGCACTTAAACATTTCAAGGTCCATAAACTGCAGGAAGATGTTGCAATGTAATACTCCATAGGAAAGGAGAAACATGAATGTACTTAGCAGCTTATTTAGTAAAACAATTGCTAGTTGGCAGTAATAACTAAAAAATGTAATTAGCATCTTATTTAGTAAAACAATTGCTAGTTGGCAGTAATAACAAAACCATGATAGTCTTGAGGATCCTGATACTAGTAAATACTTTCAAAAAGGGGGAGAAAAAAGAAGCAGCAAATACAATAAAGACCTACCTGATCAAATGAATCTCGTCTTCCTTCCCATGGAAGCCTGCATGTGGGAAGTTAAAAATAATTCGATCAAATCTTCTCATTGATAAATCTGTATGAAGCTTCATTTTTGTTGCATCAACTCCATGTAAAACGGTTGCATCCATCTTCAGTAAATTCCGTATATTTGATTCTGCCTGACTATACTTGTTTGTCACAACATCTGAACACGAATCACCAGAAGAAATTTAAATAAAACAGGCACACATTGTGTATCAAGTGCCATTAAATATTCTTTCAAATGCAAGGAGCAACAAGCTAAAAGGGCAATAGAAGCATAAGAAACATAGACCATTATATTATCTATCTATGAAAACTACTCAGGTTTTTGGCTAAGAAAAAGTATAGCATCAATTTATCTTTAAACATTAGAGTTGCCTTTATACATACTCAAAATGGAAAATCTTGACAGAAAGAACCCTTCTGTATCCATTCTACCATTTAAGGATAAACTCCATTCACATGAATCAGCGATCTCATTTGGCAGAATGCTGGTTTCTCCTTTTCCATACCATTTCACTATTAGGGCTGATAACCGATGTTAATTCAGGGCAGAAATGCAGATGTAGTATCCCAGTAAATGTTATATCCATTTCTGGAGTGCCACATGCATAGTGCAAAAAAAGATCATCCACAACTGCCAAATTCATAAGTCAAATTTATTGTGATTTGGGTGCAACCAGACACGTTGAAGTCTAATATTACTTTTTTAATAGTGGATAGAAAACGAAAAAAAATAAAACTCCATTCATAGATCGTAACTCCAAATACTCAAATTGGAACATCATACTCTCCAAATGTAGGCAAGATAACCAATCAAAGTCGAAAATTTTAAGTCCCTTGCTGAGCCTGGTTAGGAATATGTGTGATGTGCTTCAGTACGTGAATTCGAGCCCCTTGTAAATCAGCCAAAAAATTATCTAAAAACTTTCTGGAGATTAAAATTTGAGTACCTTTTTTTATGAGATGACTATATTTAAAAAAAATTAAAAACAACTGAAACTAGAATACGAAGTGGCCAGTACTAATTTGCATCCGTCCCATTTTGACTTAAGACTATCATACATACTAAGGCCCACATAACCACATCATTTAATTGTATCTAACCTTTCACGCATGTCCATAAATCAACAAAGCTGAGAAAAAGATGCTTACTAAAGCATATAATCATGAAATAAAAAAAAATACCAAAAAACCCTTCAGTTCTGATTTTTTTATGCTTTTTTCCATAATGAAATCATTATTTCTTCTTCTTTTTTTTTTACTCATAACCATACCCTTAAAAGAAAATAAGAAAAAGAAAGCATATATGAAAAAAAATGTAAATAAAAACCCAACTAAAACATATGAGATGGGCAAAACTAAAATAAAATCTTTTCAAAAGTTCAATAAATTTAAATGGGATTTATGCTCTGAATAGCATTCCAAGAAGATGTGAAGGAGAACTAGAATTCACAAAGCTAACAATAGATAGATGGGGTAAGGCTTCATTGATGATAATGGTGGTCATGGTGAGCATTCTAAGGGGACTTTTGGTTGCTGGAATTTCTGAGGCGAATTCTTGTGTTGGGCATTTTTAACAGCAATGTCAGTCACTAATAGTGGAATTATTGAAACTCCTTGTTTGATTACTGGAATTATAAAAAAAAAAACACAGAGATTCTGAAATGTCCCTTTTGACAATTCATATTCTCCAATGTCCATCATCCAAGATCACTGTCCTATTTTACCTCAAATCCAATGTAGGGCAAGACTTCACAAAAGAAACAAGATAATAAAAGGACTCAAGATAAGTCTAACACCAATGCCAATCCCTTTCGCATAAGATGTCCGCTTCCATCAGTAAGGACTCCGAATCTCCCAACATACTCTGGGGCTCGTTTGTTTGCACACGATATATAGAAATCCATGCCATAAATGGTTTTAAAAAAAAAAAATTTGAAGGCCAAAGGTGAATATGCAAAAATAACCATCCCTTTAATCTGGATGAATACCCAGCCATCACACAAGGAATTCAATATATACCTAGGAAAGAAAGGTCCCATCTCCATCCCCACACCTTATATCTTTTGACCCCTCACCACATATCATTCACACTTCCATCTCTTTATTAATCCTTTCATGGACCTCTTCTTTTTTACCACAAATTCCTATGTATTCAATTGTCCTATATATTCTAATGCAAACAAACAGACCCTTGTCGCATTCATGCAAAACAACTATATAAACACCATCCACGCAAGAACTCTCAAGAAAATCTAACATTCCAAAAACCCATTCAAAATCTTATTCACATAAATCCACCACCAAAAACAAAACACACCCATCAAACAAATTACCCAAAGAATAAACAGATTCAACCCAAAACACAATATCTATCAGGGACCCACCCACCCTCTTCTCATAAAGTGAATAGATAATCTCAATAAGGAAGCAATGGGGAATAAAAAAACAACAAGAAAGACATCTCAACCCCATGTAAATGACAAAAAAGAAAAGAAAAAGAAAGCATTCATTACCATAGTTGTCAAGAGAGGTAGTGACTATGTTGGATGCAGAGCCAAATGCATTGGCCAGACAGAGTGAGAATGAGAAGTCCCCTTCTCCCACTAACAGAATCTCATGCAATGAAGAGTAGTGCTTCACCCATTTCCCTTCTTCATCTTCATCTTCATGGAAGAAGAGGTGATGATTTTCGTACGTGATAAAACGATGAGTCGTGTCGTCCTCAATCATCTTCTGCTGCTTCGGCCTTGGGCACTTTCCTCTGCGTTTTGTGGATGTTCTAATCAACATCTTTATCGTGTGGAAGACTCCTTTGGATTAAAATGTTCTCATCTCATTCATTCTCTTCCCTTCTTGTTGTCTTTTCAATTTCTAGTCAGAGGAGAGTGTGCACTGCAGAGAGTATGGAGGAGACTGACAGACGTCTTTCACGTTTTAATGTCCTGACGCTTCTTTACCGAAAAACTGAAAATGTCATGACGGTTGCTTTCCGTGTAAGTTTAGGATTAAGTTTAAAGTTTGATGGGATTATTCATTTACAAAAGGATTTGACTGGCAAAGTTTATTTGGTTTACATCAAAATGTCCAAAACCAATGATTTTGATTTTTGAAGCCTCTATGAATTTGGAAACATTGGATTAACATGAATTTGACTGTTCATTTTAAAAGAAAATAATCTTGGTTATGGTTTTAAAATTCAGTTGAAACTCAATTTTATCGCACTCAATTGGGGGTGGGCCCACGTTATAAGAAGTGGGTGCCGTCGCCCTAGGTAGATATTGCTAGGGGTGGAAGTACGGTTTTCGGTTCGGTTTTAGACCGAAACCGAAAAAAACCGAAAACTGAAATCTTAAAATGTTATAAACCGAACCGAACCAAATAACGTGTAAAACCGAACCGAACCGAAAATAATTAAACGGTTTGGTTTTCGGGTTTTTCGGTTTAAACCGAATTTTAGACAATTGCCTTTCACATACTAGTGCTAGATCGATCAAAGGTAGGCGCCACAGGTGTTTTGCATCTTTGATCTGACTGCTGATACAAGTCCATCAACTATTTCTGTAGCAAAGATTGCTTGAGCGTCCATGAGCTTTTCTATATAGAGTGAAACTGGGGGTACCTACATTGAAGAGTGATGCCTGAGATGACATGGCATGTGATGTGCTGTGTACAGCCCACAAAACATCACCTGCAACACAACCATCATCATAGTTGGTCTCTTTGATCTTTGGTGACATGGGTGGGCCTAGGTGTCTGGGTTCCATTCAATAGTCTTTAAAGCCCCCGATCACGAGGACCCCACGTAGGGCTAGCTAACATAACTCTGTGATTGAGATTGAAAGGGGCTTCTTATTAAGGTAGATCCCATGGGTTGAAATGTGCAGTGCTCCTTTAAAGGCTTTAAAGTAATAAGTATAGTTCATAAGTAAAAAGTTCAATAAAGGCTTTAACCTTTAAAGGTTAATACATGTCCATTTGTCCAAAGAGGAAAGGGTTTCCGGTTTCCCCTTTCCCTTTCCCATTGACACATATATATATAATATATATTTACCCTAAACCCTAAATAAAGTTCGGTTTTCGGTTTTAACCGAAATTTTTTTTAAAATCCGAAATCCGACTTTGCAAAAAAATAAAAACCGAAACCGAACCATAAACCGATAAACCGAACCGAACTTAATTTTACGGTTTGGTTTACGGTCCAAAGTTCGGTTTGGTTCGGTTTCTTCCACCCCTAGATATTGCAATCTCCTTAAATAGGCATTAAAGTTTAATAATTCCTTAAGTTACATATTTCATGAAATTAGACCTAATTGAGTACGAGGGGAGCAGAGCTGCAGAGTGATAACAGAGGCTACAGGAGTGGTGTTAAAAAAGTGCATTTCACTCAAGCATCAATCAAGAGGTAAATCCTCTTTAGACTTGATTCCTTCAATTATTACCTAAGTTTAATGGCATCATTATTGCATTTGATTGTTGTGATTCATCCTATTGGTGGATAACAAATTGGGGGGAGGGGGGGGGGGGGGGCGTGAAGAATCTTTTTTTTTTTTTTTGAATTTCTGTACGGTCACCTACAGTACCACATATTTCTCCCCTGTTACTAAAGTTCAACATTTTACCAAGACGTTCTCCGTACAGCCCGTACCGCTGGACAGAGCACAAGCTGCGTCTTTTTTGCAATATCACAACATATATTACGATACCGCAAGTTTTTGATTTGCGATATCGCAACTTATGTTGCAATATCATAAGTTTTTTATTTGCGATATCGCAAATTTTGTTACGATATCGCAAGGAGATAGGTTAAAAGTCAACGAATGCATTTCTGTTTATAATTGTTTTCCGTTCCGTTGCTTTAGTCGAGCTCTGGCTCAGGTTTTCTATGTCTCTGCTCTTTATAAGTGTTGCTTCTGCCACATATTAAGTGAATAGCAATTGAATCTCCTGCCACATCTTTGTCTTAGGTATTTATTCCATGTTTCCCACCTTGTATGTATCTCCCTCTATTGTATTATTTTTTTCTTCTCTTGTGTCTTTTGAAAAAAAAAGTTAGAATACAAGGAATCCCACTTGTAGAAACATTTGAAATATTTTGTGTAAATATTAATAGTGACCTTAGGTGGGACTTGTGGTGCCTTATTTTTTTTATGAACATCCTGTTGTTAATCTATTAAAAAATCTTCTTGTTCTCATCATGAATTACCAACAACTGGATTTGCCTGGACGTCTAGTTGCAAAAAACAATGAGGCATGTCTTGTTCATCCTGTCATACAGTGGGCCCCAGCACAAATTCTGCATAAATGTCCACATATTCTTTTAGCATTTTCCTGTTATTGTGGCATTACAAATATCATTTTGATCATTATCTTAAACTGCTAATGATTTTTTTTTAATGCTATATATAAGTAAATGGTTTAGATTCTTTAGTAGTTATCAACAAATGGTTATATTCATTAGATGAACGGTCTTGATTGATTTCACAATTATTTTATTTAAATGGGTGTTTTATGGTGTGTATATATATATATTTTTGCTAAATGTAGAGAATTAGTACCAATGAGATGTAAAATAAATTTGCTAAAATATCTAGTGTAGAATTGATTAAGATAATGCATTTATTTAATTTTTTTTAACAGACAATGCATTGTTATTTGTTTGTTAATGTTATAGAAATATGTAGCTTCATGATATCCTAAATGTCAATGCTTAGATTTTAACTCTTTTAATTTTCCATGTATGCGTATAGTAGTTTTTTATTTTACATATAACAACCTTCAAATCTTAGTAATTCCAAACATTCATCTTATTTACTAAAGAAATATTTATTCCGATATTTATTTTCACACGTCAAATCTTCATGGATTATATGGATGTTTGTGAGTAACTTTAAAAATATTCAAAAGTAAATCTTATTATTCGAAATTTGTGTTCTACTTCGTAGGATGGATAATACTGAGATATGAGTATGAGGGGGTTGTAATTAATCCCTAAACATTACCATTCGATACAAGCACTTTTGCTTCTTCCTTTCAGGCTTCCCTTTCTCATTGGAGGTCAAAGGTAATTTCTCATACCTTGTTTCTTCTCCCTGTAGATGGATTTTTTGCATCCTACAAAATGCGGTTTGTTCATGTTTGATGATTTCTTGACAGGGAAAGAAGGGTGTGTGGCTTAAGTTGCCACTAGAACGAGAAGCCTCATTGCAAAACAAGAAGAACAAACAACAACGAATCAAAACCAAATCAAAGACTGCATTTGAAGGAATCGAACGCACCTGATTGATTAAGATCGACCTGATCTATGCACTCAGATGAAAGAAAACTCAAAAAATAGTCGCTGGGGAGAGATGAGGATGGAGACGATGGAGACGATGAAGCTTCGTCGCCATTAAATGGACGTTGGGACCTTGCGTATTTGCAAATAGGTTGGCGAGGGAGAAGGATAGTGAAATTCGGCTGGGGAGAAAGTTACCGTTTGTGAAAATTAGGGATAGTCGAACAGGGAGGGATAAACAGATGAAAATGGGCTTTTTTGTGTTGTGATATCGCAACATAAGTTGCGATATCGCAAATAAAAACTTGTGATATCGCAACATAAGTTGCGATATCGCAAATAAAAAACTTGCGGTATCGCAATATATATTGTGATATAGCAAAAAAGACGCAGCTTGTGCTCTGCCCAGCGGTACGGGCTGTACGGAGAACGTCTTGGTAAAATGTTGAACTTTGGTAATAGGGGAGGGATATGTGGTACTGTAGGTGACCGTACAGAAATTCCCCCCTTTTTTTTGGTAGCCCCCTAATGGGGCTGAGACATACACAAGGGAAAGTATGTAGCTTGTTTAGCCCCTGTTGAGGACCCAAGAGAGCAAAAGGGAAGGTATGTAGCTTGTTTAGCCCCTGTTTAGGAATCAAGAGAGCCCACATGCGTGGTAAGAGAAGCCTATACTGTAGCAAGAGAGCCCACGCACCTAAAAAGAGAAGCTGACACATATGGAAAGTGCCGCATACTCAACGACCACAAACCCGATTTACCCTGAGCTGAGGCCCATAATCTTTTTTCATCTTAACCTAGAAATCTTTTTGGTTCCATAATGTATGGTAGTGCTCTCCCAGATAACGTGGTCCTTGTGTTCTATGGAATGGGCCTTTACAAATTAGGTCCAGACCATTCTACCTCACTCGTTTAGTGACCATCGGTACAAGAAGGGCTGTCAAAGGGCCGGGCCTGAGGTAGGTTAGGGTATACGCTTATCCTACACCCACTTATGCCGATCAAGCCTAGGCCGAAACAAAGCCCTTGGCAAGCTTACACTAGCTAGGTCCTTGCCTTAACTTGAAATTAGACTAGGCGAAGGACCAAAGAAAAATAAAATCCTTTTTTTTTTCTCATTATCAACCTATTGCTTCGTTTCACTCACGTCACCCATTTTCATATACAAATGTTACACATGCGTAACACTGCAAATTCATATTTGGTTTCACTTATATATGCATGTAAATGAATTACGTGTATTTTTCATTGTGAATGATTTGTGTCAAATTCGAACACCTCAAACTCTAATAACATAATTTACATGCACGAGGGATGTGTATTCATTGCGCATACGTACCCTTGGGGGCTTGAGCGGTGTAGAGTACGTACTTTCATGTGGCAGTCTACAGCAATATTTTATTAAACATGCATTCAAGTAAAGCCTATAAAATGGATATGTTTGCTTGCATGGAGTTGGAACTTAGGTATATAGGTGAGTCTGTTTGTTTGCGTGGAATTGGATATATGAAAATTCATTGTCACCTGTTTGTTTTGTATGGAATTGGCATAAATAGGAATTTATTGATGGAGTGAGACTTACTTCTTCACATAGAATTGAAATATATAGGAAGTAGCTGATTCTAATGGACCTATTTGTTTACATAAAATTAGAATATGTAGAAAGTAACTGAATCCAACGGGCTTGCGTTATTTGATGAAATTGGAAAACATAGGAATTTATTGTCAAATGGCTTGTTTGTTTGCATAGAATTGGACATACAAAGTATTTAATTCGAATAAGCCTGTTTATTTGCAGAATTGCAATACATGAAAAGCAAGTGATTCAAATAGTCCTATTTTTTTTACATGAAATGGGAAAAGATAGGAATCCAATAAAGAATGGGCGTCTTTGTTGCATGAATTGGAATTTATTGTCATATGGGCATGTTTCCGCGAGGAATATAACACACGTAGTTTAAAAATAAGCATTTTTATTTAACATAGTAATAAGATTAATTTTATACATTTACACGCATAGTTAAAACAAACATTAAAAATGAATCACATGTAAAAGTTGTGGGAATGGTGCCTAGGCAAAGTCTGTCAAATAAATTATATATGTAAAACTTACATATGTAAATTCGATTTACGTATCCCAGGAAAAGACATATATACAATACTAAAGTCACTTTACAAATTATTAATAAATAGTAATTCATATATATATATATAGGCAGGGCCCACTTGTGGGCTGGGCGGGGCCCCCAATTAACAGGATGAATTCACTGGCCCACATACATATATACAGTTATAGACCTTTGGACATGGGGATTTTTCTGGGATCCTAAATCCAAAGAAGGGCACATCAAATAACGGTTTCGATCAGTAAATATACATTAGCCAACACGGATTTTCCATAAAATTGTTTCTTTTAAATCCTCGAAACCACTTCAATGGTATGTTTCTGCTCATGCAAAGAAGCCTTTTTTTTTTCATTTTTTGCGCTGATATGTGTTTCTCTAAATGGATGTACAAACAATGACGAAAACCCCAGACTCCAGTTACAGAGCAAAAATAGAAGACTTTCATGCATATTACATTGGTAGATTAAAAAAAAAAAAAGAAGAATAAGAAAAGAGAGAGACCATCAAACCAGACTCCAAAGTCCAAACACAAGGCAAAAATAGAAGACTTTTATGCATATTACAATTGCAGATTAAAAAACAAAGGAAAGTAAGAAGAGATCAGAGACCATCAAATATCAGGGGTCTATAGTATCTTGGGTGTAAATGTAGTCTGTATGGGCAGCCATCAGCATCCTCTTTCTACACTCCTCTGTCTCTTGTCCATCACATTCATCCCCATTTATGCTCGAGTCCAACTTAGATAAAAAAAAAAGAAACAATTGAGACATTGAAAATTTCAAAATGCATCATGCAATATTCATTTATGTGGGCTTGAAGATTGATAACCAAAAAAGAAAACCAATTCATTAAATGCATGCAGAAAAGCATTTCCATGGACTATTTCCTCTTCTAAGGGAAAAGAGAATATTTCAACCCTCCCCGGAGGTTAGCAATGGCCTCAGGAGGGTTGTTTTTTTTCACAATGGCTCCCACAAGGCCTATATCCTGGTTCCACCCGTGACCCTCCCCAATAAAAAATGCACGATTCCTCACCAATAAAAAAATGCACGATTCCTCACCGTTCTAAACACGAAAGATTTTCACCCCAAAAAACAGCTAGATTTTCTACACATTTTCTACATAAATGCAGCCGCATAAATATGCCCTTAGGGTCAATTAGTGAACAACTATGCATTTTTATTTAATATAATTATTTCAAAAAAAAAGTATTCATTCTAAAGTAGGCATGTTTCTTTGCAAGGAATATCACACATAAGTAGATGAAAAATATGCATTTTTATTTAATATAATTATTAAAAAAATTAAACATTTACATATGTAGTTAAACCAAACCAAACGTTGTAAAATGAATCACACAAGTAAAAGTGCAAAAAAGGAGGTCATAGACAAACATTGTCAAATAAATTGAGTGTGCCAAACTTACAAGAGTAAATTAGATTTACATATTTCATGTGAAAAACATACACAAACATGATTAAGAAAACATATACACACAATCAATACCGCTACTAATCCCAAAATGTATCAGATGCATTGTTATCACAAGCTCCCTCGGAAACACACCAAACAAAAATAGGGGGAAAACACCAGGAAAAAATCATGACAAAATCATCACCTTAAAGCTGCTGTAGAACTGCCAAAAACTTCCCTCTCACTTCCAGGGAAGAAATTAACACCAGCAACATTTTGATTTGCCCTGTAGAACAAAATCTTACCTAAATATCAATATAGGGTGAGGTTGAGTTAATATGCTGTACAATGATCATGCCATCTGGGTGACTGGGTCTCTACTGTAGAACAGAATATTATCTTAATACGAGACAGTCAAAAACATGTACTGCATACAATGTACACTGTCTGGTTCAGTGAATATGCTGCACAATGTTCATACCACATCTGGGTGACTGGGTCTATCTTAAAAGAGTGACTTCTCTCGACTAAAAGTCAGGACCAAGTAACATCCTCAGCTGTTTCAATTTCAGAATGGTCAAATGATGAAGCTCTTGAAGACACTTTACATAACCATGAATTCCTTCAGCTCGTTCATTCATGTACATTTCATAGCCATTAGTTAAAAATCCCTGAATAGCACTTCGGAAATCATAATCAGTCCTTCCGAACATTTCATCATTATGTAGTAAGTAACCACCGAAGATCCTCCAACACTCGGAAGTAACATTAATTGTGTCAGTGTGATTGAAATGTCCCCGCATGACTGGCAAAGCATCGGTTACTCCCCGATGATGAAAACTAAGTGAATGATCATTCTCTCCAGGATGCCTTAAATCCCAATGTTGTGCTCCAGGGATCTCTGGCAAAGCTATGGTATGGTCCATTTGTTCACATCTAACACTGCGCAAATGGTAATTTGTACTTGAAATTCTTGTATTCACATATGGAATTCCAAACGAATCTTGCATACTTGAAGGGTTACTCATTTGCGGATAACAAATCAGATGGTCAGTTCCGTCAAAACTTCTTGCTCTACCAAATTGGTTTTCATCCAATGTCCACCCTGTAGGTATGGTATGTTGGGTTTCAGTTATATCTAGGGGAGATTGTCCACATAGGTAAGACACCGTTGCTTCTGATATCATCTTCGCTTTTTTGGTATTTATTCTGAACTTGAAAGTACTACATTCTCCTAAACGGAAAGGCATGTCGCATCCGGCTCCATCTCCTCTTTTATTATTATAACCTGGATAATCTGCTTTTTCAAAATTGACACATTCTGTCAGTGTAAGAGAGCAGGTCGAAGCGAGCTCCTCAAGGTTCCACCTATCATATGGCGCACTAGTTTTGTGGCTCACATGAACTTCTCCATTTGGGCACAACATTTGACTAGCATTCCTGAAGAAACCTTGCACTAGGTTCCTGTGCAACCTAAAGAACAAGAATGGTTGCAAGAACATAAATATGAATGAGAAAAAATATTAATTAACAAATAAATAAATCCCCAAGTGTTTAGGGGCATCTCAAGCATCATTGAATGTACTCCATATCAATTTGGCTGTGGCTCAAATGGTTATCAACAATTGGCACTGATAATGACTTCAGGTGGAGAAGGCAGAAAAAAAAAAAGGATTCCCATCCAATACCATCCTTTTTCTTTCTTTCTTTTTTGTTCCAATACCATCCTATAGCATGCACTGAAGGAGGCATCTCTTTCTGTTAAAAACAGAAACCAAATTTTCCAATGAATAATGGTGGGAAGACATTCTTAACACAGTAGCAGTTACAAGTTAATTATCAAGTAACAGAACAAAGGACAGTTTCCCAATATCAAGCAAGAAGAATGCAGAGATGAGCATTTCTACCATATTGAATGTAATGAGCATTTCTACCATACTGAAAGTAATGCATGCACATGCGCGCGCACACGCAGGCACGCCCCAATTACATTGCACATTCCCCAAGTAAAGGAACACAGACTTCATTCTAATCAAAGTGATACGATAGTTCAACTGATCATGCATAAATTTTAATCTTATTAATATGAAAACAATCTCAGAATTTTGTATCCGATCCCAACATAGTTGGGAGGATGATGATGATGATGACTATGAAAACAATATAGACATGAGTGTTGGGGTTTAGGGTTTCATTGGATTTCAGATCATTCTCATCAGGTTTCAGCCTGTATCTTCCACGTGTTTCCCAATTTCTCCCCAAACACAAACTAAAAATTGTGTGGACCTGGGTGTTTCACAACATCTTATCTGCCCTTTGATCAGGTTTCTTCTAATAGATAATCTCTTTACAGTTTTTAGAGACACTTCATCTGCCATATTCATATTATTCCTCACCAGTTGCAAGCTAGACTGTTACTTAAGATGACCTCATCATCCTTGTAGATTGAACACCCTCTACATAGAAATAAATCATTCTTATTCTCACAATGTGTAATGGCTCCTGTATACCATTCTCTTTCCCAAAACATAATCCTCCATGGACTCCATCGAACCATTTCCGCCCAAAATCAATTTCAATAATGACTATTAATGTCTAGGTACTTTCTATTTAATAAAATATTAACCATTTTAAGCTTGTCATTCTTTCTCTTGAACAATACAAACTTCTCCTTTAGATCTCCATCAACTAAGATTCCTTTTTTTTTTTTTTAATTTATTGGTAACATGACTTGAACCCACGACCTCAAGGTTGCCGTACTAGGCACCTTCCACTTTGCTGTGGGTTCGTCTCAACTAAAATTCCTATGACATTGATAGAATTACACATTCCTGAATTGGAAAACTTGAATGTTTCTGAAGGACCTAAAACTTAAACACCTTTTCTTAATTTTAAGCAGGCTATGTTTATGGACCAAACAACACCAAGCTCTTCACCGTCAAAAATGAATACACTAAAAAAGCCAAAGATGACATAATGTTTACCTTGTTTACCTAGACAACACCCTAGTGGCAGTAGTTGTCAAGTGGGTAAGTGGGTCATGGTCCAATGGATCAGTGGGTCACAACCCATGGCAGAAAAGGCCCAACTTGTGGGTCAAGACAAGCATCGGTTGTACAGCTATGTAATATATTTCCTGCCTTATTAGGAGATCTAATTAGAATAGAATGATTGTAATTTAGCTAATTGCCTCAATTCCTGTAACACTTATAGCAACTTTAATCTATATAATGAAAGATCGAGACCCTCAAAGGGATCATCGAATTCACAAAGGATCTTGTCTCTTCTTCCCTTGCTGCCTTTCACATGGTATCAGAGCTATGTGTGTCTGAGCCATCTTCCAAGTGTTGGAAGTTGTCATAGTCTCTAAGAGACTCTCTGGGTATTTTCTTCTTCATCTTCCAAGCATTGGAAGTCGTCAGATCAAGGTGTGATCAGAAGTGGCCCACCCTAGATCAACATTATTAAGCCAAACTATTGCAACCAATCTGGTCGTCTACTTCCTCTGGTGATTGAGGACATTGGTTGAGGATTTCTTCACACAGATCAAGGATCTGTGCTCTGCAGAGGCATCCCGTGGCTGTTTCTTCATCTGATCAACTGGTGGCCCACCTACGATCATCTCACAGTCCAGAAGTTTCACTCCAGCCTTGGTCGTCCATCCCTCCTGGTTATTTTAGAGATTTTTTCAGCAATTTTCAGTGAGCAGAGGTAGGCGGTTTGCTCCCTCTTGTGGTTAATCACTTTCCTTAAATAGTTTTTATCACCACCGTACAAAATCTTTGATCCAGATCCGATCTGGATAAAACTTGTACTGCTGGAAAGGAAATTTACTCCTAGTCTCTAGCTACTGGTCTGATCATCATTCAGATCTTTCTGTGGGTCCCACGCAAGGCTATCAATCCAATATTTCTGGTCGCCTGGGCTGTTTTTGGTGCAATTTTCTGCACTCTGTGTTCTGGTTCTACTTGGAACCCTCTGTTACTGCATCTGCTATCTTATATTGCTGCTGTGTGCTGTCTTAAGGCATCTGATAAGATTACTGACATGGATAAACATGAAATTACATTGATCAAATTTAATGGGAAAAATTATACTTCCTGGTCCTGTCAACTTCAAGTTTATCTTGAAGGAAAGGAGATGTGGGGACTCGTTGAAGGATGGGATCCACGACCTAAGGAGGATGAGAAAAAAATACTTTCTTGGAATACCAAGGATGCCAAGATCAAAACATGGATTCTTGGTTCTGTGGAACCACAATATATCTTGAACCTCAAACCATACAAGACATCCAAGGAGATGTGGGAATATCTGAAACAAGTGTATCACCAAGGGAATTCTGCCCGACAATACCAACTTGAACTGGAGATTGCTCAATATTCCCAAGGCACTTCTTCCATCCAGGACTATTATACGGGTTTTCTTAATCTGTGGGCAGAGTATGATGAAATCAAATACCTCCATGTCTCGGAGGCAGCTCTTTCTGAAATACAACAATTACAGGCAACTTCTCATCGAGATCAGTTTCTCATGAAATTGAGATCTGAATATGAGATCATTCGTTCTAATCTGATGAGCCGAGTTCCATCTCCATCCCTGAATGAGTGCCTTCATGAACTCTTGCGAGAGGAACAAAGTCAGCTTACTCAGCATGCTTTGAAGCAACAGTTCTCCGGAACCTCTTCTAGTGTTGCATATCCGGCCATTGCCAGTTACAACCCGGGTGTCTCCCACAGTCCTGCGTCTACTGCTAAAGGACAAACTCCTGCACGGGATCTCAGCAAAATCCAATGTTTTGGCTGTAAGAGTTATGGACACTATGCTTCACAGTGTAAGACCAAGTTTTGTAATTACTGCAAATCCAATGGTCATGTCATTAGTGATTGCAGAAGGCGACCACAGAATCGCACTCCACGGGCATATCATGTCAACGCTGCTGATGCTACTACTTCCAGTGACAGTCTTTCAACAACGGTCATGCCTTCACCACCTACTGCCTCCAATGCTGCTCCTCAGATCACCCCTGAGCTTATTCAACAAATGATAATAAATGCCTTCTCTGCACTTGGCATTTCAGGTAACAACCAATCCTCCTCCTCCATATGGTTTCTTGATTCTGGAGCTTCCAATCACATGACCTCCTCCCCCTCTCATCTTACTAACCTGCAACCATACAATGGCAATTTGCAAGTTCATACTGCTGATGGTCAAAAGCTTCCTATTACAGCCACTGGGGATATCATTCATTCATTACCTCTCACAAATGTCTTTCTATCTCCTCACCTCACCACAAATCTTCTGTCTGTTGGACAACTTGTTGATGATAATTGTGATGTTTCCTTTTCTCGCTCTGGTTGTGTTGTGCAGGATCCAGTGTCGGGGACGGTGATCGCGAAGGGGCCTAAGTGTGGACGCTTGTTTCCTCTTGTTATGCCTATCTCTCACAATGACCAGGTTTCTGCTTTTTCATGTTTTTCTCCGCAAGATGTTTGGAGGCTTTGGCATAATAGATTAGGCCATCCTCATTCAAAACTGTTATCTTCGATGTTAAACACTGGTAGTCTTAATAAAAATGTGATTTCTTTTAGTCATATTTCTGATGAGTGTTCTGTTTGCAAACTTGGAAAAAGCAAAGTTCTTCCCTTTCCCTCAAACTCTACTATGGCTTCTAATTGCTTTGACATTATTCATAGTGACGTCTGGGGGATTACTCTGGTAATCTCTCACACACATTTCAAATATTTTGTCACCTTTATTGATGATCATAGTAGATTCACATGGGTATATTTCTTGCACACTAAATCTGAAGTCTTTGATGTTTTTCAAAAAAATTTGGCGTATGTTGAAAATCAGTTTTCTGCTCGCATAAAAATTCTCCGATCTGATTCTGGAGGGGAATACATGTCCCATCAATTTCAAACTTTTTTGCAACAACACGGGATCTTATCGCAGCGATCGTGTCCTTATACCCCTCAACAGAACGGAGTTGCAGAACGAAAAAACAGACATCTTCTAGATACTGTTCGTTCTCTTCTCTTAGAATCATCAGTTCCCGCGAGATTTTGGCCCGAAGCTTTAGCCACTGCGGTTCACTTAATCAATCGCTTACCATCCTCTCGCCTCCATAATCACACACCATACTTTCGTCTCTTTCATAAGGATCCTTCTTACACCCACATGCGCATCTTTGGATGTGTGTGTTTTGTTCATCTTCCTCCTACTGAACGTACCAAATTAACAGCTCAGTCAGCCAAATGTGCGTTCCTTGGCTACGCATCTCACCAGAAGGGGTATATATGCTATGATCCTGTGATCAACCGCATTAGAATTTCTCGAAATGTTACTTTTTTTGAAAATCAACAGTTTTTTTCTACACATTCCTCGGATTTACCTTCATTTTCTCATCTACCAGCTTTTTCTGACACGCTCTCTTCTCCACTCATTGTTTATGAACGTCGTCGTCACAAAGATGTTCCACAACTGCCTCCCCCTCCGGATCTCTCGCCGGCACCTGATCTTGCCCCCGCTTCATCACCTGATGCTGCATCTCCACCTCCACCTCCACTTCGACGCTCTACTCGTGTCTCTAAGCCTCCAGACAAATATGGGTTCAATCACACTTCCTTGCTTGCTACCCTTTCTTCCATTTCTATTCCTACTTCTTACTTACAAGCGGTTAAGCATGACTGTTGGCGAAAGGCTATGCACGAAGAATTAGATGCACTGCAGCAGAATCATACTTGGGATATTGTTCCATGTCCCTCCTCTGCAAGACCTATCGGCTGCAAATGGGTTTTCTCCGTCAAACTTAAGGCCGATGGCTCGTTGGATCGTTATAAAGCACGGTTAGTCGCATTGGGCAACCGACAGGAATATGGTATTGACTATGAAGAAACATTTGCTCCAGTGGCAAAAATGACCACAATCCGGACTGTTCTGGCCATTGCTGCTTCCCACTCATGGCCTCTTTATCAATTTGATGTCAAGAATGCTTTCCTTCATGGCGATCTCAAGGAAGAAGTCTATATGCGGCTTCCTCAAGGATTTACAGGTGTCTCGGCAGGTGATTGTGCGCGCTTACGACGCTCTCTATATGGTCTTAAGCAAGCTCCGCGCGCTTGGTTTGAGAAATTTCGGGATGCTCTTCTTCACCTACAGTTCTCTCAAAGTGCCTCGGATCCTTCTATGTTCCTGCATCGCTCCTCAAATGGGATTACTGTCCTCTTGGTGTACGTGGATGATATCATCATATCTGGGACAGATTCTGGCATGATCACTCATCTCCAAGCTTCCTTACATGAATCTTTTCATATGAAAGACTTAGGGCCTCTCACATACTTTTTAGTCTTGAGGTTCATCAGTCCGCGAAAGGTCTTATCCTCGATCAGCACAAATATGCTATGGATCTCATTGAGACGGCTGGTCTTCAAAACTCAACTCCTGTGGATACTCCTGTTGAGGCCAATCTTCAACTCGCACAAGATACGGGTGATCTTCTTCCTGATGCCACAATGTATCGCCGCTTGGTCGGCAATTTGATCTATTTGACCATCACTCGGCCTGATATCTCCTATGCGGTGAATCTGGTTAGTCAGTTCATGACACAACCACGCCATCTCCACCTGGTCGCTGTGCGGCGCATTCTTCGCTATGTTCTTCATACACCATCTCGTGGCCTGTTCTTTCCTGTGGGCAATTCGACTTCTCTCATCGCTTACTCCGACTCTGACTGGGCTGGCTGCCCAGATAGTCGAAGGTCTACCACGGGCTGGTGCATGTTCTTAGGGGACTCGTTGATCTCTTGGAAGTGTAAGAAACAAGATAAAGTCTCCAAATCATCCACCGAAGCCGAATATCGTGCGATGTCAGCCGCCACTTCTGAAATTATCTGGCTTCGGGGTCTCCTTTCTGAGCTTGGATTTCCACAATCTGGACCCACACCTCTCTATGCTGACAATACCAGTGCCATACGGATTACTGAAAATCATGTCTTCCATGAACGCACAAAGCACATTGAAGTGACTTGTCATTACATACGTGATGCTTTTGTGCGTGAAGCCATCACTCTTCCTCATGTCCCTACTAGTCTTCAAATTGCTGATATTTTTACCAAGGGACTTCCTCGGCCACGTCACCAGTTCTTGGTTGGCAAATTGATGCTCGTTGATTCACCCGCATCAATTTGAGGGGGGGTGTCAAGTGGGTAAGTGGGTCATGGTCCAATGGATCAGTGGGTCACAACCCATGGCAGAAAAGGCCCAACTTGTGGGTCAAGACAAGCATCGGTTGTACAGCTACGTAATATATTTCCTGCCTTATTAGGAGATCTAATTAGAATAGAATGATTGTAATTTAGCTAATTGCCTCAATTCCTGTAACACTTATAGCAACTTTAATCTATATAATGAAAGATCGAGACCCTCAAAGGGATCATCGAATTCACAAAGGATCTTGTCTCTTCTTCCCTTGCTGCCTTTCACAGTAGTACCCGGACAAAACCATAATGCATACACCAATGTCCGAGTAGCAAGCACATCTTCGTAATGGAGATGAATCCATAATCATCTATATGAATTGTCAAATGTATAATAGAATATCTTCCAAATGTAGTTGAATTTAGACTCAACTATATCAATTATCAAATATTCAAATGCATTTTTATTATTTAAAAAAAATATCTACTTACATTATCTATCAAATGATCAATTCATTATCTATCAACAAATGATATCAGAGTATGAACTAACAATATATATCAACAAAATAATGCATATCAGAAATTCGCAACTCGGTAATAATAACAACAATAATAGATTATCTACCATTAAAAAAATAGAATATCTCCATTGCCAATTATTTTGCTCAATAGCTTAACATGTAAAGGTCTTGAAACAACTGCATAGCCAATGTCCAAGCAAGTACTTAAACATTTAGAGGTCCATAAACTGCTGGAAGATGTTGGGATGTAAAATTTCATAGGAAAGGAGAAACACAAATGTAATTAGCAGCTTATTTAGTAATACAATTGCTAGTTGGCAGTAATAACTAACAAATGTAATTAGCATCTTATTTAGTAAAACAATTGCTAGTTGGCACTTGGCAGTAATAACAAAACCATGTTAGTCTTGAGGATCCTAATACTAGTAAATACTTTCAAAAAGGGGTAGAAAAAAGAAGAAGCAAATACAATAAAGACCCACCAGATCAAATGAATGTCATCTTCCCTCCCATAGAAGCCTGCATGTGGGAAGTTAAAAATAATTCGATCAAATCTTCTCATTGATAAATTTGTATGATGAAGCTTCATTTTTGTTGCATCAACTCCATGTAAAACAGTTGCACGCATCTTTTGTAAATTCTGTATATTTGATTTTGCCTGACTATACTTCTTTGTCACGACATCTGAACACGAATCACCATAAGAAATTTAAATAAAACAGGCACACATTGTGTATCAAGTGCCATTAAATATTCTTTCAAATGCAAGGAGAAACAAGCTAAAAGGACAATAGAAGCATAAGAAACAGAGACCATTATACTATCTATATATTTAAACTACTCAGGTTTTTGGCTAAGAAAAAGTATAGCATCAATTTCTACCCCATATATAAAAGCAGCAGTTTTGGTCGACTCAATGCCCATACGCGTGCCATCATACACGTGCCATTCCCCATCTATAAAAACAAGAAGAAACCCTTGTTGGCCTCCCAACCAGAAACCCTTCTCGCTGCTCTGCCCTCTCTCATCGATCCACCGCCGGACCTCGAGCCATCGATCGCCGAAAAACATTAGAGTTGCCTTTATACATACTCAAAATGGAAAATCTTGACAGAAAGAACCCTTCTGTATCCATTCTACCATTTAAGGATAAACTCCATTCACATGAATCAGCGATATCATTTGGCAGAATGCTGGTTTCTCCTTTTCCATACCATATCACTATTAGGGCTGATAACCGATGTTAATTCAGGGCAGAAACGCAGATGTAGTATCCCAGTAAATGTCATATCCATTTCTGGAGTGCTACATGCATACAACTGCCAAATTCACAAGTCAAATTTATTGTGATTTGGGTGTGATTGGGGTGCAACCAGACACACGTTGAAGTCTAATATTACTTTTTTAATAGTGAATAGAAAATAAAATAAATAAAACTTTATTCATAGATCGTAACTCCAGATACTCAAATTGGAATATCAAACTCTCCAAATGTAGGCAAGATTACCAATGAAAGTCAAAAAATTTAAGTACCCTGCTGAAGCTCAGCTGGTTAGGAATACGTGTGATGTGCTTCGGTAAGTGAATTCGAGCCCCTTGAAAATCAGCCAAAAAATATCTAAAAACTTTACGGAGATGAAGATTTGAGTACCTTTTTTTATGAGATGACTATATTTAAAAAATAAAAACAACTGAAACTAGAATATGACGTTGCCAGTACTAATTTGCATCCATCCCATTTTGACTTAAGACTATCATACATACTAAGGCCCACATGACCACATCATTTAATTGTATATAACCTTTCATGCATGTCCATAAATCAACAAAGCTCAGAAAAAGATGCTTACTAAAGCATATAATCATGAAATAAAAAAAATACTAAAGCATATAATCGTGAAATAAAAAAAAATTCAAAAACCCATTGAGTTCTGATTTTTTAATGCTTTTTTCCATAATGAAATCACTATTTCTTCATTTTTTTTAACTCATAACCATACCCTTAAAAGAAAATTAGAAAAAGAAAGCATAAATGAAAAAAAATGTAAATAAAAATACAACAAAAACATATGAGATGGGCAAAACTAAAATAAATTTTTTTCAAAAATTCAATAAATTTAAATGAGATTTATGCTCTGAATAGCATTCCAAGAAGATGTGAGGGAGAACTAGAATTCACAAAGCTAACAATAAATAGATGGGGGTAAGGCTTCATTGATGATAATGGTGGTCATGGTGAGCATTCTAAGGGGACTTTTGGTTGCTGGAATTTCTGAGGCAAATTCTTGTGTTGGGCATTTTTAACAGCAATGTCAGTCACTAATAGCAGGATTATTGAAACTCCTTGTTTGATTACTGGAATTAAAAAAACACCAAAGATTCTGAAACGTAACTTTTGACAATTCAAATTCTCCAATGTCCATCATCCAAGATGTTAATGTGTAGCATATCACTTTCCTATTTTACCTCAAATCCAATGTAGGGCAAGACTTCACAAAAGAAACAAGATAATAAAAGGACTCAAAATAAGTCTAACACCAATGCTAACCACTTTCCCATAAGATGTCTGCTTCCATCAGTAAGGACTTCGATTCTCCCAACATACTCTGGGCCCATTTGTTTGCACACGATACATAGAAATCCATGCCATAAATGGTTTAAAAGATGAAGGCCAAAGGTGAATATGCAAAAATAACCATCAAATAACCTTCCCTTTAATCAAAATTAAATAAAAGGAAAATGGAAAATCAATACCCAGCCATCACACAAAGAATTCAATACCAAAGTAAGGTCCCTTCTCCATCCCCACGCCTTATATCTTTTGACCCGTCACCACATATCATTCACACTTCCATCTACTTATGAATCCTTTCATGGACCTCTTTCTTTCTTTTGTTTTTTTTTTTTTTTTTCCACCGCAAATTCCTATGTATTCAATTGTCCTATATATTCTAATGCAAACAAACAGACCCTTGTCGCATTTACGCATTACAAAACAACTATATAAACAACATCCACGCAAGAACTCTCAAGAAAATCTAACATTCCAAAAACCCATTCAAAATCTTATTCACATAAATCCACCACCAAATACAAACATACCCATCAAACAAATTACCAAAAGAATAAACAGATTCAACCCAAAACACAATATCTATCATGGACCCACCCACCCTCTTCTCATAGTGAATAGATAATCTCAATAAGGAAGAAAAGGGGGAAAAAAGAACAAGAAAGACATCCAAACCCCATGTAAATGAAAAATTAAGAAAGCATTCATTACCATAGTTGTCAAGAGAGGTCTAACAGATTCAACCCAAAACACAATATCTATCATGGACCCACCCACCCTCTTCTCATAGTGAATAGATAATCTCAATAAGGAAGAAAAGGGGGAAAAAAGAACAAGAAAGACATCTAAACCCCATGTAAATGAAAAATTAAGAAAGCATTCATTACCATAGTTGTCAAGAGAGGTCTAACAGATTCAACCCAAAACACAATATCTATCATGGACCCACCCACCCTCTTCTCATAGTGAATAGATAATTTCAATAAGGAAGAAAAGGGGGAAAAAGAACAAGAAAGACATCCAAACCCCATGTAAATGAAAAATTAAGAAAGCATTCATTACCACAGTTGTCAAGAGAGGTAGCGACTATGTTGGATGCAGAGCCAAATGCATTGGCCAGACAGAGTGAGAATGAGAAGTCCCCTTCTCCCACTAACAGAATCTTATGCAATGAAGAGTAGTGCTTCGCCCACTTCCCTTCTTGTTCTTGTTCTTCTTCTTCATCATCAGTCGTGTCGTCCTCAATCATCTTCTGCTGCTTCGCCCTTGGGCACTTTCCTCTACGTCCTGCGGATGTTCTATTCATCATCGTTATCGTGGGGAAGACTCCTTCGGATTAAAATGTTCTCACGTCTCTTCCCGGAAAGTGTGCACTAAAAAGAGAGTATAGAGGAAACAGGACGCCTTTCACGTTTAAAAAAGTCCTGACGGTTCTTTACCAAAAAAGAAAAAGGAACGACGGTTGCTTTCCCTGTAAGTCTAGTAAGTTTAAGGAAATTCTAAATACATCCATCAAATTTAGTGCCCTAATTCACATTTTACCTTCATCTTCCTCTTAAGACCATCTACTTCTTTATGAGCTGATTTTTTCTTCTTCTTCACTTGATCTTCCTCCTCTCTTCAAAATTTCATCTTCACTTCTTCTGCACGTATTTCCCTTCAATAGTATATACTTCTTCTTCTACTTCTTATAATCACCATAACGCTCCTACTTTGGAAGCACTCATCTCCCAACTCATTTCTTTATTTTTCCATATAGGCTATCACATCTCCAATCTTAGGCACCACATTGTGTTTTAGAGAAGTCATTTCCAATATGGACAAGCAAATGATCACATATGAAGAGAAATGGCTCTTTTTTTTTTACACATGTTTCAGTTTTTTTTCCATTCACGTCCTGCACGGATTTGCAGAACCGCACATCACATGTAATGCTCAACAGTATGAAGCTGTGCATCAGTGTATTGCACATTTGCATGGCTCTGAAATTTCGTGCATCATGTATTGCACGGCTTTGGATTTCCGTGCAATACAACATGGCTGGGTAAGTGGCATTGAGCAATTCAAAGATATCATAGGGAACTTTGTTGCTACGTAGGAAACGATTCATCTAGTTCGCGCAAATCGTGGCACATAGATGGTTCACAGTTCGATGGACCTGTATCAGCCAAACAAGATGAATGAATTTATCAAATGGGTTATGAATGCACAGTTCGATGGACTTGGATCCTGTCGCGCCTTGCGTCTTCGCTCTGACGTCGTAGGCCTATGACGATCTACGGTAGATGAGCTCACCACATCAATCCGACCCCGCAAGGTCGATGGACTACTAATAGCATCCAGCACACCTTGAGGTCAAAGAACTACCACAACGAACTCTTCTTGGCAGCATGCTAAAATATATACATCATTCGGATTAGTAATAAAAAGGTAAAGATACTGCACAAATTTCATTAGCAGTGCATATCTGAAACTATACAGGATTGAAGCACCGTGCATATGTACAACGCACGAGTTTAAAACTCTGTGCATATGCAACATGCATGGATTTGAATATCCGTGCATATGCAAACTACACGGATTTGAATTGTCGTACAATTTTTTTTTTGCACTTCATCAAATTGCCGTGCACATTTTAATATGCAGGGATCTACGTTTCCGTGCAGAACGCGAACCATATTTTTTATTTTACATGCAATATGTCAGTGATTTTCTCTTCTCCCCTCTCCCATCTCTTCCATTCAACTGGATTTCCCTCCCAATTGCAACCCACACACTCCATTCCATTTGTATACACTCAATTCATTTGCATTACATGTTTATTTAGTTGGAAAAAAGATTAACAAAGAGGAAAACAAAAATGGAAGAAGTTGAAGATGAAGATGTAGCTGGGGGAGATGAAGATAAAGAAGCATTTGCTCACGAAGAAGAGAAGAAGATGAGTTAACTACAGGCTCGGAGGAGATGCTTAGACAATCGAAAATGACGTTGCTCGTTTTCTCAATGTTGACGGAAATGAGGAAGAATGGAAGAAGAATGAGGAGAAGAATGGCACGTTGGTCATTTTCCGTGGGTGGGCTCAGTAAAAAAGGAGAGTTTATATTTTTGCTGCAGGTGAGCTCAGTATGTGGGTTGGCTCAGCAAATTGGGTGGGTGTGTTTAGAATTTATTATTCATTTACAAAGGATTTGACTGGCTATGCTGATTTGTAGAGGTGTATTTGGCGGTTCGGAATGATTAAGAGGGAGAATCATCAATCAAATCAAATCTATAGATTTTCTACTTTTCAAACTGAACCGAACTGCCATGTAATCAAATCGAATCGAAACTGATTCAGTTTAGTTCGGTTACGGTTTTTCATTTTATTTTTTTTCACAAAAGAATGGCAGTTAAATTTGTGAGAGACGCTGGACTTCCGAAGTGAGGGTTCGAGTCTTTTTCAAGTAATTTTTTGCATTCCTTTATATATTTTATAAAAATATATATTTATATAATTGGTTCGCTTTAGTTCGGTTCGATTCGGTTCAGTTCGAGCGGTTTAACCGCACCTTAAAACCGAAAATCGAACAGAACCGACTGGTTTGAAGGAAATCCAAACCGTGAACAAACCAATCTACTACAAAATCGATCCGGACCGCCCAATTCGGATTGGTTTAGAGGTTTTTTTCTTTGCACCCCTACTGATTTGGTTTATATCAAAATGTCAAAATCAATTATTTCAATGGTTCTATGACTTTTGTAGCATTGGATTAACATATATTTGACAGTTTTTTTTTAAAGAACATAATCTTAGTTATGATTTTAAATTTCAATTGAAACTTAATTATATCACACTCAATTCGGGCGGACCCGCGTTATAAGACGTGGGTGCGGTCACCTAGGTAGATATTGCGATCTCCTTAAATGGCTTTGGACCAGATGGATCACCCCTAGTTAAAACTCCATTGTTGCACCACCCCTATAGATAGGCTACTTTGTCACCTCGTGTCGCCACATAAAACTCCTCTGTCTGAAATCTCCGGGCCCTCAATCGGGAAAACTTCTCCAAAACCTTACCTCTTTATCTTTGGCTTGCCATTTTCGTCGGTGGTCAGGCTTCCTCTCCGGTAGTAGCAGTAGTTGCACCGACGCCCTTTCCCAGAAGATATTTATATATTCATTGACTATATTATACATTCATAGGAAGTAGTTTTTCCATTCCTAGAGATGGATTTCACTTCGTCTTCATCTTTATCTTCATCTTCCCTCATATTTACTTATTTTCTTGATTGAATGTGATGATGCACAAAATGGCTTTGCACACCACTTGTTAAGTGTGAGTAATAAATGCGATAATTGAAAGTAAAGGGAGATGGGAGAAACAAGATTTATAGTGGTTCGGTCAATCGTGACCTACGTCCACTCTTGAATGGCTTTGGTTGTCGGGTACTTTATTAGCTCAAGGGTGCAGGGAGCAAAGAGTACAAACTTTTAGAAGGAGAGGAGAGAGTCGTTCTCAGATAAAAATGTGATCTGCCCCCCAAGTGTTGGTGGGGCTTACAATTTATAGTCGCCCCCTAACAGATTGGGGCGACTTACTAGCAACTAGACAACTATTGTGGTGGAGCTCACGACTTCTTCTCAATCGGGCGAGGTGGTTGAGGTGCTCTCTATGAGACTCGGTCAAAGATGAGGAGAGGGCTGACTCCTTCCAAGGTGGCGAGGGTGAGACTCCTGGATGCTTCTCCTGATGATGTAACTAGACTATGTAGCTCCCTGATGAACTTGACTGGACTTGGACCACTTTGGGCTTGGTGGGTCTTTATAAGATTGGACTTTCCACATGGATTGGGCCATTTGGGCTTGGCCCATCAGAATGCATCATCCGGCTTCTATCGATCTCATTCTCGATCGATCAAAAGGTCTTCTTTTTCTTCTCTATCATTCATTTAATGACATATGAAAGTCTTTTGTTTCTTTTTTCTCCTAACCCTATGTTTGTTTTAATGAAAAAAAATATAGATTTCACATTTGAAATCATCCAAGAAGTGCCAATAAATGAATAAATAAATAACTTAACCAATGAGATTGGTAAGATGGATTAGGCCCTTAGCCAAATATGATTATGATAGCATCAACCATTTTAGGGTTATATTATCCTAAGAAGTACCTCTTGCATCCGAAGAAAAAGATCGCAGGCCTTTGTAGAATCAACTTGGCAGCATGCTAATCAAGAGAGGATATTACAACAGAAAAAAATTATTGTCGACTTTTGAGAATAATAAAAAAATTTCATTAGATCATTAAAATCATTAATTTAAAAGCATTAAAGTTTAATAATTTCTTAAATTACATATTTTATAAAATTAGATCTATTTGATATGAGTACGAGGGGAGTAGACGGATGACGAAGGCTACAGGAGTGGTTAAACAAGTGCATTTCACTCAAGCATCAAGAGGTAACTCTTCTTTAGACTTGAATCCTTCATTTATTACCTAAGTTTAATGGTATCATGATTGTATTTGATTGTTGTGATTTCTCCTATTGGTGGGATAACAAATGGGTCGGTGAAGATCTCTTTTTTTTTTCCCCAGCCAACGGGGCTGAGACATACACACAAGAAGGTAGCTTGTTTAACGCTTGCCTAGGACCCAAGAGAGCCCACATATGTGGTAAGAAGAACCCTACATTGTTCAGGCCCGGCCTTGAACAGGGGCTGTAAGTGCCCTTGCCCAGGGCCCGGGTCCAAAATCCCTCTCCTTCTGGCTTCTACCTTTTATTTTCTTTTCAATCATTTGGTGGGGGGCAGGGCTCATCCAATGAATTCCATTGTCCTGGACATCAATAGACCCATCATCAAATCATCTGAGAGTGCTTATTGCATCACTAATTTGAGCATCAATCAGTGGGGCCCACCAATGATATTTTATATTTGATGGCTGAAATTCTGGGAGAATCTGGTTTAGCGTTGGGATGATTTGGGGCTTTTTTTTTACAAACAGATCATCAAGCCTTCAGCCCTTCACCCGTTCTTCTCATCTGTTAGTGGGGCCCACCAATGATTTTTTATTCCCCATATATGATGCTTAAATTCTGGTCTGAGTTCTCTTTCTTCTTTTTTTTTTTTCAAATAGTTATACTTGGACATCATCAACCCATTGCCAATTTTTCACATCAGTGGGGCCCACCAATGATATTATCATATATGATGGCTGAAGAGGCCTAACTTTTACTCTTACCCTGGGTCCTGAAAAATTCAAAACTGGCCCTGACACTGTTGTGAAAAGAGAAGCTGACACATATGGGAAGAATGACATACTCAGCGATAGAGTGCTATTGCACCGTAAACCCCATAAACCCAATTTACAATGAGCTGAGGCCCATTATCTGTTTGTCATCTAAGCCTGGAAATCTATTTTTTCATCTAAGCCTAGAAATCTATTTGTTTCCATAATATGGTGGTTGCTGACCCAGATAATGTGGTTCTTGTGTTCTATGGAATGGACCTTTACAAATTGCGTCTGGACCATTCTACCTCACTCGTGTAGAATCTAGTGACCACCGGTACAAGAAGGGTGGTTAAAGGGCCGGGCCTGAGGTAGGTTAGGGTCTACACATACGCCCACTTATGCCGACCAAGCCTATGGCCGAAACAAAGCCCTTAGCAAGCTTACACTTGCTAGGTCCTTGCCCCTTACCCTCAAATTAGGCTAGGCTAGGCTAAGGCCCAAAGAAAAAAAATATATATTTTCCCTTTCTTTTAATATATATCAACCAAATGCACCGTTTCACTCATGTCTGCACCCATTTTCATATACAAATGTTACACATGCGTAGCACTTATGCAAATCCATATTTGTTTTCACCTATATATGCGTGTAAATGAATCACGTGTATCTTACATGTAAATGAATTTGTATCGAATTCAAACATCTCAAACTCTAATAAAATAATTTACAATTACATGCACAAGGGATGTGTCAATTACATGCACGAGGGATGTGTATTCATTGCGCATACGTACTTGGTGGCTTGAGCGGTATAGAGTATGTACTTTCATGCGGCAGTCTACAACAATATTTTCTTCCCTTTTTAAACATGCATTCAAATAGAGTTTATAAAATGGATATGTTTGTTTGCATGGAGTTGGAACTTATGTATATAGATGAGTTTGTTTGTTTGCATGAAATTAGATACATGAAAATTCATTGTACACATGAGCCTGTTTGTTTGTATGGAGCTGGCATAAATTGGAACTTATTGATGGAATGAGCCTTACTTCTTTGCATAGAATTGAGATACATAGGAAGTAGTTGATTCTAAATGGCCTATTTGTTTGCATAAAATTAGAATATGTAGAAAGTAACTGAATGCAATGGCCGAGCTTGCTTTGTTTGATGAAATTGGAAAATATAGGAATTCATTGTCAACGGGGCTTGTTTGTTTGCATAGAATTGGTATATTTACATACAAAGTATTTAATTTGAATAAGCCTATTTATTTATAGAATCGCAATACAGAAAAAGTAATTGATTCAAATAGACATGAAATGGGAAGAAGATAGGAATCCAATATAAAATGGGCGTCTTTGTTGCATGAATTAGGATTCATTGTCATATTGGCATGTCTCCACGAGGAATATAACACACGTAGTTTAAAAATATGCATTTTTATTTAACATAGTAATAAGATTAATTTTATACATTTACACGTATAGTTAAAATAAACAATAAAATGAATCACATGTAAAAGTTGTGGGAATGGTGCCTTGACAAAGGTTGTCAAATAAATTATATATGTAAAACTTACATATGTAAATTCGATTTACATATCCCAGAAAACTTACATATGTAAATTCGACTTACGTATCCCAGGAAAAGACATACAACACTGGGATAGTTTGACACTTTACTAACATAATAAAAGTTAAGTAAAGCCTCTATTTTTTAGACAAGATGTCACATTAAAAGTACTTTAATTCAAAACTCTCTCCATCTCTTTAAAAAATAAATAAAAAAGCAACCATTTTCTAAAATACAAAAAAACTTCACTTTCGTATATAAAAAGTCAAAAAGATTCCATAACAAACAACTAAAAACAAAATATCATCATAACCCACTTATATTTTATTATTTCTTCAAAATCAACTTTACTTCACTTGACTCTATTAGTAGAGTTTCCAAACTGGCCCTAAAGATCACTTTACAAATTATTAATAAATATTAATTCATATATATATATATGATTTTCTTCTCATGCACAGTCAAAGAGGCGGGGCCCACTTGTGGGCTGGATGAGTTCACAGTGTAAGGAAATTATTTTTAGGCCCATTACTTGGACCACAAGTCCTTTCCTTTCTAGAAGTGTGGTCATAATAAGAATTCTGTTTTCATAGGATATATGCTACTAATTACTCAAAAACGGTTTCCTAATGAGATAGTTTCCTTAATATTCTCTACCTTGATGGATGGTTGAGATTAAATCTAAAGTAAACCTAATTGGAAATTCGGTCCTCTCTCCACTTATAAATAAAGCCTTTCGTCCATCACAAAGGCTACACACAGAAAACCTCAACACATTAAGGTTTATAGGCAAGGAGAGAGAAACCGAAACCATTCACCCAGCCTCTTCTTCGACGGATCTCAACAACAGCGCCAGACAGCAGGATCGGAAAGCTCTCTACATCAGGATGTCTGGAGGTACTCTTCAACTTATTTAAGATTGAATCTTATATGTGATTATCATGATGTTCTCGATCTTAGGGTTCATGTTAATAATGGTATAACATGTGGTATCAGAGCATCGTTTTAGAACACATGATCATCCATTAATTAGGGTAATTTTGCATCGCCATAATCGACAAATATAGATCCGTTTTTTACTCTGTTTTGCAACAATTTATCGATCAAACTATTATGGCCTGCATGAATGGTTTAGATTTATGTTATTCCGCAATTTCGATTTAACCACGATTGTTTGATCGTGATTTATTTAAAGTCGGACAGCCCTCCGGGGCTCGGCCTCTTTATCAGTACTTTTCATATATTGAATGATCTATCATGAATGCATGCAACATATAATATTTATGTTCATATTAAGCTAATTTTGATCACCAAAGTTGTATGCTCAGGGTTAGGTCTCACCACAGTGACCCTAACAATTAAACACTGATATTTGGCCCTAATAATACCATCATGATGTTTACATTACTTATTGTTCAAGCGCATGACACATTTAGTCGCTCACAGGCGGATTATATTCATATGTTTGAACAATAATTAAGGAGTGTTTGTTCATAATTAAGAGTAACATCACTCATTAGCACCACCTTGAATATGACGACCTTAGATGGTATAATGTGTAGAAATTATGGTGATTACCCACAGGAGCACCTAAATTTTATGTCGTATATATTCTTATCTTATGCATGTGTTGTCTTATTTTAATTGAAGACTTATTGTTGTTTCTCTATTACAGTTATTGTACCCACTAATCTGAATTCGCATGTTACCACTGTCACTAAGCTCAATGGAACTAACTTCTCAGAATGGAAAGAACAAGTTGAGTTCACATTGGGGGTACTTGAACTGGATCTGGCTCTTCTTAAAGATAAGCCAGCTGCACTCATTGAAACAAGTACCCCTGAGGAAAAGGCCCTCTTCAATGCTTGGGAGAGGTCTGACAGACTAAGCACTATGTTTTTGCGAATGACTATTGCCAACAACATCAAAACATCCCTTCCTAAAACTGAGAATGCTAAGGATTATATGAAGGCCATTGAAGATAGGTTTAAGACTGCAGACAAATCCCTTGCTGGGAAACTAATGACAGATCTTACAACCATAAAGTCTGATGGCACTCGCTCAATGCATGAGCATGTCATTGAGATGACCAACCTTGTTGCTAAACTTAAGAATTTGGGATTATCAGTGGATGAGGCTTTTCTCGTCCAATTTATCCTAAACAGTTTACCTCCTCAGTACGGCCTTTCCAAATTCACTACAACATTATTACGGACAAGTGGACAGTGAATGAATTGGCTAACAAACTGATTCAAGAGGAGGCCAGGCTGAATCAACAAGGTATTAAAGTAGCTCATCTCATTCAAGGAGCTGGACATAAAGCTGGGAAAAAGAATAATTCAGGCCAGAAAAGGACACCACCGAGACCTAATGAGGCTAGTCAGAACCCCAAGAAGAAAAAGAAGGAAGACGTATGCAGATTTTGCAAGAAACCTGGACATTTTCAGGCAGACTGCACTAAACATAAAGAATGGTTCGAAAAGAAAGGTAACTCTATGGGTTTCGTAAGTTATTTCGAATCAAATCTTACTTATGTTTCTTCTAGTACTTGGTTGATTGACACTAGTGCTAATGTTCATGTTTCCAATTCAATGCAGGGATTCCTTACGATCCAAACCATAAACCCAAGTGAGAACTTTCTTTTTATGGGGAACAAAGACAAAGCTCTAGTTGAAGCTATTGGCACTTTTCGTCTTTTTTTAGATAGCGGTTATCAGTTAGATTTATGTCAAACTCTTTATGTTCCGTCTATTTCTCGTAATTTGGTTTCTGTAAGCGCACTTGATAAAGTTGGTTATTCGTTTGAAGTAGGAAATGGTAATTTCAGTTTATTTAAAGATTCTAGTCGCATTGGTTCTGGAATTTTGATTGACGGGCTATACAAGTTACATCTTAATAGTCCATTTACTGAAACCCATCTTACCCTGCATTCTAAGGAAACAAAACGAAAGTCATCTAAAAATGACTCTTATTTCTTGTGGCATAAAAGACTGGGTCACATATCCAGTGAAAGAATCAAACGATTAGTAAAAGATGGTGTCCTTCCGGATCTAGATTTTACTAATATTACAGTATGTGTGGATTGTATTAAAGGCAAAACAACACAACACACAAAGAAAGGAGTCACAAGAAGTACTCAGCTTCTTGAAATAATTCATACAGACATTTGCGGACCTTTTGATGTTCCAACCTTTGGGGGAGAAAAGTACTTCATTACCTTTATTGATGATTACTCACGTTACTGTTACCTATACTTGTTGCATGACAAATCTCAGTCTGTGAATGCTGTACAAGTGTTCATTACTGAAGTCGAAAGGCAACTAGATAGAAAAGTGAAAATCATAAGGTCAGATAGAGGTGGTGAGTTTTATGGTAGGTATGATGAAACAGGACAACATCCTGGACCTTTTGCAAAACTCCTCCAAAAGCTTGAAATTGTTGCCCAATACACAACGCCTGGTTCTCCATGGCAGAATGGTGTAGCTAAAAGGCGAAATCGTACATACATGGAAATAGTTAGATCCATGATGAGTCATGCCAACTTACCTATATCCTTGTGGATGGATGCTCTACGCATAGCTGTTTATATCTTGAATAGGGTTCCTAGTAAGGCAGTTCCAAAGACACCTTTTTGAAATGTGGAAATGATGGAAACCTAGTTTAAGACATCTCCAAATTTGGGGTTGCCCAGCTGAGGCTAGAGTCTACAACCCACATGAAAAGAAATTGGACCTTAAAACGATCAGTGGTTACTTTATAGGTTACCCAGAAAAGTCCAAAAGATTTAGGTTTTACTGTCCTAACCATAGTACGAGAATTGTTGAAACAGGTAATGCTAGATTCTTTGAAAATGGTGAAATCAGTGGGAGTAATAAACATAAAGATGTGATCATTCAGGAAATCAGGGTACCTATCCCTTTACCCTCCTTTCCGAAAGATGTTGGAAATCCTCCCGTTGTTGAACCCTTTAACAATGAGGAAAATCCAATAAATGATCAACAACTCCATAATGAGATTGTCACCAATGAACATATGGATGAAGCACCAGAGGGACCAGCATTAAGAAGGTCTCAAAGACAAAAGAGATCAGCTATTTCCGTTGATTACATGCTTTACCAAGTAAAATCTGAAGAAGGGACAATTAAAGACCCGGTTTCTTATTCACAGGCCATTAAGGATGTTAATTCTAGTAAATGGATTGATGCCATGAAGGAAGAATTGAAATCTATGGATGAAAATCAAGTATGGGAAGTTGTTCAATTGCCTCCAGGACACAAACCAGTTGGCTGTAAATGGGTCTTCAAGACCAAACGCGACTGCAAATGCAATATTAAACGACATAAAGCCAGACTTGTTGCCAAAGGTTTTAATTAAAAAGAAGGCATTGATTATACTGAGACTTTTTCCCCTATGTCCAGGAAGGATTCTCTTAGAATTATCATGGCATTAGTAGCTCACTATGACCTCGAGTTACATCAAATGGATGTGAAAACTGCCTTTCTTAATTGAGACTTGGAAGAAGAAGTCTACATGCGTCAACCTGAAGGCTTCATAATTGAAGGCCAGGAAGACATGGTCTGCAAACTTAAGAAATCAATATATGGACTGAAGCAAGCTTCGAGGCAATGGTATCTAAAATTTCATGAAATCATTACTGCCTTCGATTTCAAAAAAACATAGTTGACCCTTGCATATATCTCAAGATCAGTGGGAGTAAGTTCATATTTTTGGTTATGTATGTTGTTGACATATTACTGGCTAGTAGCGACCTTGGTCTGTTACATGAGACAAAGGATTATCTCTTTAAGACCTTTGAAATGAAAGATATGGGTGAGGCTTCCTATGTGATAGGAATAGAAATATTCCGTGACAGGTCACTTGGTATTTTGGGATTGTCTCAGCAAGCATATATTGACAAAGTTCTAGAGAGATTTGGCATGATGACATGTTCCTCTAGTCCTGTTCCACTGCATAAAGGAGACAAGCTTGATCTTACGCAGTGTCCACAGAACGAATTGGAAGGTAAAGAAATGAAAAAATATCCTTATGCTTCTCTTGTAGGAAGTTTGATGTATGCACAGGTCTATACAAGACCTGACATTAGTCATGCTGTTGGCATGCTGGGTAGATTTCAAAGTAACCCATGAATCGCTCATTGGAAAGCTGCAAAGAAAGTACTGAGATACCTCAAGGGAACAAGGAAGTATATGCTCACATACAGAAAACCAAGTCACCTACAGGTTACTGGTTATTCAGATTCAGATTTTGCTGGATGTCCTGACACCAGACTTTGCACTCTTGGCTATGTGTATCTCTTATGTGGAGGAGCAATATCATGGAAAAGCCAGAAATCCGAGTTGCTTTACACATCCACCATGATGGCTGAATATGTGGCATGTTATAAGGTTGTAATTCAAGGAACATGGTTGCGTAATTTTATCATTCAGTTTGGAGCCTTGAGTTTCATCTCTAAGCCATTAACTATTTACTGTGATAATGACGCTGCAACCTTCTTCTCTAAGCATGACAGAATATCTAAGAGATCCAAACACATGGATCTTAAATATCTATCACTGAAGCAAGATGTTAGATTACAAAAATCTGTCATTGAGTCTATACGTACAGATTTCATGGTTGCAGACATATTCACGAAAGGACTACCTCCAAAGACCTTTCAAGGACATACTGAAAGCATGGGTCTTGAAGATAGTTCTTAATTATCATTTTCTGCCTTTTTATTTCTGTACTTGTATTTGACATTTATTGAGCTCTTAATGCAACTCTACATCTACTATTTCTATTTTTCCATTGTGTACATGATTTTGTTTGGATAAATAATAAACAGAAACAGTATTTAAACAAAGACATTATGAGACCATTATGTAAATCTCATCTTATGGTCTAGTTATGACGGTTGTAAATAACGTGGTACATGGAAGTAAACATGTTGCAAAATAATATGTGCACGCCATGACTCCCATTAACAACCGAATTAGCCAAGACACTTATGATAACCGACTAAAGCAGTGTTTAGCATATAATGAGCGCCTTATGATCCCTAAAAATGAAAACATTAATGGATCTTCCTATTGACCAAGTGGGAGACTGTAAGGAAATTATTTTTATGCCTATTACTTGGACCACAAGTCCTTTCCTTTCTAGAAGTGTGGTCATAATAGGAATTCCGTTTTCATAGGATATATACTACTAATTACTAAAAAACGGTTTCCTAATGAGATAGTTTCCTTAATATTCTCTACCTTGATGGATTGTTGAGATTAAATCTAAAGTAAATCTAATTGGGAATTCGGTCATCTCTCCACCTATAAATAAAGCCTTTCGTCCATCACAAAGGCTACACACAGAAAACCTCAACACATTAAGGTTTATAGGCAAGGAGAGAGAAACCGAAACCATTCACCCAGCCTCTTCTTCGACGGATCTCAACAACAGCGCCAGACAGCAGGATCGGAAAGCTCTTTGCATCAGGATGTCTGGAGTTACTTTTCAACTTATTTAAGATTGAATCTTATATGTGATTATCATGATGTTCTCGATCTTAGGGTTCATGTTAATAATGGTATAACACACAGGCCCACACACATATATTGTCATAGTTTGGATTAGTATATATACACCATTAGCCAACACGGATTTTCCATAAAATTGTTTCTTTTAAATCCTCGAAACCACTTCAATGGTATGTTTCTGGTCATGCAAAGAAGCCTTTTTCATGTTTTTGCGCTGATATGTGTATCTCTAATATACAAACAATGACGAAAACCCCAGACTCCAGACACAAAGCAAAAATAGAAGACTTTCATGCATGTTACATTTGGCAGATTAAAAAAAAAAAAGAAAAGAGAGAGACTACCAAACCAGGCTTCAAAGTCCAAACACAAAGCAAAAATAGAATACATTTATGCATATTACAGTTGCAGATTAAAAAACAAAAGAAAGTAAGAAGAGATCAGAGACCATCAAATATCAGGGGTCTTTAGTATCTTGGGTGTAAATGTAGTCTGTATGGGCAGCCATCAGCATCCTCATTCTACACTCCTCTGTCTCTTGTCCATCACATTCATCCCCATTTATGCTCGAGTCCAACTAAAAATAAATAAAAATTTGAGACATTGAAATTTTAAAATGCATCATGCAATCATGTATGTGGGCTTAAAGATTGATAACCAAAAAAGGAAACCAATTGATTAAATGTATGCAGAAAATCGTTTCCATTGGACTATTTCCTCTTCTAAGTGAAAAGAGAATATTTCAATCCTCCTCGGAGGCTGCAAAACTCTGAGTAAACCCCTATTATCCCCATCATTGGATTCAATATTTTCTTTTAATCATGTTTGGTAATAGGGGAGGAAACAACGAAGAAATTGAAAATTTGAGGATTCCTTACTATCCTTCTAATAGGGATTTTCTATTGAGGATTTCACATCGATATCGGTATATGTATATAGATGTCTATAGCTAAGAAAAATTAAATTTTATGATCAAATCTGTGAAAGTGAGGATTTGTATAATCAATGAGGGAGGCCCTCAAAAGGATTTTCATTGGTCCATATACCACCAAGAATTTAATAGTGTTAAACATGGGTTTTCCACGACTCTGGAACATGAAAATATTTTCCTTGAAGCATGATTGCCAAACATGATCTTCAATTCTTTCATTTGTTATATCATTGGGATGCTTGGTGGTTTCGGACCCTATTGAAATGTGTCTAAAATCATGGTTTAAACCCATGATATCAGTGAGAGGAATCACACAATTGGAGGGCTGAGATTGTCACGTCAAAAATATTTCCAGCCTCTTCTGATGATGGACGACCAGATTAACAGCTCCCGTTACTCTTTACACATGTGGCCCTCCCTAGTCGCAACCCTTAAACACCAACTCCATCTTTTCACTATATCGATGCACGAAATCAATCCCACGCAGATATTCAGAGAGAGAGAGAGAGAGAGACTCACGGCTGATGGTGTATCAGTAGTAGTGTAGACCGGTGCTTGCGGGTCTTCAGTTTTTGGCAAACTCCTAGCGGTAGGAGTGGAGGCTTTAGAAAGAAGAAGAACTAGAATGAGGAAGAAGAAGGTTTTTGGCATCTTTTTAGTTTTTGCTCAAGTGTAGAATGTAGGAATTTGCAGGGCAAAGAGAAGGAAGAAGGTGGGTTATTCGAGAGGGACCTTGTGATTCATTTATAAAGAAGAGAGAGACACAGAAAATAAAGAAATGGTCATGGAGACATCGACACTTGGGGTTCGATAAAAGTCAAATGCAGCACATCCTTGGTAACAACACCATTTAGACATCATAGAGAACCGTTCTCCTTGTCTTAGCCATTGCCAGGACATAGACGAGTCGCGCGTGGATTCTATACATGTATAGTGTTGCCGGCCATGCCATGCCATGCAGTTAATGTGTAAGTGATGCGTAGCTGCGGTCAAAGCGTAAAATGTTGCGTCCATAAAAAGGTGTAGCTCAACTGCTAAAGGGATGTGTGTGAGTTTTGAGTGCCCCAATTCAAGTTCCCAAAAATATAAACAAAAAGTCTATCGATGGCAATGGGTCTCAGGTTCTTGTTGATCAGAAAAGACTGGTGTAGGAAACATCCATGGCGTCATCCAACCCAATTGGAAAGAAGGAAGTCAACCCTATCCTAAACTAACAGGTAGGTAAGATTGAGGTCAGCTTGTGATGCAATTAGTTAGGTTGGGTTAGGCTTACGTTTGATCAGTTTGAAAATGTCAACCCGATTCTAACTTCAAAATAAAATAGCTTAACTGGAACCTGAATTACGGATTAAGTTCGAATTGGGTTAGCAGATATAAATAGAAATTGTCACTCCTCTATTCTGTCTAACAAATCAACAGACCTAGTAAAATTATCCAGACAGCAATGCTAAGTAACTGCCTAGTGAACTTCAAGATAATGGGCGCGGCACATTCTCTTTCCTGAAGTAATAATATGCAAACAAAACAACAATCACCATTTTAATACTAGGGCAGGCAGTGGATTGAGTTTAGGGTGGCAAGAGATTGGGTTAGGATTGGAACTAGTAATACGTAGACTCAAATACGAAAGCATGGTTTTTTTTTTTGGAGGCCTAGGATAGTTTCAAGTATACATAAGATTGTTTTAATCACATTTTTTATCAAACAGTTAATCCGGCACGGTGGGTAAAAACACTGATTAAGGTAAAATTTACGACAGTACCCTATGTAACTCGGATGGCATCTATATTAAACTGCTTGGATTTTAATGGGGTCCCAATGTGGATTTCCACTCTAACTCAATATTTCGCGAGGTTAAGGCCTCAAAGGATCCGGACTCTTCATATCCTAACATATGTGATAACATCATTTCATTTGTTGGTGATAGGTTTTCTTCACTGGACAATGTATGTTGCATGCATATAAGTTTATAAGCATGCATACACATGACCATCTATAGCTAGGCTTCTAAAAAAATATATCAAACGTACTGTTTATATTATCACCCTTTCGAATTTAAAAAAATGTAGGGCTTAGCAAGTTGACCATGTCCATTGTCGTGAAGCTCGAGACGAGGACTTACAAGTTACAAGGGTGGTGATAAATTCCCTTGACCTGAAGTTTTCATGTGTTTCGAGCCACAGCTCTTATTTTGACTACACCATTATCACTCTTTGTAGCATCTGCGCTGCCCAAAGTAAAATATTTCAAATTATTTAATGCCCAATGGAATCTTTGAAGTCATTAGCACCATTTTCATCCTTTCATTAACACCATGTGAACTTGGATATTGGGTGGGATATCACGGATTTTCACCTCCAAGCAAACTGCAAAATGTGCTATCCAGTTCAGCCTTTGAAGCTCATTTGGATATTTTCTATCACTGGGGGTAAGATGGATGAGGTCATTTTATGATTAAGGGCCAAATATATATGTTTTTAAGATTTAATCTAGTAAAGGCTTAATGAGAATAAAATTAAAAATAATGATAAATTATGAGCTAGGGACCGGAGTGTAAAAAGAACTTCACAAATCAAAGGCAACCTAAGAGGGCACGATAGAGCCGGATGTTGTCTTAGGAGGAATTTCTCCTGGTTCACATGAGATTTAATCTTATTAAAGTAAAATTGATCAAGATACACTTGTTTGCTTGAATTTGAAAACTCGTATGAAATTTGGATCAGGTTAAGGTTTTGGCTTTGATACAAAAATTAGATTCAAGCACTGGAATATTTATAAACATGTGGATTTGTATTTTATAGTGTGTAACAAACGCAATTTTGCATATGAAGTATATATGTACATTTTAAAATTTTGACATCATTTTGAAGAAAGTTGTCGTTTAGAAATTTGCATATTGAGCCCAAGCCCACTTGAGTTGATCTGACTCAATTGCCAATTCAGGTCATGGGCAAGTCACATATACATTGGGTTTGCGGTCCCAAGCTATATTTCAGCTGGCAAGGGCTGTGAGCGTTTGAGTTGTGCATGTTTTTTAATCAATTCGAATTTAGGTTTATCCACAGTCAATCTTGTTTGCACTTCACACAAGCCAACCAAGTTTGGACCTCTATGTGCAAGTACATCCAATAAATATTATATAATATATATATAGGACAATCTTGATAATTGACATGTGGGCCTCCTGGACTCAAAACCACATAAAATGAATGGTTTGAACACGGGACTATTTGTTTGCCGTGGAATTAAAATAAAGTAAAATAAAATCCAACCGTTGTATTTTTTTTTCAAATATATATATATATATGGATATTGCAAGCAACATTTTATCTCGTTTTACAGCTCTCATTTGACTTCTCTCTGCATTATTTTACTCTTTTTAAAATCTGAAGAGAATAAAAATAGCTCTTCTACATTATGCAAAGTAATGTGTTTACACTTGGAATCTCACTAACAACCGCCACAGAGGACAGCATTAAAAATGAATAAACACAGCATCTCCAGAGCATTTAGTTTGGATGGCTTGACATCATCATATTGGAATTGTAGATGCTTCATGAATTATATGGACAGAACCTTCTATCCATAGCTCATAGAGCTTAGTCCCATGCTTTGACTTTGGAAAACGAGAGAGAAAGAGAATACCTTACAGTGTATGGAACTATAATTGTGTAATCCAGACTATATAATATTTGTGGCATTTAAAGATTTCTTGGGTTGGGTTATAGGTGTTATCTAGGTTCTTTGACCTGTGGCATTTATTCTCAGTCCAGCCAATTAAATCAATAATTAGTGACAAATGATATTAGCTGTAGATTGTACGGGGCTTTCAAAGTTATTGCACTTGTGTCACACATCTCCAAGTAGCTATAGGTGCTTCACCAAAACTCATTTCAGCCAAGTTGATTTACACTGTTAAATTGATTAATGCATGATTATAAAGATTGACTAATTTAGTCGAATGTGTGATATGAAATCACTAGATTGAGCTACAGTGGGCCCCACAGGGGTTCACATGAGTGACAGCTCTGGAAACTTTCATTTCATGGAGTCTGGATCCTATCAGGCTCCGACTTAGAGAAATCCTAAGTTGAAAGACTGGAACTCTAGTGGTGCCAACCTATCGTAAGCAGATGCCTCTTAAAATGAATGCCTGCCAAATATATATGCAAGTGGATATCTTCTGGACTCGACCCATTCTCCTTCACAATAGGCCCAAACCATGACTCTAACCAGGCTCGATAATTCAGGTTAAGACTTGAAAATGAGTTAAATTATATGCACTAGGATGGGCTAACTTGGTTATTGGCTAAAGAAACTTAATATAGTATCAAAGTCAACAAATGGAAGATACATCAATTAGTCCATTGCCAATGAACAGCACAGCCCTACTTATATCTTCCCTTATCATAGACATGAAGTGGTGATTAGCAACAAAGTCTGTTGGTGGAGTATAACTGAAAAGCTACATCCTGTAGTTGAGGTGAAAATGGGTTTCAATACCCATCTTCTCTTATTCAATTATTATATATTAAAAGCAATAGGTCTTGAATAGATACTTCTTCATTAGATCCAAATCATTCATGTGATCTTAAGCATCAAATGCGCCTCAGTAAAAGGAGAAAAGGAAGAGAAAGGGGGTCCTTTAGAAAGTCTAATTCTTATGAATTAATTAGATTAAAGTCCAAAATAAAAAATCTAATTTTTAAGTTCTAATTTAGAATGTTCGAGCCCACCTTCAAAAAAATGTAAAACCGGTTATTCATATGTAAAACCAATTTGCATATAATTTTAAAAAATTTATCCGGTTATTCTCGTCCAAAACTCTTTTAGATTTTGTATTGCCCACCTCTAACTAAAAAAAGCTCTCAATAAAAAGTAACCCCTTAAATTTTTTTTTAGAGGCAAAAAGCTTTAATTTGTAATTAAATAAACTCTAAAATCTAAAATTCAATTAGAGTTTTACAAAATACCCTTAACATGTAAATAAGCTCTAAATCATAAAATAAGACCTTATTTTCAGAGTAACCATTTACCAAAATCCCTCTTAGCTCTTAAGATCAAGAGTAAACAACCTCAACAAAATCAGAAACATGATCATCTCATCTTATTTTATTATCTTTTAATGGCCTCAACAACACACTTGAAGAAGTAGCAACAATAACAGCCATAGAATGTAAAAGGCCTTCTTAGCAGTGATAAGTGCATTGGCACATAAAACTTCCCTCCATGGTAGTACATATCCCATGTCCATTGTACAAGAAATCACACAATTCAGCGCAGGTCTTGGAGTCACAAGCGAGGCGTTGCATAATTTTTGTGCAGGTTTTCTCACCCCCCTTTACCTCTGCCATGGTCGACCACCCCATTGCATAACATCCAAAATAATAGCCCTAGTTACATGGGGAATAAGGTAAGGGCCTTGTTTCCTTAACCCAACCTGTTAAACATAAATTTTCAAACCAAATTGATAATTCAGGGTTTAGGTTGACCCGTTTTATTTAGAGTTGGGTTCGAGTCGACATTTTTTTCTCTTAATAGTACGTAATTATTCGCAGTTTAGATTGAATTCATTCATGCTATTTGCTCGACGCTCTCACAAATGAGAGTCATGACAACCACATAAACACCAACAAAATCAGAAAATGATCTCATCTTCTTTTATTATTCTCTAATGGCCTACATCTTCTCTTATTATTCTTTAATGGCCTCAACAACACTGGTAGCAGTAGCAACACTAACAACCATAGAATGTAAAGAGACCTTCTTAGCAGGGATATGTGCATAGACACACAAAACTTCCTTCTAAGTAAGTACATGCGCCATATCCACCGAACGAGGATTGACATTGTCCGGAACAGGAATTGTGGTTGCAGGGTTTCTGCACAACCGTAGAGCAGGTTTTGCCACTTCCCTTTGCCTCTGCCATAGTGGACCATCCCACTGCATAACATCCAAAATAAGCCCTAGTTACACATACATGCAAATGCACATATAGATTAATAAGGTAAGGTCCGACCCAACCTGTTAACTCAAACCCAACCAAAAATGATAATTCAGGGTTTAATTATGTTGATCCATCTTATTTAGAATTGGGTTCGGGTTGAAGTTTCTTACCCTAAAATAGTAATTGTTGGGTTTAGGTGGTTGAATTCATTCATTCTATTCACTTGTGAACTTGATTATTGCACTATAAGCCGCCATCTCAATCCAAACTGACCTATTAATGAAGGGTTTAGGTGAACTTGTAAACTTATTATTATTATTATTATTTTCTGTTGTAGTATTAAGTACTTGTTGCTAATTAACTATTAGGGACACTAACATTGCAGAAAAAAACGATAACAAAAAAGCCAACATTGTATAAAAACATCAACATAAGTAATTCATTAATACTATTTAGAATACTTACCTTTAAAAACTCGCGCGTCTACCTCTCTTTCATAAAGACTCGCCGTCTTTTTATTTTTATAATTATTTGTTGGTACACCAACCAATGGGCCTGTGTTACACCCCGACCTAAACTAATCATGATTAAGGTTAATTAATTGATATTAATGCTAGTTAAGTATGAATAATTGGGTTAATGAAGATTAATGACCAAAGAGAGATAAATTAGTCTCAAATGATGCATTAAGCATAATGAAATGAAATTGAATTCGTTAAAATGAGTTTAGACTCAAATAAGGTAGACTAAGGACTTTTTCGTAAATAAGGGTTTTCGCGTATTTCGTCGAATACAGAAATTCGGGATACCAATGTGTGTATCTCAAATAGTACGTTAACTTTCATAATAAATGTGATTCCATTTGACCTCAAATGGACCAAATGAGGCTTCATTTGACTCAAAATGTAATTATACTTCCTAGGCACCATTCTCTTCTCCCTTTCTCTTCCATTCCTCTTCATCAAGGGTGAGATTAGGAGTGGTTTGAGTGGCTTTGAGAGAGAAGGCTCCACCTTCATCTTCTTCCTCAAGTCCTTTCCTCATTTTTGAAGTGTTGGAGCTTAAAAGAGAGCTTAAAATCTTTGTGCTTGGAGTTACAAGTAAGTAGTTGGTATTCTCTTAGGATTTCTAAGTTCCATTGGTTGTTTTGTAGAGACTTCTAGCTCAAATAGCTCATGAGTTGTATATTTTTATGTTTTCATGGGATTGGGGTTTGATTTGGGGGTTGTAATCCCAAGCCAAGCTAAGTAAAAGAGGGCTTTGAGTTCATTGACTTCAAGAGAGGCAAGTATAAGCATTTATTGTGATTAGTATTAATTATTGTAGAAATGCATAGAGTTTTCTTGAATTTGTGCATCTTCCATTGATTTTTGGAGTTGTTTATGGTTTGTATAAGATTGTTAATGAATTATTAGAAGAGCGGCTTGTGAATGGATGATGTATGAGGAGGGAACAAGAGATTCCAATGTTGTTGTAGATTGTGGATGAGTAGTGGAGAAAGGAGGGTAAAAGAAGAGGGAAAGAATCAGATTTTCAAAGTTGAAACTCTGGACAGTTCACTCGAGCGAACAAGGAGTTTGCTCAAGCGACCGAGGTTCTGTGACAGAGTGTAGGAATTCTGGACAGTTCGCTGGAGCGAACCCAACGTTCTGTGAGGTGTCTGCTCGAGCGAACTTGGACTCGCTCAAGCGAATCTGATACAGGAACATGCATTGATTGTAAGTGAAAATTTAGATTTTCACATAAACTTGGAGTACTTCTTGTAAGTATGAGTACTCTTTAAATTAGTTTTGAGACTAAACCTCCATGGGTGATAATTATGGGGACTATACAATGAACACATTAAATATAAATGTGATGTCCATCGAGAATAACACGTGCATTTGGAAACCAATGGTTGCATCCATATGGTTGGTTTAGATTGAGACAGAATTGAGTAGAGCCATAAATGAGTAGTAAGATCTCTCATTATATCGTATTTCACATTGTTGGGTCCCTATCTAGTGAGATTGGTACTACCGTTATTCTCTTCTCTTGTTTTGAAGATAATTATTGAAATGAATTGAACTGATTATTAGAAAGACATTAACCCTTAAGTTAGACACTACATAGTTACTGTACTAGAACTCTAAATGAGTTCAATGAATTGATAAATGAAATGAATGATTAATCATGCTGTAGCAGATGGATTTGAGGAGGTTTTGGAGCTCCGTGGTGATGCTAGTTGTCCTTGGCCCGGACACTAGTAAGTCTCACATATTCCGATCATATCTATGGGTATTGATTGATGCCTTCTGTTTGGAAGATGAATCCTTCCTTTGAAGGAAGTTGGTAAATAAAATGAAATACAATGAAATGAAACGAAAGCTATGGAAGTGACCACCTTGTACACGCATGTTGATTAATTCTCAAGTCACATATTGCCATTGTAGGAATTATCTAGACTTATCTATGATGAAAATTGTTACTAAATAGATTTGAGGAATTTAGTATATGTACTAACATGTGCTGTTACAAGATTTGTTTATACATTGTTGAACCGTCGTGTTCACTAGTGTTATTGATGACATTACAGGCCCGATTGCCCCTACCGGTGCAGCAACGCCCCCGGCGCCAGCGGAAGAGACCGCTCCGGTTCCTCCAGGAGGACTAATAGAATGGAACGGTCAGGATGCCATTTGATATGGGCATCAGAGTGCGAGAAAGAACTATAATATTTTGAGAAATGTTTTGAAACGTTATTTTGTACATTCATTTATGGAATGTAATTAATTGTTATTGTATGGTGTGTTGGATATGCACCGATTGATAAACAATGATGGAAGTGATGCATGTATAAGGACTTTATTTTGTATACATGTAAATCGTAAATTGATTTTTGTCAAATATATATATTTCCGCAAAAATTGTGTATTTAACAAGTTTATTGAGAATGTTATCCCTTGTGGATTCCGTCTTAACTTCAGTTAATTCGGAGTTTACGGGAGTAAGTATGGACTCACGGCTCGGGGTTATCGTAATTCGAGCCCGGGTCGTGACAGCCTGGGACCCAAGACATCCCACACTTATCACTACCCCACTTGCGTTACAACATGTCTTGATTCTCATCAAACTATTACGTTGAATTGAGATCTAGAGACATGGTTCCTTTCGACGCCATTAAGCTAGCTATAGCCATATATGGTCGGGGTTTTTTATGATCTAATGTGGTTGATATTGTGCATGCCATTATATATGTCTATATATTTCCATTGCCCTCCTCCATTATGGTGGAACATAATTTGTGTTCATATGGTTTAATTTCTGCTGAAAACCATCCGCATATGATATCATGCAAACTCATCCATAAGGTCCCCTTGGGGTGATGTCAATCATGGGAGAGGTGGGAAATGAAAATATCTCAATGAAGCCTGTCGGTATGCAAAATATCAACTAACAATAGATTGTTCTAACTGTTTAATATACAACCCTTCAAGTTCAATCGTTTTAGAAGTTATATATATATATATATATATATATATATTCCAAACCAGTAGTTCTTACAAGCAAAAGAACAAAATATGCAATATTGTTTGTTGCATGCTAAAGACAAAACAATTGTCACTTAAAGGCAAATCAATTATCCAAACACATTTATCATCCAAAGAGATAATTATAACCTTCGAAAGTAAAGATCAGAACAAGGATGAAGAAGCAGCAGACATGAGAATGCCTCATCGTAGCTTGACGAAAACCTAAGTTGTGTGAATATGTGCAAAATCCATGGTGGCCTGTATGCATTTTATAGAGGTGACTTAGCATGTGGAGTCCTTTTTCTCTTTTTTTTGGTTAAAGGAGTCATTTTTTGTCCTTTTTTGGTTTGGTGGATCACTAGCAAGATCCTCATTGCCTCAGTTGATTCTTAGTAGACCCCATAATAGTAAATGAGTTCCTATGAGGGCATGTTTGGCAACCAAATCTTTAGCTAGGAAAAAGATTTTTATTTCCATAAAGTTGGGGTATATCCATGCTTGGCAATTGTAAATTCCTTTTTTGGTTTGGTGGATCACTAGCAAGATCCTCATTGCCTCAGTTGATTCTTAGTAGACCCATAATAGTAAATGAGTTCCTATGAGGGCATGTTTGGCAACCAAATCTTTAGCTAGGGAAAAGATTTTTTATTTCCATAAAGTTGGGGTAGATCCATGTTTGGCAATTGTAAATTCCTGAGGATTTGGATGAATGAATGAATTCATAATTTAAGATACGCCATAATAGTAAATGAGATCCTTTGATTCAGTTTGGTCATGTTTGGCAACCAAATTTTTAGGGAAAAGATTTTTTATTTCCATAAAGTTGGGATAGCTCCATGTTTGGCAATTGTAAACTCGTGAGGATTTGGATGAATGAAAATTCTTATTTGTTGGGATTTTCAGATCCGATCACCCCCATAGGCAATTGTAAACTCCTGAGGATTTGGATGAATGAAAATTCTTATTTGTTGGGATTTTCAAATCGGACCACCCCCCATATATAGGATTTGAAAATCCCCTCTTAAGTGGATTTGCACACCTAACCCTACTTTTCTTAGCTATATGCATCGATACACATCAATATCAATGTGAAATCCTCGATTATATAAATCATCAACAAAGAATCTTTGTTCCAATGGTAGTGAAGAATCTTGGATCTATGGATTCCTCGTCTGTTACCAAACGTGCCTTTATGATTCTATCAATCTTTTTGTTATTGTAAAGGCACTTCATCTAAAGCTGCAATAAACAATAAATATGTGAAGGTTTTTTTTTTTTTTTTTTTTTTTGAGTTAGGCTTTTAGTTTTAGTCAGAGATCCAATCTTGTTTATAAAATACTAAATAAGTGAAATAATAAATGAGGAAGTGGATGAAGAAGATAATAGCTATATGTTCTTTCCTTCTCAACTTCTTCTCTTATGAGCAAGAGGAAAGGGACATTTTAGAAAATATATGGATGTGTCTATTTTCTGTCACATCTCAGGTCCAAGACTTTCTCGATTAGGGTAATCTTCGAGTATAACACACATACTCCTATGAAATTCGCACCTGACAAGGATCAAGTCCGAATCCACGAAGGAGAAAACATGCTTTACGTGCGTGAGGATTTACCTATGACATATACTGTACATTTTACGGGGAAGCTTGTATTATCATCGGTATCAAAATATGAACAGTCCAAAAAAATTCTAACATACACACAAGAAGATTTTTATTTAATATATACACACAAGTAGCACCGTGAATATAACAATTCAGCAAAGTATAAGCAATTACAAATTAGCACATGCTGTATCAAATTAATGAAAGCCTAAGAACGAATCCTAGAGGGGGGGGGGGGGGGTGCATAGGGTGAGCTCTAAGAACCTAGACCAATTTGAATTCTTTTACCTTTTAAGTCAATTAGGCTTTGATGAAGATTAATTGTCTTGTGATAGAGAGGAGTCTCTAAGATAAGCATACACAATGAATAACCAACTACACTCTTCATTCAAACATAAGTACATCATTCATATAAGGAAGGTAAAAGATCAATCACCATAACACGCAAATTTATAGTGGTTCGGCCAAATTGCCTACATCCACTCCCGGTACATCTACCGGATTTCACTAACTCAATTAAGGTTTAGGATCACCTCAAACCTTACAAATTCATCACTATGCTTTTCAAGGCTAAGCATAAACTTTTACAACATTAACTATGCTTTTCAAGGCTAAGCACCAACCTTAACAACAAGAGATTTTCTCTTAAGAAATATGCCTATGAATGCATGGATTAAGAGAACAATGTAAGTGCAATTAAGTGCCTCTAAATAGGCTAAATAGAAAGTGAAAACTCAACTTCTTGAAACATGCATATGAATGACAAAATCTATGTATAATGCATTTACTAGAAATTACTCTTTCTCTTTTTAAAAAGATGAAACTTTGAATGATGCAAAGATGATGATCATATGTTTGAGAAAGAGTTGTTTGTCTAACACATGAATTTAATAAAGTGAACTAACTTGTTTTTAAAGAAGATAAACTTAAGTCTAACAAGTTAGTTTTGAAACAAGAAAGCAATTTCATGTGAAACAAAGACTATATGTTGGATTCATAATGCTATGAGATTTTTAAAGTTATAAGCATGTTATAAAAGACAACACTTCAATAGAAATACATCTATTTAATCATGCATTGAAGAAAATCAAAGGTAAAGAAACAAAACATGATTTTAAAGGACTTAAGATAAAAGGAAACACACCCATTTAGGAGATCAAATGTTGAATCAATGGAATGACTTCATAATCCCTTCAAAGATGCTCTAGAAAAGTTGTAAGTCCTTGGCCTCAAAAGTCCTTGAAAGTTCAGCAACTTTTTTCAAACAAAAAACCACTTTTTATAAAGAAAAAGTTCCCAACGGCTAATGCCCGGTCGACCTGGTATAGGGCCGGGTCGACCGGGTACACACAACGGCTATAAAAAGATCCGTTGGAGAGGCTATAGCTCAAAAATCCCTGTCGACCCGCAGTATGCCCGGTCGACAGGTCAACCTGAAGAGTGCCCAGAAATTCTGATTTTTAAGAAACTTGCAACTAAGAGGGCATCTTTCCAGGGGACTTTGAAGCACAATTCTCAAGCATGAATCCACGACTGAAAAAGGATGAAAATTGATTTTCTAAAGTCATGAAAACTCCAAATCAAAATAATGATTTAAAGAAGGAAACTTTGGAAAGCTTGAAAGATTTTTGAACTTAAAGGATTTAAACACTTAGAGGCTTGAAAATCTGAAATAAAAAACTCCATGATCTTAAGATACAAAACTGATTTGAAAACCATGCATAACATAAGATAAAAACAAAAATTATGAAAGAGAAATATGCACGACGATTATAAGAATAAGAACATGAAGGAATGAGAGGTCAAGCTATGAAAATGAATGCATCCTATCAAATTGCAACTAAACAAAAACTCTAACAATTAAAATTATAGACAAGTGATGAAAAGAGATCAAATAAACGTTAACTAAGTAGATTGTGCGTTTCAAAATAAATATGTTTTATGAATCATAAATCAAGAAATTTTACATTATTAGTTGGCTACTACTTTGGCTACATCCTCTCAATTAGAGAGCGAGTCATAATGAGATGTGACTAATGACCCGACCAAATGTTCTCTTAGCTATTTGGTTCTAGAGTTCTGAAGCTCCAGCTACCTACTGTAGTGGTATCGAAAAACTAAACTGAACTTAACCTTATCGAATATTGTAAGGTCAAAGTTAAGTGGTAACGGACCATTCGAATCAAATAATAGAACTTGAGCAGGACTATTCAATTCAACTCAATTCAATTCTTCTCATTTCATATCAATTCCATTCAAATTATATATATTAAAACATTAGAGAGGAAGGATGTAGAGAACAACATCAGAGTTCTTCTTTTAAAAAATATACACAAAAAATATACACTTTTTAAAGCTGACACGTCACTTTAGGCATATATCTAATCTTTCTCCCCTAAATTATCTCTCATTTAAAGTGTCAACCTCTCATTTAAAATCTCTCTCATTAACATAGTATCTCTATATCTTCAAATCACACGAATCCCCATACTCTAAATCAAAACCTAATAATTTATGCAATAACAACTCTTCCTCATAATCCATGTCATATTTGTAGGAAATCGTGTGGCTCGCATTCCATGGGTCCCACGTCAGATCAAACAGGACTGATGCCAACAAAAAAAATACAATCACACTTAATGTAAGACTTGATCTTGTCTCACTAATAAGACTCCCAATAGAATTAGTGGATGTGGATTTCTTTGGGAAGAAATTTCTAATAAGTGTGACTCTTTGCGACTTGTATATATAAAACAAGAGAGCCCTAGGGTTGGTATCATTCCATCTCATAGGAGAAACAATAGGCGAAGAGATTCGCTAAGCTTCCCAATTGTCGAAACGTAAATAGATCTCCGGCTGCGTGTCGGAGTCTCCGCATCCAAATCCATCATTATTAGATTTATTTTCTTTCCTTAAAAACAACAAGTAACTTCTCTTCATAATCCACTCCCTATCAAATTTATTTTATTTCCTTAAAAATAACAAGTAAACCTCTCTATCAATTTTGATTTTTTGTGGTCCTTAGGAGAGCATTTGGTCCTTCCTAAAATCCATGGATCCTATGCAATATTCTCTACAAATCAAATTGAATTCTTAATCTTTCCTAAAATTTCTCTAAACTAACGTCTAACAGCACACGTATCTAATCTTCCTGGGCCCGGGTGCCAAATTCTACTTTATATTCACCCACCCTAAATTATCTCTATTTGATCTTCTTTGCTACGCACCTTTAAAACTTAAAATGTCTCAAATGTGCTTGAGATTTTCTTAATCCAGACACTCAAATTTTTGAGACTCTTTGTAACACCATAAAAGCACGGTTTCTAAGATAATTATTTATGGTTTCAACTCCTAAACTGCCATGGATGACCATCCTCCTGCATAGTCTTTTTAACTCTTGCCCTCGCACTATCTCTTTAGATTTAATTTCCAAGAATCACTCGATCTCCTAAAAGGGTGACTTCAATATATAAGTATCTCGTGACTACTCTTTGATTTCTTTCACGGCCATGCATGTGGTTTAAGTAACCATTTGGGGCCCCCTAGTTCCTTTTTCTAGGTCTTAAATCTAATCTAACGCCCAGTGGGTGGGAAAGTGGGGACGAATTATACACTTTTTTCTCCTTCATTTCTCCTTTTCCATTTTTATATTATCTAAATAGGCTCTCAAGTGATTGATGACATTGATTAGTCCTCTCTTTCTCCCTCATGAAGACTCAATAGTTTGTCTTGATTTTCACATATATTACTCTCATTTCAATGAGTCTAGAATTATATAGTCAACTATGGCGTTTGACTGACTGCATGGAATGATCTATAAAACTAGGGACCTAAATCATTAGTTTGTCTCTGGTTCGTTTTTTCTAAGAACCAATAGTTTGTTTTCATTTCCACATATATTACTTCCATTAGAATGAGTCGAGAACACAACATATATTCATTAGGTGATTTACAATATTGGCTCTGTTCTCACAGTTTCATTTGTAACTTATGTGGCCCACCTATGGTCTACCAACTCCCACCGCACTCACCATTATGCATGAATTGGAATCACCTAGAGCAGAACTGGTTTGGCTTAAAGTAGGTTCAACATGAGTTGAGGTTAGCACTAATGGCTTAATCCTATCTTTACACTTCAAAATTAATTTTTCAAAAGAAGATGTGGTGCCCATCTCATTATGTGCCAATTACAAGGATATGGTGGAATAGAAATTTCTTGATCTGAATTAGAGTCGAGATAAACTTAAACACCATGCATCTTTAAGATCCCTACAATTTATGCATTGCAAACATCAAAATATATTAATAAATGACCCACATGACATCCAAATGGGATGGATCATCATGTCATTCACAAATTTCATTTATAACAAACGGTTATAGTAATATTTTTTCGCCACCATCTTTAACTAAGTTTATTACACTCTTTTTCTTTTTGTATTTAAAATCCTAAATTTATTATTTTTGAAAGCACGCGCCTTTGTTGCTATTTCCTTGTAATATAAATAAAACAAAATAGACCTCCTCGATTCTTGCTTTACATACAACTATCTATATTTCCTGACAATATCGGCCAACCCCTTTGACCTAGATTAAACATGTTTTTTTTGTCGCTTAACATACTTATTTGATATTTAGAAAAAAACACAAAATAACCTTGCCTTAAATCGGTTTTTTGGCATGTTAGAAATAACTCAAACCAAATTACCAGATCATTGTCTTATCCCTTAACTAACTATATATGGTACTTATTATCAGAGAAGGTTGTTTGTTAGCCTGAATTAGGGGTAGGTCCAGCCAATATGGGTATTTCTAGGGGAGGTTGCACATGTCACAGGGGTCCAACGGGTCAAACACAAACCCTTTTAATGAGCAAATCCGGGCCTAATGTCTTAAGTTCCTAATGTTTTTAAGTTTGATAGACTCTTATTAGACCCATTTGTATTTTATACATTTGTTATAGATATCACTTATTTATTAAACACAATAACTATTATACACGGGAGATGCTTCTATGAGAGATATCTCTCACCTTAAATGAGAGATTGGGTGGGGACCCTGAAATTCATATCTAATGCCAACAACTTAAATGTGAGGGCCCCCACCTTTATCTCTCATATAAAGTGAGAGATATGTCTCATAGGAACATTTCCCATTATATCTATTGTTGAAAAAAGGTTTTGCATTCGATTTTGACCAGATTTTTCCAATTATGACTTTCAATGGAGCAACATCCTCTTTAAAAATAATAATAATACTAGCAATATGTGCCCGGCTTAAGAAAAAATACTATTATATAAAATTTACTAAGAAAATGAATAAAGTTTATCTTTGTTTATAAAAACTCTACGGAGATTTTGACTTCTTGCAAAATAGAATAAGAAAGGATAAGAATGCATTTAATATTATGCCTAGAGAGACTGGAACCGAAAATAAGATAAGATATGAGATTTGCAACAAAATAGAAAAATGAACCATCATGTGAGAATATCTCTATCCATAAAGAGTCTACCGAGATTTGGATTTGTTGCTACTCAAAATTGAAATTGAATTGAGCTCTGATTTTATAATCAATTGTGAAATTAGCGCTCAATTTTGAAATCGATTCCTACATCTATAATATATAATAATTGCAAATGATATGATAAGACTTTAAATAGTCTCTTTTGATTTGTAAACGTTCATTGAATTTCAACTGGATTCCAGTAGTTTCTTTTCTAAACCTTCGTGAAATCCAAACAACATTTAAATAGTTTCCTTTTTAAGTCTTCACGGAATCTCATGAGGTTTACAAATTTCAAGATCCAGGATTCTAAGTTTACACAAGTCCTACTATATTTAGGCTTAAAAAAAAAACATTACTAGGTTTGCCCAATATATTTTGAATTTTGGTAAAACAAATCTAGAGTCACATGGACTAGTTCTCCTACACATTAAGAAGAGGTCACAATTGAACTTTTATCTCCAATAGTACACAGCTTAAGGTGTAAGAAAGTTTCTTAGAATGACTAGGAATTCAACTCTATGAAATTACTATGGTGATTGTGAGGTATTTATTTGCCAATTGCCATCTCCTCTCTATTCATTTTCCATTAATGGTGACTTTTTTATATTTGATTTTATTTGTTTCAATTTTAACAACTTCTAGTTAAGCAAATCATAGAATTCTTTTGAAATTAAATTATGCGAAAGATATGGACCCTAAATAAAATTATCATATTAAATTATACTAAACAGATGGACCCTAGATAAAATCATCATATGAAAATAATCATAACTTGGCCCAAGTCAGTCAATTACAGAACTTGGCTAGAAATGTGTACCTAGGAGTCTATATGAGAAATTTCTCCTTCATGCAAATTCAATGTGCAGTTCAGATGTACAGGGCCCTCTTGGGGCTGCGATCAAGCAGCTCCTTTAACACTCTTATTCTCCAATTATCTGCTATCATATTCAATTTTATATTCATCTATCGGATCGAGTCTAAAATATTTATATATATATATTATTAAAAGGACATTAAATTTTTAGGTTGTTAAATCAAAGGTTAGGACAATCTATTAGAGCTAATTTTTTGCATATCTAGAAAGATACCTTTCTATCCATCCCAACCGGAACAATGGGAATGCATCCAAGTAGGCTTTAGAAGCTAGACCGCATACACACAGTATGCAGTTTGTTTGTAGGTGAAAACCTTTTGGACTCTACACAGTAGCTAGATGGACAATCACTCCTGCAAGCAGATTCATATCAATCAAATGCAGTACAATGTGTGGGCGAGGGTGGAACCATGAAATGTGCCTTGGGCGTACAACCGTGAAAAAAATTATTGGGGGAGGATCGGAAATGAAAAGATGTTAAAAGTTACATTAACAATAAGGTTTTTTTCTTTTTCTTTTTTTATTTTATAAATAAGTTTTAGCAGCGTCATGGCTACCCCTAACATACCCCAGTTTTTGCCTTTGCTTGTGGGCCTCACTTAGATACAAGTCTATCAACGTCAGAGCCATGTAGGGCAAATGAAAAGATCTCCTTACGAAAGAGAGATGATATTCCCGCAGCTCCACTTGGTCATTCTACATCCCTTTTTTTCAAAACCTGAGCACCTCTTAGAAAATCTCCAAACTATCCCTCTCCCTTTCCCTGCTCACTGCCCACCTTTGCCAGCAAGCCGACCCCTCTCTCCCTCCCCTTATCATTTGGCCACTCGGGCCGAACAAATTAATATCGTTCGGCCCTGAGTGGCCTAACGACAGGGAGAGGGATGACGAGAAGGGAGAAGGAGAGGGGAAGAGGGAGTGAGACAGAGAGAAAGGAGATGGAGAGAGGGAGAGGGTCGAGTGTAGTGGGAGGTGGGCGGCGAGCAAGGAGAGGGAGATGGAGAGAGGAAGAGGGAAGGAGAGGGAGATTGGTAGTTTGGAGATTTTTTATAGGGGTGTCGAGCTTTTGAAAAAAAAAAGAGATGTGGAATAAGCAAGTGGAGCTGTGGCAATAGCAACTCCCATATGAAAAAGGGGGAAGTAAAAAAAAACCAACCCTCGAGATTATCCAAGTCCTTGATATAACAGATTTAAAGTTTAATGACCTTAATCATAAATCTTTTTGAAATTCAATCCAACTGTGAGTAAATATTCAATGATTATATAAATGGGCCTTTACTCCAGCTAGAGTATATAAGGGGCTGGCTGCAATGATCAAAGGTGGGTCCAAGTGGGCCCCATAGGGAAAGGAGTGGTGTCCACATATATTTTTAATGTTTTCCATGTAAGCAGGACTAGGGTTGGGCCTGGACAAGCCTTTCCTCGGGTCAATCCGACCCGATATATCTCTTAAAACACAGTATTCTTCTTCTTCTTTACTCGCAGGTGGTTTTCCGTCTGCTTATTGCGCAAGCCGCAAACCCTCGTTGGCGCGGTTTCTCGTCAAGAAAACCTTTAGATGAACTCCTGGAAGAGGTTTTCCGTCTCTTCCTAAAACCCATTTCCTGCGAAAACCCTCTCTCTCTCTCTCTCTCTCTCTCTCTCTCTCGCAAGGTGGAAGAGATCTCAACACCATGCGTAGATCACTGTAAGTCGTCCTTCTTCTTATGGCACATACATAGGTGAGGGTTTAGGGCACTTGTTTCCAGTTTCTGGTAAAAGAAATCTATATGTTTTCCGATACACAAGTGATACAGAAATTCATAAATTGTTTACATGGTCTCTTTTGTATCTCGTTTCAGCCCCAGAGTTTCTCTTTGGTTGCTTGCAGATTCCCGTCATACCTCCAAGCTGCAAGAAAAGGTATGACGATAGGAAAGTTTCTTTCTTTTTAAGGTAAAAGAGCAATCTCTTGCATCGATGTTGTTATTGGTTACTGATCATTGCCTGTTTCAATTAGGCGCGGAGTAATGTCTCAGGAAGAATGGGATTCTCGCGATGGTTCACCAATTCAGAAGGTATTACATTTACTTGAACATTTGTAAATTTTTTAAATGAACTATTCTCTGGAAGTGAATGTTCGTGGGAGTATTTGTTTCTTTCATTTCTTTGATCAGTAACAACGTTTCTCTATTTCTTATGTGAAAGTAAGCTTTATTTATGTGTTTCTTTTCCGTGTAGTGACTTTTTATGTGATGGGTAGTTTGTAAATTGTAATCAATGAAGAGACAGAGAAGCGATGTGTGGTAGCGATTTTTTAAGATTAAAGAAGGAAATAAACATGAATTAAGATTCATGTTATTGGGAAGAAATGGGAATGAAAGGAAAAAAAATGTAGAAAATACTAAAACTATCATTTTAGCTGTAGAAAGAAATGTATTGTGAATATGGCGAAAGCAGTTGATAAGCTCTGTTCTTTAGTGGAGAGTAGATTGGTTTGTGGTTTGTCATGTTCTTTGGGAGGCTGAGAATATGGAGGATTGGTTGGGTAATGATGGACCAAGTTGCCTATTGTCATACGTGTATGTGTCACGTTAAGCTTTGTTAGCTTCTATTCGTAATGCTTGTTTCCAATACAATTTTATGTTATCTTTTTTGCCTATAAGAGAAAACAAAAAACAAAAAAATGATGGGAGGAGATTGAAGTACAGACAAAATTATTGAAAAGGGAACCATTTTCTTTTTCCAAAACAAGAGCAAATATTTGCAAACCCCTCATTGCTCAAAATAGTTCTCACTAAGGGAAAATTTGGTGTTTTTGGTTTCCCACAATGTTTTGGGAGAGCCACTTTCCTTTTTGTAGGAAAATACAAAACACACCTAGAAATACGGCTGGCTACAATATGGTGTTTGGCTGTTTGCTACATAAGTCCTGAGCTCCTTAACCCTCTAGGCTAGTCCCTTTAATTGTTCACTCAACTACTTCCACTTGTTGCCTACCATAGTGCACTCCCCTCTTTCTCAGGAAAAACCTTGTTTCATTCCAAGTGGAACTTTAGCTTTTGCTCAAGGAAGGTTGCAAGGAATGATATCCAACAGGTTTGTCCAACACCCTCACCCAACACCATGATGCAACTCATGCTTTGTGTAGAGTGGAAAGGTCCTATGACAATTCAAGGGTCAATTCAGATGGGCAATGGAGGTCACAAAATCCCAGCCCAAGCTGGCTAATGGGAAGATCCCTAATTTAATGGTAAACAAATAAAAGAGAATAACAATAATCATGTAGTTGGGACAAGGCTTTGATGATGATGAATGTTCTAGGTATAGACATGCACTGAAGCTTTGTTGTAACCTTGATCAGGGAGACGACATTGGGTTGAGTAACCCACCCAATTCTTTGGCTGAATCTTGTTCAAGCAGCAGAGATTCCAAACTTTTGGAGACGATGATTTGAGGCAGTTTACAATGGAGGGTTTTTGCAGACGATTTTATCTTAGGATAACATAAGCTGCAGCTTAGTAGCCCCCCGGGGCGGACCCAGGAATTCTTCTTTGGGGGGGCCACTATGTCGAAAAAAATTCTTTGGGTCCCACATATGAAAAATGCATGTAGTTTTCAAAATATTTAGTAGTTTTTTTTTTAAAATTTGGGGGGTCCATATGTAAAAAGTAATAAAGTCTTTTAAAGAAAAAATGGATTTTAGAAAATTTGGAGGGTTCATATGTAAAAACTCATAAAGTTTTCTAAAGAATAAAGGGGTTTTAAGAAATTTTAGAGGGGCCATATTTAAAAACTCATAAAAATCCCTAAAAAGAAAAGAGGGTTTTCAAAAATTATGGGGGGGCCACGGCCCCTGCCAGCCCCCCCATGGTTCTGCCAGTGCCCCCCCTCCCCTATATATATGTTATGTTTATCAGGCTGTTCTATCTACATACCTGAAACAGGTCTCTTTTTTACTGGATTTCACCATCTCAGCCTCGGTTAGTGCATAACTTTGGGACATGAGACATCAAAGTAAATCTATCCCTTGGCTGCTGGTTTTAAGACCTGAAGTGAGTTTGATACAGAGATTCTGCTATGCAGTAAACTCAAGATAATTTGTTGTTTCAATATTTATAGACCAGATGGATGCCCGGCTGTTGTGCTGAATTCTGTTTAGCACAATTGACCAAATATGACTGAAATGTGGTCTCAATTTTAATTGTTCACATGGTTCATTCATTGGAGATGAAGTCTACTGTGATTTGCACTGCATCACTTCGTCCAAGAAGGTGTTTACCAGTCTTCTTTTCTGTTCAAAGAGCCTGCCCAATGGTCAAGTGAGAAAGTGGTTTCAATTGTTTAAGTTTTCTGCTGCTGCTATAAAAAGTAGATCCATCCATTTGTTCATAATGGATTTAGAACTTAGACGGCTGAAGCACTTTAGTGATAAACCTACATTTTTGTCCTTGAGATTGGATTATTGTTTGGGTGAACCAGGATGATGATTATATATCATTGATGTCACTGTCGTTTGCTTGCATGAATACAATTGATTAACGACGGTATTAGTCATCAATGATCGATGTCTTGAAAATTTTGGGCTGCAGTATTCCTGTCTCGTCATCATTGTAATCAAGGAGTTTGCAATGGGACTCTTTGGCTACATTAATCCACTACACATTTCTAGTCATCCTTTTCAGATCTTCCATCTTATAGTGCAGAACTAATAAAAAAATTCAAGCCCATTAGTGGCCCAGCTCCTTCACTTTGTGCTGCCGCTTCGTGTCATTGTTATGTTATCCAAATCTTTTATCCTGTCACATATGTTTATCCTTTCACCTATCTGATGCTCAATTCTTAAAATATCATACTATTATGGGCACCTTTGGATATTATTTGTTCCTCACAATATGGGCAACTTAGTGTAAATATTGTTTCTTGAGGCTGATCACTCATGTTTAAATCATGAAATGATGCTGTGACAGATGTGCCATTGATGTAGTATGATAGAAACTAGAAAGCCTTTTGTTTTATGTTATTTGAGACCTTTTGATATCATGTCACTGATGGTTAGGTTTTACTGCTGAGTTTATGTTATTCTGTCCAATGGGGAAGATGTAAAACTTTTTTAATATTTGAAAGCTTTATTGGACCTTTTGATATCATGTCACTGATGGTTAGGTTTTACTGCTGAGTTTATGTTATTCTGTCCAATGGGGAAGATGTAAAACTTTTTTAATATTTGAAAGCTTTATTGGACTTAAAAGTTCAACTTCTTCGATTGCAGGTTACAGTAATTTCATATTCAGAGAGAAGTCAGTTGGGAGGTCTTTGCAGGTGCAAATTGTTAATGCCCTTCGTTCAGGGCAGAGAGACCAAGCCTCTGCACTTCTTTCAAATCTTGGCCACGTGTATGACTCTCTAAGAGCTGAAGACTTTGTTTTTGTTCTTGACTATTGTGCAAGATCTCCTGATCCATTGGTATGCAAAGTGATCTGGGCCACTTTATTATATCGATGTAATTCCACTGTTCTGGATTTTGATACCTTCTAGTTCACTTGAGAAAGGATTTTTATTGTTTTGTTCTTTTCTCTAATTTCTGTTATTTAGTCACTTTCTGAATTAATATGCATGAATATGCGGATGTAATTGGCTCTTTTTTGGAGATCCTGATGACTGTGGTAGGAGTGGTGGGTCCTGACTAACAAATGTGGAATTTGCATTTTTAGTCAGACCTCTTTTAATGGCTTATGCATTTTGGGGAGGACTTTTTGTCCCATAGCACAAACATAGTTTGTGGAAATGTTCACCTCTTTGCTGAGAAAAGTATCACTGGTTTTCGTATCAGAAAATAGTTATTCCCTGGCTTTATCATTTGTTAAAGCAGTGGTACTTTGGTGGCCATCAGAGTAATATAACTGTCTGGAGTCTATATCTTGTATACACCTTAGAAGCTCCTTTTTTTTTTTTCTAATTTTTTACTCTATGATACTGCAAAATCTCTTTATGATCACTGTTCCAAAGTTTCCCTATCTAAATAGGGATGTCAAGGTATATTTTAGAGACAATATAATTTTTCGAAGTTAAAATTAAGAGCATCTCTTTATTTATTGATAAGTGAGAGAGGCTTGAAATTAGTTAGTCGTGATCAAATTAGCAACGTAAGATTGGTATTTTCAAATGCAGGCAGATTTCTCAGTGCTTATGATTGAAGGATAAACTGCCTGAGACAACCCAACTAAGATTGGAATGCGGATTCTCCTAGGTTGGAATTCAAGCAATTTCAGACTTCTTGGGAAATTGGGATGCTTATTTGTTCAGGCAAGTTCAATTGACAAGCGTTCAAGTCCTTGAATTTAATGTGGATGGAGCAACTAGAGGCAAGCCGGGGTCAAAATCCATTGGAGGCGTACTTTGTGATGATTAAGGTTCCATTTTGGCAGTTTTCTCAAATCGAGACTTGAATGTCATAGAAACTATGTCCATTAAAAAACTTTAAGAATCTTTGCTCATTCCTTTATCGACAAGCTAATCATGGAAAGGGACTCCTCAAATGTTAACTAGGTGGTTGTCCATAGAAAGGAGAGCACTGTGGATTCTCTACTTTATATTCAACGCGATCAAGGAGCTTCGGGCATCCTTGGAGGTTGGCTCCATTTTCACCTTTGGGAGGCCAATGACTTGGCCGACTCTCTAGCTAGATCTAGAGTAGTTAGATCAGATTATTATTATTATTATGATTATCTCCAGTAGTTAGATGAGATTTTTCATTAGTTTTTCCTTGTAATTTTATGTATCACCATATTGTGTCTTTTGTACTGCCTTTTACTCTAGTTTCTTTTGACTTGTATCTTCTTCCATTTAATATTATTTATACAGTCACCGACAGAAAATACAAAAAAGAAAAAAGATGGGGAGGCCAATTAAGATTCGAGTCAAGTAGCAAGGAAAGACATGTTAGACTCTGGAGTTTCAAACTTACAAAGATGTCATAAATAGTTGAAATTAGGCTGCAATTGCAATGGTGGTGATGTTGCCGTACTTTTTGCATTCATATGAACACACACTCCTGCATGCATGCTTGTGTTTGAGAATTCTCTCTCTCATGCACACAAAAGAGGGAGCACTGTTATGAATTTGTAGGTTTATCTCCTCCTGATCTTTGCAGATGTTTTTCAATAAATTTTTACCATTGTCTATGAAAGGGAAAAAAAAAAAAACATATTTGGAAATTGGAGATGAGATGCTGGTGGATTTGTTGTGGCATGGCTCATTGATGTTTTTATTTTTTATTTATTTTTAATGTATCACTGCTTGTTTTGATTTCATATTAGATTAATACTTACCATTTCAAAAGAACAAAAACTAATTTTGGGAGTAGAACACATTAAGTCGACCTCAGATTGATGGGATAAGGCTAAAGATGATGCTGATAGAATTGTTTTACCTTAATCTATTTCCTTTGTCGGGAAAAAAAAACACGAACACCAGTCTTTGAATACCTTGGAAAATGTACACTCTTGGAGTATCTTCGTAATCACCATTCACCATAGTTTAATATGTTGCTATTTCTGGGATTTGCTTCGGACAGCTCCTCAACTGATGTGTATAGTATGCACTTTGTAGTGTACTGTCCATATTGATGTGAAATTTTGACAAATTTGTGCCATATCGATGGCACAATGGAATGCTGTATCAAATCATAGTCAAATACATAATTTATGATATGTTTGTATCTGTGAATATCCTTGAATTGAAACCATTTTTGTCAGGTTCCAAATGCTGCTATTCTTTCAATCATGTTCATGGTTTCTTTGTCACTGCTTTCACCTTGTAATATCCAGTCAGTAATGTAAGCTTATTTCTTGGTGCACATTTTTAAAATAATTTTTCCATCGTTTGGGGCAAAATATTCATTGGAAGCTGTTTCTTAAACTTTCCAGTGCTTACTACATATGTGATTACTTTTTGTGCGTAAGTTTAATAATGATGTTCGTTTCACATGCAGTTTGTTATGGAAACTTGGAGACTTATGGAAGAAAAGACAATAGTCTTGAATAGAAAATGTTGGATTTGTATCATTCGAGCTCTTAGTAAAGGCGGTTATCTTGAGGAGGTATCTGTTCTTGGCTGTTGTTTATTTTTTAATGCTAAAAGATTCTGTTCTATGCTCTTCATCTTCTCGCCCTCCCCCCCACACAAGTCATAGTATATATATGAAAATAAATGTTTCAGGGTACTGTGTATGTGGCCATGGAAATGGGGACAGTTTGACCTATATATCTAGGAATCTAGGCTGTTGTGTTTTGTATGCGACTAGTACTAGGGTAAGTCTTTTAGCCTGTGTGCTGGGCCTTGGCCATATAATTTGTTGGCCTGCACTAGTGACTTTTCTTCCTAAAAGCATTGTAGACTTTCCTGGTATGGTATGACTTGATTGGAAACTTTTGGTACTTGAAATTGGCTCATGGGCATGCCAAATTTGGGGGCATTGTTCATGGGTTGGGCCTGAGTGACAACCATTAACATGGCATTAGAACTCCTCTCTCTAATCACACTACCTGGAAAGATATATTGCCACTTACACCATAATGGTCTTTATACACTTAAGGTAGTAGAATTGTGGTTTAAAATAGTGGCAATACGCCAATACAAAATTATGCTTCTAACATATGCAACTGTCAAATTGTGTGAATTGGCCATATTTGCCAATATTTTTGATACAATGCATTTGAATAAATATCCAGGAGAAACTCATATTTTTTCCTTCTCTTTCCTTTCTTTCCTACATTATCTGGACTTTGATTAGGGGGAAACCCTTCAAACATTCACATGATTGATCCAACCCACATGCACTAAATGAAGAGCATTGGTATCTAGAGTGAAGACAACAATTAGGAAGCTCAAAAAGGGCTTGAGGTAGTACTACCAGGAACACATTCACATTCTCAATCATCCAGATGCTTGTTTTAAAACACTTTTTTCCCCCATTTTCCCGTCTTTTCTTCTTAGGGGTGGGGGGGTGCATAGATGCTCATGATTTTTGGCCACAAACTTAGGGCTTGTTTTTGATGCCTAGTATTTGAAACTCTCTTAGCTGAATAAAGATTTGAGATTCTGCAGTTGGGGTTTGGTTTACATAGAAATGTTTCCTTACAAATAAGGGTCAACAAAAAACTCAACGTGTCAGATCATCCTAGCCTTTGCTTTAATATCCATAAAGTTTAGTGGTCTTTTAACCATAGATTTCTTAGAGATTCAATCCAACGCTGGAAGAAGATTTGATGAGAGTAAAATTAGGCTTAGTGCCAGATCATGGGGGGATGAGAGTGTGAAGGGCCTGCACCTATCAAAGGTGGGCCCCACAGAGCTGGACTGCATATAAGGTTGCTCATAGGAGAACATTTCTCTACAATGACATATTAGAGTGAGCACTTAGAACTTCTTGGTTGCCTTGGTGGGGAACTCTCTGTTTCTATAGGTCTAACCGTCTAAGGAATGAAAACGTAGAGAAAAGGGGCAAAAAGAAAATAAATATGAAACTACCTAAACTCTGGATCTAAACCTAAGCTCAGATACTAAATTGAAATTTTAGGGGTACATCTTGACTGAATTCTTTGATTTATATTATTAAGAATAACCAATGGCTATTTATAAAATAAACCAAATATGTTAACCCAAACTAGGAAAGCTAATCCTAATCCCATTACAAGTCTAGCCTAAAATAACTCAAATTTAAACAAGTCATAAGTTAGGAAACTTACTCTCAAAATCACAAATAAACCCATTAACTTAAAATTACAAATAAACACAACTGTTTCTCACTACTTGTGGAAGCCTTTCACAAGCATAAAAAAGCAAAGATTTCAGCCCTTATAAGGAGATTAACAAAGCATTATATTTGACCTCTTTTGGGGAAAACCAAAAAAGTTCTCTATTTCTGTTCTATCTTTTTTCTTTTTCAAATAAGTTCTATACAATTTTTTAAAATAGGTTGTGATCCCCAAAGCATGCAATGCTGATTGCTGAGCCATGCTTAACTCCATGTTGCATTATTTGGTTTTTCTTTTGAATTTATTCTCATTTTACTTTCTTTTTATATTTCTATAGTTTTTCTGGAAACAATTCAAAAAATATGCATTATATTTGGTTTTAAGTCCTAAGTTTTGCTTAGATCTACACTTAGCAAGTTAGCAGCAATATCAATAAGTCCAACCTTTTGTGGCCCGATTTTTATAATTTTTCCTTTTTTTTTTGGTATCTATGCAATTATATGTTTTTAATTCTTCCTTTCCTTTTGCTATGGGTAATACTCATGCACTCACATGCTACACATAGGTCCCCTAATGAACAAGGTGGCAAGCAGGGATTGATCCATAAAAAATTGCTAAAATATTTTGTACGAAGTGCATGTTTTGAGTTTAGATCTAGCTTGGAAGATTTGTAATCCTTAAATCCTTGTTGTTTGAGCTTCTTCCCCCAATTTCGGTATTTAACCTTTTGTTTTTTAAAATTTGTTCAAATGGCTAGGATGAAAGCTTGATTTGAGCTTGCTTCTACCTGAATAACATTTGACTGCTCAATGTGTCTCGTTTAAGGTATTTAATTACGTTTCATATTTATGATTTGTGGCCTTTTGGTTCCTTACGAGTATGATATATGAGGGAAAAAGGAATTATTTGAATGGCACGTTGTACATTGCGTAGGACCTATATATTTATAATTGTATAATTTTTTTTGTTAATAGAATGGATGGAATCACTAAATCTCAATAGAAGTGAACATTTTAGGATTAAACAACAGTAGAGCACTTCCATGACTTTTCAGGGTCTGCCACCTCTACGTACCCAAATACTGTGCCCGAGTTTAAATATAATTTTTTTTTGCAATATTTTGTATTTTTGAATTCTTTTCAGATTAATTTGAGACAAAATAAAATTTCACATGATGATGGATTGTTACCAATACCTTAGCGTGTTGTCAATACATTAATGGTTTTCATTCTCATCAATGCTGCTATTCCAAACCATGCTTAGAATTTGATAACATCTTGTGATCTTTGTTGAGTTACATGGGAACCAAGTGAATGAGTGCTACTCTCTCCGGTTTTGTATGAATGTTTACTAATATTACCTCTTTCGCTGGTTTATTTCCTATTTGTTTTTTATGATAAAATATTATCTACATCATGCTTAATTGTTTGTGATATCGTATTCTTTGTTCAGGCGCTCCATTGGTTGACTTCTCTTGGGGGAAGCCATCATAGCAGTCCTTCATTGTGTATGTACAATATTTTCTTGAATGGATGCACTAAGACGCAAAGTGTGACTCATACATTAAGCTGTTTAAAGTTGATGGAGGACCAGTTGATGGGGAAATCTGAGATAACCTATTGGGAGCTTCTTCAGGTTTGTATAAGTGCTTATATTATGGTTGACATGTCTTACAGTAACATGGCGTTTACAAACTTTTTTAGCGATTGATTTCTGTGGGGGTTTGCTTGATAGTTGTACCATGGTTCAAATTATTGCTGATTTTATTTTGCTGTGTGTCACCATCAGCGGATACAAACTGCCAACTGGTTGTTATTGGTATGCATTTTTGATGCAGTACTGCTATTGGCCCGTGTCCCCAAAATATCAACAATCTTTTGCCTATGTGAGCCGATAATTTGACTTTATTTGCTGATAGGCCTATAAAACCATTTCCCTCATTTTTTGTCGTCTTTGGGGTTCTTTTTGATAAAATCACATCCAAGTTCTATTGGCTTATAAAATCATGTTTCCCCATTTTCCCCCTTTTAGGGTTCTTAATGATAATAGCATGTCCAAGCTCCTTCCCACCTTGTGAGACCTTCTTCTTCTTCTTTTTTCTTTTTCCAAGAACAAAAAGAATAAAAAAAAAAAAAAAAAAAAAAAACAAACAAATCACTGTTGTTTTGGTGAGATCGAATGTGCTACCTGGACTTTGGGTTGAGCTATCTATACAAAGGTACATGTATAATCTTGTTTTTTAATATTTTCTTCAAGAATATAGTTAGAATGGGTTAGTACTTGTTGTTTCGATCAATACATGAAACGTTTGGTTATTCGAAACCAAATCCTAGTATATCTAGCCATTTGTTTTTGCTTTTTTTTTTTTTATAGAATTTTGTGTGTGTATTTAACCCAATTTTATGGAACCTTTTCCCTAAAAAAAGTATGTGGATTGTTCTGAACATAAAAACATATCACAAATCGTTCAAGGGGTTAAAACGAATCATGTTGTAAATTGTATCACTAATCATAGGTTTTTTTCCTTGTAAAAAATGAAAGATGTTAATGAATTAAAAGAATTAGTTATTTATAATCCATTTATTCTCCATCCATAGCAGAATTAATACAGTGACAAATACGACTTTGATATGATCATATGAAGAACATCATTAGCATGTATTAATTTCATCATAAATGATGTATGTGTAAATAGTTAAATATGTTTAAGATATCAATGTTACTATGAAAAAAAAATAAGTTGACGTGTTTTTCTTTTGTTCTTCTTAGATACACAATAAAAGTAAAATCCAAATCATCAATATCACATGGTTAGGATGTCTCTTGAAGTTAAAGAAGTATTCATGAAGAGAGGGAAAGAGAGAGAAAACAAGAACATAGAATGAAACCTATACGTATTGTTGAACGCTTGAATCACGTCACTGTTCCTTTTCTATCTTTAAAACCTATCCTAAATCCCACAAATTCTTAAGAGGTTGGATTAATCACTAAATAGCCTTTGAAAATAAATACAGTTGCAAAAGAAAAAAGAAAGTAAAAATTACTGATTTTAGTTATTCAGCTGTGGCTATTCCGACCTAGACGAATCATTAGAACCCTAAAATTTGATAAATTAAGTATTGAATCGTAAGATTCACACCTATATCCTAAGATTCAATTACAAATGGGATTTGTATATAGAAACAAATCCTTGTCGTTAGAATTTGATATGAATTGTAGGATTCGGCGTACGGGTCCTAGGATTTTAACAACAATGGTGCCCAAAACACATGCTTGCATGTGTTAGAATAGCTTAGGGTTGTTTAGATGCACTGAATTAGATACGTAAATGTTGCACATGCATCAATGAGGTGTGCAAATGGTAATGATTGCACACCTCCTTGGTTAAGAAGGCACTAGTACAAAAGACACTTGGGAGAGGTTGCGGTAACAAATCCCTTCACCATCTTTTTATTTTTGCATCTCTTGTGGGCCTGCAATTTTTAATCCAAAGCATTCAACATTTTTATTGATCCATTAAACTTTAAAACATTTAGTGTCATCTCATTAACATTTATAGACACACAGATATATGAAGATTTTACATGTGTAACCTGAACTGTTCAACATCTGCCCATGTGAAAATGGTACTTCCTTGGAAATGTGGTATTGTGTTTCAAGTGTAAATTTTACACCTGTAAAACTCACATGAGAAAATTTTACATATGCAAATTCCATTTTCATAACCCATACGCTAAAGACAAGTGACCCCTTAGATTTGGCTCTAGGTTGTTAGTTTTCCTTAGATCTAGTATTTTGAGCGAAGATTTATTAATAATTTGCATTTTTTTGCAAAGACAAATTGAGGTTTTGTTTTATCTTCTGATTTTTCCCAATTTCTTGAGAAAAAAAGTGATGACATGGACTCATTCATAGATCTGGAATTTATACTTTCTGAATTTTCTAGATCTACTTGTTCTTGGGTTTTGATTTATTGATCATTTTTTAGTTATTTTTTTCTTTTTTTTAATATAAAATATTTATGTTGACTTAATGTTATCGACTTATTGAAGATATACTTTCTTCCTTCCCCCCCTTTTTTTTTTGAATGGTCATTGATTAAAGATGTTTACTTTATTTGCACAATATATGATATATATATATATTAACATTCAGTCTTTTAATATGAACATATTCATCAGTTTCTGACTAAACAGTGATACAAGATGTATATGATTGATAAATTACTTTATAAATTTGCACTAATGGGAAAAAACACAGTAGTTTCTTGTATTTTTCAATAACTCAGATTTTTTTTTTTCTGTTGTGAAATAAAATTCATGCCAGAAAAGCTGTGATGTCTGCCAACCGCAATGTAGGTTTTCAAGGTCGGCCACGACTGCAATTTTAAACCATATCTATAGCATAGTTTTGTGACTGTCCAGTGACTGTATCTTTAGGAGTTATTTCTTGCTTTTCCGTTGTAAGAAACCTTATTGCTGTCACTTTAAGAGTCATTGGATTCGTTGTAGAGACATAAATAATAATATTTACTCTTAATATATTTGCAGCTTGCGGTTAGAGAACAAAATCTGTCTGCAGTTCATGAAATCTGGAAAGATTGTATCAAATACTATAGCCCAAGTATTATTTCTATGCGGAAATTTGTTTGGTCTTTTACAAAGTTGGGGGATCTTGTATCTGCATATGATGCCTTGCAACACATGGTGGCTTTGGCTTTCAGGGGAAGTTTTTCTGTTAGAGCATCTGCCGATGGGCGATTTCAATCATCGAGATTAAACATTCCTATACCTTCAAATGGAGAGTTCTACTTCAAGACATATGGTACTGAAGGAAATGGTGGTTTTGTAACTTCTTTATTTGAAGACAGTTCAATGAAAACTGGGGGGCAGATACACAGTGGGAAAGAAGAAAAACACAGCCATTTGGTAACTCCATCTCCTATGCCTAATGCTATGGAGTTCATCTTCTCAGCAACAGTGGGAAATGGATCTCCTGCTAATGAGGAGAGATATTGCAGAGCATTACAAATAGGACCTTCTGCTTTTGCCCCGGCTCATGAAATTGGGAATGGGTGCTTTGCAGCTAAACAAGAGCTGTTCACTGATTCTGGGATGGGTACGATGCTACCCATACCAGTTATGAAAGTCTTGAGGTGGTCTTTCAACGACGTGATACTTGCATGTGCACGATCTAGAGACTGTGAGCTGGCTGAGCGGCTGTTCCTACAGGTAGCAATATATGATAATTGCACTGCAGGTTTGAATATTGTATGATTTAGTACTAATATAGGGTTATCTTCACTTTCTTCTCACTATTTCATGATATCATTTTTTCCCTTATCATTAACGAGTTGACAAATCGCTAAGCCACATTTGGTTGAGTATATTATCACAAGAGCGAAGGCAAAAGGGGAAGAATTCAAAAAATGCTGTAGACTTGTAACCACCTTTAGTCAAATCAATCCTTGTAAAACAAGAGGGGAATAGAGCTTTTAATTAGTCCATAATTTGAATGCATTCCCAAGTGAGTGGGGATGCAATCACATTTTGAAGTAGTGGTGATCTGTCATATGAGTATCATATGAAAATGCTCCTTTCGTGCTACATCCAGATGTACTCTTTTTACCATAATAAATGGAAGCTTTGTTTTCTCCAAAAGGAGAGCTGTAACCGATGGTCTACATTAATTGGCAATTTCAGGTTCATATGGTGGGGTAAGTTCTCATGTATTCTTATCCACCATTGGGCGGGCCCATACACAAGTCATTCAGTTTACTAAAAGACTGGCTGCATGTAGGGTGGTAATGGATTAAGTTGGGTCCGGTCAAAATGGGTTGGTCAATTGGTGGGTTCCTATGATGCCTGGATACTTCAAAAGAGGCAATGAAGGGATATGGAGAAGTATCTAGTTAGGGTTTTCAACATGGGTGAGAGTTCTCTCCCCTTCCTCTTCTCCTCCTCTTTCCCTTGTCTTCCTCATTCATTCCACTCCAGAAATCCTGCCTCCTCTTTTCATCAGATGTTGGGAAATTATATATGGGTTGAGCGGGTTAGGCAGGCTGGCCCTAACCCGACCTGTTTTTATGTGGGTCAGCAAAACCTAATCCGTGAACTACCTGGATTGTATCTGATTGGGTTGTACAGGTCAAATACGGGGCATGTGGTGGGTCGGGTCGAGTCAATTTTTGCCACCCCTAGCCACTTGTGCAGTTTGTTAGATCAAATAATTTTTTATTGACCTTTCTATATTTTTATCTGAAACAAATTGCTTTTTTTTTTTTAACTCAAACTTTTTGACATGTTTCTGTTGTTTTCTTAATAATGTATTTATGAACAAATTGGATGAATGAAGTTTACTGTTGCTTTTAATAAATTTGATTTACTGGCTGAAATGCATGGATTTCTTTATACTCGCTTCAATTTGTACTTCCTGTAAATGCTTTTAGAATTTAGAAGATTAGATGTTATTTTATTAATCAAGGAGAAATTTTTTCTGTCTAGATGCAAAGTCTGGGGTTGGAACCATCGCAGTACACATATGATTGCTTTGTTAAAGCTGTTCTTTCTGAGAGAGGTGTCACTTATGCAATGAAAGTGGTAAGCTATTTTAATAGTTTGGATCAGATTTAGCTTTAATGTTCTGGAGTATACCCACTTAAGGTTGTAAATATCCGGATATTTGTGTTCTTCAGTCTCAGTCATGATGCTTATGGAAAGGAAAAAGTTGTGGAGAGCAGCACTACATGATATGTTGTGCTTACTGAGTTAGGTTAATTGTCACCTTGTTTTGACTTGGTCCTATTTAGGCATTTCACATTAAAAATTCTCTTAGTTATCTCATACTGTTGTCATAAAAAGCATACAACTTTTTGACTGGTAAAATTACTCAAGCCGAGAACCTTGTGGTTGAACCATAAACACATTCGAACTGTGCTATGAGCTTGTATTAAAAGACATTCAAAATTAAGGATGCAAAAAATGTCACTATTTTGTGAAATTTACTATATTGTTGTCGGTAAATGTTAATACCCTTTTTTAGAATTAGCTGAAATGCATAATTTAAGGAGAAGAATGCGTGAAGCTAGGCCCTATCAAGAAAATGAGTAGACCTACTGTATACTGGTAATAGACAAGGTGCAATTATGTGATTAAGCCATCTGCAATCAAAATATCCTACCTCGTGCTTCGGCTTACTTGTCTGCTTCTTCATTACTCATTCTTGGAGTGTGGTGGAATGTGCCATTTTCTTCTCTTGAGAAGGATTTCATCCTGTTGTGGATGTAGAAAAATCTCCAAGGCTTTGATATGGTTCCACCACTTGCCCTAGCAATGATATTCCTTGAATTACCTTGTACTAGAATGGGTCACAGTCGTCAATTTTGATTTCATTCAGCAGAAACAACTGAAACAGCCGAAATGTTTTGATTCATAACGAAATCTGGAACAGTAACTAATTGTGATTGGCTTGGATATCATACATCTGTCACCTGGGTAAAATTCAGTGGCTAGTAGGTAACTAACAATATTAAAAGCTAATACTGTAATCCTTTCTGAACTAGCTGTTGGTATTGCCATCCATTATTAAAAGAGCAGAAGAAAGAACTGTGTGAGATATATTTATTTATCATGTTTCATTGTTAATAATAGCTTGTGCTTATGCTTTCAAAAAGACATCCTTGTCTTTCAATAATGCAGTGCTGTCTCTTTGCCTGATTCTGCAGGTCAAAGCGATGGAAAAGAGAAACTTGAAGCCTTATGGTACTACACTTGCAGCCCTTTCAGTGGGTTACAGCAAAATCTTGGAACTGGACTTAGCGGAAGCTCTTTTAGATCAAATTCCAGAGGGTCCAAAAAATTACATTCATCCCTTCAATGCCTTGCTTGCTGCATGTGATGTAATGGTAAATTAGCTTTTTAAAATATCTGAAATGCCTTATCATCATTGATAACCATGTGGTCCTTTCCAAGTTGCTCAATTGCATGGGTGTACCAGTGAGTGCTGAATCCTGTTATTGTTCGTCAAATTTAGTATTATGGATAATTATAACTGTGTCCATTATTAGATTTAGTATATGTTATACTAATTATATCTCATAAATCATAACATGCAAAAAACTCATCCTGTTTCAGAAACATATTTTTGAATGGTAAATGAAATTTTATTAAAAGAAGTTTCAGAAAAATATTGATATGAGAAATCACATCCCTGTCACTCTGGGATCAGAAAAGGTACATCTTGTCCTTCTTAGCCCTTTCAACATTAGGATAAATGCGGTTTATATGAGATCTAATGCAGGAGCTTCAGAAAAATAAAAATACTCTTTACATGGGAACCCTTTTCCAGCTACCTGACCTAAAAACTCAAATATGCGGATATGTTGAAATTCCTTGTCAGAGAGTTGGAGTCAAGTACTACTTTTAATATATCGAAGCAAAGCATCACTGTGACACAAGTCAGCATGGGAAACAGGCCCAACAGTCAAACCCAACCAAAAGCTTGACTACAATTTGGAAATCAGTACCCTAAGATTGAGAATAGCTGTGCCTTCAATAACACATAGGCAGAAGTTCTAAAATATTTTGTTGATTGAGTGAATATAGAAAAAGGGGATAATACACGTGTATATATAGAGGTAGGGTTCCTTCTAGTTTTCTAATTTGATCTAGTTTCCCACTTCTTCTCTTTCTGAAAAGAAAGACGATAAAATCCTGAAACAGTTGAATTTCCCAGACAAGTAATTTCCTAATGAGAATCATATTAAAAGTAAAATAAGCTTAAAAACTTTCTAAACAATGAAATTTTACTAAAATCAAGTGGTTCCACATGTTTAAATTTCTCATGAACTAAACTCGGGCCCCACTTGTGCCACACACCCATTCAAGATTAAGGAGGGTCGTACGCTTTCCTCGTGTAAACCTTGGCCCATGTGACCCATGGGTCTGCTAAGCTTGAGGCCCACTGTGCTCTTGGTTTGGACCAGTATGGATGTTGGCCCAACCATGGGCCCAGCCTGTTTTTGACCTTTTGTTCTCCTGGACTTGGAGAAAACTTTCCCTTGAGTTCTGTATTCGTAGATCCATTGTGTAAACTTAGTTCTTGTCAGCTGATCTTCATTCTCTTAACATAGTTGAACTTTTGATCTTTTTCTCCAATGAGTCTTTTGACGGTTGGGTTTGGCTTGCATGAGTGATCAGACAATAAGATGTTCTAATGTTTTAATCTCTGCCATCAAATCTCAGGATTTAAGGATCCATCATTGTCCATTGATCCCTGGCGATGAAGTCAATGGGGGAGACTTCAACAGTTTTATTTTGCTTTTAACCTCTGAGAAAATGGAATTGCATCTGAATATCTGATGATTCGTATGACTCTTTTGGAACCATTACCAACTCTTTTCTCTTTTGGGACGGTTGATATGATCAGATCTGCTGGATGACAAGGCTCTTCATGCACAAAATTCGACTTTTCTTCAACTTCTTTTTTCTCGTTTCATTTGTTCCTCCTTCCATTGTATCATCTGTCAGATTGGGTCTATCTGAGGATCAGATTGTCCTTGTTCGGAATTTTGCTTGTCTCTGTCTTTTTCCTTGTCTTTTGGCTCTTTTGTTGCCCGATCTACTTCTGGATCCTCATGTTATGCTTCTATTGGTCATTTGGAGGAGGGCGACTGTGCCTCTGTGGGATCAGATGAGTGTTACTACCCTTCTACTTCAAACAGTAAATTAATATTAATTTTGCTGTCGAAACTCAAGGGAGAGTTCTGTCCACGCTAGGAAAACTAGTGCAGCTTGAAGAGAGGAATGCAAAAAATTGGTTGGAGGTCATGGATCAGGTCCAACCAAGGACAAATAGGCCCATATTGAGGCCCAATGCGCCTGGACATAACACTAGGAGTCCCAAGCCGTAGCTATGTTGCAGATTTGAAGAAATGGTGCATTCCCAATGGTGCACACATCTTGGAAATTCTTAGATTAATAAAAAATTGTTATTTTTATACTTACAGTTGTTTTAGGAATTTTATTTGTCTTTGTTGTCAAATGATCTCTGTTCCAATTGATGGATTATTTAGTTACCTATCCAATGAGCCCAAGATTGTGCAATTTTGACACGATGCCGAATTACAGATGAAGTATTGTCTAATGAGATGATCGAATTTAAGTTTAATTTTATTTTATTTAGAAGTTAGGATTACTCCCTCCCCTCTATAAATGTGTTAGGTCTATAATTTTTTTTTTAAAGTTGTCTCTTGTGAGTTTTGCAAGTTTTCTTCTTTAGGAGTGAAATCCAAAATTCTTCAAGCTTATGCTCAAGATTTAATCCTTGGACAGTTGGACTGAATCCATCTATCCTGCTACATCAGTACTGGTGTCAAAGTATCGGCCGTGTCACTCTTCTATGAAAATAACTTATCTTTCATGTTGTAGCATTCCCATGTTCCATACGTATGGATGATATCTCATACTCAAAGTGGTAGAGTGGCAAAATTATTGTGAATTCCTTTGTAAAACTAGCCTTGTGCTTAGATCATAGGCTGACAACCTTTATTAGAAACTCTATGACCAAGTCTTGAGTACTGGTACTGATATTGAGCATGGTGAAGATTAGGTATTGGGAATCCTCAAAACTACACTTTTCTCAGATTGTAGTTGTTGCATGGACTGTTCACGATATCAACTCGTGTATATGTCCCAGAGTAATGTACAAGTCTGCCTCATTGCTTAGTTGGCACAAGACACTCAAAATGCTAATGTGTGGATCTACATGGAAATTCTAGGAAAAATATTTTGCTTAGTACATGTCAGCCTCATTTTGCTTGCTTCTAGTCGTAGGGTAGATGGATCTCTTTCATGGATTAAAATATTGGCCGATACGAACTGTGAATTGGTACATGCACACATTTTTTATGTGGTATTGGTATCAGCCAATATCTCCAAAATATTGTCAATCTGTTGCCTGTATTCACTGATAATTTGAATTAATTGGTTGTATCAGCCATATCGATTGATAATTTGAATTTATCAGCCAACATGCTTATGAACTATTTCTTTTCCCCCTCCTCTCTCTTGGCCTCTTTAGCATTTTTCCTGGTGATGAGATCATTTCCAGGCTCCTTCCGAACTTGTGATAGCTTGTTTTTGTGCAAAAAACACTGAAATGGTGTTGTTTCTACAAAATCGATTATATGCTGTGGTCTTCGACTTGAGTGAGCGTTATAAGGGTGTATGTGTATTTGTTTTTCTTGATAAAATTAGTAACTAGCAAAATGTACCCGTGCTTAGCTCGGGCAATATGATTCGTGAGAATAAATAGTAATTTTTTTTATAGTAGTTGGAATTTTATAATAAAAACTGGTATTGAGTTATTTAGATTTGTGTTTGGATTGTAGCATTCTTAAATAGTAATTTTTTCATTTTTTATAATAGTTGGAATTTTATAAAAAAAAATTGTTATTGAGTTATTTAGATTTGTGTTTGGATTATAGCATTCTTTCTCAAAAACGAAAATACAACTTACCAGAAGTAAAATGTGATTGGTGTTGATGTTCAAAACAGAGAAACATATAATAGAACAATGTAAAAGCTATATGATAATTAGAAAATTAACATTAATTTGTGCCAAAATTGTCAAATTAAAAAAAAATTAAAATGTATTACTTGATAAATAATTTAATATTTGTTATGTTTTATATGATTAGGAGTAAATTATAAAGATTTAGATTGATGTGTGTTAATATATTTTCTAAATCGATATCAAAGATACATGACAAATATAATTGAATATAAATAAAAAATTGCAAGGATTGTGAGCTAGAGAATCACGATAAAGAAATAGTAGGAAAGAAAACTGTACCCTCGACCTTCATAGTCCTTTCTTCAACTTAGTGTGAGGAAAGAAGAAGAGAGAAATTCAAGCCATTTTGAATTGCTTCTTTGCAATATAAGACAAGCACAAGAGTTTTCAGATGCAAAGTAATTATGTCGGTGGTTACATTAGATAAAAGCTAAGATGTAAGAGCAACTCATTTCATGAAGTGATAAGAAGCGACGGGAGTGAGATAAGAAGTAAGAAGTTGGGGAGTGGCAAAGAACATGTGATATTTTGGGTCGAGTTTTCCTTTATTCTTTTTTTTTCCCTAGAAAGGCCCAACTCCAAAGGATTATTGCATTATGAAAATCGATACCTTCATGTCATTGTATATGGCACTCCTTGATTGTTTTTGTTGAGGAGTGGGCTCCACCCGAGAGGGAGTATTGAAAAGTATTTATTGATGCCTCTATTAATGTCTTGAGGTTTTGGTACAAATGGTTAGCTAAAGAAATTTAAGATGGTATCAGAGTCAGCTGGTAGTGGGTTCGATTCCTAGGAGGAACGACTCGATGCGAGAAAATGTGTGCCACCAAAAGTGCGCCGACCAAGTTCCACCTAAAGGGGAGTGTTGAGGAGTGGGATCCACCCAAGAGGAGTATTGAAAAGTATTTATGCTGCCTCTACTAACGCCTCGAGGTTTCGGTACAAATGGTTAGCTAAAGAAATTTAAGAGCTTTCACCCTCGAATTCCATACCGCCCAATATTGGTCAAGGTTCCACAGGAAATTGATACTTAAATGCAAACTTGGCCCCCTAAGCGGTACAATCTAGCAATCAGTTAGCTACTAACGTAATGATGCTTGGGTCCAGCAGCAATTATAAGGAACTCTAACACAAGTGATTACTAAACAATTGAATTGGACAATGCACACCTTACAGAAAAGACCAAAATTTTATCTGAGCACTTTGGTTCCCACATAGATACGACAAACCCCACATTGTAATTGGTTAGTCGATGATCATAGAAGTGTCGAACTTAAACCATCCAGTGCAATATTTAGAAGAGGTGATTGTGGCACTTCATTGTATTAGTGCCTCAAGTTTGTATATGGCGGCACCTTATCTAGTCCACATGAGATTTCTTGAAGCTTGCTTCTGTCCATTGGGTGAATAAATTCTAAGTAATGTATCACTTTTTTGGAAGATGGTCCTCCCTTTCAAGTGCAGAGATTTGCATGACAATGGGTTTTGAGGAAAACTCTACCAAAAGGCTTTCTGCATAAATCCTACAGAAACAAATTTTATTTCCCAAATAATGAAGCTTGCAGTCTCTAACTCATTGCACCAAATTTATGTGTTACTTTAGTTAGTAAGCTCTAAAACAAATCTAATCCTCTGATATAATTGTAATTTAATCCTTGCCATCAAATATCACCCACAATAAACTTACCAAACTTAGAGTCCTAATGTTCTCTGGTAAGGGAATAAAAAATATTTAATTGGATAAGGAAATTGTTCCTTTCTTGGGGAGGTGCAGAATAACATGTTGGGGTCCGGGGGCCCATGTATCAATTGGACCCCACCTGGATCTCGGCACCAGCATTGGGTCCTTTGGGCATGCAGCACCGCCCCTGCCCCACCCTGCTCCCCAAAATGTAAATAATAAATAGTAAGTAACAAAACATACCCATCCACACGAATATAAACTGTGCTATATGGAAAACCATTAACTTATGCTATACTTTTCAATGTTTCCCATGTAAAAGCTGCATGTAGTTTCTATTACTAAAATTCCCATTGTTATCTGAGCATGTGCATCATGTGCAAAGAGGAGGACGATCCATGTATCTCATGTATTTCTCCTCTCCTTCAAGGTTTGGTCTGTTGGTTTTTGAATTAGTGGCCTTGCATGTTAGAACCGTTTTTAGTATATCTCTCTTTGTACGGAGGAGCCTGGTCCTTTACATTCATCCTTTGGAAGAATAATTTCTTCTTAAGACCAGTAAAAGGCTTGGAGAAGGTCGACAAACAATGAAACCTTGTTTTAAAACCATCATTATCTTTGCATGATTTCTTTCAAATTCTTCTTCTACATAATATTTTGTATTGGTTCAGTATACAATTGACAAAATATAGGATGAATGGATAATGTTACATACTGCAGGATCAACCAGAACGTGCAGTTCAAGTATTGGCTAAAATGAAGAGCTTGAAAATCAAGTCTGATATCAGGACATATGAACTACTTTTTTCCTTGTTTGGCAATGTGAATGCTCCTTATGAGAATGGAAATATGTTGTCAAAGGTAGATGCTGCAAAAAGAATACATGCTATAGAGATGGATATGATGAAGAATGGTGTTAAGCACAGCTGTATATCAATGGAAAACTTGGTAATGTTGCCTCTTGTATACTGTGCTCATATTCCATTGCCTAGAAATATATTAAAATTAGCGTAAAATTCCATACTTTTTGTTCAGAAATCCATTTACACTGCTAGTACTTAGTAGTGAAGTACATGTTAAAATACACATCTTGTAGAATGATTGGTAATGGACCACCACAATCAAATGCTTCCTTAGTTCTTTTTTTTTTGTTTGTTTGGTCTAAAGTGATCAGATGCTTCTTTACTTGAGCTACATACTAGTGCTTTATTCAAAATCTTTATTTATTTGATTCTTTTTATTTTTTGAATGGTAAGATGTCTTGAGCTTGCAACCTAGTGGTTGTGACAATGAGCACCTTCCAACTATGCTAGGGGCCCAGTCAGAAAGGAAAGTGATGTTCCATCCTTGGCCTTTTATCACAAAATCTATTCATTCCAGTTTTGGTAATATAACCCTGATCTTTTCTACTATTCAAATGCCAAAAGGATAGCCAGTTTCTTCCTTTTTTTTTTCTTTTTTCAGATTGGTAGAGAGTATGTTCCATAGATATCATATGGATAAATATCATAGGGATATGATTTCCTTTTCAGAAAATGTTAAAGAAATCTTATATAAAGTTACCTAAAAAAAAATCTTATATAAAGATTAGTAGTTGGTCTCTATTAGCTGCTTATACCTACCACAATTATTTGACTTAACCCAATATGTAGATTTTTTTTCCACTCATATTGAGATAACTTCTTTTTATATGTCCAACTTAAATTATTTATAGCGACCAAATATAACTGAAGTTGATAGACAAACTATTACAGCTAGAGAATAGATGGTGCATGCGATAAACAGAAACAAACAATAACAAGTAGGGATGGAACTAGAGAGATGAAGGCCTGACACATTAACAACGAGAGTAAATATATTTAAATCACCATGTAACTGGCAGTAGGCATATGAAATTATATATACTTTTTATATGAACACTAAACAGAAACTTAAATTAGGAGATGACAAACAAGGATTAACAAAAGAACACCAACTAGATGAAACATAAACAAAGGTAGAGGTTCAAGCACACAACTTGTTCTACGTCGACATCTTTGACAGATGACTTTTATTGGAAACCACCCTACACAATCTTGGGAACTGACTGTACAGACTACAGAGGCGCATGCTCACCCATTCATCCAGCCATAAACAGATTTTATTCCCCAACCCAACTTTAAAACCTACCCCATTACTGAACACTTCCCTCTGACACCAGACTCATCCCTGACACATGAAATTGTTCCCCATAGCACAATGTTGTATACCTAGGGACTCTCCTGGAGACCAAAACCCATTTATCCTCACCATACTTGCAGAGAATAACTTTTTTCTGTGGAGCTTGTTTTTCTTCCCTAAACCTCCACCACCTGTTACCAAGCAACACTCCGTTCTTGGTAACCAAACTGCCAATGCCCATACCACTACTGCACCACATCATATAGGTTTAGTGAATTCACTCCACTTCATTAAATGCAGCTTCCTTTCGTGTCTTGCCCTTTACACAAAAAATCTCTTCTGATTTGTTACAATCTTTTGACCACCACCACTGACTTTTTGAAAAGTGACATATGGTACGCTGGAAGATTTAAACAACACTGTTTTGATTGCTGTTAACCCTGCCACCAAGAGATACATATTGTCTTTTCCACATGGACAACCTGCTTTCAAACTTTTCAACAGTAGGACCCCACATAGCTTTTAACCTCGGGGTAGCCCCCACCGGAAAACGGAAAACCTAAGTACCAAAACGATTGAGCCTCTACTCTGCATTGCTATCCATTGATCCAAAGGCTGAAGAATCTACTCCGAGCAGACATTCCTATGAGCATACTTTTGGATAAATTGATTATTAACCCAGAAGATAACTCTTAAGCATAGCAAATTTTTTTTCAAGAAAGCTAATTCCTCTACCATTCAAAAAAAAAAAAAAAAAAAGAAAAAAAAGAAAAAAGAAAGCTAATTCCTCCCATTTAGTTGAACTAACAAGATAGTGTCATCTACATACTGATAGTGGGACATATGCCCTATGTGGTAATTGTGCGCAATGCTGTAGCATAATTTTACCTTGTTTTGTTTTGTTTCAGCTGAAAGCCCTTGGAGCTGAGGGAATGATAAGGGAGCTGATACAGTACTTACATGTGGCAGAGACTCTCTTTGGTCACATTAGCACTTATAAGGGGACAGTAATGTACAATACCGTGCTGCATGCCCTTATTGAATCCAAGGAAGTAAGTACATTAAGAACTGGATGGTTAATCATATTGTACTTGATAGCATTTTCATTGAATGTAGTGGAATTCATCATCTTTCGATTGCTGGTAATTTAGGAGACTAGTTTCCATTAGTTATATAGAATATTGTGCAAAGAGGAGGATATATATATAGCTATTTTTCCTTTACAAATTTTTTTTAGTGTCCTGTTATTTTTTCTCTTAATGTGTACAATTGATAGACATGTGGAACTAGTGTATTAATTGGAAGAAATATGAAGCAATGCATTGCCACCCCTTGAGAACAGTGACACCCAGATGTGTATAGCTCCAAGTATCCCTACCAATGCAATACAATGTTGATGCGGGAGTTGGATACATACAGAGAAACTTCAGATATAACTGTAAGCCTGTAACCATATCCTGTTCTGTAAACAAATGAAAAGGTAGGAATAGAAAGGGAGGAAAAAATGAGTGATTCTGCTGAGAGAGATCACATGTATGAATCGACATGTTTACTGCTCCTGAAAATTAATAAAAGTAATGTTCATTTTTTTTTTTAATTTTTAGTTATATGTTCTGATGTGTGGGTACCTGTTCCTGAAAAATCTGTGTTTGGATATATGAATATTTTGCGACGTTCATTGATGAATGCACCAGAATGACTGGTGTTTATCTTAAGGAAAATAGAGATGAAATTCCTGAGTTCAAACTTTTTAAGAATTATGTCAAGAGTGTGTTATGCCAAAATCAGAGCCTTACTTTCTCAGTGGAGGTGAAGATACTTAAAAAATGCGACCTATCTGTATGAAGCAACTGAGGTTCAAACGTCCTGTTCCTACACACCTCAACAGAATGGAATAGTAGAAAAAAAGAATAGGCACCTCCGTGAGGTTTCTATTGCTCTTTTATCTGGCAATGAATGTTCCTAAGATATACTGGTCGGAAATATTTTAAGGCAGCTTGTCTCATTAACAAACTTCATACACTGCTTTTGACTGGAAAATCTCCTCTTGAACCCCCTATCCACAAACCCAATACCTTTTAATTTCTCTAAAGGTGTTATGGTTGTTCTTGTTTCATTGACAAAAAAGCAACTTGTCTCATTGGATGTTACCTTTTCTGACATTAGCTCATATGTTTTAAGACAAAATTATAAGTATGAGGGTGAGGAAAGGAATAAGATACAGTTCCTCTTCCTATGATTGTTAGCACTAATATCTTAGAGCCTCCAAACACCTTTGTTCCTCAACAAAATGTTGAAACTTTTGATCTACCTTCCATCCCTTAATCCACTGGAGAAACCCTAGTCCAGTCTCCAGAAATTAAGACCTATTTCCGATGACAGACAGACAGCCTGAAGTTGTTAATGACCATCAGACAAGTGATCAGTCGTAGGCATGTAATGTTTCCATCTCTGATGCTTCTACTGAGTCTTTACCTGATGATTCTCATGACACAAATTTACCTATTGCCTTGAATGAAGGTAAACACTCTTATTCTAAACATCCCATTCAAAGATCATCTCTTCCACTTTAAATCATTTGGCCAAGACCAACCACTCCTATGTTAAAGAAGCTTTGTTAATTCCTCATTGGAAAGCTGTGATTAATGAAGAGATGAAAGCTCTTAAAAGGAACTGGACAATGGTACAAAATCGCTGAAAGGGAAATAGGTAGTTCACCGTTAAGCATAAGGCTGATGGACCTATAAAATGGTATAAAGCTAGGCTTGTGGCCAAGGGGTTCACCCAGACACGGGTTCTCTCTCTCTCTCTCTCTAGATGCAAACAAAAATTGGCCGTTATTTCAACTTAATGTTGAATACTTTCCTACACCTACCATACAAAAAAAAAAAAAAAAATTCCTATGTGGTGATCTTTACAAAGATGTATATACAGCTCCAGGTTTTCCCACTTAGGGGTAGACAAGTATGGTTTATAAATTAAAGAAAGCACTATATGGGCTGGAATAATCTCCTCAGGCATGGTTTGAACAACTTAGCAAGGCCATCTTATCTATGGGATATAAAAAAATTATTGCGGATCATACATTATTAGTGAGAAGACACTGGCATTACTTATGTTGACAATAATATTATCACCGGTGACAGCGTCAAAGAAATATCTAAAGTAAAAAGATACTTCAAAAATATTTGAAATTAAGGACTTAGTTCATCTGTAGTATTTTTTTCCTATAGAGATAGGTTGGTCTTGTAAAGGGATTGTGATCCAATGGAAGTGTGTTCTTGATCTACTAAATGAAAGTGGACTACTTAGATGCTGACGCAAAGCAGCCAATACTTCTATGGAATGTACATTTGTTGGGTTAAATCTTGGTACGTGGAACAGCAAAAGGCAGCATGTGGTAGCAATATCAAGTGCTGAAGCATAATACAGAACTATGGCCCATGGAACTTTGAAGTAGATCTCTCTTAGTTGATCTTGGCATAAAAGCATAGACTTCGATGCAGCTATATGGTGACAAGTGGGCAGCTTTATATATTTCTGAAAATCCAGTATTTCATGAAAAAAACCAAAGATATCTAGCTGGACTGTCATTTTACTGGAGAGAAGATAATCTCTAATCATTAATGCAGAATTCATTGAATCAAAAGATCACAGATGTTTTTTTTACCAAGTCTCTTGATCCGTAAACATCATGTATCATTCTTTGCAAGCCGAGAATGATTAATATATTTTTTCTAGCTTGAGGGTGAGTATTGGGAATCTAATGTAATTGTCCCAATTTGGTTTGTTTGTTATGTCTTTAGTCTTCCTAAGGTGTTTTTTTTTTCTTTTCATCTCTTTATAAATAATAGAAGGGAGGGAGTCTTGCAGACAATGCAAACGACTTATCTCCTCTTTCGGGTGCAAGATTGCCTCTTTCCTCTTCATCTTCCTTCTTCTTTCTTCTAAAGCCCTATCTTCCACTTATTTTTTCTCATTATTATTATAAAATTCAAGTGGAAGAAGGGTGGGTTGACTCACTGTCTTGGATTTGAGCCAAGCCAAGAATTATCTTACTTGCTCGAGGGTGGGGTAGCTGGGAAACTCTTGCTTACTCAAGACTATGAGAAGCCGCCAAACAAATACCATGATGAAGTGCACATATTTCACTACTTCAACACAAGAATCATCACTAGATGGCCACCTTTACAGCTGTGGCCACACCCACCACCAGCACGACTTCCATGTCATTATAAGTGACGATTGCAGGCCAATCCTGTATAATTGTGGACCGGTCAAATCCCTATGTAATCCAACTTCTGCTCTCTTTACTGAAGGGAAAAATAAAGAGTGTTCCAAAATGAGGGGTAGGGGTCTTCACTCAAAATTATGTACATACAACCTCTTTTTATGATTAATACCTTGTAGAAGTTCATATATACATGTTAAAGTTCTTTGTTCTGTTCTTGTTCTGTTGCAGAACATGGACACAAGGGCCTAATACTGAACTAGCTCACGCCACTTTCCCTTGAGTTTAGCATGAAAATCTTCCAAAAACAAATCTCCTTGTTTCAACTGTGCCAATTCTCTAGTCAACTGATAAATTCTTGCATGATTCTTTTCATGTGTCTGGTAGAAATTGAGTCCCACAACTCTGCCGTTTTACAATAGCACAAACTTGATGCAATAATATTTTCCATGGAATTGAGAATCCAATTCATAATGAGCATGTTTCTGATTTGCAATCTCCATACTTTTGAACGTCCATCGGCGGTTCCATAATAAGGCCATCAATGTATCCTAGACATTTGGGCCTTTGGCTCCACCAATTTCAATTCAAGTGGAATAAGATCAGCCATAATTTTTTCCTTTGAAGAGATTTGGTGTGATTCGGGTATTAGGATTAACGTTTCCAAAAATTTGGGTTCCAGTGGAATCTTCTCCCCCTACTTTAGATTCCATCATAACCACCAATCTTGATTACACCTCTTTTTAAGAAAAATCAGTCTGAGCAATACTTGAATCACTCCACAAACCACCATTTCATGTACACATCCAATCAAGCAAGATATATTTTTAGGATTATCACACATGCATCCAACACAAAGACTGATTTCCTTGAAACGCTCAAATCCGAACTATGGAGAAGACCTAAAGTGCACATCAAATACTAACCTGATTTACTCCTGTAACTGTTACAATACTGTCTTCACCTTAAACACCACAAACCAGCCCCACATGACTGTCATATTGTGCTGGTGTCAGCACTAGGGTGCTGATGTTGGCTCCTATGATGGATAAAAAGCCCATTTCTTCAATAAATTTCTCCCCTGTTCTTTTGCAAGTTTTCTTCGATTATGGTGGCTCTGAATGATACCAAGGCTGATTCTTGAATGGTTACTCTTCTTTCACCTAGGAGAGTCCCGCACAAGGGCAGTGTGGGATTTTCAATCCCTGCCGTCCACAAAGCAGGACCCCCCTAAGTAAAGGTGGAGACAAAAAATCCCACATGGCCGAGAAAATCACCCTATAGATAAATATTGAATTTAAATAAAATGGTCAAAGAGAGAAGAAAAACAAGGAAAGAATAGGGTTTAGAGAAAAGAATAATAAGAATTTTGAGAGAGGAGATAGCTGGTCGTCCCAAATAGGGTTAGGCAACCAACGCCATATAAAAACATCCCCTCTCAAGTTTATGGTAAATACAGATCAGTCTCTGAGTTCACTAAAATTACAAATTAAGTCCTTCACTTACTCTCAACACTGCCCCTGAAGCTGGAGCATAGAACCAAAATATTGAAAATGACGACCAGAAATAAGCAGCTATTCAACCTCCTACCTCAAACTAGTTCTCCTTTTGATAAGAGGGAAGAATGTCAGAATTGAAAAAAAAGGAAGAAAGAGGCATACGATATCCCCTCCCCAACCCCAACCCACCCACCCCCCCCCCCCCCCCCCCCCCCCCACCCCAACACACACACACATCCCCCTCCCTGAAGAAAACTGCGCTATGCTTGACAAAAGTTGTGAGTCTTATGGTTGATTGCGTTAGGCATGAGCCTGAGGGTCCAGGTCTCATGCCATTTCTGGTAGAGCCTGGTCTTGAGACTCCCCAGTTCCCTCCAATACCATTTCAAAAATTACATAGATATTAAAACAAATTTCAGAGGATAAATTTGAACCACAAAAACATTTGTATTGTTCCTAGGTGATTAAAACCTATAGGTAACCTTTCTTGGACATGGAACTTTTAAATGTGGCTTTTCTTACCAAGAAAAGGTCCTATTTCTTCTCTCTTTACATATTGAATTAGCATAACTAGAACATCATCATGATCATCATCATTGAAGTGTTATATAAATTATTAGGTATTTTGAAATATATAAGATCTCTTAACGTCATTGGCGGTCATAGCTTTAGTTGTGCTGTTGAATGTCTCACTTCATTTTTTGTTGCGTATACTAGCTGGATTTTTCTATTTGCAGTAGTTTCTGATGTTAGTGTTCTTCTGTAAAAATGCAGAGCCACACCGCAACAGAACTTTTCAGAAACATGAAATTGTGTGATATGCCACCCGATGCTGCTACATACAATATCATGATTGACTGTTGTAGCATTTTAACATGTTACAAGTCTGCATGCTCACTGGTTTCTATGATGCTACGTGATGGTTTTTCTCCAAATATTTGCACTTACACCTCTCTCATAAAGGTATGCTTCGTAGCCATCATTTTGTATTGACTTTGTATGTATTGTATGGCAGAACCACTGATTTAAAAAAAAAAAAAAAAAAAAAAAACCTGAAAAGCTCAAAGCTGCTACGAAGATATACCATCATCAACAGGAAATTGCAACGGCAAGGAATTTCCAATTTGTTGTTAGGTTCGACTAGCCAATACATCCCAAAAGCTTATTAAGTTGTTAGGAAGCGCAAAACCAATCTACTTAACACCCCCACTTCAAACGGGACACCATTAGAACTCGCAACCTACAAGTGCCTACCCACACTATTCGTGCCTGGCCATGTTTCCTAGGGGAATAATACCGAGGTTTGAACTCGCAACCTAGCATTGGCTCTGATACCATGTCAAGTCCAACTAGCCAATACATCCCAAAAGCTTAAGCTATTAGGAAGCAGAAAACCAATATACTTAGCAGTTGCCACCTTGATACACCCAATTTTGCTTTGAGTTTGCCTCGTGATCCAATCTCTTAGAATATATGCAAATTCAGCAATCATTGCTGATGTCAAGTGTCAACCTCTTATATCCATTTTCTGATTGGATCCAGTCCCCATGGTGACTGAGGTCCACATTGTGTTCATTTTAATGCAAGAAAGGAATTAGGAATCTACTTTACTGGAAGGGTTCCTAGATAGATCTGAAGAAGTGCAACATATCTGAAGCTTGGCCCGTGATAGATCGGATTGGAGAAACATAATTTATGTAGTTGACCCCAACATAGGTGGGACAAGGCTCTGATTATGATGATGATGATGGAATACAATTTACTGGAAGGGTTCCAAAGATCTTTTCTTAAATAATTCAGTCTTGTTATGGTAATTTCTCCTCTGATTGAATCACCGAAGCCACATGGTCTCAAAAAAAGAGAGACCAAATCCTCTTTATCCTTTCTAGTTGTTCCACCAACTTTTGATGGATTCTGCTTACCAAGAGACCCCCCCCTGTATTGAGGTTCTGTTGCTTTGATTTTCAAATTGGTAGGTAAATAAACCTTCTTAATTGAAGGAAAAGAGCTGTTGAATGTGCCCCTTTCTAAGTCCAATATGGAAATTCTGCTGTAACTGTTTGGCTTGCAATCCCCATTGGAAGATCCAAACTTTTATTCCTACAACAAACACTCCTATGCTGAGCATTTGCCTCAAAATTCTATTATCACAGCAAACACTCTTCGGTTGCAGCTTCTATGGTGCAAAGACCAATGGCTGCATTTCTCTTGTCAAGAATGTCTTTCCTTTCCCTTTAACTAGATCCTTGAAGAAAGTGGCACCGGTTTCCTAAAGCTCTACCTTTATTTTCTCTATTGTACTAAATTTCTATTTGTTCTGTTTGAAAATCATCCACTTTTTATTCGTCTGCTAATTGCAAGTTTTCTCTTAGATTGTTTTAGCAAATGAGGACTTCAACAAGGCTCTGCAGCTTTTGGACCAAGCAAGTGCTGAAGCAATTCAGCCAGATGTACTGCTGTTCAACACCATTCTTCTAGAAGCAGATCAGAAGGTATTGTCGTCATTCAAATCCATTCTAGATTTAGTTCTAACGAGCATTGAACACAATTTAGTTTAAGTTATCAACGTAATAATGTTTTAATTGGTATGCTTTAATGATGCATCTGAAATTTTCATGAGCCATACCTCTATCATTGCACTGATTGGAAACTGATAATCTTGATCACCATTCATATGTGAACATCCCACAAAAAGTCTGGAGGAGCCGTCAAAAGAAAATTGTACGGATCAAACGATTTAAAGCATCAAAAAGAAATAAAAAGAAATGTAGTTATTGGCAGATCCATGAGTTCTTTGGACTGGATTAGAATTTACAAAAAAAAAAAAAAAGTGAGTTCTTTGGACTTGATTTTCGTTACCAGTTATAAACTTTATTCTATTCATTAAAGCACAGACTGGATTCTACCTCAAATTATTTTTTGTGATTTACATGAATATTGTTAGTGCCTTAACTGCATCCATGGGATGATTGTCTCAGGGCCAAATTGACATGATTGAGCTTATTATTGAGCGAATGCATGAAGAGAAAGTCCAGCCAGATCCAACAACATGCTCTTATGCATTCTCTGCATATGTTGAATGTGGACTTTTCACCACAGCCATGGAGGCATTGCAGGTTTTGAGCATGAGAATGATATCAGAAGATGAGATAGTTTTGCAAGAAAAGAAAACTGATTTTGAGTATCTAGTCCTTAATGAGGACCCAGAAGGTGAGTCACAGATAATTGAGATTTTTAAGCAGTCCGAGCATCTTGCTGCTGCTATATTGAATCTAAGGTGGTGCGCAATTGTTGGGTTCTCTATTTCTTGGTCACCCAATGAAAGCATATGGGCGAGGAGGCTCTCCTCATGCTATGGTTCAAGTAAAGGAAAGAGTTTAGGTGCTGGAGTTTAGGGTGCTACGTTGCACTCGAAGTTCTTCCCAATAGAAGGGAATTAATGGATTCCCAAGCAAACATACAGGTTGATGAGGCACAAGGTTCCATATGTATATTGTTGATAGTGTTATATATGTTGGGCCGACTATGGATGGTGATTGTCCTTGAAGTGTTCCAAGACTGTAACATCCCAACCTTTTGACTTTGACCCATCTTCCATTTGATGGGGACACTTCATATATTCCATAACCATGTATTTATAAGCTATTGCTCTTAAGGTTTGGATATTTACAATCTGGGAGACTTTTCAACTATCGTCCATCCGTGGTAGGATCCATTAGATCAATGTTGAGTCATGGAATCATTAAGCCAAATCCGTGGAATCTGCACTGGCAATCTCTCCATCTGCTGAGGCTCTGAACCCAATAATTTTCTCTTCCAATATATGAGCTTCCTTTTCTCTTATGCCCTTGGAGGGGCTCAAACCAGCTGCAATAGCTTGAATTTCAGGGTTTGAACCTTTGACTACCTGTAGAAGAATGGAATTGAAGAAATAGTGGTTAGCCACGCAAGACAGAATGCCTGCCGTTAGTGTCAGTGCCCACGTTATTGCTATTTATTTTCTGCGATTCTTGTTGGGAACCTATTTTCAAGATTTGGTTGTATGGTTGGTCGGTCGGGATTTGTCGGGATTGGTGGGCACACATTCTTTGATATGGAATTGTACTATAAAGTTGTAGCTTCTGGATCGTTGTCCTTGGTTGTAGGAAGGAAAAGAAATTCTCTGTGGAAGTTTTGTGACGAGGCAAGAGTCGAGTTCGTATGCTCAGAGCACAATTTTTTGTATCTTTGATATGGTTTCGGATACCAAATTTTGTAGTAGGTGATTACTGCTTGAGCGTTTTAGTTCGAAGAGGCTCTGTATGTACTACTGCCTTACTGATAAATCTACCCTCCAATTGTACAGTAATTACTCTCTCTCTCTCTCTCTCTCTCTCTCTCTCTCTCTCTTTCTCTCTCTCTCTCATGTGAAAATTCCACCATTGAAATAAAGTTATCATCCTGATTCCACCCACCAAATTATGAAAAATAAGGTGGCCAACTAACCATCACAAATGATCCCATAAATTGTGTTTTAGATGAAGAGGTTGTAGCAGTACCTGGAACTCCTGACCTCTTTTAACCCTAGATATACAAGGAAGATTGGTAATAATTCCATCATTTGAGTCATGGAGAAGTGAAATTCTCAAGTTTGGATGGGGCCAGTGATTACACTATTGGGGCCCCTTTTTATATATATATATATATTAAGCAGTGAAGACCACTATGGCCCCATTTTGATCGTGTGTATATGCAAATTTCAATTTGACTCGATCATCGTAACAATTGAATCAAAAGAATGCTTGGTCGAGCAAATCAATTGACAGTCTGTTTGGGCATCCCCACATAAGTTGTTTAGATGAGCAACATGTTGAAGTGATTTATTTGGCCAGTGCAATCTATAACAGCCCTTATCCAACTATCCCCATTGCATGCATGTGAGCTGATGGGTTGGGTGGCTGATATTTCTTTTTATAGACGGAATGCTTGGATCTTAATTTTTGGCATGTGGTCCATTCATGGACCATTGTAGGGCCAATCATATCATTATCATGTTCCCTTGTTCATTAACCTCACATTAAAGATGAATCACTCTTGAGACGACATTTTTACGCGTCTGGGCCCAAACAGGTCCTTCCCAGGCAGATGCATTTAGCCGGGGCCGGGTCTAGGTCTAGGTCTAGGTCTAGGTCCACCTTAAAACAAACCATACCTACCCATTTGCATCCCCACTCGGACCTACATAAATTCTAGATCCTGACCCCAACCTACCTCTAATAACAACGGGTTTGAAGAAGTGCATCCTATCATCTTCAAAGATTTGACGGAATAGAGAAACAAAATTCATGCCATTTGAATCTTTGCGGAGCCTTTTAGTTTTACATTCATTCCAAACGGTGTAAATGGTTCGGTCAAGGTGGAAAAAACCGAAGGAGAAAAGCCTTTAACTTGTGTGAAACCTACCTAATCATGTCAATGTGAACTCCACCAGGAAGTTAAAATGGTCGAATCTAATCCTTTGACTAGATGTCGAATTTGAGTTGTTAAACAGGTCAATCGATTAGATTGACCGAACCGAAGCGAGAACTACAAGGTCGGGTCAATTGGGTTGGCGGCACAACACACAAACCATGCTTGGTCATCCCGCCCACGAAAAGCCCCACGTCATTTCCACTTATGGTAAAGAGATTTCTAGCTTCCTACTATTCTCATCCCTTTTTCACAATGGAAATGGAAGTTTTACTTTACTTCACTTTACTTTACTTGTTTCAGGTTTTCTCCTTCTCTTTCATTTCTAATTAGATTATAGGGTTTTTTTTTGGGGGGAACCATAGATTATTGAACATGTGCAGGATTAAAATTAGAAACCAGGGTTTTTGTCTTTTGTGTATGCCAGATGTTTGATTGATGGCGTGTTTGGGACCTACCATGAATTTGTAGGTGGAATGAAACCCACCTCGTTCTTTATCTATTGTAGTATCATGAGCAGGGACCAGATTAGATGGGAAACCATTCACCTTTCCCAGCCACAACTTTGTATGTGGTAAAGGATTGTTTTGTTTGCCTTTTTGGTATTGGATTTCTAGGAATTCATTGTAAAAGGAGGTTTATGGAAGGGGAATCTAGAAAATGCACTGGCATTTTGTAGGAATTCACCATAAATAAAGGAGATTTGGACATGGATTAGGAGAATAGGAAATGTATGGCAGATCAAATGATCTTAGCACTTAGTTTCCTAAAAGTCAGTTTTAGGTCCTTAAAAGTTTAATGGCTGAATGTCATGGAAATTTATTTTCATGGAAACCCAATGGTGATTAATGTTTGGAACAATGTGAAGTTTGGATAGTGCCAACTCAAGGGGAGTTGGTGAGTGTGTGTGTGCAAGGGATTGGATTGATCAGGTGGCTACCCTATATGAAAACCCAAAATGGGTCACAAAAAACTTGGTTATCTGAAGAATTTGCCATTAGAGAAGTGAAGAGTGTAATTTCAAAGGTGGAGATGTAGATGGAATGATCACTTTTCACGGATTTATCTTTACCACAGCGATGGGTGGTAATCCATGGAATGAAAATTTTATGGGGACAGCCCAGTGCCCAGCCCTGGTTCTGCCTCTGCCTACTTGGAATTTCTTAGATAAGAAATTCATATGGATAATCTTTTTTAATGCTCTAATTATTTTTAAGAACTTCTACCATAAGTCGCCATTTGTAGTGCTTGAACAGGTCTGCTGGTGCATTCTATGATCCACGGAGAAGCTCTCAATGCAAATCCATGTTTTGAGACATGTAAAAAAAAAATAAAAAATTCTCTATGTGATTCAGCATTATTCTATTCTTTTGCATCAGGATAAGATGATCTAAGTAGATCATATAAAATCACTTGTCAAATCCCATGATGTAAGCATATGGAACTGATATCCTTCCAGTATGGATTCTTTTTATGCATGTTCACTGGCTTAGCTTTTTCAATTTAACTGTTTGTTTTCATCAGAAGGCTACTATGAGATAGTGAGATGAGTGAATTCTTCAAGTAGTATATCAGGTAGTGTACAGCTTCTATTATTTACTTTTAGAAACATCTTAGCCTATCAGTTCCTGATCTCTGCCTTACTCTATACTGGAAATCCTGAGCGGTGCTTTTTAATATGAAAATAGAAAGCCATGAGTTTTATATATTTGTATCCACTGATATATGCTACATGAGTGTGCCACCATCAGGAGAGATTGCATGTCCATGTGGTGCATTAGTGGGCTAAATGGCTGATGGCTGCACTTTCTTTTCTTCTTACAGAACATTCAGCATATGTCTTGAATGTAATTATGAGAACACACTCATTGGCTGCTGTCTTTACCACATATATCTTTCTTAAGGCAAAGCTTGTACTTACTAATCAAACTAAGGATGAATGGATTAATGGCTTATAATATAAAATTACTGCAGTACTCATAGATTTTACTTATTTTTGTTTCAACAGTTTATTTATTGTCTTCAAGTATTTTTTTTTCAAAATCGATTTGGATGTGTGGGGTGTCTAATCAAATTACAAATAATTGAATTGTAATATTTCTATATTTAAAAGTTTTGGAAAATTCCAAGATGGGTGCACTTGCTCAGTAGAGTCTCTCTTGTTTGACTATGTAGTGTTAATACCACTGCTGGTTCTACCTGGTCCATCACCTCACATGTGTGAGTTGTGTCACGAGTCTCAGGTCCCAGCCCCTTCGTTGGGTTAAAAAAAAAAAAAAAAAAACTGCTGATTATGATTATGTCAGGAAAATATATAATATGGGCTCACAGTCACAGTTCCTCCGGGTAGAATGCCAGGGAAATTTTGGCTAAAAACTGTCTCTAGAAAGGGTTGTGCATGCCCTTGATATGGGTCCTACCTGGATGCATCTAGTCCAAGGGATAAGGGGAATTGGAATGTGTCACTGCGTATTAGGGGTATGTCAAATATCATTATGATTGGTCGGATGACCATAGCCATCAATTGAATGGCCCCAAGTATGAACGGTTTTCCAAGTGCATGTTTTTGGGTCGTGTTACATTCTGATGATCACAGTGAGATTTGGCACACCCCTATTTCATATTGACACCTTCCGATCTCTTCCCCCTCCATCCATGTGATTGGTATGCTTCCATGTGACCTCCATATCAAGAGTTTAGATAACCCTTTTTGTGGCCAGTTCTTGGCTGAATTTTCCTTCAGAAACTCCTTCTATTGATTTAACTTGGTCCACAATCATTCAGATCAAAATGATATTCACCAGTAAACTGTTATGATCTTCATTACTTGGATTTGACAAAGATCACTTGAGTCCTAGTCTATGTCACTTCAATCCAACTATGCAGGTCAATACAGATTCAAAAGGAGTGATTTTATCCAACATTCTACTTGAATGAAAAGTGGACTGCATTGCAGATTTACTTTATGGAACCCATTTTTAGCTGTTCTCCATGAGAAATGTTCTACAAGCAACATCTTATGCCGTCCAGCTCTATGGGGCCCACCTTGGATCAGTGCAGCCCCTTTCACATTCTCATCCCACCATGATCTGGCACCAGCCCAATTTCACTCTCATCAAACCTTTATCCATCGCGGGATTGAATCTTGAAGGAATCTATGGTCAAAAGACCACTAAACTTTAAGGCTGTTAAATCAAGGGCTAGGATGATCTGATGGGACTCCTCTTTTTTTTTTTTTTTTTGGGGGGGGGGGGGGGGGGGTGTGGTTTAATAAAATGTGCCAATTACAGAAACTACCTTTTTTTTTTTTTTTTTTTTTTTTTTTTTCAAGATAGGCTCTCACTTTGTGGAATTCTAGCCCTTGTTTTTTTTATCTAAAGATGAAATCCTTAATGGTGGTTGTATGTATCGGCTTTTGTCTCAATGGCTATTTTGTTTTGTTTTACTCACAACATGTTTAGTTGCATTTTATATGTTTCTAATGCATTTGCTTACTTTTCATGGTCATCAATAAGTAGCAGCAGCAGTGTGTTTGTACTTTGTTCATGGCTAAATTTTTTGAAACAGCCTGGCGCCAAGCCTGTGGGGCTCACCTGGGCCCAATATAATGAACTGTACCCCATTCCCTACCCTATGTGCTCCTAGGAACTGTCACTCACCCCAATTTGATACTCATCCAAAATTTTCTTTTCCTTGGATTGATCATGCAAAAAAGTTGGGAAGATGCACTTCATCTAACAGTTAATTTTACAAATTTGAGGCTCTTAAACCTACAGTCAAACTGATCATATGGTCAATATTTGGTGCACATGCCTAGGTCAAGCATAGACCTTTCTTTGCCACCCAATCATCCTATGGCTGTGAAACATGCTTCCAGTTGACACATTGTGGTCCGTTGGTGAATTAGTTGAGAGTTGGAAAGATTGGGATTTGAGCCCTCAGTAAAAAATAGAAAAAAAAAACTTTATAGAAGTTCCACTGGTACACTTTGAACTGCTCGTCGCTCGGCCATCTATCCTACATAATCCTCTTTTTTTTTTTTAATGTAACTATAAAACTGATGAAGAAAAATTGAAGCAAACCATTCATCTAACCTTATTATTATACCCTAAAATTGAGTAATAGTGAGTCATTCAGATACAGCCATTCTATTATGAATAGAAAATCTTTTGTTGAAGAAAGATCTTTGAGGCTTGAGGTTAACAAAAATAAAAGAAAAAGGAAAAAATCTTATTCTTTGTTTTTTTTTTTCAAGATGACATTCCTATTTAGTATAGAGAAAAATCCATGGTTTGTATAAGCCAAATTCTCAATCACTTAAGCCTTGGGATGAGTCTGCAAGGGTTAAACTTTATCCACCTCATATCCATGCAGTGAACCTACAGATCCTACCCACCTTCAAGTTTTAACAGAAGGCTAGGTTGATCCCACCAATTTTCATCTTCCTACATTCTACCATTCAAGACATCTTACAGTGAGAAGCTTTAGAAGTGAGTACTGTAGTCAATGTGGGGCTCACTCATCACTGCTAGTCTGCTACTCATGGGGGTGTCAGGATAGGAAGGGCTTATATTTAACTCGGGATAGGCCAAATACCAGCTTGATTAAATACTCATAGCTATCTATTTTGATAGTGGAATGTATCTCTCCTTTTCTGGCAATGAGTATTTATTGCCTTAATTCAATGGTGAACTCCAATCATGATAAAATTTGGAGCAGTGTGAATTGAGGGGTGTGCGTGTAAGGGGGCTGGCCGATGATTCTTGTGGAAGATCTTGGGCCTCAAACTTAGACAATTTAACCGATCTAAAAAAATTCAATTATACCCTTAGATTAAGTGCATTTTTGGGCACTACAGAATGGAAAATATTTTTTCCCCTAAAAAAAAAAAAACCAAGCTTTTCAATTGTATAACCTATTAAAATGTAATACCAACCAATTCTTTTAACAGACACTTCTCGTGGTTACTCTTTTTTTTTCTTTCTTTTGGACATTTGTATAAATGTATGCAATGTATCAATTGGCCTCGATAAATAACCTGTATAGCTTTTTAGTAATGGTAGCTCTATATGCTTTGCACTATTTAAATGGGTTCTTCATGTCTTCTAACCTTTTCAAGATGAATGCCAGTTTACCGTCCATCACCACTTACAGGGCAGGGAACTTCTGGATTTGTTCCATGCACCAGTGGTAGAGATAGAGTGGGACATGATGGGGTTTGAGCCCACTGATGGGCCACATGATGATATGTCCCAATCACAGACCACTCATGTAGACTGGAGATTGGGTGGCACACAATTTGTCCTTGCAGGACACCTGGTTCCCTTTCCTAGATCTCTTGCACTCCATTAGATTTGGAAGAACCGCAGCTTGTTTAATTGCTCTGTGCATATATTACTGAATTCTTTCTGAAGTCAAATTAAAAAAATGGAATATAAATTATTTGTTCTAATAATAAATTGTCAATTTATTACATCTTAAGAGATTTAGAATGAAAAAATATTTAAGAACCTTGAAATTTGTATTGCCCTTGATAAAAATTGTTCTTTCAGATGAATGTCAACTAGCTGCTTGTGTTTATTATAGTTGCATTGCTTATCATTTAAGTCTTGGATATGTTTTTTTTTTTTTTTTTTAAAGGTTAAGTCTTGGAAATGTTTGTTCTGTATTGTGATATATGTTACCACTTACAACTTGCAAAATTCATATTTGCATGTGTGTGTTGTGGATTAACATGCATGTGCATAGATGCTTAACCATTTCCATACTTGCACGAAATCGCTGCATTTATGCTTCCATATTTTAATGGTTAAAACTTACATATCAAAGGCAGGTTCTGAAAATGTGAGAAATGGATCTATGTAGGGTACGATTTCCACAACACAGCGAATAGATAATGCATGCATCATTTTGGCACTTGCCTAGAAGGGAAAAAGTCATCATCCTGTTACTGCCAAGGATGGAAAATTATTTTACAGTTCCTAAGGCTTATTGCTTAATATTCATTATTGCAGAATTTCCAATAGAGTTTGGGGATGTAATATTGTTCCACATCAAATGTACACTTCTCTACTTCTCTTTGTTCCGCACATGTAGGACCCATGTTTGGTGATCCAATCTATTGATGTAATAAGCCTCAAGATCTATGGATCTTTCCAAAATCTGAGCATGGATAATTTTGCCTTCTTTATTTTTCCTTTTTCTGGATTTTTGCTCTCTATTGTTCTGCCTCTTTGCTCTTGTATGTGCTGATAATTTGAAATGTTTGGATCATTCAGTTGGGGAAGCCTTTAGTATCCATCGTGCGGTCCACATGGATGCATGCACCTCTCCCCCTTGATTGAATGACTATGACAATATTTCATAGGCCATTCACAGAGTGACCCCCCAAGGAAAATTTTCTGGTTCCAACTGCAACTATCCTCCATACATGAAGGTGAGTGCACGTAGGTGCCACATGGATTGTATGGTAGTGCAGCCAAGTTGCATTTAATCATCATCATCCCTCTCTCTCTCTCTCTCTCAATTACTAAATGACGATTTCATCCATGACTCAAGATCATATTTTCACTTGTATTCATGATGTATCTTAAAGACAGTTGTTTAATTCATGGTTTTTTCCCTTATTAATCCATGTTTTATGTTTTTCCCCTTTTGTTTCTTATGATGCCAATGGCAAGATCGATGCCCATGCCAGACATGGTGTATCTTGTTTACAGCTTGTTTTGCCTCTCTTATTAGTGGGCTGTTGTATGGTTTCTATTTGGATAAAAGATTTCCTCGTGACAATACAAAAAGTATGCCAGAAAATGTAGCTACGGATGTTCCCATTTATACCAGGTCCATCTACGTGATAATGATAAGTCCAGTGAAGTGGCTTACCTCCTTGCCCATTCCAAAACTGAGCAAACCAGGTTCTCTCTAATGTTGTAATGAAAATAGTAATAACAGCATTTCCCTTAAGTGGAGAACCCTTTTCATATAATTTTACCTCTCAAGGTAAGGCCTTCTTATGACAGGTCACCACCACCACATCCACCACCAGCAATTGTACTGTCAGCTGTTTCCATGTCCAAACGTTGTACAGGCTATGGGACATACCTCCTGTAGTTACTGTGAGCATGTCCCAATAAGGGCTAACACTCCTAGTTTTGCTCACTTGTTCCTCTGTTTTGGTACACCTGATAAGGGACGAATTATATACAATCATCACTCAAGGATATGCGTAGCATTCTCGGTCCCTACGTCTGGGGCTCATGGTCTTGTGATCCAAACAAATGATGTGATGGCCCCCATCTTCCATGCCTCGACAAGATTGTGGGATCTTGGCCATTCAAAAAAAAAAATCTTCCTCGTTTTTTTTAAATATTTACTGTAATTCATAGTTGTATTCTTGTCAAACATATAATGACCAAAAAACGTTTTCCTCATATATATATGGGAGGTGCTCTTGTGAGAGACGCTATCACCTTATTGTAAGAGACACTCTCACCTTATTATGAGAGAAAAAGGTGGGGGCCCTCACATTTAAGTTGTTGACACTGGATATGGATGGGAAGGCCCCCACCTTATCTCTCATAGTAAGGTGAAAGTGTCTCTCACTAGAGCACCTCCCTGTATATATATATATATATATATATATATAGAGAGAGAGAGAGAGAGAGAGAGAGAGAGAGAGAGAGAGAGCCACATGCAAAGTGCAGGCTTGCCATTTCAGAAATATGTGGACACTGGGATGTGATCTATATCCTAGGTGGTGCCTAGAGAGATCAATGCTTTGGATGATTGAAATGTAGGCCCCAGCTCTACAAATTACAAAATCAAGGGCTGAGGATACTATGCATAAACTAAGGTCAAGAATTGTAGAAATTCATCCCTGATTTGAGTTATTAGTTGTTTTTCTCATGAACATGTTTTATGCACCATTTTTCTTTTAATTGGTTCAGTTCATGTTCTACTTCCAGATATCCACTAAGTACTTCATGATCATTCCCATAGATGTCCTTATGGGCATCAGAGTGTTGTGCGGCACCATGCTTGGTGCTCTATCCTCTAAAAGCCATGCCATATGGTGTTTATGCGGAGAAGGGAGTGGGAAATAGATGAGTGTAGTTAAACTAAACTGGAATGAGGGACAGACAACAAAAGCTGTATCCGTATATCTTTTATGTGTGCATATTCTGTGTGTTTTGATGGACTTCAAATCATAATGGTTTGGATATCTTGGCAGAACATTCGGTTGATGCATATCAAATCACTGTGTTTTGGATGTTTTGGCAGAAAAAATGGTTTCTGCTCTCCTATGTGCATGGGGGCAGTTTGTGTATGGGAAACCAGGGTAAGTTTGGTACTGTTTTTTTTTCTTCCTCTTTGAAACCAAATTGTGTTATCAATATGAATATGAACTTGTAGTAGATGGGTCAGAAAGCAGCATCCCAACCTAATGTAAGCTTCAATTTCTTCTATGGAATGATAACCATTCTATTCTTTTGAAAATAATTTTACCAGTTGTGGATTAGGGTGCATCTAAACAACACCCATAATTTGTCATATCATTAGTTTGTATTTCTTAAATACTGCAAGCTTGTACTGAGGTAGTCAAAAGCTGTATTTGCTTGTTCAGTCTTGATTGCGTACAGCTTAAATCATGGTAAATGCTTATTTACCTTCATCCAGGAACAAGATAAGAGAAAAAAAAGAAAGAAAAAAAAGGGTCCTGCCTCTCAATGAAGCAAATCCATGGAAGTAGCAATAGACTGGTTTGTGGATTCAGCTCTTAGATGTGCGGTGTTGCAGGGGACATCTTCCATATCTTGCAAGTTAGCATAAGGATTATTGAGCTGTAGGTCTCGGAGTGTTTGATGAAGATTAGAAGCTTCTTCTCTGAGCTGGTTGTTCTCTTGGAGAACCCGGTCATGGCACTCCAAGACATGGTTGAGTTTGTCAATGAGCTCTCGGTTCTCAGTTCTGAGCCGGACCACCTGTGACCAGAGCTCATCAAGATGCTTCTGCTTGCGCATCCTTGACCGTCGAGCTGATTCTCTGTTTGATATCATTCTTCTCTGCTTCCTCTCATCGATCACACTCAACTGGTGCTCTTCAGCTTCGTCCGATGTTGAATTGTTGCTGATAGATGATAACTGAGGAGTGAGTTCATGGATGGAAGGTGGAATTTGGAAAGTGGGCGTGGGGTAAGGCCTGAGGAATCTGCTCAAGTGCAAGTCAGGTATGTTGTTTTGCATTGCACCAAAGTGAGACAAGTAGGGGCTTGGGTTGATGGGTGCCAGATATTGGATTCCGGCTACCTCACCAGGCTGCTGCATAGTCTTGAACTTATGAATTGAATAGGAGGAGAATAGAATTTGAAGAAGTTTCAGCTTGGGCAGGGAAAGAGATGCAGAGTGGTGCTGAGGAACGGAAGCATGAGGAGGGGTGGGGTGTTTATAGAACAGAAAAGTCTTGAGAAGTGGCCTACAATCAGCAACTAAAGATAAACAGTGCCAGTCTCTTAAAGGGCAGACATACACCATTCATAGTCATAGGTATTTATCATTCATCTTTCATGGTATGTACTCTATCTACACTGGAATTTTATACATGGCACACATGCTTTTATATATATATATATATGGGATATGCTCACACAAGCTGGACCCTCATAAGCACCCTTTGGGCCTCACCTGGGCCTCACATGCTCCAGCTTGTAATAAGGTGGGCTGCAGCTTGTGTGAGCATAGCCATATATATATATATATATATATATATATATATATATAGAGAGAGAGAGAGAGAGATGTTGCTATGAGAGATATCTCTCACCTTATATGAGAGATAGGGGTGGGGGCCCTCACATTTAAGTTGTTGCCATTGGATATGGATGTGAAGGCCCCCACACAATCTCTCATTTAAGGTGATAGATATCTCTCACAGGAACATCTCCCATATATATATATATATAAAAATTTGTGTGCATCTGTTAAATTATATAGGCATTGATACTTAGCGCGACTGAATATAACAAAATGGGGGGGGGGGGGGGGGGGGGTGTGTCCAGTTTTAGTAATTTAAGAGAGACAATACGACAGTTCAGCAGTGAGCTTTCTTACGGACATAGGTATGCCATCTTAAGATTCATGTGTGTATGAATGCATATTGTGTATACGTGTGGACATGTAAGTTTCTAATTATATGAGAGTATTGATGTGCACATGTTGTGTATACGTGTGGAATGTATGTTTTCTAATTGAATGAGAGCATTTGTGTATCTTTACACTTGTATGCACTCACACACCACACAAATATAAAAAATTTTCTAGCGAGATTCAACCTTATGTGAGAAAATTGTGAGGTGCAACTGTTGGGACCACTTGGGTGATTAGTATTTGATAGGAACCATGTAATCTGATGGCAGCTGTTTGAGGTGTTTGCGGTTGGATCACAACTCTAGGGTGATTTCAAATTCTGTTGGATGCTAGTAAATTTTGATATATTTGGATTTCATTTTGTCCATAAATTGTATTTGTTATGTATGTATGTATGTGAATGAGAAATATTTGTTGGAAGAAAGTAGATGTTCATTCATGGGTTTCATTGTGTGCATGCATGTATGCGTTTAGGGGCTATGGTTCTCTTGTGGATCATATGCTAACGTGTGAAAGGGAAGTTTGTTCTATGGAAACAATTATTAAATGGGGCATGTCTTGAATACTTCCAAAAGTCTCTCTCTCTCTCTCTCTCTCTCTCTCTGAAGTTCTCCAAGGTTTCAAGAGCCGAGCTGAGCCAATTGGCCTGAGCCTGAGCCAGCCAATAATGGTAATAATAATGAAGGGAAAAAGCCTAATATGACGCAATGAGAGGTCGGTTGGGGGAACCTCTTTCTGAAAACATTTGAAAATATGATGATGACTCAAATACCACTGTCTTTGGGACCCATCTGAATAAAACAATCAGTATTTTCTCACCTGCTCCAAGATGCCCTTGTAGCACTCTTTTAATTACCAAGCTTATTATGAAGTGCCCTTGACTATAGGGAGTTTTTCCAAAGATGGTGTGGGAGGGCTTTCTATCTTTCTCTTGGCAATGATAAAAGGATAAAGAGAGGACTATGTTTCTGTTCCTTAATGAGTAAGGACCGAACTGATGGGCCACCCCCCTGCTGTGTGTGGGTCTTGTGTGCCCATGCCCCACAACCTATTTCAGCAGCTTATGGTCACTGGTGTTCCTCCTCTCTCAGGGTATTGTTATTAATGCAATCTGAGTTTTGGGCTGTTTGATCTTTTCAGTTTAGCATTTCACTTCTGTCCTGTTGGAGTCACTCTTACTAATCCTTTGGGGCTGTGCCTTTTCCACAGTATATCACCCCCCCCCACGCCACGCCCGCCCGCCCACCCACCCACCCACACACACACACACACACACACACACACACCCCACACACAAGAGATATGAACACATCCACTCACACAGCCTACACACTTTCCTAACCAGTTGAGCAACAGCTGGGGACAAAGTGCATTTCTATGACAAGTTGACTATGTTGGAAATTATTTTCAGCCCACGATTGCATATTGGAAGGTTCTCACTATTGCAATCTTGAGGTTGGAAGTTCGAGTTTTGTTACCAATAAAAAGAAGGATTCTGATTGCCTTTTCTTATTTTGTGGGAGATAGGTTTTATTGGCAAAAATGGGCTGGGTTGGTGGGTTGGGTTTCGACAGCATTTCTTTCTTTCCCAGAAAAGCTCCAACTGTGCCTGCCATTGGAAAAGTGGGGGATTTTCATGTCGGGGGAATTTCATCTCAGGAGAATTTCAAGTTCTACATTTGATAGAAACTGGCATTCCAAATTCTAAATTTGGACAATAGCCATTTTACAACTGAAAAAGTGAAATGTGTTCTTATATTCTCTTAATAATTTTCTTAACCAAACAGGTCCTTATCATCACCAATAGATGATAACATTGGATTCTGCAAGAGAAAAAGGTGTTCATTTTTAGAGAAAGTGCTTTTATCTTCTAGCACCAGAAATGAACTTTTCCTTCAATGGGGCCAAACAGAAAGACCTATTATTATAGATCAGGGTGGAGCCCAGCTCACTACTTCAGGAGCCCATGTCACAAAGTTCTTAAAAATAGTGCCTGTTACAAAAACTACTTACAGCTAAGGTCTTAACTGTTGTATTACAACTAATATAATGGCACAAACCATTGCATCAGTCTATTAGGTCCCCCTCTTTCTAAAGAAAGACATCAAAGAAACTTATGAAATAGAGAAAAAGGGGAATAATGGTTCCTGATTGCTTGTAGGTTGCATTAAATGTAGATACAACTTTCTAATATGATTTAATGAAATAGAAAAATCATAGTTTTAATGGAATTGAGGGTGCAACCTTCAGCAAAATATGAGCATTATTTAGCAACTGGTTCTTAAAACCATGATTTTTATGAGTTTTGCCCTCCACATCATGGTAGAGTTAGAGGTAGGAAATTCTATAATTTGGTGTTTCTGAGAATACATCATATGTTGATGAAATTGTTGCCAAACACACAACGCAAACATATGAAAAGAAAGTAAAGTAAAGTACATTCAAAGGTTGGATCCATAAAAGGAGATATTGTGACTTTGGGAGAATCAAATACTGTGAAAGTACTGCAAGAAATATGGTCAGAATCAGACATTGTAACAAGTATTGCCATTGGGATAATATGGGCAGGCGATAATTATGGTTAAAACCAATTTCATGATGATGGACAATGCTGTTATTAGAACAACAACAATAAAAGAAATAGTAAGTAAATATATAAATGATGGATACAGGTATAGATGTTGAAGAGAAGAATTAGTTGATGACTTGGTGAATGTTGCATGGCATGACATGGATACCACTATTTTATACATGGATATCTTGGACCGACCTGATATTAATATATAGTATATTTGTACTTGCATTTAGCTTAAGGTGTCAAATCCATAACCTTTAATTCTCAAAATGGATAGCCATGCGTAGTGAACAGATTCCCAAATTGAAATTTACCTCCATTAAAACTCTTCGAGATGCTCTGGGGTCTGGACCACTAAGTGGACTCAAAATGGCAAGCCTCTTTATTGAGGTAGTCTTTTAATTTGTAAAAGTTGCCTGCCCAACAATATGATATGGTAAAGCTTAAGCAACAGGGCCTTAGATTTGAATATTTATCATCAAGTTTCATGATTTGATTCATGATTTGTGAGTGGAGGTCCTCATGGACGAGGCCAGCCTGAGACCGACTAGAACCTGGCCTTCATTTCCCTGATTCTAGCCTAACCGTTGATGGGTCGAGCCTGTGCTTATATATATATATATATATATATGCTTAAGGGCCACATATTTAGCACAGTTGGGTATAATCATACATTATTTACAGTTGCCAATCAGACGTCAAACTTGACCTAACCCAACCTGTGTCACTCCTATGCATGACAAGAATCGTTATTTAGATTATCAATCGTCATAGAGAATCTGATTGAATGCCTCATATCTTGGGCACAATGAACCTGCAGGTAAGTGAGCAAGACTTCACTGCTGTTTGTTTCATATAATTGAATTTTTAAAGATTTTACGACTTTCTTTTTTACAGTGGTCAAAATTGAAGAAATAAAAATAAATATTAAAAAATGACTATCATCAAGTAATCAAATAATCTCTCTCGTAATAGAAAATGAATCAAAAGTGGAGATACAAAATAAACGCTCAACTATCATCTAAGTGATAAAGTATAGAAGAAGTAAATGTTTCATCTACATCTCTCTTTCTCGTTGATATGATTCTCACCCTTCGTAATCTTTTCTTGGAGCCTATTTGACTGTGAGTGTGAGGACATATGTATTCAAATTTCATGCAAAAAGGGGCAGGTGAGAACTGGTGGAAAGTTTACACCACCACCATTTCGGCTCATCTTATTCCGAACAGTCCCAATGGTTTTTGAACTATCCATTGACTCCCCACTTTGAGTCATGAGACCATTGGTCTAAATAGCTGGTAATGGGCTCCCTCCACTTGGATGAAATGTGCACATCACATGATGGGACTGCCAGGAGAGCACCAACATAAGACCATCTCGGCTAGCCTCACACCCTGGTCAATGGTCAAACATTTTAAGTTGTCCAATCACAGTGCTCTTCTGGTTGTGGTCCACCTACATGACATCTGGGCCAGTCATTTGTGGTCCCACATGCATATGGAGCATCTGGACATGACATGAAGAGAACCTCTAAAAAGTAAATTGCTTTTATTTTGGCATTGTGAGGTTCCATCACTAATGCCCAGTGGGATGTGTGACTCGCATGTTGCATTTTAGTGTTATTAAAAGTACTTGGCACTTGTACGGATCCAGACAATTGAAGCCCTGGCATTATCTTTCCTTGCTTTTCTCAGGCCAATGACATGACCAAGGCTAACCCGACTGGGCCATAAGGCTCGACCCAAAAAGGATAAATTGTGCGCCCTGATGTTCCGGTCCATATTTATTGGACTGTTTGGATAATTGTATTGGGTCAAGGGCCTTTTGAGTCTATATCATAGTTGTTAATATCGTTTTGGATTTCATTTTGTTCTGACCTGCAAAATGAAAAGTTTTGGCCGATTAAGGATTTCGGCAAAATTTTTCGGAATTACATTTCGGGAAAAATAAAACATAATATATATACATATATAAGTTAAAAAAAATAGAAAAAGTAATGCATATAGATTTAATCCATTATAGTAATTTTTTTGTAATTAATTTTTTTTAAATATAAGAAATACAAAATAAATGTGTAAAAAAAAGTAAAAAAAAATAATTATGTAAAATTCAATTTGGACCGAAAAGTCAGATTTCAGCTGAAATCCCGAATTTCGGTCGAAATTCAAACCGAAATGTTTTATTTCGGCCACTTGACCAAAACGAAAAATTTCGGCCAAAACGAAACGAAATTAATAACTATAGTCCATATCCAGATAGCTAATTATCCAATCAGTGATGAGTTAAGGTATTCTATAGCTTAAGGAATTGAAAAGCTGAAAAAAATAACAAGTAGATTGAAGAACAGATTTGTTTAATTGGGTATTGAATTCTTTGGCATTCTTAGCAATATTTTCTACTAAATGGGGCTAAAAGCTAACAATGAAGGTAAAGAATTTAAAAGGGACCACCATATAATTGAAATCTTGATAGGAAATGATTACCCACACATTACCTCAATGAATAAAATCATAGAGAAGTAGGGGTCCATCTAAATCTCCTCACTCTTCAGTCATTTGCCTCTTTAATACTCATCCAATAACATCCCCTTCACTGCAAGTTTTGAGAAACTCATTATAAAGCATGCACACATAACTTGATCATCAAATTATATCTTTATTATCTTGATATAATTGACTACTTTGACAAAGGCATATGGAAAGTAAGTAGGATCCACTGGTGCCATCATAAAAGCGAAATATGTGAGATAGGCTTTTAAAAGAAGGAGAACAAAAATCAGCCCAATGGTCATTATTGGGTTGTTTGGGTTTTATATGTAGGACCAGCAGTTCTATATATTCAAACCTTTGAGATAATGAGATTTATAGTGGGTAGTTGACGAGCAAAAACATCTCTTGAAACTAAATATTTCTATCCACACAAACTCTAGCCTTGGTTTGTTGTTCATGGGGGTTGCTGATGCACTTTCTATCTAGATTTATCTTTTATGGTGGCCACATAATGTAGGGTTCGGATTCTCTCATTGGGGATATGTTTGGGTCAATTAATAAGCATTAAACAGTGCTATTCACCATATCAGCTATTTGTTGATGTCATAGATACCAAAGACAAATAAAAAGAAAAAAAGAAACTACATCATAATAATTAATTAGGTTTCTCCTTACTGTCCTTGAAGTTATGCTTTTTATTTGTTGTTAATTATTCATTCTGGAATTCAATCATCTTGAGTGGTGCAAGGCTATGTCCTCCACTATCTAGTTGAGGGAGTAGTGCATTGGTCCTCCATTGGAGAGAAATAGGTTTGACCTCTCAAAACAGGTCGCTCCATTATTCTAGCATGCAAGTCATATCAGCTAAAAATAGTTGTTATCATATATTAAATTTATACCATATTAGATCTTCTCCGCTAACTAATTTTATCAAAACTTCAAGGAGGCATTAATAATAGGGGGCAGCAGAAATACTTTTCCACATCAGGATTTAATTAGGAAAAAAAAAAGAGCAAAAGATCATTTGAAGGTAAACTCAAAAGACTGAAGAATTTTATTTTTATTTTTTATTTTTTTTACCATGATACGAAGCTCTATGAACTAAGACGAAGACTATTGACCAAAGACTAAATGAATTGTTCATCGTCATCAACAAAGCCTTGTCCCAACGATGTTGGGGTCGGCTATGCGAATTATGTTTCTTCATTTTGATTTATCTTGAGCTAAATCCTCAAATAAGTTTTAATTCTTCATATCTAGTTTTACTACCTTCATCCACGCCCTTTTTGCACTACCCATTTTCCTTGGTGGGTCATCAACTTTCATAGCCAAATCTCTCATTGCTAGCATTGTTGCTGGCCTACGTTGGGCATGCCCAAACCATATCAAATGGATTTCTCTAATCTTATCCCTTATTGTTATTACCCTCAAATGCTCTCCAAAGTGCTTGTTTCTAGTTTTATCATTCCTAATTTTACCACACATCCATCTCAACATTCTCACCTCTACTACATCTATTTTGTTCATATGTTGCTTCTTGATTGATCAACATTTTCCTCCATAGGTCATAGTTGGTCTAATCGTTGGCTAATAAAAAATCTTCTTTGATTTTATTGGTATTCGTCAGTCACCAAGTACTCTAAAAGCAAGTCTCCACTTCAGCCATTCCGCTTTTATTCTATGTTCAACATCTTCATCAATCTACCCATTCTTGCTAATTATAGAGCCAATGTAACGCAAATGAATCACTTTGTAGTATCTCATGGTCTTCAATTCTTATAGTAGTTTTAACTCTTTCGATATGCTCTCTGAAGTTATAATCCAAATATTCTGTATTTATACGACTTATTTTAAAGCCTATGGTTCTAAAGCCTCCCCTCATCTTTCGAACTTTGCATTCACACCATCTCTTGATTCATTTATCAACACTATATCATCTACAACTAACATACACTACTATACCTCTTCTTGAATATGAGCAGTTAACTCATCCACAATTAATGCAAATAGATAAGAGCTTAGGGCTAACCCCTGATGTAAACCTATGGTCACTGGGAACTCACAAGTCTCTTCATAAGTGGTTTTCACACTCGGTACTACTCCTTTATACATGCCTTTAATAATTTCAATGTAACCTCTTGGAATATTCTTTTTATTTAAAACCCACCAAATTAAATATCTAAGTACCTCGTCGTAAAGTTTTTCTAGATCGATGAAGACCATATGCAAATTTCTCCTCTTTGCTCGATATTTTTCATTAATTGCCTAAGTGAGAAGATATCTTTCATCATTGACCTCCTGGGCATAAAACCAAATTGATTTTTAGATATCTTGGTATTCCGTCTAAGTCCTTACTCTAGTACTCTCTTTTTCTCTCATAACTTCATAGTATGACTCATAAGTTTAATCACACGATAGTTGGTATTGTTTTATATATCTTCCTTGTTCTTAAATATAAGTACTATAACACTTCTTCTACATTCATCCGACATCTTTTTTATCATTAATATATTATTGAAGAGTTTAGTTAACCAAACCTCTCAAACTTCTCCTAAACATTTCCAAGCCTCAATTGGGATGTCATGTGGACCCGTGACCTTTCCTATTTTTATTTGTTTTAATGCTTTCATCAATTCCACCGTACGAATTCTACAGAAAAAAAAAATGCTTTGCTAATGAAGTATCATCATCTTCTGTTCTTATGTCTCATATATATATATATATATATATATATATATTCTTCATTTAAATGTATGCTAAAATATTCTCTCCACCTTTCTTTGATATAGTTATCAAAGCCACAATCATTTTATGCATCCGATGGAGCTTGTGCATAGTCTGATCAAGGTATTTTAGAATTGCAGTTTTATTGTTTCGTAATTTTCTATGAGTAAATCTTGATAGAAAATTTTCCCAACTTGACAAAAAAAATTTACTTTTGTAAAATTCTCTATTCTCACATAGAAGGACCATTGATGTAAACGCTGGGATGTCAATGGGTTGACTATCGGCCAGGTCCCGCTATGTTCAAACTCAAGCAAAAATATATATGAGTAATGCTACTTGGACAAACTTTTTGGCCAGAATTTTGGCCAACCCATATGGTTTCCATTGAATATCACTATGATATTCAATGGAAACCATATGGGTTGGCCAAAATTCTGGCCAAAAAGTTTGTCCAAGTAGACTTTTTGAATATATATACATACCATTAGCTCTGGCTTCAAACGTCAATCAATTCTGGCTTCAAACGTTAATCATGGCCAAATATGAACTCGATTATATCATCTCAACTAGGGGTGTAAAATAAAATCGGAAAACCGTCTAACCGAACCGAACCGAACTGCGGTTAATAACTGTATTTCACGGTTCGGTTACGGTTAATGAAATAAAAAAACTGCAAGGTTCGGTTCGGTTACGGTTTTCCATAATAATTCACGGTTATTAACCGAACCGAACCGTATCATACGGTTCGATTAACCGTATGCGGTTAACCGTATCGTTTACAAATAAAAGAAAAAATAAGGGAGTTGAATGAAATATTTCTTATCTTATTTAATTGCTCATTATGTGTCATTTTACCTTCAATCATTCACATTTATCCCCTTATGTGAGGAAGGCATTCCATGGTTATTAACCGTAACCGAACCGTTTAATACGGTTAACCGCGGTTACGGTTTTTCACGGTTTTTGTGGATACGGTTACGGTTACGGTTTTTAAAGACAGAAAACCGCGGTTACGGTTCGGTTAACGGTTTTTCCAAATTAACCGGTTAACCGAACAGTTACACCTCTAATCTCAACCCCTTAATCTAATGGTTGGAACGAGTGTCAAATTTTGGCTGCAGCAATCTAGGGAGAGAGAATAGGGGTGATTCAGGTGGCCTAGAAAAGAGGGCTCATCCAAGTATTTCTAGAGTTTACTTTCTCGAAAAGTGGTCCCCTCGTGAGTGAGCCCACTGGAGATGCATTCAATTCATAGAAGGGGGTTTTTTTTTTTTTTTTCAAGTGAGAGCCTGCATACATTCGGGAAGACAACCCACTCAAATGGAAAAAAAAAGCCCGCACACGTGAGAAGAAAGTTCAAACAAGTGAGAAGGAAAGTCCACACACGTGGAAGAGGTGGCGTATCCAGAATTCAAACCCTGGACAGCCAAGTGGGAAATGCTACTCCTTATCACTCGAGTAAGGAATTGTTCTCAATTCACAGAGTTAGGTGTAGGAGATATTAAGTATTGGGGTGGGCCAAATACCACTTTGGTCTAACAATTTTAACTCTCTCCATTTCAAAGCCTCAAAACATTAAGGAGGCATTTGTTTTGTCTTTTTTTTTTTCTTTTCTTTTATTGTGAGTCAAATGGTGGTTATGGTTGGATCAGTATCAAATATTTGGAAATAATTCCAATTCAAGGGGGTTAGGTGAGACTTGAGAGTGTTCTCCAAGATGTGTCCCACTGTGCAAAAATAATAGGGTAGAAAAGGGGCATAAATAAAAGGTGGATTGATATAAGAAAACAACGTATTATATATGGGAAATTCTCAAAACTATCCTCGAGTTTACGCCCAATGTCAAATAAAATTCGTACAGATAATGAATATAAAAAAACACAACTAAGTTTTTACATTTCATTTTCAATTAGGTTCTCCCAAGTAGAATTGTGATGACATGATAAATTTAGACAAAGGTGTGCTCTTGCCCATCCCATGGCGATGTACTGATGTACATCCCATGGAAGTGACAATTTGGGGAGGGGATTCCACTAGTGTGAGTGAGTTGGATCCATCATGGGTGGGTCTCTCATAGGAGGGGCACAATCCGTCCCACAAATTAGAAGTCTGTACCGCCTGACACCTCCATATATGTATGGATATATCTTCGTCCAAGTCTACATTTCTAGAGAACGGCGTCTTACTCCAGTAGTAAGATGTGTCAGTTCTCTATTTTTAATACTTTATCCTTTTTTTTTTTGTGTTCTAAGGTAAATTTGATAGACTTTATCCAGACATGCATATGCAATATTAATGCTTCTACAGTTCCAGTAGATTGGAGATTTGAATCACCGAAAGTAAGGCCCCAATGAACTTTCCATTATCCAACCAAAAAGTTAGGATGTAGACCCTCGTCTGCCCAACTATTACTGAGTATGTTTCCATCTCATGGAAGGTAATGGAACCAAAATTACCAGAGGCCGGATGTTATCAAACTTTAAATGGAGAGGTCGTTTATTTTGAGCGATTTAGATTTTTAGCCGACCAAAATTACTAGAGTCCGGATGTTATCAAACTTTAATGGAGAGGCCGTTTATTTTGAGCGACTTAGATTTTTAGTAGGTGGGCTCTATCATGGAGTTCCACTCGTCAACCAAATTCTCAGGGTTTTTTTTTTTTTTTTTACAATTTCATGTAAAACACAAATTTAGCAATTGTAAATCTAAGAATTTGGACAAATAAAAATCCTCATTCTAAAGGAATTTTATGTCCCACATGCCCCGTAAGATTTGAAATCCATACTTTTATAGATTTTTGCACTAAAATTTTAATCTTTTCAACCATATGCAATGACACACCATTTTCAGTGTGAAAATTCTCACTTACAACAATCTTCACTATGGAATCTCCAGTCCAAGGGCATTAAACGAACTTCTCACTTATTAGCAACTTTGTTCTAAGGGGACGTTTGTTTTTTCCATTTACATATGTAATTGAATCACATGGGTAATGGATACACAAAAATCATGTTTGTTTGGTGTGATTTTGATTCACATGTGTAAAATAGTTGTGTAAATGGTGTGAAAGATGGCCCTTTTTATGCATTGCATTTTCACACCTCAAGAGGTGTGAAAAACTTACACATGTTACTGTTACCAGGCGGACTGCTACAGTGCCTCACTGAGCAGTCCGCCTTTTATTTTATTTTAATTCTTTTGGGCCCCATTTGTAACATCCGAACCATTCATTCTCTTAAGAAGCTCAAACACGGCCACGTGTTCAATTTTCAACCGTTGATGATGCATGGAGGTTGAGATATGATCAACATAATCACAGCCGTTCGATTAATCTACTGTTACTAACATATAGCAGTCCGCCTTTTATGATTTTTTTTATTTTTCTGGGACCCACCTGTAAAATCAAAACCGTTCATATTCTTCAGAAGCTCAACCACGGCCATGTGTCCAATTTTCAACCGTTGATGATGTATGGAGGTTGAGATATCATCAAACAATATACAACCTATTGTTACTCACATACCCAGTCCGCCTTTTATAATTTTTTTAATGTTCTGGGCCCCACCTGTAAAATCAGGACCGTTCATATTCTTCAGAAGCTCAAACACGGTTATTTGTCCAATTTTCAACCATTGATGATGCTTGGATGTTGAGATATCATCAAACAATCTACAACTTATTCATAGATTCACATGTGAAATGTTATGTTAGTAACAAACGGTGGAATTTGATCCACATGTGAGTCATTTACATATGCAAATGACTCATATGTGGGTCATTTACACATGTGAATCACTTTCACAAGAAACAAACGACCCCTAAGGGGTGGATTGCTTGCAGTCATTTATGTATGTAAGTGATTCACATTCTTAATAGTTCAAGGTTAGAGCCCTACCGACAGTAACTTTTCTGTGGGCCTAAACATTATGATCATATGAACCGCTCATCTTCTTTATATGGCTAAAAATAGCTGAATGTAAAATCTTCTTATGTTTACTCTTCATGGATTATGAAAAATTATTGAAAAGCATCTGAAAAATCTCATGTGTAAAAATCTAATTTTCTCCACTTATGTAGGCGCGCCCCAAATTTTTTTATCCAAACCGATCATCTTCTTTGCATGGCAAACAAACAGTTAGGAGATAATTAGATTTCTAATGTCAACTCCTAATCGGCTTTGAGATATTTATAAAATTATCTAAAAAAAAATTCCATGTAACATTTAAAACCACTAGATATAGTCATTTGTTTACGCATATGAAAAATGATGGTTTTGACAAACATAATAATGCATTTCATATTTATAAATTAATGCCTACACATGGAATATTTTCATATGTAAATCCCATTTTCCACTCTCTTATTACCCCAAGTCAAAAGCCTCATATTGAATTGTTCTATAACTTTGCATAAGATGCATGTGAATATAACAAAAGAAATGGAAGGAGGAAAAAAAAAAAAACATTAAAGAAGAAGAAGAAGCAGCAGCAGCAATTGATGTGAAAAGTAGTCGTGGAAGTGGTGGGCAGTGGGTGACGACTGACTAAAGAGTTTAAGTACGGAGGGGGACTGGATTTAACGGCTATGCAGCTTTGTAAATTGTAATGCCCCACAGTCACAGACAGCCGAGCCGAGAGGGAAAAGGAAACGCTAACGCGAAGGCCAACCAGGGCGCAGCAGCAGCACCTGCACCACCAAAGATCATATCATCTTATCTGATTCTAATTCTATTTCTATCAGGAAGAAACAGGAAGGGTCCCACTATGACGACGAGAGCGCGTGGGTGCCGGGTGCACCACTGCGACACCTGATTGAGTGCCCCGTCAACTCAACTCAAAAGCTCTCCAGTCCCCTCCTTCCTTTCTTTCATGGCCTTGGCAATTTCTTTTGTCTCCACTTCTCCCACCCACTCATCTTTCATCCTAAAACGTCCACTTCATGATTCCTCTCTCTTTTTCTCTCTCTCTCTCTCTCTCTCTCTCTCTCTCTCTCTCTCTCTCCCTCCCTCAATCAATCCATTGGTTACATCCCCTGCGAGTCTAATGGAACTGATTTTCTTCTCTTTACTTTTCCTTTTTTTCTTCTCTCTAATCCACCACAACAAAACATTAATTAGCCTCTTGGTTAGGAGCTTATTTGTTTATAGGAATTCTGAAAATTCTGATCCAGAGATATACGAATTCTTCAAAAGGTGTCTTAAATTTCAAATGTTTCATAGCCAACTACTTACCACATGTAAGTTGCTAGAAATTCTATATACTTTAATTTTGCACACACCTCACTTGACCGAATTGGTCTTTTTTCCCCTTCCAAGTATTGCATCATCATCATCATTCATCAATAATGTAAAACCGATGTTCTATCAATGCAAGGCAAGCATAGTGCCTTTTCTTAAAAGTTGATTTGAAATTTGGTTTTGTAAGGTTTAGTGTTCGACTTCCCTTTTAGCAGAAACCTTAACTTTAGAGCTTGATCTGGACATGATGAAGACTGATATAACACTGGGGCTTGGCCATATTCATCTAGTGGCCTAACATTAGATGTCTAAAAGTAAAGGCCAAAGACTAACCAACTTGAAGAAAAATCAAATCTTGGATATTTTTGGGATTTCATCTGTCACCCGCCATATAATATGAATCGCTTCGATCAAGCGACATCGGGCCTCTCCGTATCGAGTTGGAGTGCTTAAAGCTTAGCCCATGTTTGACATCTCTATTTCATGCATCTATTTTTCTAAATGTCTAAATCGAACAGAGGTTTGAATAATTAGAGCGTTTGGCACAAGATTTTAGGCTCTGTCTGCTTTAGACATTTAGATGCAAATCCTCTAAAATCAAAATGCTCCAAAAATGGGCAGATGAGAAATAGAGCTTTTGGATCTTAAAATATAGAGGCAATGTATTTAAAATAGATTCGTGCATTACCAAATGCGTTTTTTTTTTATCCCAACCTTTTTTTTTTTTTTATGGTTCTTTTTTTAATGGCTCTATTTTAGATGGATCTATAAATAAAAGAGTAGAGATGCCAAACAATCCCTTAGTCCAGTCCACTGACCCTATAACTGGGTGCTTCAGCAAACTCATACCTGAGAATATGTAAGCACACAGAACCAAGTCATTTAATTCATATTGTTTGGGTATTGGGTTTGATTAGATTGGCTAAGAGTGGATAAGCTCGATCATCATCGTCATCATCTCCTTTCTCTTCCATCTCTTCTTAATTAATAAGATTTTACTTTGATATGGTCATAATAAACTAGTGGGCGTTTGTTGAGTTTAAGGTCTTCCTTTTGGAAAGACTTTATTCTTTCCAGATGATGATCTCTTTCGGTGGGATATACATACAATACAATACACTACACATATGGCTTACAATGTCGTCTCTTGCAAAATCTATGTTTCCCTTTTGGAGTGTGATCTTTCTTTTCCTTTCCTACTTTATTCTTGAGTGGCTTTTGGATGAAGTGTAGAGACCCGCACGCATGTGTGTTTTGCTTACGTACTAATATAAGGTCTTGATCCACTAACAATGTGGATAAAAAAGAAAAGGTGTTTAGCTACTTTAAACAAAAGGGAAATTAATTGTTTAAGCATTGCAATTAGCGAAACGTCGCCGTCGCCGACGTCATTTGATATGTTAATTTTGTGATGTTTGTGGGTTGAATTAGTGGGTGGCATTAATTAGGCCATAAGAAAGATGGTTTTGTTATTTCAAGGCACTAGGCTAATGGTTAATTATGTTAAGTGGCCCTCCTATGAATCTGTCGTCACCTGAATTTTTCTCGTGTTAAACACTAATATACCGATTTTTAAATGAGTGACCGTACATTTACTCACAATAAGAAAGATAGGTTTTGTCATTTTAACTTAACTTATAGAATAGAACACAGTAAGCTTACCTTATGTTAATAGGATAAGGCTAAATTGATCCTCATGTGAAAATGCACCTTCAAAACACATTTGTGTTAGGCAATTTTTTCAAGGTAATTGATTCTGTGGGCGCTCTTCTTATGTCTGCCTGAACACCATTTTATGAAGATTAACACCTTCTTATAAAGATTACTTTTGAACTTTTATTATACGAAAGGTTTGCCTCTCGTGGCGGAATCAGAAAATTTGCCTTAGGTGGGGCCTTTTCATAAAACAAAAAGATCTTTGGGGCCCAATGTAAAAGAAAAAAAGAGTGTATCCACTAGATGTAAAAAGGTTTAATTGAAACAGTTCTATTTCAAATATATTTGTAATTAAATCTACTATATTTCAAACACATTATACTTATCAAACAGTAAATTGATTCTCAGCATCAAAAGTCACCTCCCAAACACGTCTATCACTGGCATTTTATTCAAGGAAATGGATTCTATGGGCTCTTCTCAGGTTTTATTTAACTCCCTTTGTGAAAAATACTTTTGAGCTCCTTTTGCGAAAAAATAGTTTTGAGCAATTGAACTGTGAATCATACTGTGGGCCCACTTTTTTTTTTTAGTAATTACTCACACACCCATTCACTAATGCTTATTAAAGTCCTTCACTAGCTAACAATGCTACAACCTGAGATTATTCCTTGTTATTTATGTGGAAGGAAGGTGCCTCGCCAACTGGGCTACCATTGGATTGGCATTGTAGCCATGGGCCCAATTCAATACATGCCAATCACATTTGCATGGTGGGATCGAAAGGTCTAAGTCTAAATTAAAGGTAAGACTAACATTTTATTACTTTGAAGACCCAAAATTCAATGACTTTGAAGTGCATACATGAATGTCGAATTATAGAGTCCTATATAAATTGTTATGGTCATCTTGGTAATTACTATTTGGCCCACATTTAATCTACATTAAACCTTTTTCTGTCACATTGCCCCGATTATTACATACATTGACTTGCGCCCCACCACATGGTTTGCACATTTGGTAATTATGGTTGGTTCTTAGAAGAATTTTATGTGTGTAAGCAACAAAGTGTGGAAAATGACTGTTTCTAGAAAACACATCCTACTAATTTACTAAGATATGGAGAAACACCTTTTAATAATTAACTAAGATATGGGGTGGTCCATTAACGAATTCAAGATCCATATTTCACCAATTATTTAGTCCCTTTCAGAAAAGTTTCATTCTTAGAAAATCATTTTGTTTTTGTTGGTGGGCTATCAAACAGATCAGAAAGAGGGGGAAGTTGGGAATTTGCTGGTTTTTTCATGTACATGACATTTGATTGGAGAGGACAAAAGTGAGTCCAATTTTCTTTGGTTTTAACCTATTTGAGGAGAAAATATATTCTATCTTATTTTATTTTATTTTACTTTTTGCTGATGAGGGTATCCCTGTGGTTGAAAAAGAGATTTTTTTTTTTTATAGAAAGAGAGAAATAAATCAACCTCTCATGTTTTCTTGACATATTGTGACGATTCTCCTTTTTCCCCTTCCTTTCTTTCCACGGCCATTTGAAATGAAAAATAGGTAAAGAAAACATCTAGAAAAAAATTGTTCACCATACAAATCAAAACTATTTGTTTACTAAATAAAACTGTTGTTCCCATATATTCAATTAGTAAAAAGCTGTAAGCAATTAGTTTTTCAATTTCTACTTTCTCCACCTTTTCTTTTCATCCAGACAGACCCCTATAAATTAAATCAAAATTCCAATGGATTTTTGTTTTGTTTTTGTTTTTGTTTTTGGGTACCCCAGCCAAGAGGGCAGGTACCCAATAGAGCCCACATACGCATGGGAAGACGTCGCCTACACATGTGGAAAAGAGGCCCAAATGCTTGGAAAGAGCAGCAATCCCTCATTCCCTCATTCTCACCCCAGTAGTTATATTCACCTATCAAATAGTTACCATTTTCCCGCAATATAGTAACAAATAGAGGGAAAATATTTCATGTGCAGTCCAACTCTATAGGGCCCACTTATGCACATATTTGATCAGTACAACCTCTTTGACTTTCTTGTCATTCCATGATCTAGTGTACAGCCCAATTTTATATTCATCAAGGCCTTCACTCTCCATTAGACTGAATCTAAAAGCATTTATGGTTAAAATGTCATTAAACTATAAAACTATTAAATCAAGAGCTAAGATAACTTGATGAGGCTGGTTTTTTGGCTGCACATTATCCATAAGGAGACCTTTGTGTCTGTTCTCCTTCCATTGATAGACATGCATCTAAGTTGGTCCCATGAATTATGTGAACAACATGTGGTTTGCTAGTAAGAGAACATTTTCCGAGGATAGATAGAGATCAAATCTAACCCCTTCCAACTTGTATATCAAAGATTGAAGACTTTCAACCCTACTTGCTATGAGATAATTAATTATTAAATATATCTCCATTTATAAACTGATACTATCTCTATAAACGATTAACTGCAGAGAGACTGTAACTAATCAAACTCTCCAATCATTACTTGAACAGACTTTTCCAAACTTATGATGCCCAATATATATTTTTTAAAAAGACTCTGAGCCACATAATCCTAAGTCATACATGATTACAAGCACTAATCACCATTCCAAGCTTCATATAATTAAGCATTGTTAAGGCTGACATAAGCTTATAAAGATATCATCCAAGAAAATTCCCTTTATGGATTTGAAGGTCCCTCCAACATGTTAGTGTTAAGAAGGTTCGCCAATGCCATCTGATCTTTGGATAGCCTGTGCAAACTTCATTGGTTTTTATGTCATGTCAATACAATTGAATAAAGAGGGAAAATGGGCGAAAACTGGTATCACTTTGCAATGGAATTCTACAAAATAAAATGAGTGGATATGACGACACCACGTCTTGCGTTGCACTCCTTCATGGAATGTACTTTCAGTAGTCGGATACCAAACAATACCCAACACCCAATACCATTAACCCAATAGATGGTGTCATTTTCAACACAAAGAGTCATGTGTGGGGTTCATCCTCTTTTGATCCAAATCATTTGTACCATGGGGGAGCAACTTTGGTGGAGAATGCACGCTAATTGTTTGGATAGATTATGTAGGAATTAAATAAATGGGGATTTATTATGTAAGTGGTTAAAAATAAAGATTCAATGTGAATAAGTAAAAAAAGTCCATTTCATAACCTCCCCTTCAATGAAAAGTGAATAAGGGGAAATGAGAAATAAATGCTAGAGTCGTAGGTCACCCTAGTAATTTAAATGGATGGAAAGTCATGTTTTTCACCAAAAGATTAGAGCGGCCAACTCTATTACTGATGCTTTAGCCAAATAGAGAGATGTAAAGGCGGGAGGGGGAAATGGAGGCAAAAATGCATTGCTTTCCCTCAAAAATTAAACCCCAACCCCCCCCCCCCCCCCCCAAAACAGGGGGGAAAATGAAGGCAAAAGAGGAGAAAGTTCTGGAAATAACTAAACTGCCATTTTACTCCAATTGAATTTTTTTCAAAAGTAAGGATAAAATAGTCTTTATCTATGTACCTCACAAACAAATAAAATTATACTTTTTCACTTTTCTTCTCCCTACTTTTTTTACTTCCCAAACAAGAGGAGGGAAAATTCCCTTTCATTTTCCTTTCCCCTCAAAATTTTCAACCCTCCCCTCCCCTCCCCTCCTCCCTTCTCAAACAGAGGGTTAATGAAAGATTTTGTTACTTACATCCGTTGTCCCTCACTTCATATCATTCATAACTCAACTCTTTGATAATCCTTAAATGGAGCTCACTAAGTTGATCATGAATTCCTATGTATTCTATCGCTATTTACTCAACAAAATGATAGTTATTTTGCCCTAATGGTATGTCACATGTAGCAAGAAGCACGTACAACCTTGGCTCTATTTTCTTGGGGAAAACTTTGATGCCTTACTTAAATAACAGTGTTACTCTATGCATATAACGCTTATCACCTTATTTTACTTGTGAATTGCTGTGCCTTTTTTTTTTTTGTCCATCAATGACTCTCATTCTCCTCAATTTAGAGAATATAGAGAAGCAATTTCAAAACTTCTGAGCCACTCTCCTAAACTACGCTGTTTGAGCTATTTTTCTCTAAGATTCTAAGTGATTTGTAGGTTATTCCTATGCGGTTAGTTCTTTAGATCAATATATGTCTTCAGTCAGGAGATGATCCCCCACAAATGTTGCATTTAGCCTGTAGTCCCTCTTCTTTGCAATGTTGTTATTTTAGATGGGTATTTGTGTCACAATTATCATCAATAATATTTTGACTTTATCATGATATTGCATTATAACTCTACCAAAAACCAAAATATATTATCTTGATATCACTGTAACAATTTAAACATATTTTGAATATAAGATTTGTTACAAAATAGTCACATTAAATATGATATTATCAAGACAAAAATCCAAAGGAATAATTAAAGAGATTCTCATTATTTCATTAGTTCAAGTGATATTTCACGAAAGCCCACCCCCACCGCCCCCCCAATTTTTTTTTTTAATAAATAAATAAATAAATTTGATGATGTTTATTTTTGAGAATTGATTACCTTTAATCTTCATTTTTCAATGGTTCTAAAAAAATCCTATATATTGACTCTCGTAATGCTAAAAAAAGGGGGGGCCAAATAGAGAGACGGAGAGGGAGAGGGAGAGGGAGAGGTTGAGGGGATGATGGATAAAATGGAGCCAGGTGAATTGTGGCCGAAGCCAGTTAAAGAGCCGAAGCCATGCAAGTTGTGGCTGCAATGAGTGGTTGTTTGATTGCCCTGTAGACCTTTGAGGCCTATTTGCTTTTCCCATTAGTGAAGGGGACAGCTTTGTTTTCTCCTACTCGGTTGTGTTGTGCCCACTTTTGGAAATGCTATGGCCCAAACCACAACTTCATTCCTAAAAAGAATATAAAATCAAATGGGATTACACTATTCATTTTAACATTGGTTAATTTATCTAAATCTCCCCACATTTCCACTTATTTACTTGGTCACCCTTATCACCCTAAATTGGTCGGCATTTATTTATATGCTAAAGTTACATTCTCTAATATGGTTGGACAAGGCTTCGATAATAATGGTAATTATATAGGATTATGCTCTAATTGTTGATCATTTTGCAAAGCCATCATCTCAATCTCGATAGATCTATAAATGCTCATACCTCCACCTTGCTCACTTGAGAGATTGGATCAACACCAACAGATTTGTGCAGGTTTGAATGAAGAGGGGGAGGGAATTTTTAGATCCAATTGATCTATCATTTTCGAGATATGGGTGCCCAAAAAATCGACAACCTACCGCTTAAATTTGGTTTGATGGGCATGAATAATTGAGTCAAATAGACTCACTGACCTTCTGAGTCGAGCCGAGTTCATTTTAATTTTTGAACCATGCCAAACTACCCTTGTAAATGCTCAATATCTCTAATTTTATTGTATAGTATACAAAGGTCTAGCAAATATATTCATCATTTCTCTTTCTTACATGAACATGATGCGAACTGTGCTAATGAGAATTTGAAATCACACAAATAATAAAGAATGACTCAAATCACCATAACTTTAAATTAGGTGTAAAAACTCTCAAGAGTTTTAATGTAAACCGCTGTGCGGTTGTTCTACTATTCCATAAATCTCTGCTTAGGACCACGCTTTCTTTTACTTCACATTCTTAAATTGTCAATTCTGAATGTTAAAACTCGGTTTTTAAGTAAATGAGGAGCAACCTGCACCATCAAACCACTGATAGCTCATGTTGAACACCAAGTCCTAAACCAGTGATCAAATATAGGCAAATGAAAAATTAACTAAATAAATGAGCAACCTGCATAAAAATAAAAATAAAAAACACTTTAATTCTCATCAGAGTATGGGCTATTTTCAGAAGTAGGAATGATTGTCAAGTAAGTAGCCATATATAGTTGGCAATCCTAAATAGAGATCGGTGAAGTATAGCTATGATAAATCGCCATCCTAGGCCAAAACAACACAACCGACCCCTCTCTTCTGCACATACGTAGATATATACAAGGAGAGATCCAGCTTTTTAGATTAGAACTATTTACGTTTGGCATGATGTAAGCTTTTGAGAACCACCTAGACCCACCTTGATCAGGGCAGATCATTTCACTCTTATTCCCCATCTGTGGCGGATCCAAGATTTTCATTTGTGGGCGCCAAGCGGACCCAAACATGTAGTTGAGTTTTAGGCGCAGACCCAAGATTCTCATATGGATTTTGAGGGGGTGGACCCATTATTTTCATGTGTTTTGGAAACAGACCCGAGTCTGGTGGGGACAACCACAACTGAATCTATATATGTAATGTAGGCCCCCCATGTTCCCCGTGGTCTAGCACCTTGGCCCAGATTTATGTTGATCAAATCTTCGCTCACAGTTGAGTTGATTCTCCAAAAAAGGGTCAATAAAAAAAAAAAAAAATTTCTCTGCTTGAAAGACTATTAAATTTTAAGGCCCTTAAATGAAGGACCAGGATAATGTATGGGGCAAATTTTTTTCGCATGAGCCTTGTCTCCAAGAGACCTTTCCTTCAGCCCTACCCCAAACAATAGAAATGCATCTGATTGGGCCCTATGACGCGGATGTAATAAACCAAAGTATTTGGTTTGCTCATGGGTGAAAATCTTCCTTGTTGGCCATCCAAATAACTACTTTTGTTGGGTCCAATTTTAAAATTCAGAGACATTCATTTGCACAATCCTTACAAGGGGTTATAGCTCCTCGCCAGAAACGTTTGCTCCATCCCCCACACAATGGCTGCAAATTAGCTAGGAAACCCACGCCGTAACAAACATCACAAAGGTGCATGATTTGAGCACCAAGATTCGAAATGGGTTAGCTTACAAACGGTTAACCGCTCTGATAACATGAAGCAAGTCACTGGCCTGCACCACGTAACTATGCAAAAGTTATCTAGATATATCATTGGTCGCAGCAAAAATACAAGAGCCCATTAATCATGGCCACAAAGCACAAATAGCGATTGATCAGTGATTGACCTAATCACTTATATGTGTGTGAAACCAGAGATGTTTAACAATTAAACACAAAAAAAAAAAAAAGAAAAAAAGAAAGAAAGAAAAGAAAAAGAAAAAGCCCATGCACAAGAGAGAATCTTGAGGCCACTTGGTCCCCCCTTTTTATTTAAGATGGATTAGAAACACACATGGGAAATTCTGATCTGCATCTACCAATATTACAGCAAGGGTAAACTCAGCTGCAACATTATTTAAGATGAGTCACAGGTATTTTTGCTCTTGCCAGCCCCCCAAATCAACTGCTTGCTTTCTCATGGGAAAAGGGAACTGTCTCTCTCTAATTAAATAAGAGAGGCAATGAAGCCCTTTTACAATGTCTTTTCGCTATCAAGATCGTTTGTTACATACAGTAGAAGAATCCCAAATGAAAAGCCGAGATCAATCACGTAGGGAAATTGTCAATTGGACAAGCCTATTATCCAATCACAATGAAAACACCAATCTCACTCCAGAAAGCTATATAATCTAAAATGCCTAGGTGCAAGACTCTGGTGGAAACCAACTACTCGCATCGTCTCCATGAAATACCATCTTAAAAATTGGATCCAGGAATAAACTAATGCTGCACCATTTCAATAAAAACTGAGAGAGAGAGAGAGAGAGAGAGAGAGAGAGAGAGAGAGAGAGATGGGAAAGAAAGAAATAATGTTGCAGCAGCTGCTCAAGCAGCCAACATCATCTCTTGAATTACCTCCACAGACCTGAATTTCCTTCGCAAAACAAGAGTGGATATAAGAGTGAAACATGCCAGAATCACACAGCTTATAACTGAAAGGCATCTTAACCCCATCACCAACCTTTTGTTTTTTAATGGTAATGGAATGCATCTTCACCCCATCATTATCCATGCCTTATTTAAATGGTAACATTTCATAACCCTGCAATATTGTGGTTGCAGCAATTACCCCCTTTAAGCAACATGCTCTCATCCATCATCGTCAACACGCTCATCATCCTGTTTGGATGCACAAGAAAATATAGGAAAATAATATTTTATAGATTATAATCTCTCACTTTTTAAAGAAGAAAATCTCATGCGTTTGGTAATCCAAGAAAAAATTCTTTTCTTTCAAAAACCTCAATATTTTTTCCTACAACTCCCCCATGTAGAAAATTTTCTAAAAGATAAGAACCTTTCAAAATGACGATTACAAAGTGGTTGCCTAAAGTAAAGACTTTTAGTTCACCAAATCCATCATAATGTGTTTGTTTACATATATGGTAAACTAAAGTAAAAGTACATGTTATAACACAGTAAAGGTAGGGTAAAGTACATGTGGGATAAATTAAATGGTGAAGTAAAGTGAGAAGGAATGGTAAAGTAGTTTCCTTTTGTTTGACTTTACTTTATCACATTTTATCATAGTTTTATATGGTAAATAAAAAGTGACTTATTTACAAGTGTGGTAAAGTAAAATAATGATTGATGTCATATCATGGTAAATGGTGAGGTAAAGTAAGGGGAAATGAAATATGTGGTAAAGCAAGGTGGGATAGAGAGTTGTAAAGTAGTTATTTTTTTGTATTGACTTTACCTTACTATACTTTACCATGGTTTTATGGGATAAAAAGGAAAGTAACTTATGATAAAATAAAAAAAATACATAGTTGCTGAACGTTACTTTACCACACTACTTTTTTTTCCAGACGTGGTAAATTACATATAAATTAATATATTCAATAAAAAATATTCTAATAATGTAATTTACTTTAACCATAGCTCCTTCCAAACAATTCAATTTAAAATCTGTAATATTCTTTAAAAATTGCAAACAAAAAAAATATTATAATATTACATTATTCTATTTTATACTATTTTATTCTTGTAATATTTAAATCTGTATATATTTTATTTTGTAAACATCCAAACGGGCCCTAATGTAAGCTACAAAAAATCTTTGAAGGGCTTCTTTGGAATGAACCACGTGCTTGTGTCAAACAGAACCTCATGTTTGATTCTTTATAGATTCTGCTAGTGCTAATTTCAACATTGTTTTACAATTAACAAAATTAATCTGCAGTTGTCAGACTGCTAGCTCAGCTGGTAATAGATATCAAAGTCCTCCATGGGCGGCAGGGTCTCTAGGTCTAAGTTCGGTTGGAACAGGAAGCATTCTGGCCCTACGAGGCAGATTAGGAACATCCTAAAAAGAAAAAGAAAAAAAAAAAAAATTCCTTCCATTCTTTTGAAATCTAAGGGATTCATATGATTATTACTTGAATGTTTAAAACTTTGCACATTACATTTTCATTGGCATTACTTTTCATGTTATTTATTATTAAAAATAAATTTAATGTTAAATAAAAAAATCTAATGAATAATATTGCTGAATCGGAAGCCTGGTAGCAGTGTCAGATTTAGACGCACATACATGCATAAGTATAACCCATACAATTTAGCCCTCACCCATTAGGATAAGAGGAGGTATAAAGGTTCCCACACGGAAGCCTGTGCATGTGTTAACATCATATATTGACCAACTCATTAATCATACCAAAGGTATGGTGATTCACAACCCACAGTCAGTATCAAACATGTTAGTGGAAGACAGTTCCTGGATCCAAATGAAGGATGGCAGGCCATACATACTGCCTTGTTACCCAAGTTCTTGAGGAAGTTATGACAAGGTTCGAAAAGATACCCATAGAAGAACACACAAAAATAGAAGAGACATTTTACAACATAAAGAATAAAAAAATCACACAAAATGGCACATCGGCAAGGCGGTTCAGCTTAATAAAATGGCAGAAGAACTTACCATTCAGAGAAAAAAAAAAAAAAGGAATGTGAACTCGACAGGGAGATAAAATGTTTCCCAAAATCAGAATCATCCCGAACCAGAATTCCAGATAATATTTTAAAGGAACATTAGCACTGACGAATGCAATGAAGACAGACACACACACACACACAAAAATAAAAAAAATCGTGATGTTCTCTCTGGGAAACTGAACGCCATATTACCAAAGATGGTATGGCTATTTGATGCTATAATATGAAATCTCATTCTGACAGGTGGCTATGTTCCAAGAAACCAGTAAAAAAAAATGCTATAATATGAAATATCATTCCTCAGCATCTCCAATGCAAGAAACTCCATAGGCATAGTTTCAAAATGTGTGAAGACTCCACATCGATACCCTCCGGTACAAAAACAGACCAACAAATCATTTATCCTTGAACTGATCTCATAAATTTCTTTTCCTTCTCTTCTTTTTCTTCGTCTTCTTTGGATTCTCTTTTTAGAATCTCTTTCATTCTCTCTCTACAGCTCTTTTTTATTTTTCTTAGGAATCTTGGCATGCTTCAAGCGATAACAATACTCTCAATGAGCCTCTGTCACAAAAGTTTGGCATGTCATGCATGTATGTTGGTTAGGGACCTAGATGGGTTAGATCTGAAGTGGGCCATGCATCTAGATCCAACACAGACCTATACCCAGCAACTATCACAAAATTGAAGGTCTGGATCGGAGAAAGCAGAATAGTATGACTATACTTGGATCAAAGAGCCCCAAAATAGATACTGTACGTATACAAGGGGAGCTGTGATAAACGGAACTATAATTTAAGCTTTGTCAACACTCAAATGCCAATTAGATCCAAGATTTGTACTCTTAAAACGTACAGGGGTATAGTTTATTCCATATCCTAATCCAATAGCTTCTGGATCTTATATGCATGGACCCTAATCCTGATCCAAATTTGTATTTCCCCTGAATCCAAAATGAAGATTCCATACCCACGCTTTTCTCCAAATCAGACTTCTGATATTCGGAAAATAGGATACACATTGACATCCTTAACATTTAGTCATGTGAGTCTGAGGAGTCATTTTATGGTGTCCTCGGTCTACTTATTAGTATTTTTGTATAAATCCTTTGTCTACATAGGAGTGCAAATTGGGCAAGCCAGGCCAAGTGTTAACTTCACTCAACCCCACACAACATATGTGTGTGTAACCTTGAGCTCGAGCCTGAGCCTGAGCCCAGATGCCCAAATTGTGGAGCCTGAGCTTGAGCCTAAATGCATTTCAGGCTGAGTTGAGCCCCACCACTGATAACCAAATCCAAAGGAAGGTCGCCAACCTCCAAAAAATTCAGGACTCCTGACATATTGGGCCCCACAGTAGATGGCCACAACATTCCTATCAAACTGCAAGTCTCAAAGAAACCCCAGAAAAAATTCGAAACTTTTGATGTCGTGTGTCAATCTACAATGTTGATTTGATATTGGTGGCTAAAATCTTCTAATGTGCTATCATGCCCTGGTCATATTTGCTTCTGTCACAGTTGGTCCTTTTTGCTTCTGATGCAATTGATCTATATTCCTAGTGTTGATATTGGCAAGGAAGAGTGAGACAAAGAGAGAAGAGTGTATAGAGAGAGAGAGAGAGAGAGAGAGAGAGAGAGAGAGAGAGAGAGAGAGAGAGGGCAAAAACATAAAGGGCAACAAAACATGGAGCAAAAGAGGATTTCATCTGCTTCAATTGTCCAGACTTAGGAATGTGAAGAGGAGACAAGGCCTCACAAACAATACAAGATTGTACGAGGCCAATTTAGGTAACTGGGCAAAAACATGAGTTCAATTGCAGCTCAAATTACACTCGTTCTTCAAAATCTAGGCTTGAGCCCCAGCTTGAAAAAAAAAATGTAAACTGAATTGCATTTTCATGTTGGCCAGAACATTAAAGCCAAGGCTTGGCCATGCCCAACGTGCATACCAGAAATGACTAAATCAGAGTTATTGTTAAGTTAGTTTCTAAGATAGCTGGATCAATATTCTTGTAAGTACAAGACTCAATCAGGATTTTGTCCATTCAACAGGTGTGATATGACAAAAGCTCCGCCTCCCAGTGTGACTCCATGGGTTAGTCAATAAGGTGAACATGCCCTCATCGTACATAAAAGACATTATTTTCATATTTTTACCTCACTTGTAATTTTGAACTCCATATGAGTTTTAGAGAAGACCAGAAACAGTCCACGTATGACATATATAAAGGTTATGAGTGAAAGGAAATAAGAGAAAAGGGAGAGAAACATCGACCTCTAATGAAATGGTGAAAAAAGACGTGTTTGTACTGGAAGCTACAGAGGGCCTGACTTTGGAAAGGACCGAGTGAAAAAACAAAAGTAGATGGAATTAGGCTAGTCTTGATGATCCTTCATTGGAAAAGTTTAATAGTCTGGTTAACAAGTGCTGACAACAATTAGGGAGAGAACCACATATTGTAATGTGCTTCCCAGGGGGGGTTGCATGTTGTAGGATATTAAAAATTCCTTTTGTAGTATCTCTTTACATGAGAGAGAGACAGACAGACCCTTTTTTTTACACCTAAGCTAGAACTCTTAAAGTTAACCAAAGATTGATAGGACAAGGCTAAGATGATGATGACGACGACAACGAGTTTTACAAATAGTTTTGAAGAACTGACCTACAATGTACCATGGTGGAAGTTTATTAAAGCTGTGATACAGCCTCTCTCTCTCTCACACACAATGGAAGAAATTCCTAATAAGAGCACTCTAAGAATTCAATCTCATATAATTGCCCCTTTTTATTCCCCCTGTAAACAAAAAACAGGTTTGAGTATGGCAACCATGAACAACATGTAATGACAAGCAGCACTAAACATTCTTCTGTTCAGTTCTTGAATTGTTTGTTAATGCCACAAATCACGAGAAAAGGATCACCGAAATGGATAATCTTCCTCTTGCCCAGATCCAACATTAAAAGCAAATCAAATACACTAGGTTACAAAACAACACTTGCAAGGCTTTCGCCTGATGGGAAAATTCTCTACAACCAATCATATTCCAAAACTCTATATCAAATTTCACAAGTATAAGAAGAAAACAAAATCAACCTAAACAATTAAAAAGAATAAGCTAAGTCGTAGCCATTCAAACATAATACAAAATAAATAAAGAGAAAAATGTCTATAAAATCATTAATCATATTCCTCCCACACCTTGACAGAAAATTAGTCACAACTTTCTCACTATAGGTCAGAATCAGACAACCTTAAGCTTGATGGGAAGCTAATCGAAAAGGCTGCCCAACAAATCCATTTAGGTCGTTTTGACATTGTTTGACACATGAAATCTATCCATTCTTACATAAGAAAAAAATAAATTAAAATATAGTTGCAAGTTACAACTAGACCGCTCCATCCTTGGCTTCTGGTGACTTGGTTGAAACATGGCCCAAATGGATCCACGTATATGCACTGTGTTAGAAAATAAAAAATAAAAAATCCAAGGATGTGTAAAAAAAACCCATAAAGGGAAGAATATAGTTGTGGTGGTTCTAATGGAGGTTATAAGCAAAAGAGTTAATGGCATATCCTACTAGAAATTTAAAAGAGAGTGGCACGTGATAGTCATAAGCTACAGGCACATGAAATGTGACAAAACTCGTAGAATTTCACTCAAACCTGAGTAATGGAAGCCTTTGATATGGAAAGTTAAAATGGATGGATGGAAAGCCTGTCCATGTGGGATAGGTGCAAGTGGAATAATAAAAAATGATAAGAAGGTGATTTTAGCTTTTTCTGGTGACTTGGGATAAGGGACTAAAATAGAGCAGCAACTCTAGGTATAAGAAAGGGGATTAAGCTGCTTCAAATTCATGGTCAGGCTCACTTCTAATTGAACAGATTCACCTAATACAGTGAGTTGAGCTCATGGTGATTGTCAAGTGTTATCAAAGAGATTCAGATGGTGCTAGTCATCAGTTGATGTTACTTTCATGCACCCCATGCACTTCCCAAACAACTGGAATAAGGAGGTGGATGCATCAACAAAAAAGCAGGGGTCTTCAGAGATCTCTTTTGATGAGCAATGCATTGCCGTTGTGACATTGTTATTTTGTAGTTATCTAATCCCTCACTAGACTATATGAATAATGTATAATTTCATGTTAATAAATTCATTTCATTGCTTCTCAAAAAAAAAAAAATCGCAATTGCACAAAGTATGCAGAAAACAATTCATATCGCCAATCTGAATTGTTTGGAATAAGTAATATCCAAACCGTAAAACTTTGCAAGACCAATGCCTATGAGAGGGCATATTCCCCATGACCGCACTCATAGTTGATGAAAAAGACCCCAAGGTCCAAGATAAAGTAACAGTATCATAGAAAATCAACATTCAACAATTCTAGCCAGATAACAGAGACAACAGAAAGTTTCAATTGTTCAATGAATCCTCTATCCATGAAAATACTTCTGAATGTAGGCTATAACTGAAGGAAAGTTTGCACAAAAACAAAAGTTATGATGAAAGGATGAACAGAACCCATAAAAACAAAAGTTATGCCAAAATATCTTCATAAACCGCATACAACTTGGAAAAAAAAATGTGTGGATACAAGCTATGATTGCAATCAAATTAACAACACCAAACTAATTTAATATGAAGAAATAACAAAGTAGTAGATTAACATTTACAATTTCATAATCTCATCAAACAACATAAAAGAACCATCCTTATCACCCAAATCTAAAACAAGGGTTACTATGTCTCCAAAGTTTAATATATACACTACATAACCTACAATACTTCAGAAAGCATTTATAAAGCATACCTGTGCTAGGATTGGTCTGCCCGCCGCGCTCTCCACTGCTCATAAGCAATATCATCTGTAGGCAGCTCATACCGACAAACTGGACAGGTGTTCCGAATCTTAAGCCATGGCAAAATGCAGTCCCCATGGTAAAAGTGAGAGCAGGGCAGCCGCTTGGCATGTTCCTCCAATGAAATTTCATCCTTACATATAGCACAAAGGTTGTTTTTCTTCTCCACATCTTCCAGAATCAGGGTTACAGTCTGAAGATTCTCAATTGCAGATCCCGCAGCCGGTGGACTGCTCATCAGAGAATTGTCATGATCCAAATACTGCGCAAGCAGAATCTCATCCTCGGCGTCATGAGTTAGGTCGTCCCGGTCCAATTCTGCATTGGGGTTCCTCACCAAGCCATTCATTGGCAAAAGAACCTCCCACTCGAGATTTCGCAAGGCTTCTACAGCCTGCACCGGGTTCCCTATTTCTTGAACAGACGAATCGGATCCTTCGTCTTCCTCTGCAGCGCCGCCTACCATCATACTGAGAACTTCCACTTCTTCCCAATCAAAATCTCCACTTGGGTCCCTTCGGTCCTCGAATTGGAGACAATCCATGTAAAGGGCAATACTCAAATCATCATTAATCCGCTCCGACGCATCTCCCCCATCGGAATTCAAATCCAAATCAACACCAGCATCGTGCCCCTCTTCAGACTCAGTATCAGATCCAAACCCAACAATCCGAAGCCCGTCGGAGACTTCGGATGATTCACAAGGCCGCAAAACCGGATCCCGTCGATCCACAACAAACCCATCCCCAAATGCCTCATCAACATCACCATGTGCATCAAATCCAACCTCAAACCCTAACCCTAAATCAAGCAAATTCGACCCACCCAATCCATCATTTTCCTCGAAAACGCCAAAATCAGAACCTCTGACGGTATCCGCAAATGGGTTCATCGTAAAAGATGAATCGAACGCGTCCGTTCGTTGGGGACTTCGATCGAACAGGTCGAGGGTGAGACTGACATGGTCTTGGGCGTCGAAGAAATTGGAATCGGAGTCTTCAATGTCGTGTATGGAGATGTGGACCGGGTTTTCGGCTTCGGTTCGGGTGTCTTCTTCGTCGCTGGGGTCGTGGATCAGGATGAGGTCGTGGAGGGGGTGATTGGAGGGAGGGAAGAGGTGGAACTCGGGGGAGAAGGGATCTGGACCGTAGATATCATCATCAATGTCGTTGGACGGGAAGGAATTGAAGGCTTGGATTTCATCGTCGAAGAATTCTTGGAGAGGATGAAGGTAGAGAAGCTCTGCTGCTGCTGCTGCTGCACCCGCCATTGATGGAGAAAATGCGTTTGCTTGTTTCAGAAAGACACCGAAAAAGCTATCCCCGATAAATATATGGGTGAAATCTGACCCGCTCGATTAACCCGACCCGATCCATATATATGGCCCGTAAAAGCCGATCCACAGTGTATATATGGGTCGGTCATGGGTTAGAAGAACCTGACCCGTAATAAAAATGGGTTGGGTTAGAGCCCGCATAATCGGTTTGAACTATTTAAATGGGTTGGGTTAGATCCCACCATACAACTGATTACATTGGCAGAGACTATGACTCACGTTTCCATCAGGGTTCAATCAGATGGTAGGGCCCATCCTTTCAAACTGATGCTCGAGGTAGAGGTTATATTACTAGAGGGAATGCGATTCGGGAAATTCTATATGCACCCACCTATTTTGCTGAACACACCCGCATTCCTTCTTCAGCAGTGATTTTTTTAAAGGTGAGTGTGCTAAGTAAAATAGGAGGTGCATATAGAATTTCCCATGCGATTCATCTTGAACTTTCCGGATTATATCCCTGTGGATCAGAGTTTCAGCCATTTATATGGTTATCATGTAATAGCTGAGAATACAAAAGGACCTGGACTCTTGGGTGGATGCTCTTGTGTAAACTCTATCCAAAGGATGATTTGATAACAAAACCTTGTTTCATCTGCCGGTCGAAGAAGAGATCCTCTCAATTCTATGATGCAAAAGGTAACCAAAAGGTTTCACCATCTTCAAAATTGGTGTTTGTCACCTCCCCTCAGGGCGGCCTAAGTGTTATGACGTGAGATTAAAGAATTTTATTAAATAATACCTTAAAAGAATCTATTTAATTATTTTATCTCTTAACTTGACCATTACCCACACCAGTCTGCCATCGCCTCCACTGCTATTATTATCAAGTTAAACATTACTTACGTCTTTACTATTGTTGCTTTACGGGTGATTGTAGATCATCTAAGGTGTAGATCAAAAGAAGGGAGAAGAAAAAACGGAAAAGAGAATATTAAGATAAGAGTTATTTTGACCTTAGTGATCGGATTTTGACCGACGGTTAAGTAACTACTTATGCAATTACCAACTCACTTTTCCATCAAACCATTCATACTTCGGTTGTTTTTATCTAACTATACCATTTTTGCTCCAATTTTTTTAATTCTATTTTATCCAACTTGTCTTATGGAAAGATGTATTTTTTTTAATACCGTGCTGAGCACGAGTTATTGGACTAGTTCTATATTGTGAGAATGTGTCTGGTAGTGTAGGGCCACAAGCCACACAACTGGCTCAATGCGCTCTGTGCAATGCATGGGTGCCACTCTGTCTTACATCCGAATTGTCTGAATTTTCATCCGATAGGGAGGGTCCTTGCACGACTCACAGAAACTTTGTTCACCCCCTTTGAGTCTCCAGGGGATTTTTGTAACCCTTCAAAAATTTATAAGACCACGAATTAGGTATCCTTCTGATCATTTCACTCTTTTGCTAGCACGGTCATTTTTCTGTCTATAAAATAAAAAAAATACTAATACTACTCCTAATAGGGGGTCAAATTTTAAAAAATAATAAATTATATTAATTGAAAGTAATTGAACTCTTATTGGCATCAACATTTAAAACTAAAAAATTAATAACATAATAAGATAATATAAGATTTTATATAAGAATTTAATATAAATTTAAGGCGAAAGTTGTCAGAATCAAAAGAAAGAGTATTATCAATCTGTTTAAGGATACGCATCGAGAATGAAAAATAGAAAAAATGAAACTTTAGGTACAAAAATGTTTTCTCCTGTGCATGCGCTCCAATGAGAGCTTTTGTCTAGACCGTCACCAAAGGGGCACAAGAGGCTAGCCTCAACCTGTTTCATATTTGAGCGAGCCTTTTCACCTTTTAAGGGGCTGCATTTAGTTAGTCATTTCCACTTGCTCAGTTTTTTCAATTATATTGAAGTAAAAGTGGACGCTATCATTAAATTGATGGATCAAGTTTAGAGATCTGCAGCCAATAAACATATATATATGGTAAAAGGTTGGGGCAGTCATGGCATATTATCGGTTGGCTGGGAACAGCATTGCATTATATATTATTTTTGGTAGGGTGGAGCTTAAATTCGTTAACAAACCAAAGAGATGAACATACAAACAGACAGGGTCAGCAGCAGCAGAACAAAACCACAAGCAGAGAAAAGGCAGAAGAACCCAAAAAACCACAACAGAAACAAAACGCCCCAACTCTCCCAAAGTAAAGAAATTCTGATATCAAAAGGTAGAAGAAATTCTGCTATCAAAAGGTAGCTCTTCTTAGAAAGGGAATAGGCAAACCCATTCAACATCCAGTTGAAGGCAGTGGGCTGGAAAATCTGCCACATGCCTAGAAAGCGCATCTTTACACATCTAATTTCATCAGACATCAATGGTAAATGTAACTCCAACTGAAAGGGAAAATTTACAGCACTGCCGTGCCGTGAGATGTTATGAATTCGATCAAGCAAATTAAGGTAAACCCACACGAAAATCATACTCTCTAAACTAGAAAGATTAAAGAGTTTTTTACAAAAAGGTGCCTATCTTTTCATAAAACCTCAAAAACACCCCTATATTTTTTCTTTTTACTTAAAGGTACCTAGAGTCCTAGACCGAAGACCCAACTGAATGAAAAGTAACAGACGTTCCTAGTCTCATTTCCTTTTTATATATTCCCATATTACCCCCTTGCTATAGTGTCTTTTGGATTATAGTTTCCATTGATGCGAAAGTGATGTCTTTTGGACTGGATCCCGATTTAAGTGATAGGGCCCCACCTTATGTTATTTCCTAACCACTAAAAATATTGGGATCCTCATGTAAAGGGAGTAATTTTATTGCAAATGAAGTTGGGTCCCCATCAAATTGATCAATGGGACCCCAAGTGACTTCTTCTTTACAAGTTTATTGTGTAGACGTCCAACAAGGGAATTAGCGGGACCCACTTTACCTAACAAGATTTATTATTTGCTGCAAAGTATCTCCAAAGTGGTTTCTTGATACATGTTGCCTTACCTGGCCATGTCCACTGCGTTTGACATTTTTTTATGATCTTGATTTGGTGCATGTAAGGAATCTGCAAATCGAGTCTTTTTGGGTGAATCAATTACGCAGACCATGTCTTCTATTGATTGGATCATGATCAAGTTTTGTTGGATGCCTATTGGCTGATTTGAAAAAAAAAAAGAAAAAAAAAAGGAAAAAAGGGTCCCAGACCCATCGGGGTTAAAGAAAAAGGACAAAGAAAAAATGAGTTCCATCCTCCTTGGATGGTTAAAATAAAAGAAAGAGAAAACTGAACCACCCCCTTTTGGATGGTTAATGTGTGGGCCAGTTCGTGGACGATATAGGCGCTCACTTCGGATGCGTGCACCTCGGCATTAATCTTGAATGCTGGCCGAGACCAGATCTCCCGGCACCACTTTTGCCGAAGTTGGTGCCATCTCTGTCGCTGCCGAATTGGAACTGTTGCCCGAAATGGGCTTGTTCTGCCACAGGCAGCGTATGGACACGTGGAAAGATGAGGGCGACGCGATGGGACGGACACCATCCGGGCCGTCTATTCCCAACATGCTTCTGACAATCATGTTCAATGGCTGCGGCCGTATCAGGGCAGGGCCCAAGGAAGGATCCGATGGGACCCCAGCCGTCAATAAGCCAAGACAGGATCAGGCCCAACATGACCAGCATTTAATGCTATGTGGGCTGATCGGACCCTCATTAAATGGAATGAGGGCTGTGATGGACCCTCATTAATGACTACGTGGGCTGATGAGACCCAAGTCATATCATGAGGTCCACTGGCACAGGCACCAAAATAATTTCTCATATATAGCATGGAACGACCCAAAAAAGGAGGTATGCATTCCTTTACATGCAACAATAGACCTCTCTTCCTTCTTCTCCGATCGCTACTAATTTAAGCATCGGAGAGCCCTGTGCCGCCCAGCCAGGGTCCTTTGACTGCTCTCTTCTCCCTTTTCAGGTTCACCCGCCACGTGGTTCCTCCTCCAGTACTTTGAGTAAGTCCTTGAAGGCATCCTAATCTTGTGAGTATATTTTTCTGCACTTACAATTGGCGCCGTCTGTGGGGAGGATTTCTACAATCTTCCCTATCACCATGACGAGGAGAACTGCGAGGGGCGGAGAAACATCCAAGACAAAGCATGCAGGACCGTCCTCCGACCTCCTCCCTGCCAAGAAGAGGTCCGGGAAGGAGCCAGATGTAGAGGATGAGGTCGAGCGTGGCCTCGTCCGAATCAACGTTCAGGAGCGTGATCTTCGCTTGGAGTATGCTCTCCGGAGGAGAAACTCTCAACAGCAGCCCGAGGGAGGCCTCCTGACGGGTCGAGATCAGCGGAGCAAGTCTCCAGTGGTCGACGGACCACGTCCTTCTGATCAGATAGAGGACGTTGAGGATGATGAGGACGAGGAATATAATCCCAGTGATGACTTTGACTCCACCCTTGAGGAGATTAGAGTGCAGAATGAGGCCATCGAGGAGCGGGATGCTCTGATCCTCCAGCTCCAGCCGCAGCTGGAAAGAGCTACGGGTTCGGCAGGGCATCAGCAGCACTCTCAGCAGCAGTCGCGGCACTAGCAGCACTCTCGGCAACAGTCACGGCAGCAGCAGCGGTCGCGACAACGGCAACAATCGCAGCGACAACACGAGAGGAAGGTTTCTCGTGTCAGGCGTGCCCCTTCCCCTAGGGGAGATTTGAGGGATCTTCTGAATAAGAAGAGGCGTGACCGAACTCGGGATGAGGGCTCAAGCACCAGCCATAGCTACCCAAGAACGGCGTCAGAAACTATCCCTGAGAGCAGGTATCGCGACCAGGAGTGGTTGGACGCGCGCATAAAGGAAACGGTCCAGCGTAATTTGGAGGTCGCTGGTCTCGGCCGAGACCAAAAGGATGTCTGCTGCGACTCCATTGATCTCGGCGCGTCTCCTTTTTCTCCCTATATCAGGAAGTATCCCCTGCCAAAGAAGTTCACCGTCCCGAGGTTCGTCACTTACGATTGGACCTCGGACCCAGCTACACATCTCAGGCATTTTTCCCAGAGGATGTCTGTATGGGGAGATGAGGGCCATCTGAACTGTCGAGTCTTCTCCTCCAGTTTGGGTGACCTCCCCCTGAAGTGGTTCTGTGCGCTCCCGGAGGGTTCCATTTCGAGTTGGCAGCAACTCCAGCAGTCATTTATGAAGAAGTTCCAGGCCTACAGGATCCTGCCGAATACAGATGCAGATGTCATGGCCCTGAAGATGAAGCAGGGGGAGAACGTCACCCAGTTCGCAAAGCGATTCTGGACGGTCTACAGCCAGATTGAAAACTCCAAGGACGAAGTGGCCGTCTTTGCATTTCGGAATGCCCTGCTGCCAGACAGTGACCTTCGCAAAGACCTAGCCAGAAACCCGGTGTCCTCCATAACAGCGCTCATGTCTATCGTCAACCGCTACATCGCCCAAGAGGACGACCAGGTCCGAGCTCGGGAGAACCATGGGGCTGCGCAGAAGAACCGAAATGAAAGGCCTCCCAAGGAAGAGAGGGGACCGTCCCGAAGAGACGAGCCCCAGAGAGATGATTCAGAGAAACGCCGGGCGTCAGCTGGCTCAGCGAGGGCTCAGGCGTTTACCTCGGCAAGAGGCAAAAGGCCCAGTGTGAGAACCCGACCCCTAATCTCTTGGATTAGTGTTGTTTTATTTGTGGATTAGTTCTTTTAGTGGGAGTAGTATTTGTTGGGTTGAGTTTGTGAGCTAGAATGGTTTTCTTCTAGTTTTGGGCTTTTGAGTGCTTTGGTAGCTTGTGGGGCCCTTTGGGGGTTCCCTTTTCGGCTTTGCTTTTACTTGTGAGATTTCCCCGATTTGTTTCGTATTGTGTTTTTGGCCCGTTGCATTCATCTTGAGGAATCCTACAACTTTCATGTTGATCCCGTATCCATTTGAGAACCCGAAAACCGATTTCTTGGCCTTGAGGGCAAAACAGTCTTTTCACACCAAATCTGTACCCAAAACTCGATATTCTCGAAATCCGTGAAACATGTACTTTTTGAAAACTAGATATTTCGACGATCATTTCTTCCTTCTTCGTCGAATCCATCCGAGGTCCCGAATTAGATGATTTCAGCCACCCAAGTTCTTTAAGTTGTGGGACCCATTCTCACTTGTTTATAAAAGGAACCCATCTCCTTCATTGCTCATTCTTCACCATTGTTCCAGCTGAACCTAGGGTTTTCCCTTGTGCAACTTCTTCTTCTTCTTGCTTCTCCTCCTCTTATCCACACCAAGAAATGGAACTCATCATCTGTTTCCTCATCTTGCAAGCTTCCAATTGATACCATTTGTGAAGAGAACCCTCCATCACAAGACTTTCCTTGAGCTTACCTTGTCCATTAGAGGGCCTTCCAAGTAAGTGTTCTTCTTCATCTTCTAGATTTGTAATCTTCTAGCCTTAGAGAAGCTCCACCTTGATTATTGAAAGGTTTCATTGTCATTGCATTGTTTAACCCATTTTAGGGTTTGTTTTGGGGGTTTTTGTAGAGATTGTGGATCTTGAGCTTGAGAGGTGATTAGGAGCTTGTTTTGCTAGATTGGAACGCAAGGCAAGTGGATGAATGGATGGTTTTAATGTTATCAAAGCTTTATGAGAAAATCCCAAGTTTATTTCTTGTTTTTGATCATTGAATACATGCTTGCACATATGCTCCTTGTCACTTATATATGGATTTTGAAATTTGCATATTAATGGTTGTTTCTATCTTGTTAATCTCTTGGAGAGGTATGCACTTCATTTGATCAAGTTTGCTCATATGGTTTTATAAGGAATAGGATTGGTTTGGCCATCCATGGTTATGTTTACTAGTTACATTGACTTGAAGTTGATACTCATTTAAGAAATTTTGTTAAATCATCTATTGTAATGGAAAGGTGATCAATAGACTTTGTTTATCTATAAATGTTGACTCAAATGAACCCTTGTCTATGATGGGAATCCTCTCCTTGTTTGGGGATTGAATGTGAAGAAAGAGGTTGGATTTAATGATTCATTGAAGTCTTGATGGGAGTTTTATTGTAATTAGGATGTTGTTGAAGTAAGGAAAAACTCATTTGTATAAGTGTTGGAAAGGAAAAAGGAAGAGAAAGAGAGGAACTAAACTGCCCGGAATTCAGTTTCTGGACAGTTCGCTCGAGCGACCATGACAGTTCGCTCGAGCGACCTGTCCAGAAAGGGATACGAGTTTTCCAGTAGCCTGGTCGCTCGAACGCATTTTAATAACCGCTCGACCGATGGGTTCGCTCGAGCGAACCCTTCGATTGGGTTTTGAGATTTATTTTTCTTGTGGACCTTGGCTACCCTCTTTGGACTCACTTGACCATATGTGAGAGCGTCTTGAGCCGATGCTCTTCACGGTTGGTTCGGAATGCATCGAAGTTCAATCTATTCAATCTTAAATGGGATGGAACGACACGATATCCTCTTCATACCTAAATGCAAAGTCTACTTCCTTGGGTATCGCAAATTCTATTCCTTTCGGTGACTGAGTAGGTTGCTCGATGGTTCCGGGTTGACATCATACTTAGGATGGACCGTTTATAGTATTGATTTTTCTATCACAGCATCTAGTACTATCCATAAGCTCATGTTAAGTTTTAAAAAAAATAGTAAAAGTGCATAAGGAGCCCGGAATGTCTTTAAACTCAAGGAGTACCAAGTAATTGTTATAATCGACATACGGGACCCCTATTCACTTAAATAGATCTTGAAAACGATATGTTTACCCGAAATTGTTATAGTTCGTTGTTTCACCTCTTTTCCCGAGATTTGCATTACATGACTTGTTTTCCCGAAAGCATTGGAGTTACTCTAGTAACAGTTACTTGTCCCGAAGTGCATTGCACCACATGATATGTTAGTGTGCCCTTGAGCACCCCCGTCTTGCCCGATTGATTATGTATTGATACTTGAATTACTTGCATTGTCTCGATTGTATTTGACATATGAGTCGGCACCACTAAGCTTGGATAACCCTGTTGGTCTGATCAACCGACTTGGAGATCCCCCTCCCGTCCCGCCAGCTGCAGCTTGGATCCCGCTACCCGGTTATTACCGTGGTCCCGTCCCCATACCCGGTTATTACCGTGGTCTTGTCCCGATACCGCAGATTGCTACTGTGGTCCCCGATGCCTGGCTCGCTACCGTGGTCATGTATAGTATATGTATATGCATTCATGAGATCCCCTGTTTCTCCTCACCTCGAGTGACTGAGATCAGGGCCTAGTATATGTATATGTATTCATGAGATCCCCTGTTTCTCCTCACCTCGAGTGACTGAGATCAGAGCCTAGTTATTGCTCTATCGCTTTAGTGATAGAGGACTTAGCTTCGTGTGGTTGCCATCTTGCCAGTTCCCGATTCCTTGGATACCCGACATGTTTTATATTGCTCACTTGTTTTCCGATATATGATTTGTTTCCTTTATGAAAGTTGTTATCTAAACAAGTGTTCACATTCTCCAATGTAAATTCAGTTATTATTATATTGTTTTCTGTTCTTTGTACATGCACAGGTTTTAAATGGATGCTAGTTGGGTGAATACCCATGCTTTTAGACATGTTTCAAACGATCAATGGTTTTGCTAGATTTATATGATTACAGATGCTTTAAAGGAATACCCGAATTGTTAAATATCCATACTTTGTTTTAAATGACATTTGGTTTGTCAAATCCCCAGGTTTATACATGTTTTAAATGAATACCCGATTTGTTAAATATCCATGTTTTGAAATATGTTTTAGATGACACCTGTTTTGCCAGATCACTATGCTTATACCGGTTTTAATGAACACCCGATTTGTTAAATATCCGTATTTCTACATAGGTTTCAAATGGATATTGGTTTTGCTAGACTGCTAGGAATACCTGGTTTGTTGTATACTTATGTTTTACTTAAGTTTCAAATGAACGTTGTTTTTCCATACCGCTATATTTATTCATGTTTTAGACGAACACCCGATTGTCAAATATCTATGATTATAGATGATGTAAACGAACACATGTTTTATTAGATATTCATGTTTTACCCATGCTTGAAATGAATACAGGTTTTCCCCGAGATTCCCGACTTTTGCACCCGTTTAATTACATGCAGCATTTGATCGAATGGCATGATTTATTATATGTTTTATTCTTCGGTATATTTATAATCTTTTCATCCACCTGCCAGACCGTCGTGTCTGACCCACTACTTTTGGTACTCAGGTTCAGATTTCTTCGCCCCGAGTTGAGTGCTTTTGTTGGCTGTAGAGCCATGCTTTGCAGGTTAGTTTGTCGGCTATGTTATGTAGACATTGAGCTTGACATCGGAGCTACGTCACATTTGGGTAGTAGTTTATAGCTTATTGTTGTATGGCTTTTATTAGCCTTTTCTTGGGATTCTTAATTAATGTACATTGATAATTGTAACTTGAACATATTTGGGAATGCAATATCCTGTTACTGTCAGCTCTGTAAATTATTGTGATGGTTACTCCAGTCTGGTATGATTCTTGATATAATAGCTATGGGCTAAAGGTTGAGTGCGACGCGGAATCCGATGGCCACGGACTTCGGGTCGCAACGCCACAAATGCTTCTGCAAAATATTCAGAATGTGTTGTCTTCACACACGCGGATCCTGGGAGAAGTAAAATACATTTATGCTTAATCCCATTCCCGCCCCCGAGGTTTCGGTTCGGGGGCGTGACACCCAGGCTATCCGAAGATGCCTATCGGGCAGTTAATACGATCTTCAAGGAGCCTATCCACCGGATCATGTACGAGATTAAATCCAGGCCGTACTTCAGCTGGCCAGAGCCCATGAGAGGCGATTCGTCTTTCCGAGATCAGACTAGGTTTTGTGCGTATCACAAGGAGAGCGGCCACAAAACTGAGGAATGCCGGATACTGCGGTCGCATTTGGAAAAACTTGTCCAGGAGGGGCATTTGCAGGAGTTCGTCAAGGCGGGCACGAGAGCCGACACCCGAGCCCCACGCCGAGACGAAAGAGGCCGCAACAGCGATGGGTCGGAGAAGATCATTGACGTTATCCATTTAGCTCCCCCGCCCAGGGGGAGTAACCGAGCTCGCGCCGAGGCCAGGCAGGCCTCTCACAGTAAACAGGTCATGGCCGCCGAACTCGGCTCAGCTCCGAAGAGGGCTCGGAGGGAGCGGCCCGAAATCAGGTTTACAGATGCAGACCTGGAAGGGGTACAGCTTCCCCACAACGACCCGCTGATCGTCACCCTGAAGTTTGATTGCTCTACGCAAGGCGTGAAGGATTGCACCGTGAAGAAGGTCCTCGTTGACCCCGGTAGTTCATCCGAGGTCCTCTATTTCGATAGCTTCCAGAGGATGGGACAAACGGAGAAGGATCTGCAGGAGGCCCGAATTCCCCTCATTGGCTTCAGCGCCAAGCCGGTGTACCCCAAGGGGAAGGTAACGTTCAAGGTCGAGGCCGGCGGCGCGTCTGTTGAGACAACCTTCATGGTGATTGACGCACCCTCGCCCTACAATGCTATAGTGGGCAGGTCTTGGCTCCATAGTCTGGAGGCAGTCCCTTCCACTCTCCACCAGAGGTTGAAATTCCCTTGGGAAGGAAAGAATGACGGAGTTGACATCGTCACGGTCAAAGGAGATCAGCAGGCAGCCAAGCAATGCCTGACAGCTGTAGTATCTGGAGAACGGGAGCCCACGGAGATTAACATGGCCGAGATGGAGCAGAGGCTGGAGAAGAAGCTAGCCGAGGTCGACCAAGATCCAGGGAGCAAAAGCGTGGAGGACCTGGCCGAAGTCAGGATCGATTCACAAGATCCGGAACGGTTCTTCTTGCTCGGCAGCCAGCTCGGGGAGCTAGAGCGGTCCGAACTGGTCCAGTTCCTAGTGCAGAACAAAGAGGCCTTCGCCTGGACGCCTCAAGAGATGCCTGGCATCGACTTGGAGGTAATATGCCATAAATTGAATGTTGACCCTAACTATAAACCGGTGATGCAGAAAGCCCGCAGGACTGGGGTGCCGCAAACCGAGGCTGTGGTCGAAGAGGTGGATAAACTGCTCGAGGCCGGCGCCATCAGAGAAGTCCAATACCCGACCTGGCTAGCCAATACCGTGGTCGTCAAGAAGAAGACCGGCAAGTGGAGGGTGTGCGTCGAATTTACCGACCTCAACAAGGCCTGCCCCAAGGACAGCTTTCCCCTCCCAAAGATCGATCAGATGATTGATGCCACAGCCGGACACGATAGGATGAGCTTCCTCGATGCATATCGCGGCTATCACCAGATTCCGTTGTATGGGCCGGAGGAAGAGAAAACAGCTTTTATCACACCCAGAGGGACCTACTGTTACAAGGTGATGCCGTTTGGGTTGAAGAATGCAGGAGCCACCTACCAGCGACTTGTCACCAAGATGTTCCACGATCAGCTCGGCAAGACTGTTGAAGTCTACATCGACGACATGGTGGTCAAGTCCAAGCGGGCCCATAACCATTTAGCAGACCTGGCTGGAGTTTTCGCCACCCTGAAGAGGTTCAAGCTCAAGCTCAATGCCTCCAAGTGCGCCTTTGGCGTCGGCTCGGGCAAATTCTTGGGAAGCCTGGTCACACGCCGGGGAATTGAGGCAAATCCAGATCAGATCTCGGCTATCCTCAGAGTGCAGAGTCCCACCTCGGCTAAGGAGGTCCAAAAGCTAACCGGGATGGCAGCCGCACTAAATCGGTTCATCAGCAGATCCTCAGATAAGTGTCGGCCTTTCTTTCAGCTCCTTAGGAAGAATTTTACATTCCAATGGACCCTAGAATGCGACCAAGCGTTGCAGGAGCTTAAGGCCTACCTTTCTTCACCTCCTCTACTGTCCACCCCGGTTCACGGAGAATTTTTGTATTTGTATCTGGCGGTCTCGGATCATGCGGTGAGCTCGGTCCTCATCCGAGAAGAGGACAGGGTCCAAAAACCGATTTACTATACGAGCAAAATCCTGATTGATGCCGAGACCAGATACTTGCCACTCGAGAAGCTCGCATTGGCACTCGTTAGTGCCTCGCGGAAGCTGTCTCATTATTTTCAAACACATACCATAGTGGTTGTTATGGAACATCCACTTAAGTCTGTTTTCAGAAAAGCTGACTTTTCAGGAAGGATTTCAAGATGGGGTGTCGAACTGGGGCAGTATGAAATTCAGTATCAGCCTAGGACCGCGATCAAGGCTCAGGTTTTGGCGGATTTCCTTGCCGAGTTCGATTCAAGTTCGGCACCAACCCAGCTCGGCACCGAACTGGGGGGCAAGGAGCATGAGGATCCCACGGGCTCTGTACAGTCACAATGTCAGGCCCTCACCCCAGTTTGGAAGGTCTTCGTTGATGGATCTTCCACCTCGAGGAGAGCTGGAGCAGGAGTTGTCCTCCAATCGCCAGAGGGACTGGTCATCGAGCAGGCTCTGACCCTGGACTTTAAGGCGTCGAACAATGAAGCTGAGTACGAAGCCCTTTTAGCGGGACTGAACAGCGCCAAAATCCTCGGAGCTCAACAGCTGGTGGTCTTCAGTGATTCACAGCTGGTGGCAAACTAGCTGACGGGGGACTATCAAGCTCGCGACGACCGGATGGCTGCGTATTTGGCCCTGGCAAAAAAGCTGCTCTCTCAGTTCCAGATGGCCGAGATCAAACAGATAAGCAGAGAGGTAAACTCCCATGCAGATGCTCTTGCAAATTTGGCCAGCGCTGTCGAAGCAGGTAGAAAAAGAACCATTGAGGTGGAGTCCTTGGCCGCACCCAGCATCGAGCTCCATCCACCTCGGGAAGTGTCGTGTATTGACCTCGGCCCGAGTTGGATGGACCCCATCATCGCCTACCTCAAGGACGACAAGCTACCTGAAGACAGCAGCAAAGCCCATGGAATCAGACTGAAATCGGCACGGTTCTGGCTGTCTCCCGAAGTCAAGCTCTACAGGAAGTCGTTCTCGGGCCCGTATCTCCAGTGTGTGCACCCAAGCAAAGTCGAAGATCTTCTCTTTGAAATACATGAAGGGATCTGCGGAAGCCATATCGGAAGTAGGTCACTAGCTTACCGGGCTATCAGCCAGGGTTACTGGTGGCCATATATGCAGAAGGATGCGCAGGTGTACGCGAAGAAATGCGAGAAGTGCCAGAAATTCTCCCACTCTCTCCACCAACCGGCGCAGGACCTCAGCCCGCTTTCTAGTCCATGGCGATTCGCCCAGTGGGGGCTCGACATAGTGGGACCGCTCCACCGAACTCTTGGAAATAAAAGATGGCTGATAGTAGCCACGGATTACTTCACCAAATGGATCGAAGCAGAGCCGTTGTCCTCCATCACGGAGCAGGACTCCAAAAATTTCGTCTGGAAAAACATCGTCACAAGGTTCGGCATCCCCAGAATATTGATCTCGGACAACGGGACTCAGTTTGACTCCAACCTCTTCAGAAGCTTCTGCCAGGAGCACGACATCCGCAATTGCTATTCCACCCCGGCCTACCCGCAGAGTAATGGTCAGGCGGAAATTTCCAATAAAGTAGTACTAGACGGGCTGAAGAAACGGCTGGACAGAGCCAAAGGAAGATGGGTAGAAGAGCTCCCGAGTGTCCTATGGGCCTACCGAACTACTCCTAGGAGGTCCACTTCGGCGACACCCTTCTCCCTAGCCTACGGAATGGAGGCTGTCATTCCCTTAGAAATTGACCTCCCTACCCTAAGGTCCGAACTCTTCGACCAGGGCCGAAATGAGACCCATCTGGCTGTGGAACTGGACCTGGCCGATGAACGAAGAGAAGCAGCAGCGATTCAGCTTACAGCCTATCAGCGGCAACTGGCCGGAGGCTATAACCAGAGAGTTAGGGAGAGGAAATTCTCAGTGGGAGAGCTGGTCCTCAAGAAGACACTCCCGGGGGACAAGGACCCGAAAGAGGGCAAGCTTGGGCCGAATTGGCACGGACCGTTCAAAGTAACTTCTATTGCTGGGCAGTCAGCTTATCGCCTTGAAGATATGGCAGGAAAACAGCTACCGAGACCATGGAACGCGTCTCACCTCAAGAAGTTCTATTTCTGAAATACTTGCACATTTGTACTTAAGAGAAGAATTCAATGAAAATAGTCCACATTCGAAAGAACGGAGTATCCTGTGTCAGTACTTCGGTCACGGCCAACGATGAGATCGTCTCGGGTCGGCTACGTGCCACCCAGGCGTGAAGCCTTCGGGCCAACGATGAGATCGTCTCGGGTCGGCTACGTGCCACCCAGGCGTGAAGCCTTCGGGCCAACGATGAGATCGTCTCGGGTCGGCTACGCGCCACCCAGGCGTGAAGCCTTCGGGCCAACGATGAGATCGTCTCGGGTCGGCTACGTGCCGCCCAGGCGTGAAGCCTTCGGGCCAGTGTTGAGATCGCCTCGGTCGGCTATGGGCCACCAGGGCGTGAACGCGGTCAACGCAGAAGTTCGTCTCGGCCCTGTCTAACCCCTAGGCACAAAGCCCTTATGAACACCGCCGAGATCGTCTTTATTAACCGACCCAGGGGTTCCACCTCGGCCAAGTATCACCCCATTTTACCGAAGTGGATAACGTCCTTAGGGCTGACGAAGGCCCCCAAGTGGTTCCACTTCGACTCCGTCATTCGTGACTAGGTCCTGAACCAGATGGTCTACCTCTACCGAACTCACTTGCTCGCAAGCAAAAAGTGCAGAAGACTAGCATCAAGTCACAGGCAGATGGATCCAAAAATGAGAAACGAACACTCAGCAAATTGAGAAATTTCAGTTAAACTACGAAAAGTGCACATTCAGCCATCACAAGAGATCCACAATGAGACAAAAGCTGATTTTATTGACAACCGTTTTCTTTACAATAATTGTTGCCAAGAGGCAATCCTTACAAAAAGCCTAGATCTTTACAGACATAACTAGGCAGGGGGATTTGGAACGGGGGCGGTGGCGGAGACCCCGACCTTGGGCTGAACCGACGGTTCGATGATGATGTTCGCCCTAGGGATGGTAGGGCCAGGAAAAGGGGGCGGCTCCGCGTAGGAGGGATGGTCCTCATTGATTTCGGCCTTTCTTAAAGCAGCGCGCCATCCCTTCTCCCACACCTTGTCTCTGACGCGCAGCACTCGGGTCTCGTAATGTGAGGTGGCTTGCTTCACCGCATCGGCAAAGGCGACGTCGGCCTCGGCCTGGGCTGCTTGAGCCTTGGCCTCAGCTTCCGCCACCTTCTTCGACTCAGACTGAAGGTCGCTTCTCAGTTTCTCAACAGCTGCCTCGAGCTCGGCGTTCTTGTTCTTCTCGGCCTCGGTCTCCGCCCTGGCGCCCCCCAACTCGGCAATGAGCTCGACCCCTTGGGTTTCGAGTCGGTCTGCCCTCTGGGTGGCAGCGCCCAATGCTTCCTCCAACTCCAGTCTCTTCGCCTCCAGCATGGCGACCACCGGGCTCTGCTTGGTATATCTATCAATGAGCACCATCGATTTTTGCAGGGCCTACAGTTTAAAAACGACAGAATAAGTAAGCCGGGGTAGAGTATGGATCTAAGATGGCGAAATGAACTCGAGAGGCTCACCTGGATGTTCGTCTGAAGCAGCGACGCGAGGAGCATTGGATCACTGTACCTCGCATATCGCGCCATATCCTTTGGCAGAGCGCATCCCTTGGCCAGCGCCTCCACGACGAGGGAGTTGGTCGCGTGGATGCTATGGTCGACGGTCAACCGCTCGCCCGAGGTGGTGATAAAGCTCGGCTCCCAAGGAGCCGGAGGTGGCGCGATTCCCGAGCTCGAGTCCTCTTCCCTTGGCCTCTTTCCCAGAACACTCCCTCCTGGAGCATCCTCAGAGGCGGGGGAGCGGTCCTGATCAAGATCCCTGCTGCCACCCTCCTCGGTCCGGGCCATGATGTCGGGGGCCACCTCGGAGACCTCGGCACCACTCTGCAGCAGCGGTGTTTGGGGGACTCGGGGCACCGGGGCAGGAGACACAGGAGCAGGCGCCTCGGGGGATTCGTCCCCAAAAGCCAGCGCCTCGAGGTCAAGGTAGGCGATGTTGCGAGCCATCTCTTCCGTCCTCGGCGGCGAACGTCGTTGGCGTCTTGCAAGAGGAGTATCTTCCGACTCAGACTCGGAAGAGGAAACCGGGTTTCTGGCGGCAACCTCGGCCTCGGTCAGTGAAGGTCCGGCTTCGGCCTCGATTCGAGAGGGCCCAGCTTCAGTCGGGATTTCCCTTCTCTCTGGGCTCCTCCTTTGCAGCTCGGTTTCGGCTCCGGCAACCTCTGGTTCGTCTCCTGACCTCCTGATGATGTAGCCCCTGTATCTGGGCTTGTACTTGAGCAACGCCCACGCGGCCCGGTTATCAAAGTCAGTACGCTTGGCTACCCTGTTGTGCCAAGAGTCGTTCCTCACCCAACGGTGAAGCCCGGCTTTTCTCTGTCGAGCACCTGCGAGACAGAGAAAACATCAGTTCGAGAGTGACGGCAGAAGCAAGGAAAATTTTAAGGATAGGCATGGAGAATCCCATACTTGGAGCCACCCCGGGGTAGCGAGGGACGCTGTAGGCCCTTACTTCCTCCTCGGGTCCGAACTCCCAGTTCCCCGAGACGGAAATGAGCTCGTCCCCTGCGTACTTGTTGGAGTCCTCCAATGCATTGACGAAGGCCCTCCGCCTCGGCTTGACGCGGAGGTAATAGGTGTCCTCCTTTGTCTTGCAGAGGTCGTACACATCCTCTATGTCTCGGATGTCTAAACCTATGTCGAGGTGCCGGTTCAACGCCGCGGTACCCATGATGACTTTGAAGGCGTTCGGCATTAACTGGCTGGGAGTAAGGTTCCAGGAGGCGAGGCAGGCCCGGAGCAGTGGGTGCAACGGTAATCTGACTCCCCCTTCGACCACCACTATGAGCGGAAACGGCATCCAGCCCCCAACGCAGCGTCGGCGGGCGTGGTCTATTGGGTCACCCTTCTTGACGAGAACATCGCCCGGAATCTCATACGCAATCCTAAAGGCCTCTATGGATTGGGGAGAGTCAACCGAGTGACTGAAAATCCCCATGACTGATAAAAAAAAAAGCAGAGAGGGAAAAGGAACGGGCGAAAGCGGAAGATGGACGCAAAAGACTTACTAGTGCGAGAACCTAGGACAAGGGCGGACAGGGATATCCTGCGGACAGAAGCTTCGCTCCAGGCTCTGGTTCTTGGTTCTCAGTTCTCAGGGAAGTTCGTTCAGAAGCGAAGAGTAGAAAAGAGGAAGAAGAGAAGAGGACCTGTACTTATAGAAGGTATGGCGCCGTTTCCAAATTCGAAAAAAGTCACTTCAACAGCCGCGTGCGTACTGGCAAGTACCGAAGCGTTGAATCCGGCAGTGACGCGTGGCGCGAACGATCTGCCTCCCACCATTATTAGGATTTGGCAGTTAATGCGAGTAATTATCCTCTGCACGCGAAGGGAATTCGAGCGGGCTCCACGTGTCAGATGTGACGTCAGAGCGCCCCCCCTCCGGTAATCTCAAGTCATTTCCGAAACGAGTTTCCACTCCCAATGATCCTGAGATCCAGACGAGTTGAAAACTCGGGGGCAATTGTGTGGGCCAGTTCGTGGACGATATAGGCGCTCACTTTGGATGCGTGCACCTCGACATTAATCTTGAATGCTGGCCGAGACCAGATCTCCCGGCACCACTTTTGCCGAAGTTGGTGCCATCTCTGTCGCTGCCGAATTGGAGACTGTTGCCCGAAATGGGCTTGTTCTGCCACAGGCAGCGTATGGACACGTGGAAAGATGAGGGCGACGCGATGGGACGGACACCATCCGGGCCGTCTATTCCCAACATGCTTCTGACAATCATGTTCAATGGCTGCGGCCGTATCAGGGCAGGGCCCAAGGAAGGATCCGATGGGACCCCAGCCGTCAATAAGCCAAGACAGGATCAGGCCCAACATGACCAGCATTTAATGCTATGTGGGCTGATCGGACCCTCATTAAATGGAATGAGGGCTGTGATGGACCCTCATTAATGACTACGTGGACTGATGAGACCCAAGTCACATCATGAGGTCCACTGGCACAGGCACCAAAATAATTTCTCATATATAGCATGGAACGACCCAAAAAAGGAGGTATGCATTCCTTTACATGCAACAATAGACCTCTCTTCCTTCTTCTCCGATCGCTACTAATTTAAGCATCGGAGAGCCCTATGCCGCCCAGCCAGGGTCCTTTGACTGCTCTCTTCTCCCTTTTCAGGTTCACCCGCCACGCGGTTCCTCCTCCAGTACTTTGAGTAAGTCCTTGAAGGCATCCTAATCTTGTGAGTATATTTTTCTGCACTTACAGTTAAGAATGGAAAAAAGAGCCCCAACCCCCTCAGATGATAAAAAGAAAAAAAAATAGAAAAGAAAGGGTCCTAGCCCCCTTGGATGGTTAATTAAAAACAAGAAAGGAATTAAGAAAGATGGGTCATATCACCCTTGGATGGTAAAAAAAAAGGGTCCCAGCCCCTTGGATAGTTAAAATGTAAAAGAAAAAATGAGCCCCAACCCCCTTGGATGGTTAAAATGTAAAAAGAAAAATGGGTATCAACCCCCTTGGATGGTTAAAAAGTTATAAATAAAAAAAAAGAAAAAAAAAATGGGCCCCAGTCCCAGTCCCATTGGATTGTTAAAAAAAGTGAGGGGTGAAATAGTCATTTCCACTTTCCAACAAATGTAAGGGGTAGAAATGGTAATACAAAAATTGAAAGGAAGAGTGAGAATGTCAAACGGGTCGGGCCGGGGCGGGCCTCTATCAATTTTTTTTTCTTATCAGTATTAAAAATAAAAAAAAACAACTACATGCATTTTTATTTGTGTAATGAAGTAAAATAGCAGAAGATTGTAAAATAAGAACAAAAAATTGAAATCAGTCGATTGTCTGCTTCAACCGATGATATGATGATAAGGAACATAGAGAAGCTTCTGGAGTTAGTCCTAATCTACTTATTTTAAGTGAATAAAAAAAAAGGAATAGTACTAAGAATCCAACGAATACTACTAAACAAAATGAGGAGAGGAACTTCTGATTTCAAAGCTATCTAATATGTGGGGGCCCACATAATAATATACTAATCATAGAGGATAGAGGATGGATGTTTTTAATTAGTTTGGACTATGGTGAGTCAAAAATGATCACCTAGGCTTGGTCCTAACCCTTGATTTAAGTGCCTTTAAGTACAACATTAAAACCATTAGATTAAGCCATCATCTTTTCAAATAATCAATGAAGCGGCAATGTCCAACTGGGGCCATCAAGTTAAAGTTATTTTAGTTTATAAAAGCCCCAGCCTCTAAGAATGATTTGTTTGTATTTATATAATTAGTTTTATTTTTATTTTTATCATTGATTTTCGGAACCTCTTCAGATGTAGATTCTTTACTGACGTTTTGGGTGGTCATGATTTTGCAGAAAATGGGAGTGAGATTCCTACAATCCTACCCATCATACTGACTAAATGGATGGGCCAGGCTTAGACCTGTCTAGTGATGTGATCCCATTGGTATGTGTTTGGTACTTCATATCAACTAGCCACCATTTGTGTAGTTTGGGAGACATGGATCAAAATCACTCATCCAAAGGATCACCTTTCAGTGTAGTTTTTTTTTTTTTTTTTTTTGATAAAAGGATAATTTCATTCGATACAAAAATCAAACAAATACACCAAAGAGCAAATAACTACACGCGACTTCCTCTTTTCCCAATCAACACAAGTTCTAGGAAACTATGACATTTTAGCAAAATTGTCAGATACCCAACTATGTTGGAGTGTCAATTCCAAAGAGATCTCTTTGAGGCTCCTAATTATCTCTCATTTGTCAATTCCTATTCCTTTAATTCAATTTACCATACATCCAAACACACACGTCATGTTTGACTTACACTTTTCAGTGTAGTTGATGAGCAACTTTGAACCATCATCCCATTGGACGATTGCCTTTTACACATGCAACTAAGCATAAAGTTTATTTACAAGTCTTTATCAGATAAATATTTATCAATTAAGTTAATTTTTTTCTGATAGGTAATTCATTGTCTAAAAGCATCATTTTTTTATGAGATATTGAGAAAAGTCCGAGTTACCAAGATTGTTATATACCAGTCGAATAACCACAATGATCAATATCAAACAAATTCTATGATTCTATTTCTCAAAACCTAGATCTGCTTGAATTATTATCTAAATTTACATAATCAAATATCTAGATCACTAAGAAGTTAAGGTGGGAATATGGAAATCAGATTAAAGGCTTGAAATATTCAAGGGTTAGAGTATTATAAATAATACTAATAAATTTAAAAAAAGAATAGGAGGGTTCGAGTATTATAGACTTTGTAAAATTGAAAAGGACATAAAATACCCCTTATATGACCGTTTTATGGCTGTTTTGAGGGGCTAAAATGGACAATCTTTTTTAAAAAAAACCACTTTTGGGCGGGCCAGGCGGGCCGTGCCTAGCGTGCTTAGCGGGCCTGGCCTGGCGTGCTTGGCGGGCTGCGGAGGGCAGCCCACGTGCCAGCGGGCCTGGGCCAAACGGGCCCATCCTCCTCAGCCCAGCTCGGCCCGTGTCATGGGCCTGGCCGGGCAACGGGCCGTTGACTGGCGGGCTGGTTCGGGCCGGCCCGGCCCATTTGACATCCCTACAGTCAAGGTACCAATAAGTAAAAGGAAAAAAATACAGGCGTGTTTTTGAGGTTTTATAAAAAGATAGGCACCTTTTTGTAAAAACCTCCAGGTTAAATATGACTAGAGGAGAAGCATTTCTATCAACGGATGGCTGATCCTATCATTGTCATGGCTTCCACTAAGATGCACTTGATGTCGAAGTCAGGGTCGTTCTATTTTGACTTGGCTGGTTGCCCTTTCAAACCTTCACCAACCCAGCCCATGAGAAGGTACAACACCGGACTTGGAGTCTGAGCTAAGGTCGTCTTTGGCCCTTGGTTCCAACACACAACTACGGATCTTGCCAGCGGTTCAAATGTAAAATCTTAGCTCTCCAATATTAGGGGCAGTGGAAATATAAACGCGCTTTCTCTCTTTTTCTGGGAAACCATACGAAGGAAACTCACATAAGACATCGACAAGTAAATGAGTAATGCTTGTGGCTTAACGTCGTCTCCTTAGCCTGCAAGGAAAGAACCCAGTGACTTCCAGCGAGTTTCCATCCTTATAAATGAACTCAAAAGTGGTCCGACTTTCGTTGAAACAGAGACGCAAGGTACACTCATAGGCTCATGGCAATGTGCTCAGTAGCATTCTTTTTACATATTGACAATTAAAATTAGCTACAGAAGTCAGGCTGGGCCAGGTATTGTCCAAACACGGCCCTGAAAATGGATATGCTTTAAAATTTTGGCCAAGCTTTGGTCCTCAAATCCTCTTGGGCCTTTTAAGAAAAATAGAAGCCCTTATTTTTTTTGCGCTCCTTTCCAGGGGTCAGGCCAAGCCAACACTCTTTAAAGGAAAGCCCAATTGACAACCTTGCTTGTATATAATATGGTTGCAAGCCCCACAAACTTGCACGCATGTCATACTTTTAAAGATGAGGGGTCTAGGTCGTGTCTCCCACATGCTTCGCACGAGTGGTATGTATAGAACTCCGCAGCCGGGCCTACCTTTGATCATTGCAGCGCCTTTGATAACCTTATCAACCCATGATCGGGTATCATTTGTGACCAAGTTTTAAGCTCATTGAACCTTCACTCACCGTTAAATTGAATCCCAATGAGATTTACGGTTGAAATATCATTAAACTTTTAAGCATTTGTTGAATTCATGGCTAAAATAATTTAGTGGGGTTGATTTTTTGGCTTCCTTTTGTCCATAAAGTGACCTTCACATCTGCCCTTCTCCCCATGATGTATAGCTGTGGGCATACCCCTTCACTGCCATTAGCCCGGCCCTTTTTTTCTTTAGACAATAACTACAAATTCATTAAAAAGGTGTAGCAATACAAAGAGGAAAGAAGAGTAGGTAGGTACAAGAGAGATGTACCCCTGCCTACACCTCAATTACATAACAAAGGCCTCCCAGGGAGTACTCCTTTCAACCCCCTATTTGGCAAGAGTGTCTACCATATAGTTGGCCGATCTATGCTCATGTCGAAAGACAACATTGAAGCGAGAAGATAAGGCATGAATTTCATAGAAGAGGAAATCAGATTTTCAAGGATTTGACTTCCGGTTAGACACCTTTGAAATTGTGTTAGAAGAGTCACTCTCCACGATGAGTGTACCTTGGAAAAATATTGAAAAACACCGATCGAAAAGCCTAGAAAATAGCAAGCACCTCTGCTTCATTACAGTCACGGACACTCACATGCTTGGAGAACATCAAGAGAACCCCACCCTTATCATTGCGAAGAACACCTCCGATACTCGTCGTACCCGACGTACCTCTTGCCGCTCCATTAACATTGAATTTAAGCTTGCCTAGAGGAGGATACCAAAGAACACATCTCCTCACCCTAGTTGGACCACACAACATACACGCTCCCTCCCTAATTTACAGGGATGTCATCAAGTGAAAAATGAGAGAACTCATTTCTAATCAAAGCGCACTTCGCAATTCTAAGGGTGACAATAGAGATTAAGTCAACAAAAGAAGTAGCGACACCCTCAAGATTCTATTATTACTTTCATTTCAAATAGACCATAATATATCTCTCAAAAGGGATTAATCTCCAAAGAATGCGCCCACAGGCATCAAACCGATATTTGCACCAAGATTCTATTGCTTTTGCAATAGACTCCGGGCAACACCAAGAAATGTCGCAGCTAGTAATGAAGTGACTCCAAATGCTAGATGCAAACTCACAATGGAGAAAGAGGTGGTCCACCGTCTCCCCCTCCTTCTGGCACAAGGCACACCTTTCAGAGATGTTTGTTATCGTCAGTCATCTTCTTCTTAAATTGTCTGTTGTCACATTTTCGACAACAATTGACCAGAGAACGCCTCAAACTTGGGAGGAGCCAAATCCATCCAAACAAGAGGAAAAGGGGCTCTAGCCGATTGGATTCCTTCCAAAGCCGAGTAGAAAGCTTTCACCGAAAATTCTCCAGATATGGATGGCTTTCATATTCAAGAATCCTCAGAGTTTCTGCACACAAAAATATGTTAGAAAGAAGAATCAATAACTCCTCATATTGTACCTCCTCATAAGGCCGTAACCCCCTCCTGAAAGCCAACCCCCACATCGAATTGTGATTCCTCTCCTCATAACAAATGATGACAACTGACTAATATATGAAGTCCTGTTAAGATGCCCTAGTTAAGTCTCAAGTCTCATGTAACCTGAATAATATATGAAAATTAATATCCCTATAATATAATTCCATTTATATGAAACACATAAAACAAAGTTGGCTCTTTCTCACCTTTGTTGTCTTCTAATTGTAAACATATTTTGATCTTGTGCCTTGCAGATTCTACACTACATTTGCCTCATATATGTCTTATCCATCCTTGACGGATTCTACACTGCAATTGCCTCATCTAGGTCATATCCATCTTTGAGTTAGAATAAAGGGATACAGAGAGGGAGGTTGGGTGGAAGATGTGTGGAAAATAAATGTCCAGGGTTGGTTTGATAAAGAGTTTTAGGGGAGAAATTGTTTAAAGATATGAAAGCGGTGTTTCCTTTTTTTTTTAAGAGATGCAACCATTGATTTAAAGAATGATAAAAAGTTGGCATGTCTTTTGAAGTAATAAATGAGGCCCAATTGCTGATGTGGCTCAAGGAAAGAGAGATTTGAGGGCTTTCTTTTTGTGTAACTGCTTTCTAACCATTATTCAACTTTGAAGAGAAACAATATTCTTTCTCTTGAAAGCAAGAAAAGGGTTGTGAAATTTCAAACAAAGTTAGATTCCCCATGAGCCACGTCAGTAAATGGAAAGACACTGATCCTCATTGCATCTCCTTCCTTTTCTCTAACACCTGTTATTTCACATAAACCCTATCAAATAAGGAAAATGCAACGGTTCATGCACAAGATAAACCTCATCCTCATTGCATCATCTTCATTTTCTCAGCCCATGCCCACTTTTCTTTCTCAACCCTTCTATGTAGAAAGTTTTCAATTCCATGCCAATGTTCCTTTGCCATATCCTCCAAAATCATTTTCTCCTTTCCCTCTCTCATCAATAGAAAGCAAAGTCCTCTCTAGCCTCCCTCTCCATCCTGCATTTCCATATCCCATCTTCCTCTCCTTCTTCTCTCTCTTCCTTTCCATGTACAGATGGGGAGATGCACTTACATATATCTCCATTCTCCTAGACGTAGAATCTCTATTTGACAATGGTTGTGAAAGGAGGGGGTTCAAATAGAGTTATCAACCAAGGGGATAGTGGTTCGAAGTGTTACGAGTGGAGGCAGTAGCATTGGTGGAAGTGGAAATGTAGGAGTGGCTGGGGCAGGATGTCAACGAGGAATGTGTGGTGATGAAGGCAGATGCTTAGGTGGTGGCCCATGTGTTAAATTATGTTATCACTCCCTAGTGTGTACTTATGAAACATATATCAAACTTTATTTTTATTTGCATAAGTTATTTTGCAATATGATTTTGAAGGGTGGACTTATTGGTTGAAGTCTGTGAAGGCAGTGGCAGATGATGGTCTCTGTGTCCATCTACAGATTGCCTGTATATCTAACCGTGCATTGCAAGGGGACTTTCAGCTAGTTAAAGAAATATTTGAGGTTTTTTTTTGTGTAACTGTTTTTTAACCATTATTCAACTTTAAAGAGAAAGAATATATATATATATATATATATGAGAAATGCTCCTATACAAGCTTCCTTAAGGTCTTATGGTACTAGCCACCTAATGAGGCCCACTAGAGACCCAACAAATCATGAAACAAGGGGGAATAGAAAGATTCAAGTGAGGCCAACCTAGATATCAAATTTGAAGTCAATCTAACACCTCTAACCCATTCATCTGTGGTCCACAAGATTAACGACTTTATATAAAATAATAAAATTGACCATTCATCAAACTGTTCGCTCTAATCGGATCTATCAAAACCCAGTGACACCTGTGAAAATAGGAGGGGTGGATTTGAATAGTCCGCTCGGATGAACCAGTAGTATGCCCCATTAGGTAGCCTGTACTGTAAGACCGTAATGGAAGTTTGTATAGGAGCATATATATATATATATATATATATATATATATATATATATATATATGAGGAGAGAGGAGTGACTTGTTTTTCTTGTTTTCAGGGTTGTGGTTGTTCTTCGTTATTAGAAGGAAGACACTTGAAGTTGAAAGAAGAGACCCAGCTTCAAAACTTCGTCCACGAACCAACCGCCATGGAAACATAGTCCCAACGGCTCTCTTCCACGAACCAACCATCACTTTCACCTTCTTTCTCATCATCATCATGACAATCATCTATTTCGCTGCCATTGGAAAGATACTTGAGAAAGCTTGTCCTAGGATTGCCAAAGTTCTCAATACCATCTCCTTTGTTTGCATAGTCCTCGGGGTCACCGTGTTGCCGTGGACCTTGAGTCCCAGAAGCATTAACTGGATTCCATGGATTTTCTTTGCATGCACCTTCGTAGCCGCATTTGGAGTCCTTGTTTATTGGCGATTTACAGATAGAAGTGTTTTTCCGAGTACGTGCAGAATTAGTTCAATATTTAGGAAACATATTCCATGGGTTTTCGGCTTCGGTTCGGGTGTCTTCTTCGTCGCTGGGGTCGTGGATCAGGATGAGGTCGTGGAGGGGGTGATTGGAGGGAGGGAAGAGGTGGAACTCGGGGGAGAAGGGATCTGGACCGTAGATATCATCATCAATGTCGTTGGACGGGAAGGAATTGAAGGCTTGGATTTCACCGTCGAAGAATTCTTGGAGAGGATGAAGGTAGAGAAGCTCTGCTGCTGCTGCTGCACCTGCACCCGCCGCCATTGATGGAGAAAATGCGTTTGCTTGTTTCAGAATAGACAGGAAAAAGCAATCCCCAATACATATATGGGTGAAATCTGATCCGCTCGATTAACCCGACCTGATCCATATATGGCCCGTAAAAGCCGATCCGTGATTAATTTATGGGTCAGTCATGGGTTAGAAAAACCTGACCCGTAATAAAAAAGGGTTGGGTTTTTGGTTTAGGGGCAATATGCATATGTAAACCATTCAAACTAATTTTGTAGTTTAGTATTTTGATGGTTAGAATAGTTTAATTTATATGAAATAAGTTGAGCTTGTCTTGGGTTTTTTCCTGTTTCTGTAATCAAACTAAAATATGGCCTCAATATTTGAAATGGATTGGGTTTGGGGCCACAATTCAAGAGGTTGGGTTGGGCTAGATGAACTAACGAGCAATGGGCCGGGTTTGGGTTGAATTTAGCTGACCCGTTTTAAAAAAATAGGTTGGATATGGGTTAGACTTTAACCTTTATATATGCATTGTGAACCCAAACCGTCTTGACCCAACCAATAACTGTTGCCACATCTAAATGGTAGCCAATAACATCGACCAAACACCAAAATCAAATTCCTTGAATAGTGCTAGCAATAATAATATTATATATGGATTTTTATGAAAGAGTTTTGCTTAAACTCTTCAGGGAATAATAAAATCCGGTGGACTGCTCATCAGAGAATTGTCAGGATCCCCTTCTTCCACGTCACTCATCAGGTTTCTTCTCAGAATCCTCGTCCAACGCAAAAAACACGCAACGACTCCATTCCGATTGCAATCGCCATTTCAATGTACGGTACATCTTATAAACGCGTTGCAGTCGCCTTTTCTTACCGGGCAGATGCAAGAAGGAAGAATCGAATGTGCTTAAAGAAATGATTTCACACGGATAACGAGAGGGCCGGAGTCAAGATTCAGGGCTGGCCCTGAGCAAGAGGTGTAAGTGCCCTTGCCTCGGGCCCATTTTTTAGGGGGGCCCAAAATCCCTTCTACCTTTTATTTTTTTTTCAATCATTTCGTGGGGGCAGGGCTCATCCAATGGATTTCGTCGTCCTGGGCATCAATAGACCCATCATCAAATCATCTGAGAGTGCTTATTGCATCACTTATTTGAGCATCCATCAGTGGGGCCCACTAATGATATTTTATATTTGATGGCTGAAATTCTGGGAGAATCTGGTCTAACGTTGGGATGATTTGGAGCTTTTTTTTTTTACAAATAGATCATCAAGCCTTCAGCCCTTCACCCGTTCTTCTCATCTGTTAGTGGGGCCCAGCAATGATTTTTTATTCCCCATATATGATGCTTAAATTCTGGTCTGAGTTTTCTTTCTTCTCTTTTTTTTCAAATAGTTATACTTGGGCATCATCAATCCATTGCCAATTTTTCACATCAGTAGGACCCACCAATGATATTATCATATATGATGGCTGAAGATGCCTGACTTTTACTCTTGCCCTGGGCCCTGAAAAATTCAGAACCGGCCATGTCAAGATTTCCTTGGGGTAAGTTTTTTTTGAGATGTATGATATTTTCATATTTATTAATTTATTTTTTATTATTTAAAAATATATGTATTTATTTCAGAGTTTTTTTAGTAATATCAAAAAAATCTTAAATTTGAAAAATACAAATGAGACTTAAAGATAATTTATCAAAACTTCAAAACAATTAAAATACAAAAACAGTAGAGCTCACCATAATAAATCTAAATCGCTCAAAATAATCATTTACTCCATATTTTAGTACTAGAAAAACACGCCCGTGCCAATATAATCATAATATTAAAATTTATAAATAAAATTTATGATCAGTTTCTTTAAAATTAAATGCAAAAGGTTTTAGTTTGAAAAAGAGGAAAAAAAGAAGAAGTCCATAAGAATTCAATACCGAATACCATATAATTTAAAAAAAAAGACACAAGCCCATGAAAATTGAAGATTAATGATCAAGAAAACTAAGAAAATCAAAACAAACAAACAATATAAACTATGAACAAAATCTAATGAAATTTGAAAGACACATAGAAATAAAACATAAAAATGAAAATCCATAATCAACTAAATAACATAAGCAATTTAAAAGAATCAAACGCTCATAAGGAAAAAAAAACTCAAAAATGGAGCATAGAAGGACAAAGACAAAATAATCCACAAATTCATAAAAACTATCATAAAAAAAAAAACTAAAACCCATCACAAGTGAGAAATTCTAATAAAAGAAATACAAAATAAAATAAAATAAATTTTATTAAAAAGGCTATAAAAATATATATAAATAAAGATTCATAAACAATACAACAATAAAAGAAATTTAGAAGAACCAAACTAACTTATGATAATTTAAAGCTAAAAAATTGAAATCTGAAGCCACAAAAGAAATAAGAAAAATCTATAAAAAGATTTCACAAAGAGAACTTAAAGAACCCAATGGAAGTAAAATAAATAATTAACTCATAATGATAAGCATTAAAAAAATTTAAAAATAAAACAGAAAAATGAGAATTCACAGAAAATCTCATGATAAAAAGTGATTTAAAAGAAAAAAAAACTAAGGAAAACCCAATACCCAAAAGTTGAAATAAAAAAGGGGAAAAAAGGAAACTCACAATCTATGAAAACCATATAAGTACAAACCATAAAGATATTGCAAATCTATAGAGAATCAATTTGCGGTGAGAATTTGAGGTATCCTATAAATAGTAAGGATGTTTGCCTCAATCATTGTGATTTTTAATAGATTGGGTCTATCGTAGTATTCCACTCCATTTACATCACAATTTATAAAAGTTAAAACCACACACAAAAAAAAAAATGAAAAAATCAGACTCCACCATTTCTCCCTCGGTAAGCGTGCATGGTAGCACATCAGTTAGATGGAAAGTTTCCTGTCTCCTCTTTAACTTCACGCCGTTGTCGCGAGGTTTTTTTTCAATAATATTATCATTTTCTTATTAATTATGAAACTTATTATTTTTGTTGATCAATTCCATATATTATATATTTATTTGAGTTTAGTTTTATTGTAAAATGGTTGTCCTAGAAAATTAATGACTATATAGGAAATCAAATAAAATAATTATTTCAAAAGTTTGATAATTTATGTTTAAAGTACAATGCACAAGTATGCAAATAATAACAATAGTATTTATAGGTGTCAAAATTCTGAAAATATAGTTATTTTTATAAATACAAATATAATTATTTTTATAAATACCTGGTTGATAAATTCCAACTTACGATTAATATTCCAAAGTGAAGTCAGGTCCTCTTCTAATTCACTAATTTTAAGTTTTTATTGTTAATTATTAACAAAAAAAAATGCTCTGTGGTACAGTGGTAGGATCACTCATTCGAAATTTATATTGTGCTGAGTTGGAGTCGGCACAAACCCGGTTAATAAAATATACGGTCAGGCTGCCAACCAACCTTGCACGCTTTCCAATGGATGTGACCCCCCGACTAAGACACCCTCGACACTGTTGCATGATGTGAAGCAAAGTAAAATTGCGCCGATACGAGGGATGATACCACAGTTACCGGCCGATACCACAAATAAAGTGGCTGTGACTCCCCCTCGACACTGTTGCATGATGTATGATGTGAAGAAAAGTAAAATTGCGCCGATACGAGGGATGATACCACAGTTACCGGCCGATACCACAAATAAAGTGGATGTGACTCCCCCTCGACACTGTTGCATGATGTATGATGTGAAGCAAAGTAAAATCGCGCCGATACGAGGGATGATACCACAGTTACCGGCCGATACCACAAATAAAGTGGATGTGACTCCCCCTCGACACTGTTGCATGATGTATGATGTGAAGCAAAGTCGCGCCGATACGAGGGATGATACCACAGTTACCGGCCGATACCACAAATAAAGTGGATGTGACTCCCCCCTCGACACTGTTGCATGATGTATGATGTGAAGCAAAGTCGCGCCGATACGAGGGATGATACCACAGTTACCGGCCGATACCACAAATAAAGTGGCTGTGACTCCCCCTATAAATTAAATAATCACAGCAGTGGATATGGGGGATAGGAAGTTCACTTGGGAGAGTTATCTAGGCTTTGCATCTGATGAAGAAGGCCGAGGCAATGCCAAAGACAAATGAGGTCTGTTGTGGTCACTAATTTTATTTCAATTGCTTTTGGGTGTATTTGTTTCAGTTTTGGTTGTTGTATTAGTTTGGTTGGTTGGTATTTGATTTGAAATGGTCTGATAGTTGAAAAGTTCTCAGAAAAATATAGAATCAGTTTGATTTCCTTTCAATTGGGTAAGATATATTGAGATCATGCTCTTTTGTTAGATTTGATGCAAATCAGATTTTAGTTGTGGGCCCTAATGATTAACTTAAATCATGGGCACTAACAGATTAGTTCATTGAACTTGTCGAACTCGAAATCTAAATTATACGAACCTAGTCCATAGAGTTTTCTGATCAAACTAAGTTACCACTTACACTGCATCCCATCCCAATTTATGAACTATTTAATGAACTTCAGGATTAGCTAAGTGAGTGTGCATAACTACCTCATTTTAAGCTTATCTTAAAAATTAATAAAGGTACATAGTTGAGCCAAGCTTAGCCCAACTAAAAGGTTAATTATAAAGGTCCACTAAAGATTAAATATGACACACATTTCGGTTCAATTCAATGATCATAAACATTCGCGAAATAAACATATTACTTATTGGAAGATGCTCCTATGAGATCTCAGCTCCCATTCTCATTAGACCTATTAGAATTTATAAAAACCACTTGTAACCATCCACCAACCATACACGTAGGCAGATAAAGTCCCCGAAATTGTCTTGAACTACAATTGTAATCTAATTGATTGAATTTGATAATTTCTCAGAGGAAAACCGAATCCCGTCGATCCACAACAGGCCCATTCCCAAATGCCTCATCAACATCACCCTGTGCATCAAATCCAACCCCAAACCCTAACCCTAAATCAAGCAAATTCGACCCACCCAATCCATCATTTTCCTCGAAAACGCCAAAATCAGAACCTCTGACGGTATCCGCAAATGGGTTCATTGTAAAAGATGAATCGAACTCGTCCGTTCGTTGGGGACTTCGATCGAACAGGTCGAGGGTGAGACTGACATGGTCTTGGGCGTCGAAGAAACTGGAATCGGAGTCCTCGATGTCGTGTATGGAGACGTGGACTGGGTTTTCGGCTTCGGTTCGGGTGTCTTCTTCGTCGCTGGGGTCGTGGATGAGGATGGGGTCGTGGAGGGGGTAATTGAAGGGAGGGAAGAGGTGGAACTCGGGAGAGAAGGGATCTGGACCGTAGATATCATCATCAATGTCGTTGAGGAAGGAATTGAAGGCTTGGATTTCATCGTCGAAGAATTCTTGGAGAGGATGGAGGAAGAGAAGCTCTGCTGCTGCACTCGCCATTGATGGAGAAAATGCGTTTGCTTGTTTCAGAAAGACAAGAATTTTCTATATCTCTATGTATATTTCTTTGCAGAGATGTATTAGTATTAATACACACATAACAATGTGCTCAATATATGTATGGATTTATTTCCTTGGGAATTTTCTGTAGGGCCTGCTTGGGGATGGGACGGAGAGATGGAAAGATTCCTGGGGGATCACCTAAAGTATCAAGTTTTGACCCCAATTCCATACCCCAACCCCTTCATTTATATCCAACAAATTTAATCGCTTTATATTAAAAAAGTTAAAAAAAAAAAAAAAGAATCAACCCTCCATCCAACAATTTAGTTCATTGGAATGGGCATCAAACATCAGGATCAATGGCTATCAAAGGGGTACATGTTCGTCCATGAATTGGATTGGTTGCTAGGGGGCACCATTAGTTTTCACAGAAGTCACACTGAGAACTAGTTGATCACCTGAATATTTCCCATATAGTTAATGTTTTTTAAGATGATGGTGATGATAATGATGCGTCTTTCTTGCTTCCAGGGATGTGGATCTTCTTCTTCTATAGAAGCACAGTTAGAGTTGGGACAAGAGACCCAGCGTCGAGACGAAGGACAGATTAACAAGAGGTCGATGTTCTTGTATAGCCTCAGCAAACTCCAATCAGCTGCCAACCACCTGAAATCAATCCTCACAAGGATATTTGTAAGCCGACCCATCAACAACAACCAGACTCCTATATTCCCTGACATCCTTAAGGCGAAAAAAGTACTCATCTTGGGATTCACAGCCTTGATTGGCCTCTTGGGTGTCAGTTACAGAATCAACGGCCATGGAAACATAGTTCCAACGGCTCTCTTCCATAAACCAACCAACGCTTTCTACTTCTTTCTCATCAGCATCATGATGATCATCTATTCCTCGGCCCTTGGAATGATGCTTCCCAAAGATTGGTCTGGGTTTGCCAAAGTTCTCAATGTCATCTCCTTTGTGTGCCTGCTCCTCGGGGTCACCGTGTTGCTGTCGACCTTGTGTCCCAGAAGCATTAACTGGATTCCATGGACTTTCTTTACATGCACCTTCGTAGCCGCATTTGGAGTCACTGTTTACTGGCGATTTACAGAAAGAAGCTCTACTTTGAGCTCTACTGCAACACTTGGATCCTCTTACCGCCCACCTATTCAAGTGTGAATCTTGTTAAGAGAAATAGGCAACACCAGCTGATGAAAAATCTTTGTGCAGAAAAATAGATTAAGTTTCTATTCAATGGCTCCTGATGCTTGGTCTTAATGACACAGAAGCCCACACAACAGATGTCACTCATTCCTGAGTCATCATATGTCTGTAACTAATTCTGTGGCCAAGAGGTATGGACACCTCATTGTAATCTTATCTTGATAATAACAAACTGTTCTTCCAGAGCTTTTTAGCTTCTGTTCTCTTCTTGTTTTCCATGGTTTCAGGTCTCATGAAATTTGTGTTTGTTCTGTTAAATGTAGTTTCATCCTCTGTAACATAGGAAATCATTGATGGAGTGGGGCTGTTTGTTTGCATGGAATTGAAAAACGTGGGAAGTAATCGATCCAAGCGTTCCTATTTATTTGCACATAATTAGAAGAACTAGGAGTTAATTGATTTAGATATGTCTGTATGTTTGCATGAATTAGAATAGATGGCAATCCATTGTCAAATGGGCATATCCGTTTGCTTGGTATTGGAATAGATAGGAATTCATTAATGGAATGCATGGGAAGTGAAGCTTTAATTAATTATGATTTACTTAATTTAATTATAATTAGTTACTAATTAAGGTATTTTATGTAAATTAGTTTCTTTTTAGGCTGATTGGTTGGTCCATGAGTCTTGGGTAGGTAGTTGAAACTGATTTGGCCCATTTATGTAGAGTCAGGGACTTTTTCGTAGTTATATTTATCTAATTTTGCAGCATTTGTATGTCATCCTGGCATCATCGCGTGTATCTCGATGATCACGTCGATTTTTGCATTGAACTCTACTTCATTTGTCCACACATTGAGCAAGTGGGCCATCATTTGACTTTAGTTGGATATATGAACAGGATGTTGGACTTTCTTATAAAAAATAAAAATAAAAAAGGAAACTAGCCATTTAAATGAGTCTCATTCCCAAATATCAGACGATGGTTTCGGCAGTACAAATGGAGAGCTCCTTCATTCCTTTCTTCCTATATTTTTGGTCTTCCTTCATCTCATCCATCAAGTATAGAACTTGCATGTGTGCTTTAGGCTGAGGTGTGGCTCTTTCAAGCTCTCCTCTTCATTCTCATAGCTTGGTTGGACGAGATTCAGCTCCTACAGTATTTCATCAGTTCTTTTGGTAAGGACTTGATCCTCCTTGTAGAATTTGGGTGATGATTTGAGTCAATAGAACTCATATATCTACATGCATGCATATTAATAGTCATTGGCATTGCTTTCTATGTTGGGTTTGATATTTGGGGGTATTTGTGACGTTTTGGTATTATATATATTATCTATTTTATTATTATTATTATATAATTAATTGTATTTTAATTAAATACGCGATTAGTCTAAGTGGGGACCACGCTAGACTTAGGTTGGTGAATTAGGCTGGTTGGATAGGTATCTTACCCATAGTTAATCCGGGCCCAATTTAGTGGAACAGTTTTTCTCAAACCAAAACTCTAATCCTTCTCTAATCCAAACTCCTATATTTTTTTAAAACTCAAACTCTATTATTTAGAATTTAAGTTAGACTACAACTCTTATTTTTATTTCCTATTTATAGACCACCACACTCTTTTATTTTCACACACAACTCTCTCTCTTCCTACTTTCCTCTGGGTTAGCGCTTTGGGCTTTGGCAGTAGGAATTCTAGACCGTCTCCCTCAATTCCGGATCTCAGGCAAGTACTTAACCATAATTTGTAAATTTAATGCTTGTGTTATTCTTTGATTCATGTGTGAATGCATGTAGAAATTCCTTTTATGCCCTCGATATTTGATTTTCTCTTTTTGTGATGAGACCTTGCACATATATGGACACTATCTTTTGATTCTAGCATGTTTGGCACTTAACTAGTTAAAGTGAAGTGAAGTAAATCCAGACAATAATTGACAAGGGGTCATATCAAAAGTACACAATTTCAAAATTCCCTCCAAAATTTTCAAAAAAAGTCAAAAAAGCAATCTCCTTTCTCCACTAAAAGACAAGAAAATTCCACTTTTCTATACAAAAAGTCAAAAAGATTCTATACCAAACAACTAAAAACAAAACATCATCATAACACCTTATATTTTATTCTCTCTTGATTTGATGTTTCACCTCACCATACTTCAATTCACCATACATCCAAACAGGCCCTAAAGTTTGGGGTGTGAGTTTCTTGAAAATATTTTAATTGTATTTAATCAAATTGCTGGACCCACTAGATGTATTGATCACAGATCAGGTCCGATCACGTGGCCGTACAGGCATGAGCGACCTTGAAGATGTGACTGATTTGGGTCTTGATCCGTGTGGCCCACTATTTCAATTAATCTTGATGGGCTAGGCGTGATGTCCATCGTTTGAAAACTTTGCATAGTTGCTGTTCGCGCAGAATCCGTGACAGAACTCGTTCTGTGTGGGAATGAGGGAAGTGGAGATAACTTAGGACTTGTCATACATGGGGATAAGAGAGAGGATGTTGATGACGTGGGAGAGATGAGTTTTCTTATGACAACTTGACTTTTAACACCTTGGCCCATTAGATTTTAGAAAAATAGCCCATTGTAATTTTCATGAAAACCAATTAGACCTTGGGCTCATTTTATAAAAAAATGATTTTGGAAAATATTTTAGATGGAGTCCTTGGGTTTTCTAAAATTAAGATTATTTTTATTTGCAAATTAATAATAAATGATACCTAAGGTTTTTAATATGATAAAATTATATTTTTGTACTTAATTGGATCATTGGACCAAGTAAATACCGTCCGGACAAACGGTATCTTACCAACATGAGATTTAGTACTTCGTATGACTTCGGGGAAATCCTAATGGATTCGGGCTCAACCCATCTCTATTGGAAAACCCTTAATTGGGTCTATGCACCATTGATTGAGAGGGGATGTGTTGATCTTTTATCTATTAGAGGTTCCTGTGGTTTACGGGTATGAGACCTTATGTTTGACCTTATGATTGGCTTGTGATTATTCCTTGACATTCGGGTTTGCATACATGATTAAGTTTGATATTGGTCTATTAGTTGCATACCCTATGATTGATTGAATATAAACCGTGATGTGGCGTGACAATCGATTGAGATATTGTAGAGGTTTATTCGAATGATTTATTTGGTATTCGATTATGAATTATTGTGCAGCCAGCCCTTCACTTTGACTTAGGTTTCTGTGTCAAGAGCATTACTGATCATTAGGTCTATTCTACTATGATATGTATATATATGTATATTGATTTGGTCATATTCGAACGACTGCAGTTGTATGTGGACGGCTGATCACCGATGTGTACGGACACTCTAATATCCAAATTTCAAACCGATTTATCCGGCCTACGATTTCGATTACGAACCGGTTAATGACCGCCGGCCTTCGAACAGGTTTTTCCGCTTTATAGTTAGGGCTGACCACCCAAAGCAGTAGCAGTGCTTCTGTGTGATTATTGTATTGCTCTATTGTGTAGATTGGATTTAGGTTATACGTTCTTTTCATCATTGTTCCATTGTTAATCTCTTATGATAATTACCTGTCATTACTCACATTGATCTTGTATTTTGTTTATTAATTATGCTTTCGTACTTGCTGTTTACTTTGTCTATTGGTGCATAGGTACCGACCCTTACCCTAATGTGGAGACGGAGGATGGTCAAACGTTTCAAGCGTTTGAACCAGTTGACGAACCTGAGTGGAGAGCCGGAGATGGCTACGGAGCCGTCTGAGCCTACCTGAGAGAGAACGTCATCGTAGAATTTCTTTAGATGAATTTTCTTTAATGATAAACATTTTCTTAGTAATTGTTTAATTTATTCTGCAACTTTAATTATTATTTCTTCATCTAATGATGGTGTTGGATCGTAATTATGAACCTTGAATACCAATTGAATAACGCTTTTGTTGAATTTAATGAAATTTATTTTGACTCACCACGGTTTACAATATGTGGGTCCACTTTTGGAAGCTTGTGTTGTATTAAGCACAGGAAAATGAATATTTATTCTTATTTTTCACGTTATCCCATGGTTGTATTTTTGAGGACGTGACAGTATTGCTTGGTTCGACTCTAAGAAGAGAGAGGGTGTGGGAAGTTTGAAACTAAGGCAAGTATAAGTTTTAATTTGAGATGCATGTTGTCTTTCCTAATTGATTTCATCATTCAGATTCTGATTGTGTGATTTTCAGCCTATTATTGTAGTTCTTGATGTATTAGAGTGGGTAATGAGTATAATGATGGTAATAGGAGTTAGAATTCTGGAAGTGAGTTGAATGAGTGCCGTTAGATTGTGTAGAAGCACTGTAAGCTTTATTCTTATGCAGGTTTAGTGTCAGAGGGTTGTAATGGGGAAAAAGCATATGAGAATTTCGGAATATAGAATTTTGGAATGGGCGCTCGAGCGCACAAGGGGCCGCTCGAGCGGGCAACCTCTCTGGATAGCATCCGTTCGAGCTGACCTGAAGCTGACGGTTGGAGTCCTTTTGACCCAATCAAAGGAGTAAATTACCACCCCTCCATAAAGATAATTATGGTGCACACCTTAAACCAATAGGTGATTTAGAGCTCAAAAGACTTTTATAACTTTAGAATGGAAGCATTAACCTCTTTCATTTGTCTAATGAAAAATCATAATTCTATGAATGTTTATTGGAGGCTGAGAATAGTCATAGGCTTTATTCTTATTCATTAGTATAACACTATGCCATGTGGGTTGGTTTAGAAATTCAACGCATCTTCTTAGATACCAAATCAAGATAGTAGTACGTTGACCATTCTAAAACTACCTTGTATTGGACGGTGAGAGACTATGGGTAAATAGATTAGAATTAGTTAGTAATATATGTTGATTCCTCTAAATCTATTGCATTTCATATTGAAATTAGATTTCCCCATTAACATCAAATTCTAGTTAGTTAATTAGTTATATCATCAGTATTCATTATGATTCGATTATTCATTTCCAATTCATTATCATAATTGTTATACAATTGTTACAGTCTTTGATGGAGATTTGAATTGAGTAAGTATTTGCGTATATATGATTACTACTCGATTCGATTGTGAACAAGTAAATGTAAAACTTACTCAAATGTAATTATTATTCGATTCGATTGAGTCGACAGTACTTAGCTTCGACCTTGTGATTTCCGACGGGGTTAAACTTTGTTTAGTTATTCAAAACTACTGAAGTAAGTCGTTTGGAGCATCAGAACTCCAAAACCGAGTAGCCAGGTAAGCCTTTGGCCGAGCCACTGGTGACATCCCAACTAAATTCGCTCTCTATTAGAGAGGATGAGCTTAATGTAGTAGCCAATTAGTATATTATTCTCCAATGGATTCGTAAAGCATGATTTATTCAATACTGCACAATTGCCTAATTCTACTTGATATTGGTATCTTTTAATCAATTGTCATTAATTCGATTTGATACATCATGTAATTCATTATCAATGCCTATACTTGCTAAATCGTCGTATTCATGATACTATCTTTGGTATCACAGACGTTGGTGCAACTCCCAATCCTGAGGATGCCCACGAGAAAGAGGAGACCAAAAAGGTTCCTCCAGGGTTAGAAGAATGAGCTGATAATGGCCCTATATAGTCACTTCCTCCGGAGAGCGATGTTAATACTTTTTGGATGTAGATGAAGTCATCCTTAGTTACTGTATAACTTCTTTTGTATGATCACATTTGGAAATTACTGGGTATACTTTTGGATATTACTTTGTATAGTGTAGTAGGGTGAACTTTTATAATCCTTATTTTGTTAATAATGAATATATATTTTGTGTAATTATGGAACCTTTAATTGGACTGAGTGTGAAATGGTACCTAACTATGGAATATTTGAGATACTTCCGCTATTAACTGTTATTGATAGGTGTTGTTGAGCTAGTCTCATAAGTGGACAAAGAATAGTTTTTATCCTTCGTGTGTTGTATTTGACTCTAGACATGTACAATATTACAGGAGTATGCGTATTGCACCTAGAAGATTACCCTAGGCCAGGGTAATTCGGGATCGGGATGTGACAAGTGACAAATTCAACAGGCTTGCTTTGTTCATATGAAATTGGAATACATGGGTTGTACATTATTATTTTTTTGGTAGAACATAGGGAGTAATTGATTCAAATGGGCATTTTTATTTGCATAGAGCTAGAATATATGGAAAATAATTGATTAAATGACTTATTTATTTGCATGAAATTGAAATACATTGAAAGTGACACAGATCAAATCCATAATAAATGGAAAAGAACACAAAAACACTAGTATTTGAGTCCGGATCCTCTGTTTCAACGTTTCAACCTATCACTGACTGCCACATATATGAAATGTCTCCTCACTAACTGCACCCTCTCGATTATTTTTTTGGGATAATAATAGAAAAAAGAGGGCTCTTTTACAAAAATACATAAAATTGTGTGAAACAAAAAATCCAATCGTCTTTTCTCCAAGAGAATCTGGCAAAAGAGGTGAAAGTTCCGCATGATGGAAGTGAAGAAGAATCAGTGATGTTGGAGATTGAAGAAGAATCAGTGATGTTGTTGTGGTGTGTGATGGGAGAACGGGTTTTAAAGGGAGTTTATGGAGGGAGAGAGCCCTTTTCCGTGAGAGGAAGGTGTGTTTGATTAGGGTTTTATGTTTTATAAATTTTTTGAAAGAAAGCAAATAAAAAAAAAGATAATAGAGTATTTGTTTGTGTAATCAAAGAACTAATTGCATGGAAAGGAAAGATGAGAATTGGATTAGAAAGGAAACGGTAGAGTTTGGGTAGAAAGGGAGTTATTGTAAAAATAGAAAAGTGGGGAGTAGATGTGGTTTTTGGTAAAGAGATAAAGTAGTTAGTTTGTATGTGATAAGTGGGGAGAAAACTCAAAAGATTTGAAAAAAAAAGAAGAAGAGAATAATTAAATGTCAAAATCATAACCGACGGTCAAAATTGAATCCAATATGATCTAGCTTAATCTATTACTAGCCCAATAACCTGTGCTTATCACAGTATCTCCCTGCACTGTAAAATAAATAATCACATATTAAAAAAAATTACTTCTTTCCATAGAACAAATTGGATAAAATAGAAATAGAAAAATTGGAGCAAAAATGATATAATTACAAGTGAGTGGGTAATTGCATAAGTAGTTACTTAACCGTCAGTCAAAATTATAACTGACGGTCAAAATTGAAGTCAAAATCTCCTAGTTAAATATATTATAATTTGTTTTGGATTGAGGGAGAGAGCAAATGTATGAATTTAACATAACATGATCTTTGTAAGAATCTAGACTAACGCCCCAGCTTGCATGCTCTTTCACACGGCACAAACACACTAGTGTGCCGCACAACACTGAAAGGGATGAGAAACGGGTGTTTGTGCCCTGTTTTGACATCTGTAACATGGGGCCACATGGATGGCCACCAAGCTCTCCGCCCTCACTGTCACGACCCGAACTTGGGATTTGATTACTCTGGACAAACCCCGAGTCGTGACCATACTTACTCCCGTAAACTCTGAATTAACCGAAGGTAAAACGAAATCTACAAGGGATAAACACACTTTCACACTAGTCAAATGTACATTTTGCGGAAAACATATATATTGATATCAATTACAATTGTATAAGTCCTTTACAAAAAAGTAATGTTTGATTTATACAATTAACATTTCCTTTCACTATTTATGTCAAACAACTGTATATTCAAATATAATGCAGGATGACAAATATTAAAGTTCCAAAATCAACTAATCAAAAAGTTCTCTCAAAACGTTTCTCCAAATCATTTCGCACTCGGATATCAATTCAAATGATATCCCGTCAAGTCCATTCTATCAGTCCTCCTGAAGGAACTTGAGCGGCCTCATCTACTGGCGACGCGGCTTTTGGAAGACCGGCATGGGCAACTGAGCCTGTAATGTTATCAATAACACTAGTGAACACGATAGTTCAGCAATGTATACACATATTTATAATAGTACATGCTAACACATATACTAAATCTATTCAAATTATTCATTATTAATTCTACAATCAATATTCAATTCTAGACAATCTGTATAATGACAATAACACACATTTAGAGTCAAGTAATGAACAATTACTGATGTGGCAACTACCATAGCATTTCATTTCATTTCAATTCATTTCACAACTTCCAAAAAGGAAGGCATCATTCACTTTGTCATCTCCCAAGAAGGAATCATTCAGTCATTTATTATTACTTAGTATTCATTTAGTATTGTGGGATCTACCATTGCCAGGGCCAGGGACAACTGGTATTACCACAGAGCTTCGGAACACCCCCAAATTCATCTACTACAGTAGGAATAGTCATTAATTTATTTCAGCTCTATAATAAGCATTAACAGAACCGCTATGTAGTTTCATACGAAAGAGTCAATACAATTCAATATTTAATCCATTCTAGATTCAATTCAATTCCATAACTCAATTAAAAAAGAATTGAAAGGAATAACATTAACAGCAATCACATTAGATCCGAGTATATGAATGCAATTCAATGAGGGAAGTAAGATAACGAACAATTCTACTAATTTCTTTTTCAGTTCCAACCAACCATTCAAGTGTAACCATTGATTATCTAATATAGGTGCTATTCTTGATGGACATCACATTGTTTATAATTTGTACATTAGAATCCCCGTAATTAACACATATGGAGGTATAAACATCATTAATAACCTTGAAACAATATCCTAATTCAATAGGCTTTTATTTAGAGAAATCAAACTTCAATCTATATTTTTCCCCAAATTCGGTTACCTGTTTGGTTACCTGTCGGTTAATTGAATTCTGGAAGGCGGCTAACCGAACCATATTTCGGTTAGCTTTTCAGAACATTGCAATTTCTGACAAGTTTTTCAAGTTCATTCAGTAACTAGCTCGATCACCATTCGGCTGACCGAAATCCACTATTCGATTAACCGAATTTAAACTCGGTTACCTACGGTCACAATTCCAGAGACTCATAATTTTCTCCTTGAGTTTGGCTACATATTCGGCTGGCCGAATCCTAGAATTCGAATCCTAGAATTTTCTCCCTGAGTTAGGCTACCTATTCGGCTTTCCAGAAGCTGAATTTTCCACAAAAATGAACCCAGGTGAGTTTGGCCACCTCTTGGTCAGTTGTTCCACTAGCCGAATAGCGCCTACTGCTTCAGAATTTCCAAAGCAGAAATTTTGAATTTGAGCTCCTTGAGCTCTAACAACTTCAATAACATCTTAAACCAATAGGCATGCATATACTTGCATTTGTTTGAAGCTAATTAACCAAAATCCCTCTTCGATAGCTCAAGTTGAGATGGAAACCTCTCAACTTCAAACCCTAATTCCATGAAAACATGTAAAACAGATTTAATTATATGAGTTATTTGGGCTAGAACCTATTTTAAACCACTCATTAGAGCTTCATAGTTCTGTAAACACTTACTTGTCACTTGATGAAGAGAAATTAGAACTTTTTCTCAAACTCTAGCTCCTAAAAATGAGAGTAACTTGATGAAGAAGATGAAGTCTTGCACTTACTCCTCAAAAACCACTTCCAAAGCTCTCACCTTGAAGAGATTAAAGAAAGAAATAAGGAGAAAAGCCTAGGGTTTGCTCTCAAACACATGGACTGGAAAATGAGTGAATGAACTCATTTGGACTTCATCTCCAACCTTATCAACATCAATTTGCACACAAGTCCTCATTCTCTTTCTCTATTTCTAATTCACAAGTCAAATAAAGACTCATTTGATCCATTTTGAGATAAAATGCAATTGAGTCTATTACGAAAGTTAACGTACTCTTTAAGATACACACGTTGGTATCAAGAGTTACAGTATTCGACAAAATATGCGATAATCCGTATTTACGGAAAAGTCCTCATCTTTCCTATTTGAGTCTAAAATCAACTCAACTACCTTAATTTCGTTCAAACTCACTTCATTAAGTTAATCCATTCATTTGAGACTAATTTATCTCATTTTGGGCCATTAACCAATTAGCTTAATTAAATGTGGTTAATTAGCATTAATCTCAATCAATTAGAGTTAATATTGATTAACTCAGGACGAGGTGTAACACTCACCGAGCTCTCCCTCATCTCCGGTCACGTCATCATATGGCCGCCGGTAATCCTCTCCCAATGCAAGAACCTCAATCTGCTTTCTTGCTGTCAGCCGGAGCTTCCACCATCTTTTGGGGTCTCTGGGAGAAGACGATTGTGTCAAACAATTTCTATATATTTGTAAAAAAAAAAAAAAAACCCTCTTTTTCTCTCTTTTTATTTCAAAAATACAATTGAGGGGGTGCAGTTAGTGGGGATACATTTCATACACGTGGCGGTCAGGGATAGGTTGAAACAGTATTACCATGACAGAATCTGCGGGTTCTAGATCTACACCTAAATCATGGGTTGAAATTTGAGCCCATAGCACTTTTCAATCCTAGAGAGGATCAACAGCTTGGATCATGATTTTAATAATCTTCAGCATTTTTCACAAATATCTCAAGATTCGAAAAAGACCGACACATATAAGGTGAAACCTTGGATATACCCATCTTTAAGCAGCTTGGAGAGATTTCAACAAAAGGATAATCATAAGGATACATCTTAAACAATTTTGTAATTGTAATAATTCTTCCCCATCTACCATAATAATAGCTTAGGTCGCTTTGCAAAATTATCACGGTCATTTCATCCATCTGAGTCAACTTTTTAACTCAAATATCACATCAAAAATGCTCAAACAAATATTATCTAACTAAAACATTCATGCCAATAAAAGAAATAAACTATAAATGAATTATTATTGTTCATGTAGCAAACAATCAAAATGGTTAGCATAATGACTTTACATGGAGACCATGGCCACATGTCAACTCATCTCCTACTTGGCCATAGAGGCCCGCATGTGTTTTTTCTATCACTGGCCTTTTCCTAATTCAGATTTTTACACAAAATGACAAGTAATGCAATGGTTGGAAGCAGTAAGTCACTTTAGTACTATCTATATGCAAATCAAAGCTCTCTTTGAGTACCAAAATTCTAAGTGCAGTTAGACCCACAATCAAATCACAAATAATCAATTATTCATTTATTTCAAAGCTAATATTCTAGAGATGCAATGCTCTAAGCAATCATAGCGCTATGTTTGAAAACCAATAAAGGCAACATCCATGGTAATTAAAGACATGATAATTGATATACAATATACTTGCGTAATAGCCAGCTAACAAATTTATTTACCTTTTATTACTAATATCATTGATTATGCTTTATATTTGGTCATTTTCTTTAATGAAAAAGATAACAGTCGATCGGGTCAAAGGAGAGTATGGCTCACTTTAAAACATAAAAGAGAGAGTTAGGAAAGATCTGACCTTTTATCGCTATTTTTCTCCTTATTTGAAAAGTTGGATTATCATGATCATCAACCCACTGTGTAGATCTCGTCGGCAAGATTGTGTTGAGGAAGATCCGATCCGAAACCCAAGCTCATGACTTGTAAAAATTGCAAATGGACCATTCCGATCAATGGTTAACTTTTACCCTTGACCCTTGTGAGGGTTGACGCATGGTAATTAGCTTCTTGATGGATGTGCTTCGGTGTTGCATTGTTCCTGAACTGAGACCGTCATATAAAATCAATCAATTGCTTGTGAGAGAGAGAATAGGTTTGTATAATAGTATATTTTCTCTTCACACCTTGAAGAATTCTTGTAATCTTTCTATTCAACTTGCGCAGAGATAGAGAAGAAGAAGAAGATATGGCTTCTGTATCTGGTTTACAACGTAAGAGGGTTTTGTTCGATCCTTGTTCTTTCTTCCCAGCTGGTTCCAAAGAATAAGGGACCCACTCAGGGCAAGGGCAAGGGCACCCTCAGATCCAAGCTATATGACTGTAAGTGCAAAAAATCTCGTAGACTTACTTAGATAAATGTAGAACTCTTGAAAAGGATTAGCTGCCTGAAAACCTGAAAGGAGAGGAAAAGCAACTGTCAGAGACCCTGGCGACAGTCAGCGCAAGACCCTCCGACGCCTGAGTTAGTGCTGTCACTAAATAAAGGGTGAAGTGAGGTGAAGAAGAAGAGAGAGAGAGCTTAGCGTAAGGGGGTCCTTGTGTACTTGAACCTCTTCTTTTTTCTAGTGTTTACCTTTCGCATAATATAGAGGTGAGGAAGTCCCATCAGAAGCTTCCTTAGTGGAGGTAGGTGAAAAGGGGATGTCCTATCTGCCCATACCTCGATCTCTGGTGAATGTGACCGCTCAGCGCCCATCCTATCTGTCAGTTTGTACTGCAGCGTGGCTGTCTTGTCATCTGTAAAATACTGCCTAGATGGAGCACTTGGCCGAGGTGAGCTGTCTGGCCAAGGTAAGTTGTCTAGCCCGATGTGAGCTGTCTGGCCGAGGTGAAAGTATCTGGTTAAGGTGAGCTGTCTGGCCCAAGGTGAGTTGTCTAGCCGAGGTGAGCCTTCTGGACAAGGTGAAAGTATCTGGCCGAGGTGAGCTGTCTGGCTGATATTGTTCATTGATGAGCCGCCTGATTGGTACTGTTACCGAAGCTTAGCACGATCTCGGTATTATAAAATTATCCCCACACAATAGCCCCCTAACTTCTAACTTCTTAGAGTTCTGACTCTTTGAAGTCGGGAGCTATTAAGATGAGAGGGCTTTCTGAATATTGAGTTGGGAGCTCACATTATATCTTGATGTCGGTTGGTGACGTGCGATCTTTCTGGCTGAGGTGCTGTCACCGAGCTGATGCTGTAACCGAGCTGGTGTTAGCGAGCTGATGTTGTCATCGAGCTGACGCTGTATCCGAGCTGGTGCTGTCACCGAGCTGACGTTGTAATCGAGCTGGTGTTAGCGAGCTGGTGCTGTCACCGAACTAACGCTGTAACCGAGCTAGTGCTGTAACCGTCCTGGTGTCACCGAGCTGGTGCCGTCACCGAGCTGACGCTGTAATCGAGCTGGTGCTGTAACCGTGCCGGTGTTAGCGAGCTGGTGCCGTCACCGAGCTAACGCTGTAATCGAGCTGGTGTTAGCGAGCAGGTGTTGTTTAGCTCGAGGCTGGTGCTATCATCGAGACCCCGAAGCTGTTGAGGTACCCACCTAGTTCTCTAACATGATGTTTCGTCTGTGCCTTCTGGAGGCAACCAAAAATCGAGCTGCTCTCAGCCTGTTTTTTGAAAGCTGAGGATCCGTCAATGAAGACCTTCCAAGATGAACCAAAGAATTGTCTCTATAGTTGTTCTTCTGTCTCGGTGACTTCATCTTTATCTTCTGCCCCATTGTGAGGTCCCACCCTTGGTGGGCCCTCTAAGGGCTATTTTATAGACTAATTAATCCTAATTTATGTTAATTGTTATTTAATTATGTTAATCTTCGCTAATCTTCACTAATTATTGCTAATTATGGCTAATCATTGTTAATTACTGATTTATTTGGGCTAATTAGATTGTCTAGTTAGATTTCCTAAGTTAGTTAGATTAACTTAGTGGTTAGTGTTTTTAATTGATTGGGGGTTGTGTTAATCCTAGGCTTTTAGAGTTAGGTTAGTTGTTAATAGAGTTTAATTAAGTTAATTAAGAGGGTTAGTGTAAGCTAAAGGTGCTCTCTAGAACCTTCTTCCCTAATGACCAAATTAACCTCAAACCCTAACCCTAATCCCACTAAACCCTAGGGCTAAACTAGTAACTAACCATCTCACCTAAAAAACTATAAGACCTCTCTTAACTCCCATTTGCAAGAACCCTAAACCTAATCTCAGCCCCCATCCCAAGATAACCTCCAGCCCTCTTCCCAAGAAAACTGCTCCAGCCCACTACTGTTCCTCCCCAACTACCTTCATTCCCATTGCAACCCTCTCCTCCTCCTTCTTCTCTCTACGTTTGAGCCAAGGGTTGCAACTGTCACTGTACTGGAATTTCAGTCTTGGAGCTACTGTTGTTGCTGCCTTCATCTTCCTCCCCATTTCATTTCCTCCAAGCTGCTGGGCTGTGCTGCAACTACTTCATTCTCTTGCTGTTACTCTGCTGAAATTTTTCCTCTGTGACTGTCTTCCTAAAGGCAGCAGCTACATCATCTTCTTCCTTTTCAATTCCTCACCTGGGAGGCCCAGCTGTTGCTGGAATCTGTTTTAAAGAGCTGCTGTGTCTTCTTCCTCTTCTTCCCTTTCATTCCTCTCTTCTTTCCATTGCTGGAACTGTGCTGGAGGCTGCTGTTATTGCATTGGAAACAACTCTTAAGAGCTGCTACAGCAGCTGTGCTTCATCTTCTCCTCACTTCACAGCTGGAACTTGGATCTTTACTGTTACTTCTCTCTTTCTCTCTACAACCCTCTCTCTCTCAAGCTAAAGAGGCAAGTGCATCTTACTGTTAACTTAGGATATGTGTATGTTTTCCTTTGATTCTTTGTTTCAGTTCATAGATGTGATTCATTAGTCTTAGAAATCATTGAGCTCTGTTTGATGTGTTTGGATGGACTGGCCATTGATGAATGGGGGTTTTCACCCCCCATTTGGTAGATCAATGGGTCCAAGTAGGGTTATTTGTTGGGCTTTGGAGTTAATCTATGTTTGGAGATGGTTTGGAGATGTTTGGAATGGATTGGAAGTAGTTTGGGTGGAAGTGGAGCCAAAACAGAGGGACTGCAGAACCTGGAAAAATCCCAGGTTTCGTGCAGCCGGTTAACCGGACTATGCAGGCCGGTTAACCGGCCACACTGAAATTTCTGGAAGGGTAGCTCCCAGTTAAGTTCCTGCAGGGGCTTGCTGCAGTGCAGCCGGTTAACCGGACTATGCAGGCCGGTTAACCGGCCACACTGAGATTTCTTGGAAAACTGGCCCTTAGCCATTTCTTGCACAAATTTCATTTCAAATAGTCGGGTTGACCTGGTCTCGCACCGGTTGACCCGATTCACGCTGTTTGTGCAGGAAGTGACTGAAAGTTGGTTCTTCAATCAAAACTCAGACTCCTTACACCCAAATGGACTTGATACTTAGGATTTTACTTTAGGTGATGTTTAAAGCGGGAACATCAATCGTTCTAAGGTTTTCAGAGTATGCGGTCAATCATCCAGGCCAGGTTGTTTGACCGAACACGCTGTAAGCCTTTAAAAACGAATTGAGTTGTCCAGGAAGCCTGATTCAGGTTTGTCAGTGAACTCGGTTGATCTTCCAGGCCAGGAAATCAACCGAGCTCACAACACATCAGGTTCACCTGGAAAACCCTGATTGTTCCAGTTTTCAACATTTAGGAGATATGATCAGTCGTGGGGCCCATTGACCATCCAAATGAGTATTTATCAGTGTCCTAAGCCCGAGTCAATGGTGTGGCTCAACCTTGACTCGCGGGGACCACTGTTTAGAGTTTTGGTTGATTATCTAAGATGATTCGACCTCTAAGAGTTGTCATAGATGCCATTTAACTAACTAAGCACCAAATACAATATTTTACGGCATTAATGACATCGTTTAGAGATCGAATTACCGGAGATAGACCCGAACCTAAAGTGGCCCATTTACCTAGGATTGGACCGTTGCTTTTCCCCGTTGATTCCTTGATTGAAGTTTATACTTCAATGTTATTTTACTCTGTCATTCTTAGATCTTAGAATAGCTGTTTACTATTAATTAAACATAATTGGAAGACTTGAACCTAGGGTATCTAGAGGTGACCCGATGATGTGTTTTCGGAGATCATTGACCCGTGTCTGTGTCTAGGCGGGCCCTTATTGGGCCTAAGTGTGGTGATGTGAACCCTTTAGCTGAAGAGGTAGTTTCTATTGGACTGTTAAGATGTTATGGATTGAAATGGAACTGTTTATCAGTAATAGTGGATTAGTTGCCTCGTTTGGACAGTTTTAGACCAGGCCATGTACTGATGGGCCTTGGTATGGATCCAACGAGTGGGCCTGGACCTTGAATGAGATCCAGAGACTGTATTGAGATGTGTAGACCTCTTAGAGATATTGTTAGGACCTTGTTCACGCAAGGCAAGTCTAGACAGACACAGACCTTAGAGTTATTCTTGAGTCGGCATGAACATTCACTCGGTTGATTTAAGCTCAGCCGGTGGACTGATCATCCCCGGTAGGAGCTAGTTGAGTGTTGAGGAGCTATCATGATGAGCTGTGTGGTTAAGACTGCAAGGTGTCATGCCGTGCCGATCTGGAGTGATGAGATGATGAGTTGATGAGTGAGATTCGGGATTAGTTATTCCCTGGTGAGATTCCCCACCGCGACTGTGTTCAGTATGGGAGGGCCGCGGCATAATATCCCGCGGTATTCCAGCTCGTGTGAATGTGCCATCTTGTTTATAGTAGTTAGATGTTTCTATTTATACTGATTCCTTATGATTTAAATGCACAACTGCCTAGTTCTTTTCCCTTGTTATTCATTTAATTATGTACCCGTCTTTATTTCCTTTGATATATATATGCTATGTTAGTAGTATGTTGTATCTTGCCAGATCGTTTAGATCTGACCCATTCTATGGTGCTTAGGCATTGACCCAGAGATTCCCGACGACGCATTAGCCCTAGTGGAGGCACCCGTGGCAGGAGAGTACGCTTGGGGCCCGGCTGACACGGACGTCGAGCCGGAGGGCGAGGAGTTCATTCCAGGGTTTTGAGGGACTTTGTTATTTTGGGTTTTTGAGAGATATTCGGTAGTGAGAAGGGTAGAATGAAAATGTATAACCTTGATTAACATTGAATCATTTTAATAGACTATGTTTTGCTCACACTTAAATTTATATCTCGATACTATTGCTTCCGCCTTGTTTAAATCGTTATGCTTCCGCAATTTAAATATTATAACTCTATTGGTCAAAAAGTTTTAAATTGGACCTCACTGCGGCCTACGATCTTGGAAGTTCTCGGATTTTCCGGGAAGTAGCGCGCCAATTTCGGGTAATCGAACGAGTATATCGGTATCCGGAATTGGGGCGTTACACCCATAGAGAGTTAGATGGATGTACTTGTAGGTAATTTCCTCACCAGATATTTTGGTAAAAAAAAATTAATGCGCACATATCAATTTTCAGTGTGCATTCGGCAGGTGATCCAGACACCCAACTTGAGGATGATGGGCAGCACCGTAAAGTTTCACCCCTCAAACTCTTGATTTTTCTAGGTTAAAGCCTAGAGGATCCGGCGGATTCTCATGGGATCAGACATCTTGTAAGTTAATTGGGGCACACAAACACTCCCCTGTGATTTATATCCATAAAAACCGGAGAAACAGCCGTTTCTACTTGTGAAAAAAAAAAAATCCACACTTAAAATGTACCCACACTTAAAATGTTCGTGTGGTTAGGAAGTCTAGTTTTAACCTGGAGGTCCTGCCTTCGAATCCTTAAGGCCTTACCCGATACATAGGGCTTGTGGGTGGTTCTATGTATCCGTGGGTTTACCAATGATCTCCCAAAGGGGGGTCGGCGGGTTCCCATGTTATCAAAAAAAAAAAAAAAAAAAAAAAAAAAAAAAAACCTGTGTTTGGAGAAAGTAATTTAGAGATGAAGTCAATAGGGGCGAGCATTGCAAGCGAATACACTCCATAAACTGAATACTCCAACTTCTTCTTCCTCCTCTTCTTTCCGCCATCGAATTCGGAGGAGGCGGGGTGAGAGAGTAAAGGAGAGCTCCGGAAACTCTGCCCTCCAGTGAGGAAACTGTCGCCAGCGCCTCTCAGGCTCTGGTACTCGGAGTCGTTAAACGTTCGAAGGGGCCATGGAATCTTCGTGTCTGGAGATCCGTTGCTTTTCGGATAAGGAAGAGGGAAGGCAACAGAACGATCGAGCATTGTCAAAGCCGAATCGGGTGGTAAGGGTATTGATCTTGTTTGTAGCGTATGGGAGAGGAGCAGGATGAGAGGTTGGGAAGAATTGAGAGTGGTGGACAGTTTTATATACTGTTGATTTAGATATCCATCCAAGCGGATAAAGAAAATGGGGCCGCTAGATCGTCAGAGCAATCAACCGCTGAGGGTGGTGGGAGGGAGTAGTCTGTGTAGTTGATAATGTACCAATGGGAGGGCGACATTTGGAAATGGTATCGGGTGGGGGGAGGGTACGTGGGCACATGCAACGAGGACATATTCCGCCCCAATAATGTTTGGAAAAAACCGCTTGGACCGACTGGCGGGGCCTGGGATCCAACGGTTTGGGGGGCCTGGGATCCAACGGTTTGGGGGGGGGGGGGGCATAATGTTTCCAAAAAACCACTTAGACCGACTAGCGGGGCCTGGGATCCAACGGTTCCGGGGGGCGGGAATCGGTCCCCCCCAGTTGGTCCAAGTAGCACTACTCATAATATTTTGGATAAATTAATGTACGGTCTCTGGGCGCACGGTCTTTTAAGACATCCAGTTCAATAATTTTTTCTCTATAGCTATAGTGCAAACAGGTGGAGATATTTTTGTGAGAGGTCCCTAATTCCCCACGTTATATATTTCCATGACTAATTTGTCCCTTTCAACCATCATTCTTAGGCCAAGTTCTCTCTTATTCACACTCCTTCCGTCGTCTTCTTCTTCTTCTATTTCATTTTTCATTTTCAGTTCCTTTCCATGGTTATGGAATACTGTTGCAGAGCACCTTCCATCGCCACAATGACTTCCGATTCACTCTTTTCATTTCTTCAAAAATAGAAATGATTTTATTTTCTCTTACTCTTTCATCTAAAGTCTCTTTCAAATCTCTCTCTACAACTGATTTGAAATAGAGCAGTTTGCTTTTTTGTTTTTTTTTCTCTCTCTCTCTCTCTCTCTCTCTCTCTTTTCGATTGAATCATGGTCATCAAGTGTTCTTGTTTTGGATATTGATTTTTATTAGAATCTAATTTTCCGTATTTTCTAACTTTTGGTGTCATCGAGTTCAAATAAATTTAACAGAAACTCTGATAAACTAAACGAAAACTCAAATAAATTTACCAAAATTCAGATAAATTTTTCTGAGTTTTGAACAACTTTTCTGAGTTTCGAACAAATTTATTTGAGTTTGGATCAAAACAAATTTATCCGAGTTTGAAAAAAAATTATCTAAGTTTTGCCCAAACCCATGTGCAAATTCTCTTGATGATTTCTCCTTCTCAAATAAATTTATTTGAGTTTTGTCCGGTCCCACGTGCAGATTTTCTGGATGATTTATCCTTCTTTGAATCAATTTTTCACATTTTCTTTTTCTTCCCTATCATAATCCTTGATTTGTGCAATCAGTTAATCTTTAGGAAATTGACAGATTTTCTCCCTTTGTTTTCTCCAAATGAAATTCTTAACAAAATCAGTTTTTCTTTTTTGTATACGGCACAGAATGTATCAAGAGGGGCATTGTAGGCTTTTTAAGTGTTTAAAACTTGAAAATGGACATTTGGCTGTAAAGAAAAAACACGTGGACCATTTGCAATAAAAACCACAGTTGAGGGACCTCCGCCCAAATGCCCCTAATTTTTTTTTTTTTTTTTTTGGGATTCGGCGAGAGGTCCCTGAACATTTCACTTTATTGCTTTATATCCACAATATTTTTTCATAGTGTGATAGGTCATTTTTTTAAATTTGAAGACCTAAAATGTCTAATTTACCATTTCTTCAAAATCATATCCTACAATTAGTGGGATATGCCATTAATAATGGTCAACTACCATTTAATTGACCACGTTTAATGGAATCTCATTAATGAAATTTTCAGATAAATTCTAAACAAACACAAATAAATTTCAAAATAACATAAGTAAACTTAAAAAACGTAATAATTTCAAAAAACTCAATAAATTTTAAAAAGACATAAATAAAGGCAATAATTTCAAAGAATCCAATAATTTCAAATTTTCAAAAAACGCAATAATTTCAAAAAGCGCAAAAAATTCAAAAGACTTAAATAAAATTAAAAAAAATCAATAATTTCAAAAAGTGAAAAAATTCAAAAGACGTAAATAAAATTAAAAAATGAATAATTTCAAAAAGATCCAACTAAATTTCAAAAAAATAATAAATAAATCTCAAAAGATGAAGATCAATTTCACAAGATCCAAATAAAATTTAAAAGATTCAAATAAATTTCAAAAACTATAAATAAAATGCAAAAGACGTAAATTAAATTAAAAAAAGCAAATAAATATAAAAAAAATGCAAATACGTTTGCCAAATTAAAGAAAAACCAATTTTCCAAATTTTAGAAAATTTTGACAAAAACTCAGGTATTTTTATCAAAACTCAGTTAAATTTATTTCAGAAAATGCAATTAATCTTTAAAAGACACAAATAAAATTCAAAAACACAAATAGATATAAAAAATACAAATAAAATTTCCAAAAACACAGAAAGATTCGTTCAAAAACTCAGTTAAATTTTCAAAATGGAGATAAATTTTTCAGAAACTCGGCTATATTTTTCAAAAATTCAAATAAATTTTCCAAAAAACTCAGATAGATTTGTTCAGAACTCAGATAAATTTATACTGAACTCAGATAAATAGCTAAAAACTTAGATAGATTTGTCCATAACACAGATAAATTTGTTTCAGAACTCATAAAAATTTGCGCAAAATTCAAATAAATTTTTACAAAAAATAAAGAACTCAAATAAATTTAACAAAAGCTCATATAAATTTGTAAAAAAAGTTAGATAAACTTGACAAAAACTTAGATAAACTTGACGAAAACTCAGATAAATTTGACAGAAACTCATATAAATTTGTTAAAAACTTAGATAAATTTGACAAAAACTTAGATAAATTTTACAAAAACTCAGATAAAATTCATAAAAACTCATAGATTTGTCAAAAACGATATAACATCCCTGCTGTCTTCTTTCTCTAGCGGTGCTGCGCTACGTTCGACAACGAATAGAAAACTACAGTGGTGACTACAACGACACCCGCAAACCTTTCTCATTCTCGATCGATCAAACCCCCATCTCTGTGGTCGCCTGATGAGATCACCTGGACTGCTGCTATGCTGGAACTGGGTAATGCTGTGTATCAGGTCAACCTGACCCGAACCTGGACCTGTAATCAGCCTAGCCTGGGTTGCCCAAGTCTCCTTCCCCATACACAACTTGGCTACTGTCTCTGCAACCAGAAGAGGAAGGCGCCTGTCACGTGGCGTTGCCCACTTGGATCTGACGGTTGAAGAGCAGGGAGCGTCCATTGGCTGGGTCCCACAGGTTGCGTTGGATGATAGAGAGGTTGGTGGCTAGCACATGTTCGATGATCCTGTTGTTCGATGATCCTGTCGAGGTTTCCGACGTCGTTCTCGGCGACGGCACCTGTCACGTGGCGTCGCCCACTTGGATCTGGCGGTTGAAGAGCAGAGAGCGTCCATTTGCTGGGTCCCACAAGTTGCGTTGGATGATAGAGAGGTTGGTGGCTGCCACGTGTTCGAGGATCTTGTCTAGTTTCCGACGTCGTTCGTAGCAACGGTGAGGGAGATTTCCGACTAGGGGACGGAGGAGGGGATCTGATCTCAACCCCTTTAAGAATAATAATATTTTAGCAAATTGATGAAGCAGTTGATCTGATCTCAACCCCTTTAAGACCCAATCCGACGACCTAAGACTCTGAGTTTAAGAAGAAGAGGGATAATACAAAGTTTTAAATTTCAAATTTCAAAATTTTATGCCTAAAACAGATGAAAGGGTAAATTAGTCATGAGAATTGTATCTAAGGACCTCTCGCCGAAATATGTCCAGCTGCATGGACTACAGGCTTTAAAAAAAAAGTTGATGAACTGGAGGCCTTACAAGTCGTATATGAGGGACATTTCGCTAATTATCTATTTTTTTTTTTTTTTTTTGGAGGGTGGGGGGGGGGGGGGGGGGGGGGGGGGGGGGTGTTTACCATACCCAATATAAAAAATCATGAATTTTTTAAAATGGTGTTTGCCAAAACTATATCTCAAATATGGATATTAGATATGGGATTCCAAATTCTTTTTCCAATCTATCACCTTGAGTTGTGCAATAATGCACAGATTGTGCAATATCGCACAATATGGGTAGAATTGGAAAAAGAATTTGGAGCCATATGTACAATAACCACATTTGGGATATAATTTTGGTCAAGTTTTAGTCAACACCATTTTAAAGAATTTATGGTATTTTATATCCTGTATGGTCAAAATCATATCTTGTATGGTCAAAATCCCTTCTTTTTTTTTTTTACTTTATCCAAGGGCTGAATTCATGCCATATCATCCATGGGTGGTAACAGTTTTTGCTGGCTTGGAGTAGTGAAGAAGGTATTTTTTAGAAAGATATTCTCTCGTTGGTTTTGGAATAAATTGTCCAAGAGCCAAAATCGAGCATGACACGGGGGAGTGTTTGTGTGCCCCAATTAACTTACAAGATGTCCGATCCCATCAGAATCCGACCGGATCCTCTAGGCTTTAACCTAAGAAAACTCAAGAGTTTGAGGGGTGAAACTTTACGGTGCTGCCCATCATTTTCAAGTTGGGAGTCTGGATCACCTATCACAATTGTCATGCCTTCACTGTGAGTGGACCAATAAAGGTCCGCCGTCTCATCTAAAAATTTAAATCTACGATGGGTGATTCGGACTCAAGTTGGATTGATGGTCTGATGAAATTGGAATTAAGACACTCTTGTGCATATATAATCAGCATCATGTTTTGAATTGAACTATCAATCCAGTGGTGCAAAACACTTGAATTGACATGAAATCTCATGAATATGCTAAGTTCAAAGTTCCAACAGGTGGGTCCACCATGCAGCCTTGCATGCAGTTCAGTTACAAGTTAAGATTTCCCTTGATTAAAGCCTCATGGATTCCTAAACTGCACAAAATATACGGGCTCCTCACGTTTTAACATGTAGAAATCCCAAGATAAATGAGCAGAGCTTTTTTTTTTTTTTTTTGCTAACGGGGGCTAACCAATTCTTTGAACTAGACTATTCCCTCCAGACTCAGAAAGAAGCCGGGTAAAACCCTTGTGACCCTTAGGTGATAGCACAAGTGGACTCAACCTTCGGTTCCTAAAGAGGGGGGAACCGGGAGTCGATATCAGGATCTCTAGATCCGAAAGAGAGAGGAACCGTGGTCCTAACCACCGCAGAGCTCTATAGTGAAGCCCAGATAAATCCTTCAAAATAAATTCCCTCCAAGCATATAGATTCTCCTCAAACTTTATTGCTATCTTAGTTTTCTCCTTTAAATAGACTAATGTTTGATAAAAAGAAAAGAAAGTAATTAACACATTCTCATGTATATTCATTATCCCTTTTTCATCAAACAACGGTGGAAAAAGATCAAATTAAATTAAGATTTGAGGAAACCCAGTAAACAATTTGAGGCTTTGAAAGGTTTCAATTTTGATCAATAGGTGTGTTCCACCGCAGATTTCCACTCCTTCAAACTCAGAATTTCTCTAGACCAATGGCTTGGAGGATAGGTGGCTGTATCCTATTTGTCTTTTAATGTCACATGGCTGCCATCTCTATCGGATAAGCTGTCTTGATTAAGAAATGATGACTACTTGCCGCCCCCCCCCCCCCCCCCCCCCCACACCAAAACTTAGGGTCCGTTTCGGAGGGGAGGGGAGGGGAGGGGAGGGGAAATTTGAGGGGGAAGGAAAATGAAGGGGAGGGGAGGGGAAATTAATTTTTCCTCCTCTTGTTTGGGAAGTAAAAAAGTAAGGGGAAGGAAAGTGAAAAAGTATAATTTTGTTTTTAGTGAGGTACAGAGAAAAAGACTATTTTACCCTTGCTCTTGAAAAAAATTCAAATAGACTCTAAAGGACATTTTAGTCATTTGGTGACTCAATCCTCACTTTCCCCTCATTTTCTTCCTTGTTTTGGGGGGAAAATTTTTGAGATAAAAAGTACAAATTTCCCCTCCATTTCCCCCTCCCCCATTTTCCCTCCCCCCTTCCCAAACACCCCCCAAAAGCACTTTCCCTCCTTTTTTTCCTCCCCCCCATTTTCCCCCCCTTCCCAAACAGACCCAGACCTGTCATAAATTCTTTTTTTTTAAATGTGAGAGGATCTGGAATGATGAAATCCTCTTGTATTTAACCTTTTTAAGGATTAATTTGTTGAAGAAGTGATCGACTACCAAGCATTTGTAAACAATGACTCCCCTAGAAGGGCTTTTAGCGTGAAGAGGGCTATTACCTCCTATTATCCCTAGTGTATGAAGGCCGACCTGTCTCATTGTTACATGTCAAATAAACCCCACATATCTCAAGGGTTGACACTTTAGGCCCCATTTCAAGTACCAAACCGGATTTGTCTATAAATACAGCAGGGAGAGTTTGTGGAATGGTCAAATTGTTGCGACCAAGCACATTCTCTTATGTTTAGTTCCGAATGAATATATAAGCATTCCCACAAAATGATGCCTAAATAGCATGTAATCAGATTGGGCACAGGTCAACCTAAATTCATACCCGACCCATCTCATTGGTGCTTGTTTGGTACCCAACTCAAACCATGTGGGATAATCACCAAAAAATAAAAAATAAAACCATGGTGGATTTGTGCTTTGTGATAGTAAAACCTGCTCGTGATGGGTATGTGTCAGGTTGGGCTTGATATTACAAATGCCACAAACATGTTACAAAAGCTCTGTGCATGAGGTTTTACTCGAACCAGACAAAACCCACCACCACTCACGGGCAGTTCACTCATTTAACCTGACTCGGTGCCATCCTCAATATCAAACAACCCATGGTCACTCAATCTCGTTTGTCTTAATTGGTGTTTCAAACTGGATATAATTACCTTTCTCCCTTCAAGCATGAATCTTCTGTCCATCAAGGCAACGAGTGAGCCGGGTCTCACCAACATATTTCCTATGTAAAGAATACGGAGTGCTCTCATTCATGAGTTCATACGAGACCTTTATGGGTAGAGCAAAATACAGAAAATGTCCTTTTCTGTTCATAAAATTATAAAAATGGAATGGGGGTTTTTCTGTGATTTCACCTACCTTATTGGACTATAATGGTAGAACAGTCATCATCAACCCTTTGACCGCGAGTTTGGATCATCTTAGGCTCATGCTCATGAGAAATTCTGTAGGCTTCCAGCGGAGTCCACTTATTAAAATTTGAAAGCTATCCCCATCTCTGTTGCCAAAATTTCCTCTAGTAGAAGTTTTGTCCACCCTCATATTGATCACACTTGAAACATGTAAACTTTATAGTTTTGTATGTCCTGTAAGTGATCAAGGTGATGGTTGGCCATACTCCTATCAGAGTAAAAATTGTGTGACTTCCCAATTGTCTTTTGAATTCAGATGAGCTAATTAATCTTTCAAAGCCGAAATCAGGAAAATCCTCTTACCTTAAAACAAATCTAATAGTTTAGAGCGGTAAAATTCAAATAGTAGTCAAAACAAAAGTGAGCCCTGAGCCCAAGTGTCACATTAATAGATGTTGAGAGATGCTGAGGAGTGGGCTCCACCCAAAGGGAAGCATTGAAAAGTATTTATGCTGCATCTACTAACGCCTTGAAGTTTTGATAAGAATTATTAGCAGAAAAAATTTAATATGGTATCAAAGTCAACCGTTCGATCATGAGGTCGAATCTAAGTAACAACTTGGAGCGGAAAAAAAAACGTCTTGAGGTTTTAGTAAGAATAGTGCAAAAGCAATTCATCTACTAATTTATTTCAACTCACTCCTCTTTAACTTTATCCTCATGTAACATCCTAGTCTTCTTCTATTCCTCCCCTAATGCAAACAAACACACCCTAAAAGCAAACTCAAGAGGGCAAAAAAGAGGTACTTTCGTCTTGAGCCGATTGAGTTATATTTGTGGGCCCGACTTACGGGGTTTTATCATTGTTTCACGTAGAATTTCAGTGTCCTCTGGCTTCCCTTGCACCTTTGCTATGCTAGGTCACTTTCCTTCTTCTAGAGGGTGCTCCATTACTTAAGTTTTTCCTTCTAGGTCCTTTTAGGCTTTTGTTTCTATGACTTCTACTATTAGGGCATGCTTGTTTGGGTTTAAATACATAGGGTTTTTGCCATAACTGGTTATAAAACTGATGAGAAAATGTAAATTAGAAAGCGTAATGTATCAAATAACATTTCCGTTTATGTAGATAGAATCAAAGGAAGATGGAGACTGAATAATACTATATTCCTCAAAGAAAATATTATTTTTTATTCATTTTGAAAACTCACCATGGTCTTTATTTTTATCCACTTTAGCAAAAATCTTATATATTCAATTTCTATGAATTCTAGTGCTAACAAATTATCCCTTGATACCTTTTTAATTTGATTTGTATAATTTAACGACAAAAGACATAAAAATATCACCAAAGATCACTCTTTTGATGGTTTTATTTTTGACCGGATCTAAAAGGCTATTCTTCCTTTTTTGTTCTCCCTCCCTCTCTTCCTTTTATAGTGAAAGATGGCACCCAAACCTCACTTTCGTTTTGCACTCACATAAGGAAGCATGGCCAAAACAGGCATTTGTTCTCCATTCCCTCTACAAATTTCTTTTCCACCTTACACTGCCAGCTGAGTGCTTCTTAGTAATTATCCTCTCACACAAAGGCCTACAATACAATAAAAAAACTGTAGTGGATTTATAAATACCCCTTAGATGGATGTACGCAAAAAACCCCTAGATAATCCATGTAAAAAAAAAAAGGACCTCACAGTTCTAACTGTACAGAAAAGGCCCTTTTGCCATTTTTTTTTTTGGCCTTTTTGATTGATTAACAATATCGTTGCCCACTCGTTTTAGAGTAGAGCAACGAAATCGCCGCTCGTGCCATCTTCTTCCTCTTCTTTCTTTCTATTTTCCATCATCTTTCTCCATTTCCCGCACCTCATTTCTCATCCAACCCACCACCCACACCCACAGCCATAGGTTGAATATATTTAGTTGAACATAGAAGAGATTGAAAATGGAACCTATTGCATTGAATAGCATTTCTCATTCGTATGGAGATTTGACATCTTCGAATGAAGGTGTTTTTGATGAGACCCAGTCAACTTATGTAGGACCATGAATTAGAAGCATTTCTAGAGTGACTGAAAATGGCTACTACTTTGTGACTCGTTTGATGTTGTCCTTGAAATAAATATATAACCACATTTTTTGGGCTTTTTGAGAGCTGGCGGGGTACCCTCATAGGGGGACCCAATTGACACAGCCTTGCTTGAGCTACCTTGAAAATCAGTGTGAATATTGAAGAATAAGTCTGTCATCATGGCCTCAAGACACCAACCTTTAGTTAATATTATGGTTTGTCATTTGCTATTTTAGTGTTACCATCAATATCAAGCTATAAATAGCTATCATATATTGGTAATTTTGTGCTCTGATATGTGAAAAGATGTTTCCATTAGCTACAAGAAGTGATAGACATCAAGGTAGCCTTGTGAAAAATTGCATATCGGTATAATTGATATAAGATACAATTAGGTCATCAAATTTACATTTTTTTAATATTATTTATTATTTATTATTTATTTTGTAATAGTTTATTAAGTTGTTATGTGCAACACTAGAGGTGTTCATGGGCGGGACTGGGGAATATCCAGGCCAGGCCCTAGCCCGAATCGGGTCATATGGTCCTTGCCCGAGCCCAGCCCGCCTAAAAAAAATGAAGCCCAAGCCTGGATGAGTAAAGGTTTTTTAAAATAAAATGTTCTCCCCTAATTGTTGGGAGTGGTAGGTTAGCTAGTCATCACCTGTGTCGATGAGAGATATATAGTGCATGGGTTGGGTATCTACAGGTGAAATCCAACACGAATCCGACCCATTTTGAAACAGATAAAACAAATTTAATTTGTACCTGCTGTGCGTCAACCCATACAGAACCTGCATATATAACCTATATTCAGTCCCTATCGATTTCAAATATTTAGAAAGTATTTGAGTCAGTGAACTTGTAGGCAATTCTGAAAAAGGCAACAAAAGAAAATGGGATTTCGTCCGTACAGGATACTGAGGATCATGAATTCTTTAAAATGGTATTGGCAAAAATTATATCCCAAATGTGGATATCGTATATGGGGCCCCGAAAAAATTTATCCAATTCTACCCTTTTTATGTGATATCACACAAACTGAAGATGAAAATAAAAGTGGGTCGTTTTTCTTCTCATATTTTCCTCTGTTTCCATCTAAAGCACTAAACCTCCATTGGGCACAAGAGCTGGGACTTTAATCAATTGTGCGATATCGACTTGAATGCAGTGAAGCTTGCTAGAATTTCATTTTCTGAAGCAATGAATTAGACCCCTAAATTTACTGAGGTTTTGATTTGTTTTTTTAAAAGTCTTATTCCAGGTGTCAGGTGTTAGAAGCAGTGAAGCTCGTTGGAATTTCATTCTTTGGGGGAACTAGCGAAGTGATTATGTGATATCACATAAGAAATAATGAATTAGACTCTCAAATTTGGTGGTGGTTTGAGTTGTTTTTTGTGATGTCTTATTCTATGTTTCTCGTCAATAAGAAAAAGTTTTGGTCGGTAAGAATTTGATTAAAGTCTCAACCGTTGTGTCAAAAGGTGCAATCTTTCATTCTCTTCACCCAATGATGGTTTCATGAGAAGCAGTTTCCAAAAAGTTTCTCATAGACCAAGTAATTTTACAATGTATTGATATTGTGAATTCATCCCTTGTCCTCAAGATAAAGTTTCACAATAGGGCAGTGATAAAATGTAAAAGAGTGGAGATACCTTAAGATTGTTTTGGATAAATGGAAGAGCAAAGGAAAAACTCTCTTAAAAACCTTTTATATCAATGGGGAAAATTGCAGGAGCGGAGAAAGTTGCAGAGGGAAAAACTGAGGTTCAATGCTTTAAGAGATTGGAGTGGAGGGAAATATGGGAGGGAAAACGATCCGCATTTATTTTCAACTTCAGATTGTGCGATATCGCATAGACTGTGAGATAAAATGGGTAGAATTGAAAAAAGAATTTGGGGCTCTATGTACAATACATTCCCACATTTGAAAGATAGTTTTGGTCAACACTATTTTGAGGAATTCATGGTCTTTTATATCATTTACGGTCAAAAGTCTTATATATATTTATATATATAGGGAAGTTTCAAGTGCATCTATCCCTCACCATAAGGTGAGGAATACTTCCATAATTGGAAATTTTCAAGTACAAAAGTTATTTTTCAAATACATAGGGTGAGGTATACTTCCTTGTCTTTATGTGCAAAAAGGGAAGTGCCCCCACCATATAGTGAGGGATAGATGCACTTGAAACTTCCCTATATATATATATATATATATATATATATATATATATATATAGGGGTCAGCTCTCCTAAGCTCAAGCTTAGGATAAGGTAAGCTCAAGTGTGTAGTGGGGCCCACCTGGAGACCCACATGGGGATGGAGGTGTGGGGGATTTCAAGGACTCCCTTGGATCTTCCTCTCTACAAAAAATCAGACCCAAATGCAATTATATCATTTTCATATGGGCCCAAAAGTTTAATGATCAACGGTTTATTTGGATTGATACATAGTCAATCTAACGGTCCAATAAATTCGGATCTAACCGAAAGTTGGTGGACATGTGTAATTTAGGGAAGTCATGTGTTTGGTCCATTTGGATGGACCAAAGGTGGGCCCTACAAGCATGAGCTTACGAATTTTTTTCCTATATATATATATGTAGGTGCTCTTGTGAAAGACACTCTTATCTTACTGTGAGAGATAAGGTGGGGGGCCTTCACATCCATATCCAATGTGAACAACTTAAATGTGAGGGCCTCCACTTTTATCTCTCATAGTAAGATGAGAGTGTCTCTTACAAGAGCATCTCCCATATATATATATACATACATACATACATACAGCGCCGGCTAATGAAAAATTGTTGTCCAGAAAATTCCATTCACAGCGCCAGCTGATGAAAAATTGTTGTCCAGAATATTCTATTCAATGGCTCATGTTTGTTTGGTCTCATGTAATTTGTGTCTGTTCGGCTAAAGATAGTTTCATCCTCTGTAATCATAAAATAATAGTATTGTCACTGAAGATCAGGAGCCATTGGTTAGAATATTCTATTTCTGCATAAAGATTAATGATCTTAATCGAAAAGACGATGACAGAAAGGTTTGGATTTTTTCCCCAAGTCGAGACGTGGAGCCATTGGTTAGAATATTCTATTTCTGCATAAAGATTAATGATCTTAATCGAAAAGACAATGACAGAAAGGTTTGGATTTTTTCCCCAAGTCGGGACGTATCAATTTAAAAATGAATTGAGTGTGCCGACATCGAGTAGAAAGTTTTTGTTGGCTTAATGGGTCGTGTGGGTCGTGTCCAAGTGAGTTCATGGACATGGTTATTTTGGTAATTATACAAGGACCCTTTTACTTATTAGAATAGAGTTTCTTAGGAGATAAGAAAGGGATGAAAAGAGAATATTATATATATATATATATATGGAAGTACGGGCCTCCACCCATCTCTCACCAACTTGGTGAGAGTGTCTCTCATAGGAGCACCTCCGATATATATATATATATATATATATATATATATATATATATATATATATATGATGTAATATGTAACTCATGCGATGAATTTTTTTATTCTTGTATTGTTGAATAATTGCTCAATCATATTAATTCACATTTCCGCATACACGCGCAACTATTTTTGCTACTTTAAAGTGTTCTTGTGTTGCTTTGGGAAGAAATTCCTTCCACAGGGCTTGAACCCAAACTATAATATGCACGTGGCAGTGCGCTTATGTGTCGAATTGAACTTGCAAGAAATTCAAATGCCATGAGATGAGGGCACTGTATCGTAACTAGCAGCTCCACTTCCATGCTGTTAAGGGATGGGCCAGATAGGACCCCTGGCGTGGGGCAATCCAGTTGGAGGGCCCACATTACCTGGGCCTTTACCTGGTCCATGGAGGCTAGGGCCAGACGCAGGGCCTAAAGAAAAAAAAAACAATTAATTTCCTCTGCATTTTGTCAATTAGAATTAGCTACAAAAGTCAGGCTGGGACTGGTATTGTCCAAACATGGCCCTCAAAATGGATGGGCTTTAGAAATTTTGTCTAAGTTTCGCCCCAAGGGCGGACCAAGGAAATTCAACTTGGAGAGGCTCTATGTAAAATAAATATTGGGGGGGCGGGTGGGGGGGGAGGGGAGGGAAGGGAAATGGCCAATGTAATATATATATATATATATATATATATATATCATTTTTAGAATATCCAGGGGGTATACAGAAAATTTAACTTATTTCAGGTAGGGGAGGGGCCTTCTGCCTCAGACCCATATACCTGGGTCCACCCTTGCTTGGCCCTTAGGCTTTGAAAAAAAAAAATACAGAAGCCCTTATTTTGTTTGCTCTTTTTTAGGGCCAGGCAAGCCAAGTCAATACTCTTTTAAGGAGAGCCCAATTGAAAACAAGGCTTGTATATAATATGTTTGCAAGCCCCACAAATGTGAACACATGCCATACTTTAAAAGATGAGGAGTCAGGATCATGTCTCCCACATGCTTTTCATCAGCTGGCCCCACCTATTGATAATCTGGATTGTTTCAAAGGAGTTTCATCCCTTTCAAAGACATCTATTTCAATAGGGATTGGTCCCACCTCAAGGTTCTGCATATATATGATTGATGATAATTTTGATGCTTATGATTAAATAATATATAAGATTATGCTAATCATTGTACATTTAATATCAAACTGAGAGTGTTATGTGCCGCATGCCCATTTATGCATTTCAGCATGAGAGAAAACAGCTTATCATTTTACTTTCATTTGTTTTACATGTCCCATGTTAAGAACCATGCATCAGACGAGTTTGATGTCATCAAAGAATTTATTTTGCTGGATCTAAACTATTTGGAAGACATAAAAGGAAAGGAAATATTCCCCAGAGAAACTTGAATTGGTCTAGATCTGTCCTGGGTCCATCTTGTAGCTATCCAGATATAGCTCAGTACAAAAGGCCTGTCGGATGGGTAGGAAGGTATTGGAATTTTGTTCTAATGATACCAATTATTGGATTTAGATGGCCTCACTCGCTGAATTTCATTTATAACAGGCTGCCGTTGTCTTGTACCCCTTAAATCTCAAGTACATTAACCAAGAATCCTGTGTTATAAGTTTACGTCCCAAAAGCCCATTTCCGAAATGAGATTTCTTACCCTCAAAGAATCATGTGTAAAAAAAAAAAAAAAAAAAAAAAAACAAGTAGTAGTGCTTTAGTGTTTTATTTATTTATTTACTTTTGGTAACCTAACAAAAGGGGCTGAAGCCCAAAAGAGAGCCCCGCACACCTGAAGAGAGCCCTCACAAATAGAAAAAAGCCCTCATAAGTAAAAGAAAAAAAAGTGACGTACCCAGCGAGGCAAGTGGTTGTTCTCGTAGTGTTGGAGTTGGAAGATTACTTTTTGATTCTACCATCCAAGTGCATTGATGTACTATGAACAATAGCCCTATTTTTCCAGCGAATTGAAGTACCAGGAATTCTAAGAAGGTGTTTTTTTATAAATAAAAAAGACCCATATGTTTTCACATTTCTTTAAAAAGCCCTTGTAGTTTGTGTTTTTGTACTAAACCTCTATGTCAATAATGTAAAGTAAAAGTAAGCTCTTCCCTTCCTGCTCTTGAGCTTTATCTGTTTTACCAATTTAGCCCTTTCATTTGGTGAAATAATAGAAAGATACATTTGCCCTTCTATTGGAATAGATTGGCATTCACTTTCCCCTTTTATCAATCCAACCTGCTCACACACGCTGAGACTCTTGGATTGGAACCGGCTCCATTTCGCTTTAGTTTAGACATTATTCATCGTTGATTCATATCACACAAATTTTACATATGGCCACTAAAACTTGAGAATCTAAAACTAAAATTAAAGATTAAGATCTTTTGATCGGCTTCATATTACAAAATTTTCCAGTCTACATCCAAGCTTTTCCATCATCATGCCTCCCCTAGCCATCATATGTCCAAGTGGACCACCTAAAAGTAAACATCTTTAAGAAATCTTTTTATAAAAAAAAAGTGGTTATGGGAAAATGTATTTCCATGTTTTAAATAAAGGGAACGGCTAAATCAGTCAAAAAGAGAAAGTTGGAAGGTGGAAACAGTAGAGGTTATCTTTTCAAAGTTAGTGATTCAGTAAATACATAAAACACAAGGGGTTTTTTGAGGATGTATGAAAACATATGGGCCTTTCTTGTATAAAAAAACTCTTCTAAGAAGACATATCCCAAAAAGGGCAATGGAAGAAGCATACTCAGGAGGAGCAAGCAGTGCATGGAAGACCTAAGGATGACCCTTTGGTCGATAAATTAGACTAGTTTAGGAATATGATCGTTTACCATTTTCTCCTATGTAAGGCAAAAATAGGGGATATTACTTAGGGTTAGAGTCTTTAAACGCTACCTCTCCCTCCCTCCCTACGATCATGGGCATAAAATGTAAGGGTCTTATGTAATCCATTTGCAACCTAACTCAGATAGTTTTTCCATCCATTAAAGTTTAACCAATGTAAGTTGCAAGCGTACATGAGAAATAAGGTTTGCACACTACTACACTAGCATGTTGGTCATTTCAGGGCGCTCGATCAGTTCTTTAGCAATCACAGGATGAGGGAACCACTACCTTCAAATGGTTCCAAAGAATTCCTTCAATAATATAAATACGTGGAAGGATTTTTTTTCCTTTTTGTTTGACCTCACAGCATGCAAACTCTGTATTCGTTGTTGGATATTTTCTAAAAACCCCACTATTAAAAAATAAATCTCAATGTATCTTTTCAAATATTTTGAATTTTGTGTCTTTCCAAATTAAGTGTTTTGTTCCTTTTAGATGCCTTCCAATAATATAAATTAAGGTGTTTTTCAAGGTTTTCATATAACATTTAAAAGTGAGTAGAATACAATATTTACAAAATCACATTCTCTAAGAGTATTTTATTCTCTTTTATTTTTTACTTTGATTTTAAAGGCAATTCTATATTTCTGATTCTAGTGTACAGACTTTGATTCAGAGTTGAACATTATATCCCAACGACAGAATTTCATCAAAACCACTTGCATGTGGGAAATTGATATTTTTAAGAAAACATCTTAATTGATTTGCCTTGCCTTTTTTTTATTTTTATTTGCTGTCTTATTCAATTTCGCACGTTCACAATCACTCACTAATTATTTATACTAACTATTTATTTGAATTTTCGATTCCACACTCTGCGCATGTAATTTCCGCAACATTCGTTACATTCAGTTGTGAAGACTCTGCATTAGTTACATGGTGTTGCAGTTGGATGGAATTTCTCTTTTCGTGAGCTACTTTGGACTTTTGTTAATTTTATTTATTAATTACATGACTTTGCACTTGCAGTTTGGACACGGCATAACGCAAATAAGTGGGCTGGATTGGGCTGCAGGAAAGTTCTCTGGGTACATGTAAGACGTCATCAATTGTTCCGACTCCACCCCAATCACTCTCGGGTGCTAAATATTGGAGACTGTTCATTCAGTCCATATGGGGACCAGGCCCACATTTGATCATTGCAGCGCCTAATTTGATACCCTTTTCAGCCCATGATCTGGTATAATGACCAATTTTAAGCTCATTAAACTTTCAGTCACGGTTAAATTGAATTTTAAAGAATTCTATAGTTAAAATGTCATTAAACTTTGAATCTATTAAATCAAGGGCTAGAATTACTTCTCATAGGAGATTTTGGTTAAACAAGTACATCATATAGGTGTGGGCATACCCCTTTATTTCCACTTAAGGGTGCTCATGGATTCAGCTGCAGAGCTTGAGCTTTAGGTTTTAGTACTTGGGCTGGGCTGGAAATAAACTCTATGTTCAATTAATGTATGGGCCGGGCTCAAATTAAATGGTAGAAAGCCGGAAGCCTGGCCCGGCCTGAATGATAGGCACAGTTAAAGTAAAAAATAGCATGTTTTTTTTGTGAAAGGTAGGAGTTGAATATAAATTCTCTCACACACAAACAAATATCTTAACCAACTGCAAGTTGGTTTACGAGGGAATGACACGTGGCGGGTTAACTTTGTCCAGATTCCTCCTTGCTCCTGCTCCTTCCGGAGAGGAGGACCAGTTGTGAGGTCCTCCCCAGGAGGCCCACCTGGTGTCCTTAGGTGTCCGGTCAGACACACCAGGTGGGCCTCCTCCTGCACCTTCCGGAGAGGAAGAAAGGAGGACCAGTTGTGAGGTCCTCCCCTTCCGGAGAGGAGGCCCAGTTGTGAGGTCCTCCCCAGGAGGCCCACCCGGATACTGTCTAACCGGACAGTATCCGGATACTGTCCGGTTAGACACCAGGTGGGCCTCCTCCTTGGGAGGACCTAAGGAGGAATCTGGGGAAAGTTAACCTGCCACGTGACATTCCCTCGTAAAGAACGCTGTTTTATATATATATAAAAATAAGTGCTCCCACAACCCTAACTAGTGAGGTGGGTTCAGAGTAGTCGGGAAAGATAGACGTTCAAAGCTTCTTTATAAATACCCCACCCATTCCTTCGACAACACACCACCTCGTCGCCGGAACCTGGCCAACTTCGCGATCGCTCCCACCCCCATCCCCAGTTTCCGGCCAACTTCTTCACCACAGCCCACACCACTAGTCTAAATCAACCCTCACCAGATGAACTCTGATGATCAAACTCTTACTAAAACACAGGAGCTGGCATATGGTGATCCTCTCCCTCTCTCTTCTCCGGCTAAGGTGAAGCTCTCATGTTCCTTTTTTTTTTTCCTCTCTTACCCAAATCCCTCATTATTACTGCTCCAACCACTGAGCTACCGATCAATTGGCACGAATCTCTTATTTTGAATGAAATTACTTATATTATCATATTCTAAGTAACAGATGATCCGCTTATATACTGGTAGTACATAGAAAACAATACACTATGAATTAACATACATAGACTGCTGTTTTTTACAATTATGATGATGGGTCTTTGTTTTCAGGGTTGTGGACCTTCATCTTTAGAGCAAGGAAACTTGAAGAATATGACCCATCATCAAAACTTGGGAAATGAAGGAGAGAACAACAATAGCTGCACGATCATTGTTACTAACCTCTCCACAAACGAGTCCCAAGGTAATGAACCAAATACCTCTCCACAGAAATCAACCCTCACTGAGATAATTCAAAGCCGGCCCATCAACAAAAGCACTAGTATATACCCTACTACCCTTGAGGCTAAATCAATGCTCAAGATTGGATTCACCGCATTGATAGGCCTCTTGGGCGTCAGTTACAAAACCAACGGTAATGGAAACCTAGTCCCAACGGCTCTCCTCCATCAACCAGCCATCACTTTCACCTTATTTCTCATCATCTTTATGATTTTCTTCTTCTTTGCTGCCATTGGATCGGTACTTAAGGAAGCTTTTCCTAAGATTACCAGAGCGTGCAATATCATCTCCTTTGTTTTCCTGGTCCTCGGGGCCACCATATTGCTGTGGGCCCTGATTCCCAAAAGCATTAGCTGGATTCCATGGATTTTCTTTGCATGCACAGCGGCGGTCGTATTTGGAGTCCTTGTTCTCGAGCGATTTACAGATAAAAGCTCTGCATCGAAGTCTACTGCATCTCGCCCGCCTGTTTAAGTTTGAAGTTTGGTGGTGAAAGATTGTAACGGTAGTTTTCACTCTCATGCAATTTGTATTTCTTCTTATGTAACGGGTTTAAGGGATGTTGTAGTTTAAATTTTTCTTCTTATGAAAGATATCTTCCTTGAAATTTCTATCCACATATAGGATGACAAATGGCTTGGTCATAGAAAGAAGTCCGATGTAACTGGAAAGAGAGGGCTCTGTGTCATAAAATAAGTCATTTTTAGTATGATATGGCTGCAAGCCCCACAAACTTAGACGCATAATGTCATCATATAATTTTAAAGACGAGAGGATCCTGATTCCTGAATGCTAAGAACGTGGGGTTTTTATTATTTAACCTTTCGAAATGATGATAATCTACGTATATATATCTCCGTATAAAAGAAAAAACGTGTGTGTATTATACGGAGTGTTCTGCTTTTGGCCCGCTTGCGTTGGGTTTCAGTACTCAGTACGGGCCTCAATCTAATTTTTTGGACCAGTTGATATATGGCCCGGTCTCAGATTAAGTGATAGCAAGATGGAATCTCAGAACGGATTTGTCCATACAAATGATATATGTGGTTTGGTAACTGATTGACCAAAACAAGTGATTAGAAAGCCCAAAGAATGATAGAAAACCGGGTTAGCCCAGCCCAGTTGACTAAATGGGTGGGCTCGGGCCTGACATGTGTGAGGCGGGATAGGCTCAGACCAGGCACTTAAGGTCGATGACGAGCTTGGATTGGATACGGATTTTTGTTTCTTAAGGCAAGCCAGGCCTAGATTGCCTTAGCCCGGGACAACCCGGCCCATGAACACCCCAATATTACTAGTTTGGAATGTTTACAATAATCGATCTCAATGAAGCTGCCCCACAACTATTAAAAGGAGCTCACTTTCGTAAATACAAACTTTAATAATTGCTTATATGTTCCTCACGTACCTCGATTGATTCCGGCTGGCTGGGGCCCATTCCTGAGTGGTTGGGCCCAGACCAAACTCATGTTGGAGTAAAAATTCAAGCCCGGACCAGGCACGGATGTCACTTTTGTTAGTGATGGATCATCCAGTTTCAGATTTGGCCTAGCATAAGTTACACTTCTCTTGATATGATTAAGAATTAGATTAAATTGTTAAGATGGGTTGTGCCTTGATATATGTCAAAATATTCCGCAAGAGCTAGGTTTGGGCCTCATTGTGACTGTTCATAAATCTAGGGTTGATTGGGCTGTGTTTTCGGGTAAAAGCTATTCCGTTGACCGGCCAAATGACGTTTGAGCTTGGGATGGGGTATACTGAAAGGCCCATCTTTATCACGGCCCACCTTCATATTTTCAAAACCATGGACCTGCTGGCATTTTGGGCTCATTTGATTATGAGGTAATAGGATTCCAAGGACTTCTAGACAAGGAGGAAAAAAAACACATGAAAGTGGTATCATCAATAAAGTGCATTGTGCTGGGGTGCAGGGTGTCCATTCCGCAAGAAGGACAAATTCACCCGTCTCATTGTCACATGTCGACTATAAGCCCACAAATATTAGGGGTCGCCACCTAGGGCCCATTTCAAGAGCCAAATCCAAATTTGGCTGGATTTGGCTGTAAATACAGCAGGAAAAATTTGTGGAGAGATCAAATTGTTGCGACGAAGCATTACATAATTATTACATTCTCTAATGTTTCACTCTGAATGAATATATATATAGAAATACTCCCACAAAATGATGCTGGCACAGGTTGAGTTCAGTACAGGTCAGCCTAAATCAAAGCTCAAACGAACCCACCAGTGCCATCCCAAAATCCGATCCGACCTGTGATGTATTTGTATTTTGTGATACCAAACTGCCTGTGATGGGTGTGGTTCAAGTTGGGTTAGTTGTTTCTCTTTCTTATTGCGCTTGGCTTCTGGGAGAACTATAGTTACAAGAGTACTCTGAGCACCACCTATCATGGGTCAGTGGGGGGATTGAAAGATCGAAGTGGGACAACTATAGATATTATGTTTGAAACTAATTGGATGCCTCTAACCTCTTAATTTGTTGCCCACAATTTTAACAACTTTATATCAAACGGGTGGATCATAAGTTGTGTGGATGGGTGCAAACCCATGAGATTTGGTGTAATTCATGGGAGTCTCATTTGTGTGGATGCATGTTCGGATGGATCATAAGTTGGGCCTGCTGGAAATGAAGGAACTAGCTAGTCCCAGATGGGTGTCGGAACCGAACTCGCCGAGAACAGTGTGCGTTCTAGTGTGAAGTAGACCTACGAACTCACTACGAATGCTTTCAGATCTACTGGATGATCAAGCAAGGATTCTCATCTCCCTTATATAGAGCAATCCCTAGGAGTCACGACTACTACGGACTCTACCCCTCCTAAAATACCACATCTCCTGACCAGCGTGGGAATTCTGCCAACTGATAGTCTGAACTTAATCCAAACTCTACTACCAAGAGTTTGATCCTTATTAGACTCAACCAGATCAAGACTTATTGAGAGTTCATCCGCGGCACACCACCGGGCTCTATCTGGCGTGGGCCCAATAGCAGTCGGGCCACACAATTTTTCTAACAATCTCCCACTTGGCACGAATGTCATGTAAATCAAATGTGCTAACGTACATCAACATATACTCTAGTCCATACATACATCTCTAGCCTAGTAAAAGCCTTAATGAAGGAATACACGTCAATTCCACCAGTGGGATCCTCAAGATTAAAATCTTAAGTTTCTCTCCCACATTTTAAGTATACAGATATCACAATTTAATATCATGAAGGATTGTGGAATTGTGGTTCCATTCATCGATGTAATAGCGAACCCATAACATTTGCACCAGCTCTTTGGTTCTTACCAACTTCAAATATCCATGAAGAGATCCAACCTGATGGCCACTTGGTTTACTACATCGCAAGTTGTATCCCAGCTTCTGTTCTCAACAGAGCTGCAATGTCGGTTTTCTTTATGCCAGAAAATCAAGACCTTTGCCAATGGGTTAAAATATAACCAGACATGGACTCCCTCTAGTCCAAGTCATCATCCAAAGAAGCAACCATACAACCATGCAGTTCCAAGACAACAACCGTGCCACAAGAAACGGTGTAGCAAATTTCTTTGATGTACCCAGATTCCTCTTATTCATTTGTCATAACGGCACACCCGAATAACTTTGGAATTTGATTATGAAACCAACGGCGATCCATTTCCGGTCACATAAATCCGGAATCACAGCATTTTATGCATGATGAGAATGTCATGCATTATGCACCTCCTACTATCCTCGAGTAAGGCCTGTCTCCAATCATTTGCATGTCCTTCTCACTAATGGGATCCCGATTCCTGGACAATTTCATACACATACAGATGGGAGTGTCGATTGGGCTTGCAAATCTCCATATCCAACTTTATATCAAATAAAAATTCCAACGTTTAATCAAACGGTCCAGTCCATTTGGATGGGCGCAAACCCATGAAATTTGGTGTAATTTATGGGAGTCTCATTTGTGTGGATGTTCGGATGGATCATAAGTTGGGCCTGTTGGAAGATCTCATCATAATACGGTAAGCAGGTTATCACGGGAGCATTTCTCTTCTCCATGAATCCTCTGTCCATCAAGCAAACGTGAGGGGCTCACCAACATAAATCCTATGTGCACAATACAAAGGGTTTTCATTCAAGGGGTTATAGGCTGAGAAAAAAAGGCAGAAAATGTATATTTTTAAAAAAAGAATAAATTAAAGATGTATGGAGGGTTTTGTGAAAATTTCAATCTTTTGACCACTAGTCTTGTAAGTGATCCAGGTGATGGTGGCCACGCTCGAAAGATAGTTAGATTTTTGTGATTCCCATTTTGTCTTTGAATGCGGAAATCCAATCTTCCAGAGCCAAAATCAGGAAAATCTAATGGTTTTTTTTTCCTTGATAAAACAATACAAATCTAATATTTGCTCGCAGTTAAATTCAAACAATAAAAACAAAAGAGAGACCCTCATACCAAATTTCACTCCAGTAAACATTAGGCCCCTGATAGATTGATCTTGTTTGAAATGCAAAATTAAATTCACTCCTCCAAATAAACCAATCTAAAGGAAGGCCAAACTCAAGAGGGCCTTCTGTCTTGAGCCGTTTGAATTCTATATATAGGCCCGCGTTTTTATTATTGTTTTTTTGTAGGATTTCTGTGTTTCCACTCCATGTTTCCTAGGTCACTTTTTTTTTTCTTTTGATAACATGGGAACCCGCCGACCCTCATTCGGTTGTTTATTGGTAAACTCACAGATACATAGAACCACCAACTAATCCTATATTTCCTAAGTCACTTTCCTTGTAAGAGGAAGCTCCATTATTTCAGCTTTGCCCTTCCAGGCTTATGTTTATATATAGGATTTTTACTATTGGTATCTTTTAAATTTGATTTTTACAGTCCCATGACAAAGTTAACACATAAAAATGCCGTTAGAGTGGCTTGGTCATACTTGGTGGTCTTAACCCTGACCCACAAAAAGAGCATGGGATTTGTGAAGATCCTTTCTTCTTCCTCTCTCTCTTTTTACGTCCACTTCCGTTTTTGCTCCTAGCTACCTCAGGAAGCATTCACACAAAGGCCTAAAATACAAAAAGAATAGATTAATAAAATGTTTATATAGGTTCACCCTGTGGGGTTCCGATCCGAAGCCAAGATCTGATGCGCTATCCTTTCTGTGGTCCACACCTATGGGGACTACCAATCCAAACAGCTTTTATCAGTTGCTATGACGGAAGAGGATCCCTTGTTTGGGATTTCCCCGTTTGGACCAATGAATGCGTGCCACATGGGAAGCAAAATAATTATTTTTTAAAGTGGGGGAGATGAGATATCATTTATATGATATCTCCCCCACATGTGACACCCCCTGAGTGCCATGTTTGGACCAAATAGGGGGATCCTCTTATTTGCTATTATCTCATGGAGCTTTTATGTTTCAATCACAACCTCATAAAGATATCACCCACGATTTCTTAAGGACCAGGGATGAGACCTTAAGCAAGTATGGTTAAGAGTGATATCTTGATGGGTGGGGCCCAACCTTAAATTCAAGTGGGTGGGGCCCAACCTTAAATTCGTCCATCGTCTTTTACACATATCCTAACTTCAAAGTGTATTTCGTGGGACTCCCCGTTAGATTGACTTATTGATTTTAAATATGTGCCCAACTTCTATTTCCATAAAAAAGAGGGAAAAAAGTATAAATTTACTAAACTGCCATTTGTTTGTAAAATATAATTTTAAAATTTTTGCAAAAGTAAGGACAAAATGATAATTTTCTCTCTATCTCACAAACAAACAAAACCCTACTTTTTCACTTTTTTCCCCCTACGTTTTGACTTACCAAACAAATCCCTACATTTTTTCCCCCTACGTTTTCACTTTTTTCCTCACAAAGGGAGCCCCTCAGACCAAATTTCATTTATAACAGGTTGCTGTTGCACGCCTTAAAATTATCTTTTTGGTCAAGTGGTCACCTAATCTATTTTTACTTTTTTGGTAAAATCCTCTATAAATAAAAAATGCCCATATGTTTTCACATTTCTTCAAAAAGCCCTTCTAGTTAGTGTTTTTCTACTAAACCTCTATGTGAATATTGTAAAGTAAAAGTAAGCTCTTCCCTTCCTGCTCTTTAGTTTTATCTGTTTTACCAATTTAGCCCTCTCGTTTGGTGAAATATATAATAGAAAGATACATTTGCCCTTCTATTGGAATAGATTGACATTCACTTTCCCCTTTTATAAATCCAACCTGCTCACACACGCTGAGACCCTTGGATTGGAACTGGCTCCATTTCGCATTATTTTAGACATTATTCACTGTTGATTCATATCACACAAAATTTACACTATGTATGGCCACTAAAACTTGAGGATCTAAAAACTAAAGTTAAAGATAATTAAGATCTTTTGATGGGCTTCATATTACAAATTTTCCCCGTCTACATCCAAGCCTTTCTATCATCATGCCTCCCTTAGCCATCATATGTCCAAGTGGACCACGCTAAAAGTAAGCATTCTTTAAGAAATCTTTTTGTATAAAAAAAAGTGGTTATGGAAAAATGTATTTCCATGTTTTAAATAAAGGGAAGTGCTAAATCAGTCAAAAAGAAAAAGTTGGAAGGTGGGAACAGTAGAGATTATCTTTTCAAAGTTAGTAATTCAGTAAATACATAAAACAAAAGGGGTTTTTTGAGGATATATGAAAACATAAGGGCCTTTCTTGTATAAAAAAGAAACTCTTTTAAGAAGACATCCAAAAGGACTATGGAAGAAGTATACTCAGGAGCAAGGAGTGCATAGAAGATCTAGGGATGACCCTTGGATTGATAGATTACACTAGTTTAGGAATATGATTGTCTACCATTCTCTCCTATGTAAGGCAAAAAAAAGGGATATTACTTAGGTTTAGAGTCTTTAAACGCTACCACTCTTTCTCTCTCTCTCCCCTATGATCATGGGCATAAAATGTAAGGGTCTTATGTAATCCGTTTGCAACCTAACTCAAATACTTTTTCCCATCCATTAAAGTTTAACCAATGTAAGTTGCAAGCCTACATGAGAAATAAGGTTTGCACACTACTACACTAGCATGTTGGTCATTTCAGGGCGCTCGATCAGTTCTTTAGCAATCACAGGGTCAGGGGAGAATTACCTTCAAACGATTCCTAAGAATTCTTTCAATATAAATACGTGAAAGGATTTTTTTTTCCTTTTTGTTTGACCTCACAGCATGTAAACTCTGCATTCGTAGTTGGATATTTTCTTTAAAAAAACCCACTATTAAAAAATAAATCTCAAGAGGCACTTGAGATTGGATGTATCTTTTCAAATATTTTAAATTTTTTGTCTTTCCAAATTAAGTATTTTGTTCCTTTTAGATGCCTTCCAATACAATAAATTAAGGTGTTTTTTCAAGGTTTTCATATAACATTTAAAAATGAGTAGAATATAGTATTTACAAAATCACATTCTCTAAGAGTATTTTATTCTCTTTTATTTTTTTTACTTTGATTTTAAGGGCAATTCCATATTTCTGATTCTAGTGTGCAGACTTTGATTTAGAGTTGAGCATTGTATTTCAACGATATAATTTCATCAAAACCACCTATATGTGAGAGATTGGTGTCTTAAAGAAAACATCTTAATTGGTGTGCCTTGCTCACTTTTTTTATTTGTTGTCTTATTCAATTTCGCACATTCACAATCATTCACTAATTATTTATACTAATTATTTATTTGAATTTTTGATTTCACACTCTCCTTGAGTAATTTCCCCAACATTCAATACATGCAGTTGTAAAGACTCTGCATTGGTTACATGGTGTTGCAATTGGATGGAATTTCTCTTTTCGTGTGCTACTTTTGACTTTTGTTAATTTTATTTATTAATTACATGACTTTGCACATACAGTTTGGGCACGGCATAACATAAACAACTGGGCTGGATTGGGCCGCAGGAAAGTTCTCTGGGTACATGTAAGACGTCGTCAATTGTCTGATAGTACATTCCGACTCCACCCCAATCACTCTCGGGTGCTAAATATTGGAGACTGTTTATTCAGTCCATATGGGGACCAGGCCCACATTTGATCATTGCAGCACCTAATTTGATACCCTTCTCAGCCGATGATCTGGTATCATGATAAATTTTAAGCTCATTCAACTTTCACTCACCGTTAAATTAAATTTTAAAGATTCTATGGTTAAGATGTCATTAATCTTTGAGTCTATTAAATCAAGGGCTAGAATTACTTCTCATAGGAGATTTTGGTTAAACAAGTACATCATATAGGTGTGGGCATACCCGTTCATTTCCACTTAGGGGTGCTCATGGATTTGGCCGCGGAGCTTGAGCTTTAGGTTTTAGTATTCAGGCTGGGCTGGGCTGGAAATAAACTCTGTGCTCATTTAATGTATCCGCCTGGCATGAATTAAATGGTAAAAAGCTGGAAGCCTGGCCCGGCTCGAATGATAGGCACGGTTAAAGTAAAAAATAATATTTTTTTTGTGAAAGGTAGTAGTTGAACATAAATTCTCTCTCACACACAAACAATTATCTAAACCAACTACAAGTTGTGCCAATAAACATCTCCCCTTTTATTTATACAATATAAACCTAGGCCCTGTTTGGCAAATCTTATCTGTATGAAACAGACATGTGGATAATAGATCTGTATAGAATAGATCTGTATAAAATAGACATTTTACATTTAGACCGTTTGGTAAGACCATTTTACAATTTAAATAGACGTTTGAGGATCCTACGGTTCAATGTTTTTCATGAATTTCTAAAGATGCAGAAGGAATTAAGGACTCAAATTTGGCGCCATAAACGCTGTTGGGCTTAGGAAGAGGATCAACGGTTCAGATCTTATATACAAGGCCACAAAATGAAAAAATTCAGATCATACGGTCCACAATCTTTCACAAATATCCCGAGATTGACAAAGAATCAACGGTTCAGTTTTCATGCCATAGTCTTTCTTAACATAATAGAGAGAAACAACAATTTTGATTGAAGTTGAGAACCCCACAATTAAAAAGAAAATCAAAAAATAAGAGTGATGAAACCTAGATAGTTTGAAAGCGCTGATATCAAAGGTTCCGCCATTTTGTATGATTTTCTAGAGATTCTCAAGGGATCAGAGGTTGAAATTTGATTCTATAATTGTTTTTGGGCTTATGAAGAGGATCAACGGTTTTGATCTTGATAGAGGGTCCCACAAAAGGTTAGAAATGTAGATCCAATGGTTTAAATCTCTTTGAGATTATCTCATGATTTGTGCAACATCAACGGTTAAAACTTAATGTCATAGCCGTTATTGAGGTCATTAAGGCATACAACGGTTTGGATTTTCACCCGGGGGCCCATAATTTCAAAAAATTACAAAAACACGGACTGACTTCAATGGGCACTGTAGCAACACATCTCTCCGCTTTAGATGAAAACATCTGTCCGGAAAAGGATAGGTTTTGGTTCTTCCTCATACAGACATAAAATGTCTTTTTGTCTATATAAAAAAGATACATACATGTACCATCCAAACAGTCTTAAAGTCTAAATATCTATTTCAAACCTCATTAAGAGAAATAGAGGTGGGGTTATAGACTTGCCAAACAGCCCCCTAATCTAGGTGGATTGGACTCGGGCCAGTCTTTTAAAATCCGGGCGTGACTTGAATATTGCCTCGCCCGACCCATTAACACCCCCACAAAAAAGAGTGTACGCATCCTTAATTAGCTATGTTCCTCTAAGTCCCTTACTTCAAGAGCTTCTAAGTTGAAAGGAGTATTACTTCCCACTGTGTCCCTCCCATAAAATCCATATGGTGTTGAATCCAAATCTTACTTTTATTCAATAACCCAAAATCAATTTAGCCCAAGTCAAATACTAACTTTATTCAATAACCCAAAAGGTACACATCCAATTAAATTACCAAAAGTGTCAAATCTGTGCATCCACCATAATTAAAAAAAGAGGTTAAAATTTGAATTTTAATGAAAATTTTATACTGGTTTCAGACGCCAAACTAAATGTCATAATAATATAAGAGCATATAAACGAAATTAACTAAAAATCATATGAGAAAGTCCAAGCATATTCTTTTACAATACTTTTAAAAAGAATTCAGAAATATGAAGTTGTCCTTAAAATCAAAGTAAAAATAAATTAGAAGAAGATGCTCTTAGACAAGGTGATTCTGAAAATGTTGCACTTCGGCTCATTTTGAATACTATATAAAAACTTAAAAACCATCTTAATTTATAGAGTTAGAAGGCATTCTTAAAATTGGATCACAACTATACAAATGGACCCAAGAGATACATCATATTGAAAAGGCCCAATTATACTGTTCCCCATGGTCCAACGCCGGTCCTAGCTTGGATGGGGAAGGATCATAAACAATTGTTATCTTTTCCATTCGAAGGATCACAAACAATTGTTAATCTTTCTTCGACTGTAAATGATAATTAATAATTAACTATTGCTTGTCATCCTTCCCCGTCAAAGGATCACAAACAACCGTTAATCTTTCCCCAAGGAAGGTTGACAAACAATTGTTATTTCTTTCCCAACTATCCTGAGGTGAAAATCAGAAACTCCCGACTACTGTGTGACAGGTGTTAGGCCACCCATCTGATACTCTATGTAAATTCCTGACTGATGAATGTGTCATATCACTTGGCAAAATATTTAGTTTGCCTTGACTGATGAATGTGTTATATCACTTGGCAAAATATTTAGTTTGCTGCCTTGACTGATGAACGTGTTATATCACTTGGCAAAATATTTAGTTGGCTGCCTTGACTGATGAATGTGTCATATCACTTGGCAAAATATTTAGTTTGCTGCCTTGACTGATGAAATGGCAAAATATTTAGTTTGCTGCCTTGACTCTGATGACTTGACAAAATATTTAGTTGGCTGCCTTGACTGATGAATGTGTCATATCACTTGGCAAAATATTTAGTTTGCTGCCTTGACTGATGAAATGGCAAAATATTTAGTTTGCTGCCTTGACTGATGAAATGGCAAAATATTTAGTTTGCTGCCTTGACTCTTATGCCAATATTTAGTTTGCTGCCTTGGGCTCTGATGATCATCAGCGTCAAGTCATCAGAGTCAAGGCAGCAAACTAAATATTTTGCCATTTCATCAGTCAAGGCAGCAAACTAAATATTTTGCCAAGTGATATGACACATTCATCATAAAGAAATTTAAATAGAGAGGTGCTACTCACCCCGATGGGGAGCCCGACTGGGAGCCTAGGCTCCCATGGGTCCGTTGGATCCAAGGGGCTCCCCTGGGATCCAACGGACCCCAAGGGGCCCGAGGTCCCAGTTGGGGCTCCCCCATCGGGGTGAGTAGACTTTTACATTTAGATAGAGAGGTGCTACTCACTCGGATGGGGAGCCCGGGCTCCCCTGGCTACAGCGTGTCAGAAGAAAAAATCTATTTGGCCCAACTGGGGAGACCGGCTTTTGGCCCGTTCCCCCAGGAGGGCCATTGGATCCTGGGGGACCGGGCCAAAAGTCTCCCAGTCGGGCCATGTAGCACTTCTGGTGTCAGAATGGTCATCCTTCGAGTCATTGACGTTTATAAATACCCCACCACCCATACCGTTTCTGGCACCCCAACTCAGCGGCAGCACAGCCAACTTCTGGACAACACACCACCTCGTTGCCGGATCCTGGCCAACTTTGAGGCCGCTCCCCATCCCCCTCCCCAGTTTCCGGCCAACTTCTTGACCCCTGGTCTAAATCAAGCCTCACCAGATGGACTCTGATGATCAAACCCTCACTAATGCACAGGAACTGGCACATGGTGATACTCTCCCTCTCTCTTCTCCGGCTAAGGTGAAGCTCTCATGTTCCTTTTTTTTTTCCTCTCTTACCCAAATCCCTCATTATTACTGCTCCAACCACTGAGCTACCGATCAATTGGCACGAATCTCTTATTTTGAATGAAATTACTTATATTACAAAAAGTCTACTTGGACAAACTTTTTGGCCCGAATTTTGGCCAACCCTCATGGTTTGCATTGAATATCATAGTGATATTCAATGCAAACCATGGGGGTTGGCCAAAATTCGGGCCAAAAAGTTTGTCCATGTAGCATTACTCCTTATATTATCATATTCTAAGTAACAGATGATCCGCTTACATACTGGTATGGTAGTACATAGAAAACAATACACTATGAATTAACATACATAGACTGCTGTTTTTTACAATTATGAGGATGTGTCTGTGTTTTCAGGGTTGTGGACCTTCAACTTTAGAACAAGGAAACTTGAAGAATTTGAGAGAAGTGACCCATCATCAAAACTTGAGAAATGAAGGAGAGAACAACAATAGCTGGACGATCAATGTTCCTAGCCTCTCCACAAACCAGTCCCAAGGTAATGAACCAAATACCTCTCCCCAGAAATCAACCCCCACTGAGATAATTCAAAGCCGGCCCATCAACAAAAGCACTAGTATATACCCTACTACCCTTGAGGCTAAATCAATGCTCAAGATTGGATTCACCGCATTGATAGGCCTCTTGGGTGTCACTTACATAACCAACGGTAATGGAAACCTAGTCCCAACGGCTCTCCTCCATCAACCAGCCATCACTTTCACCTTATTTCTCATCGTCTTCATGATTTTCTTCTTCTTTGCTGCCATTGGATCGGTACTTAAGGAAGCTTTTCCTAAGATTACCAGAGTGTTCAATATCATCTCCTTTGTTTTCCTGGTCCTCGGGGCCACCATATTGCTGTGGGCCCTGATTCCCAAAAACATTAGCTGGATTCCATGGATTTTCTTTGCATGCACAGCGGCGGTGGTATTTGGAGTCCTTGTTCTCGAGCGATTTACAGATAAAAGCTCTGCATTGAAGTCTACTGCATCTCGCCCGACTGTTTAAGTTTGAAGTTTGGTGGTGAAAGATTGTAACGGTAGTTTTCACTCTCATGCAATTTGTATTTCTTCTTATGTAACGGGTTTAAGGGATGTTGTAGTTTAAGTTTTTCTTCTTATGAAAGATATCTTCTCTTGAAATTTCTATCCACATATAGGATGTCAAATGGCTTGGTCGACATAGAAAGAAGTCCGATGTAACTGGAAAGAGAGGGCACTGTGTCATAAAATAAGTCATTTTTAGTATGATATGGCTGCAAGCCCCACAAACTTGGACGCTTCATGTCAACATATAATTTTAAAGACGAGAGGATCCTGATTCCTGAATGCTAAGAACGTGGGGTATTTATTATTTAACCTTTCGAAATGATGATAATCTATGTATATATATCTCCGTATAAAAGAACACGTATGTATTATACGGAGTGTTCTGCTTTTGGCCCGCTTGCGTTGGGTTTTAGTACTCAGTACGGGCCTCAATCTAATTTTTTGGACCAGTTGATATATGGCCCGGTCTCAGATTAAGTGATAGAAAGATGGAATCTCAGAACGGATTTGTCCATACAAATGATATATGTGGTTTGGTAACTGATTGACCAAAACAAGTGATTAGAAAGCCCAAAGAATGATAGAAAACCGGGTTAGCCCAGCCCAGTTGACTAAATGGGTGGGCTTGCGCCTGACATGTGTGAGGCGGGATAGGCTCAGACCAGGCACTTAAGGTCGATGACGAGCTTGGATTGGATACGGATATTTGTTTCTTAAGGCAAGCCAGGCCTAGATTGCCTTAGCCCGGGACAACCCGGCCCATGAACACCCCAATATTACTAGTTTGGAATGTTTACAATAATCGATCTCAATGAAGCTGCCCCACAACTATTAAAAGGAGCTCACTTTCGTAAATACAAACTTTAATAATTGCTCATATGTTACTCACGTACCTCGATTGATTCCGGCTGGCTGGGGCCCATTCCTGAGTGGTTGGGCCCAGACCAAACTCATGTGGGAGTAAAAATTCAAGCACGGACCAGGCACGGATGTCACTTTTGTTAGTGATGGATCATCCAGTTTCAGATTTGGCCTAGCATAAGTTACACTTCTCTTGATATGATTAAGAAATAGGTTAAATTGTTGAGATGGGTTGTGCCTTGATATATGTCAAAATATTCCGCAAGAGCTAGGTTTGGGCCTCATTGTGACTGTTCATAAACCTAGGGTTGATTGGGCTGTGTTTTCGCGTATAAGCTATTCCGTTGACCAGCCAAATGACGTTTGAGCTTGGGATGGGGGTATACTGAAAGGCCCATCTTTATCACAGCCCACCTTCATATATTCAAAACCATGGACCTGCTGGCATTTTGGGCTTATTTGATTATGAGGTAATAGGATTCCAAGGACTTCTAGACAAGAAGGAAAAAAAACACATGAAAGTGGTATCAACAATAAAGTGCATTGTGCTGGGGTGCACACTGCCCATTCCGCAAGAAGGACAAATTCACCCGTCTCATTGTCACATGTCGACAATAAGCCCACAAATATTAGGGGTCGCCACGTAGGGCCCATTTCAAGAGCCAAATCCAAATTTGGCTGTAAATACAGCAGGAAAAATTTGTGGAGAGATCAAATTGTTGCGACCAAGCATTACATAATTATTACATTCTCTTATGTTTCACTCTGAATGAATATATATATATATATATATATATATATATAGAAATACTCCCACAAAATGATGCCTAATAGAGATGGCACAGGTTGAGTTCTGTACAGGTCAGCCTAAATCAACACTCAAACGAACCCACCAGTGCCATCCCAAAATCCGATCCGACCTGTGATGTATTTGTATTTTGTGATACCAAACTGCCCGTGATGGGTGTGGTTCAAGTTGGGTTAGTTGTTTCTCTTTCTTATTGCGCTTGGCTTCTGTGAGAACTATAGTTACAAGAGTACTATGAGCATCACCTATCATGGGTCAATGGAGGGATTGAAAGATTGAAGTGGGACCACTATAGATATTATGTTTGAAACTAATTGGATGCATCTAACCTCTTAATTTGTTGCCCGCAATTTTAACAACTTTATATCAAACCGGTGGATCATAAGTTGTGTGGATGGGTGCAAACCCATGAGATTTAGTGTAATTCATGGGAGTCTCATTTGTGTGGATGTTCGGATGGATCATAAGTTGGGCCTGCTGGAAGTGAAAGAACTAGCTGGTCCCAGATGGGTGTCGGAACCAAACTCGCCGAGAACATTGTGCGTTCCAGTGTGGAGTAGACTTACGAACTCACTGCGAATGCTTTCAAATCTACTAGATGCATGGTTTAAAATCTCGGTCTCGGTAGCGGTATTGGCCGGGCTGAAAAATCGATATGATATCGGTATCGGTCCGTCGCGGTCATCGCGGTGTGAAATTTTTTTTAATAAAAAAAAATAGCAAAAATGTCCAAAAAATCCAAAATATTAGAAAATGCTGGAAAACAATATTTTTTTCCATTAGTAACAATAATAAATCAAAATCTCGGTCACCTTAAGTTATGGTCCTGTCTGTGTCGCAGGTCGCCTTCTTCTCCAGTATTTCATATAATGTAATTATTATTGATAGTCATGATCAATTTATTAGTGTAAAATATAAGAAAATAAAGATAACATATCAAGTATCATTTAATACTAACTCAATTATCAGAATAAGTTGTGAAATCCAAGACCATGAAGATAAAATATTAAAATCTGAAACATGATAGTGAGATAAATCAATCAAAAAGCACTTGGACATCAAAAGGTTTATGGTTTACTTGAAATTAGGGCAGATTAGAGAGATAGAAATTGATGAGCATGATAGCCTAATTCCAAGTGGAGTGTCGCTCACACTCGATATCATCATCAGCATTATTTATTCGGTATGGATTGTTAAAGAATACATAATAGTTAAAATATGGGAGTATGTTGAATTTATATTATGGGAGTATGTTGAATTTCTTACCAAAATAAAATGATTTTTTTTCAAGAAATAGTGTTGGAAATATGCAAGAAAATCATCTAAGGATGATGGGTTGCTCTAAGGAGATGAGTGGAGATGAAGAATGAGGAAAAAGATGAAAAACTTAGGGTTTTTTTCCATTATTCCATCTTGGCCGATTTTGACCGAGATGGACTGATATATCGGCCGTTATATCGATTAAACCGATATTTTCAAAATATCGGCCGAGATGGACCGATATTTTGGTCTGCAATATCGAGACAGATATATCACCAAAATATCTGACCGGTATCGGTCGATATTTAATACGTACTATGACTAGATGATCAAGCAAGGGTTCTCATCTCCCTTATATAGAGCAATCCCTAGGAGTCACGACTACTACAGACTCTACCCCTCTTGGAATCCCACATCTCCTGACCAGCGTGGGAATTCTGCCAACTGATAGTCTGATCTTAATCCAAACTCTACTACCAAGAGTTTGATCCTCATCTGACTCAACCAGATCAAGACTTATTGAGAGTTCATCCGCGGCACATCGCTGGGCTCTATCTGGCGTGGGCCCAATAGCAGTCGGGCCACACAATTTTCCTAACAATCTCCCACTTTGCACGAATGTCATGTAAATCAAATGTGCCAACGTACATCAACATATACTCTAGTCCATACATACATCTCTAGCCTAGTAAAGCCATAATGAAGGAATACACGTCAATTCCACCAGTGAGATCCTCAAGATTAAAATCTTAAGTTTCTCTCCCACATTTTAAGTATACAGATACCACAATTTAATAACATGAAGGATTGTGGAATTATGGTTCCATTCATCGATGTAATAGCGAACTCATAACATTTGCACCAGCTCATCGGTTCTTACCAACTTCAAATATCCATGAAGAGATCCAACTTGATGGCCACTTGGTTTACTACATTGCAAGTTGTATCCCAGCTTTTGTTCTAAACAGAGCTGCAATGTCGGTTTTCTTTATGCCAGAAAATCAAGACCTTTGCCAATGGGTTAAAATATAACCAGACATGGACTCCCTCTAGTCCAAGTCATTATCCCAAGAAGCAACCATACAACCATGCAGTTCCAAGACAACAACCGTGCCACAAGAAACGGTGTATCAAATTTCTTTGATGTACCAAGATTCCTCTTATTCATTTGCCATAACGGCACATCGGATAACTTAGGAATTTGATTATGAAACCAACGGCGATCCATTTCCGGTCTCATAAATCCAGAATCACAGCATTTTATGCACGATGAGAATGTCATGCATTATGCACCTCCTACTATCATCGAGTAAGGCCTATCTCCAGTCATGAGCATGTCCTTCTCACTAATGGGATCTTGATTCCTGGACAATTTCATACACATACAGATGGGAGTGTCGATTGGGCTTGCAAATCTCCATATCCAACTTTATATCAAATAAAAACTCCAACCTTTAATCAAACGGTCCAGTTCATTTGGATGGGCGCAAACCCATGAGATTTGGTGTAATTCATGGGAGTCTCATTTGTGTGGATGTTCGGATGGATCATAAGTTGGGCCTGCTGGAAGATCTCATCATAATACGGTAAGCAGGTTCTCACGGGAGCATTTTTCTTCTCCATGAATCCTTTGTCCATCAAGCAAACGTGAGGGGCTCACCAACATAAATCCTATGTGCACAATACAAAGGGTTTTCATTCAAGGGGTTATAGGCTGAGAAAAAAAGGCAGAAAATGTATATTTTTAAAAAAAGAATAAATTAAAGATGTATGGAGGGTTTTGTGAAAATTTCAATCTTTTGACCACTAGTCTTGTAAGTGATCCAGGTGATGGTGGCCACGCTCGAAAGATAGTTAGATTTTTGTGATTCCCATTTTGTCTTTGAATGCGGAAATCCAATCTTCCAGAGCCAAAATCAGGAAAATCTAATGGTTTTTTTTTCCTTGATAAAACAATACAAATCTAATATTTGCTCGCAGTTAAATTCAAACAATAAAAACAAAAGAGAGACCCTCATACCAAATTTCACTCCAGTAAACATTAGGCCCCTGATAGATTGATCTTGTTTGAAATGCAAAATTAAATTCACTCCTCCAAATAAACCAATCTAAAGGAAGGCCAAACTCAAGAGGGCCTTCTGTCTTGAGCCGTTTGAATTCTATATATAGGCCCGCGTTTTTATTATTGTTTTTTTGTAGGATTTCTGTGTTTCCACTCCATGTTTCCTAGGTCACTTTTTTTTTTCTTTTGATAACATGGGAACCCGCCGACCCTCATTCGGTTGTTTATTGGTAAACTCACAGATACATAGAACCACCAACTAATCCTATATTTCCTAAGTCACTTTCCTTGTAAGAGGAAGCTCCATTATTTCAGCTTTGCCCTTCCAGGCTTATGTTTATATATAGGATTTTTACTATTGGTATCTTTTTAAATTTGATTTTTATAGTCCCATGACAAAATTAACACATAAAAATGCCGTTAGAGCGGCTTGGTCATACTTGGTGGTCTTAACCCTGACCCACAAAAAGAGCATGGGATTTGTGAAGATCATTTCTTCTTCCTCTCTCTCTTTTTACGTCCACTTTCGTTTTTGCTCCAAGCTACATCAGGAAGCATTCGCACAAAGGCCTAAAATACAAAAAGAATAGATTAAAATGTTTATATAGGTTCACCCTGTGGGGTTCCGATCCAAAGCCAAGATCTGATGCGCTATCCTTTCTGTGGTCCACACCTCTGGGGACTACCAATCCATACAGCTTTTATCATTTGCTATGACGGAAGAGGATCCCTGTTTGGAGTTTTCCCGTTTGGACCAATGAAGGCGTGCCACATGGAAAGAAAAAAAATTATTTTTTTAAGTGGGGGAGATGAGATATCATTGATTTGATATCTCCCCCACATGTGGCACCTCGTGAGTGCCCTGTTTGAACCAAACAGGGGATCCTCTTCTTTGCTATGACCTCATGGAGCTTTTCTGTTTCAATCACAACCTCATAAAGATATCACCCACGATTTCTTAAGGACCAGGGATGAGACCATAAGCAAGTATGGTTAAGAGTGATATCTTGATGTCTTTTATCGTTAGCCCGAGAAAAACAAGTTTAACGGTGTGGCTTGTCCCATGAACATCCCAAATAGTGACTAATCAGTACTGTCATCAAAGGGCCAGGAAGGCCCATCAAACCATTATACCATCCATTGTGAATATTGGAAAATTAATTGATTGTCCTCGTATCCTCAAGCCCCAGCCTTGAGTTATAACATTATAGTTTGTTGTTTATTTATTTATTTATTATTGTTGTGTTATCATCAATATTATAAATAGTTATTATACATTAGTAATTTCACGCTTTAATTTGTTGAAGAATGTTTCATTTGGCTGCAAGAAGTGATGAACATCACTCTAGCCTTAAGAAAAATTACACATGCATCTGTATAAATTGATTTAAAACACAATTAAGTTATCAATTTTACAACTTTTAGCATTTTCTATTTTTGTTAATGAATTCTTTTTAAAAATTATTTGTAATGTGTTTAGGATCAACACGGGTGACATTGACTTGTCCCGGTGGTCTTACTCGACACAAAAACCAACACTGAAATTTAGTACCTTGCATAGAAAGCTAATTAGAGGTCAAAATTAGTTGGACTGACAAGGCATGTCTACAGTTGAAGGCCAACCCGTATCCAATCTCCTTTCATTTTCTGAAGCGATGAATTTGACACCCAAATTTATTGAGGTTTTGGTTTGTGTTTTCCGAGGTCTTATTCTATATTTTTATCCTTGATAGAAAAAAATCTGGCTGCAAAAAAATTGTATAAACACCTAGGTGTTGTGCCCAAGAATGTAGTGGAGCTTCCTGGAATTTCATTATTTGGGAAACTAGTGAAGTGGTTATTCGATATCACACAAGAAACAATGAATTAGACTCCCAAGTTTAGTGGTGTTTTGAGTTATTTTTTGTGAAGTCTTATTCTATGTTTTTCTCGTTAGTAAGAAAAAAGTTTTGGTCAGGAAGAATTTGATTAAAGTCCCAACTGTTGTGTCAAGAAGTGCAGTCTTTCATTCTCTTCACATATTGATGGTTTCATGAGAAGCAATTCCCAAAAAGGTTCGCATAGACCAAGAAATCTTACAAGGTATTGATGTTGTGGATCTATCCATTGTCCTCAAGGTAAAATTTCACAATAGGGTAGTGACCAAATATAAAAGAAAAGGAAAGAAGAGTAGTGGGAAACCCTCTTAAAAACCTTCTTTATCGATAGAGAAAGTTGCACGAACAGAGAAAGTTGTAGAGGAAGAAATTGAGGTTCAAAGCTTTAGGAGATGGAAGCAGAGGGAAGTATAGGAGGGAAAATGATCCATATTATTTTCATCTTCAAATTGTGCGATATCACATAGATTGTGAGATAAAATGGGTATAATTGGAAAAAGAATTTGGGACTCCTTTTGTACAGTACCTACATTTGGGATATGGTTTTGGTCAACACTATTTTTAAGAAATTCATGGTCTTTTATATCCTTTACAGTCAAAATCCCTATATACAAAAAATCTTTTTAACCCACCTGCGAGTTGGTACAGTGGCATAAGGTGTGGGCTTGATCCCTATGCCTTGTGTTTGAAACTATATTTGTGTGTTTGGTAAATGTTATCCGGGGGATTAGTCCTCTTGGGCCAAAAATCTCAGTGACTAACACCCATGTTTCTCTATATAATATATCTATTTTAAATATCAAAATGTTACACCCAAACCAGCCCATTTTAAAGGGAGGCGGGTTATCCAAGTTAAGTGGGTTGACTGTACTCGACCTGTTTAATGCAAGTCAGGTTAACTAGACCCGTGGCGGACCTGCTTGTTTAGTGGGTCGCTACCACTAATACAACGCGCTTTCAAATGATAAAACTTAACCGTGACTTTTCCATAAAACTCTTCTTTGTGTAACGCGCTTTTATGAAACAAAACCGTTCTGTCAGCACTCTCCTCAATCATATTTAAATACGATCTCAACAGTTGTATGAACTTTAATAATCAGACTTCCATTATCCCTGCATGAAACAAAAACTGGGCGCATGGGTGATCCTCTGTCACGATCCGGACCCGAGATCAGAGTCATTAGGGTTAACCCCCGGGTCGTGATGATAATCATACTTACTCCCGTAAACCCGAATTAACTGAAGTTAATACGAATCTACAAGGGATCTTGCATACGTACCTGTCAATGTACAGTGTGGAATATACAATAATATACATTGACAACCATTTAATCAAACAAATCAAACTATGTACCTCAATTGTACAGTTCAATTTACATCATATCAGTTCTTATATAATCAACCACTGCATATTTAAAATACAATGCAGGGGACATTACTTACAATACCAAAATGAATATCTAAAACAGTTTACAAAATACTCTATGTTATCCTCTCTCAAATCACATCCATTCGGCTAAACCTCCTGGAGGTATCGAACGGGCCTCCTCCGCTGGCGGGACGGTCTCGGAGGGACTGGCACGGATAACTGAGCCTGTAACATCATCAGTAATACCGTGAACACGACGGTTCAACAAGGTATACACATAGCTATGACAATTCATAATTCCTAACAATTCATTGCTTAACAATTCTGAGTAACTTATAATAAATACAATGAACAATGACAATAACACTGACAACTACACTAACATTGGTTTCAACTCCATTCAGTTCTTCCCAAAAAGGGAGCATTTCATATTCATTTATTCATAATGTTCAATATTTATTAATGGCTTTTCAGTGTATGACTTTTCAGTCAATGACCTTTCGGTCCAGTGTGGTGAGATCTCCCAGTGTCTTGATCAGAGATCACTGGTGTCCCACAGAGCTCCGGACGCTCCCATTCTCATCTACTGCAGTAGGAATAATCATTTCATTTATCAATTCACTTAGTTCAATTCAATAAGGAGTTGAGGAAACCACTATGTAGTGCCAGACCTCATATTAATTCCATTCTAATGCTCAATCCATCCTCCAACCAGCCATTGAGTGTAACTTTGGTTATCAATGCAAGTATTACTTTTGATGACATTACTTAGTTGATTATGTATTAGAATAACCCTAGTTAACACTTATGGAGGTTTAACTATCACTAATATCAATCAACTATACGAGAAGTATCTATGACCTCATAAGCGATCTTAGTTCTCGTAAAAGCCAAGACTCACTGGTCCGAGCGATTGGCCAAATTTTTCCTTACTACGAATAATCTGGTTGATTTCGGTTACCTCGGCGGCTACCTAGCGGTTAGCCGCAACTGTGCAGGCGGCTAGCCGAACTGTACTGGCGGCTAGCCGAACCAAGTTCGGTTAGCTCACAGTCAGCTTTCCAGAAGCTGATTTTTCTAACAGGGATTTCTGACCAATTTCGGTCAGCTCGGCGGTCACTTAGCGGCAAACCGAAATTCCAATTTCGGCTAACCGAAATTTGGCGGTTAGCTTTCCAGAAGCTCGCCAAAACTGGGAATTTTGGCGGTTAGCTCGCGGTTAGCCTCGCGGCTAGCCGAAATTCGCCCAAAAACTCATTTTCGAGCTTCAGAAGTCCTGAACCAAATCCACATTTTTGAACTCCTTGAGTTCATACAAGCTATATAAAAGCATAAATCACTAGAAATGCATATACTTGCCTCAATTGAAGCTTGAGAGAAACAAAATCCTCTTTTAGCTTGGTTTTGAGATGAAATCCTCCCTTTTCAAGCTTGCACTTCAAGAAAACTCAAGAGGATGGTGAAGATGATGGACTTCTCTTCACTTCAAACACTTGAACCACACTCTCAACGAAGAAGAAATCAAAGAAAGAAGAGAAACGGAGGAAGAAATGAAAAGAGGAAGAAAGTTGCCTAGGTTACAGGAGATGAGTTCATTCATCTCATCTTATATAAGGAAATTTTGCATTAAGCCCCCCATTCATTTGTTCATTTACATTTCGAGTCAATTAACGGTCCATTTGATCCGATATTCGTCGAATCAATTCAAGCCTGTTATGAAACTTGTCGTACTCGTCGAGATACACATGCTGGTATCAAGAGTTTCCGCATCCGAAAAAATACGTATAAATCCGTATTTATACACAAACCCTCAATTTGCTCATTTGAGTTTCATTTTCCACTTAATTCCTTTCAATTCATTTCATAAGCTTAGTTACTATTTGTAACGCCCCAATTCCGGATACCAATATAATCGTTCGAATACCCGAAGTTGGCGCGCTACTTCCCGGAAAATCCGAGAACTTCCAAGATCGTAGGCTGCAGTGAGGTCCAATTTAAAACTTTCTGACCAATATAATTCTCAATGGTTAAGATTTGCGTAAGCATAACAATTAAATAAAACGGAAGCATATGGTATCAAAATATGTATTAAGTAAGTGCGGAACAGTGGTCAAGTTAAATGTATCAGTTGTTAATCAAAGTTATATATATTTGATTCTACCAAACTCACTACAAAATTTCGCTCAAACCCAAAATAAGATGAGCTCTCAGAACCCTGGTATGAAATCTCCGCCCTCCGGCTCTACATCCGTGTCGGCCGGGCCCCACGCGAACTCTCCAGCAATCGGCGCCTCAACTAGCGCTAGTGCGTCCTCAGGGATCTCAGGGTCAAGGCCTAAGCACCAAAGAAGGGTCAGATCTAAAAGATCTGGCAAGTCACAGCATACTACTAACATAGAACATATATATCAAATGAATAGAGACGAGTAAATAATTAAAGAATGACAAGATAAAGAACTAGACAGTTGTGCATAATAATCATAGAGAATCAGAATAAATATAAACATATAAACTACAACGAAATGGCACATTCACACGAGCTGGAATACCGCGGGATATTATGCCGCGACCCTCCCATACTGAACACAGTTGCGGCGGGGAAATCTCACCAGTGCTGGGAATTACTAATCCCGCAAATCACTAATCATCTCATCATCTCATCACTCAAGACTGAACACGGTTTCGCACCGTCCGTCTTGACCACACAGCTCATCATTATAGCTCCTCAACACTCAACTAGCTCCTACCGGGGATGATCAGTCCACAGGCTGAGCTTAAATCAACCGAGTGAATGTTCATGCCGACTCGAGAATACTCTAAGGGTCTGTGTCTGTCTAGGCTTTGCCTTGCGTGAACAAGGTCCTAACAATGCCTCTAGGAGGTCTACATATACCAATTCAGTCTATGGATTTCATTCAAGGTCCAAGCCTACTTGTTGGATCCATACCAAGGCCCATCAGCACATGGCCTGGTCTAAATCTGTCCAAACGAGGCAACAATCCATTTACTACTGATAAACAATTCATTCTAATCCATTATGACTTAAATCCCAAAAGAAACTACCTCTTCCAGCTAGGGGTTCACATCTCCACACTTAGGCCCAATAAGGGCCCGCCTAGACACAGGCACGGGTCAGTGATCTCCAAATCTGTCTATCGGGTCACCTCTAAGATATCCTAGGCTTAGGTCCTCCATTTATGTTTAATTAATGGTAAACAGCTACACTATAGATCTAAGAATGACAGTCAATACTAAATGTGAAGTATGAACTTCAACAAGAGAATCAACAGGGAAAAACAACGGTCCAATCCTAGGTAATGGGCCACGATCGGTTCAGGTCTATCTCCGGTAATTGGATCTCTAAACGAAGTCATCGATGCCATATAATACTGTGTTTGGTGCTTAGGAATTTACGGGCATCTTTGACAACTCTTAGAGGTCGAATAATCTTAGATTAATGACCTAAACACTTATCAGTGGTCCCCGCGAGTCAAGGTTGAGCCACACCGTTGACTCGGGCTTTGAGCATCGACAAACGTCCATTTGGATGGTCAATGGGCCCCTCAACTGATCATAACTCATAAATGTTGAAAACTGAAAAATCAGGGTTTAACCAGGTGGGCCTGAGGTGTAGCGAGCTCGGTTGACCTCCTGGCCTGGTGGATCAACCGAGTTCACTGACTAATCTGAATCAGGCTTCCTGGAAAACTTGTTTTATTTCTAAAGGTTTCCAGCGTGTCCAGTCAAACCCCTGGCCTGGGTGTTTGACCGCATACTCCAAAAACCTTAGAAAGAGTGATTGTCCCAGTTTTAAACACTATCTAAAGTAAATCCTAAGTATTAGGTTGATTTGGGTGTAAAGAGTCTGAGTTTTGGGTGAAAAATCAACTTTCAGTCGATTTTTGCAAAAACAGTGTGTTCCAGGTCCACCTGGACAAGGCCGGGTCAACCTGGCTAACTGAAATAAATTTTATGCAAGAAAATGGCCGAGAGCCAGTTTTTCCCAAAAATACAGTGTTGTCGGTCGACCAGGGTATTTCCCAGTCGACCAGGAACATTAAAAACTCATTCTGCAGAAGTGACCAACTGGGAGCAGAAATTCCCATTTTTCAGTGTCACCGGTCGACCGGCGTGCAGGTCCCGGTCAACCGGGAACACTGCTGGTCGAACCCTCGGTCGAACCTGCAGAAAATAACTGGGAGCCCTGTTTTTCATCTTTTCAGTGTTCTCAGTCGACCGACATGCATGTAGGTCGACCGGGAACACTACAATTTCACTCCCAGATGCACGAAAACACAGTTTCTGCAGGTTCTCCGTTTTGGCTCTTTTTACCTCCAAATCACCTCCAATCCTTTCCAAACTTCACCAAACCATCTCTAAACATTTAATAACTCAAATGCCCATCAATTAACCACAGTTGGACCCATTGATCTTCCAAATGGGGGGTGAAACCCCCCATCCATCAATGCCCAAATCCATCCAAACAAACAACAGAGGCTCCAGATAATTTCTAAGACTCAATTAACATCATACATGAAATGAAACTATAGAAATCAAAGGAAAAAGACATACATCCTAAGTTAATAGTAGAAGCACTTGCCTTTTAGTAAATGAGAGAAGATTTGTAGAGAGAGAGAACTAGAAGAGGGAACCAGAATCTCAGCTGAGCAGAGAAGAAGAAGAAGATGATACAGCAGCTGTAGCAGTAGCAGCACCCAGGGAAAAATCCCAGCACAGTGACAGTAGCTTGGAGAATAAGAGAGGAAGAAGGAAGAAATGAAGAAGCAACTGTTGCTCTAAGGGATAAAGCTCCCAGCACAACCAGTCCGGTCCCAGCACACAGTAACAGTAGCTCAAGGGGAAAAATGAGGGAGAGGAGAAGAGGGGAAATGAGAAAGGAAGAAGAGAGAATGAAGAAGTAGTGGCTGCAGCTCTCTCCCAGGCACGAACAGTAGCTCCCAGGTGAAGAGGGAAATGAAATGGGAAATTGAGATGAACAGTGGTGGCTGGGATTCTTAGGAAAGGGGCTGGTTTATGGCTTAGGGTTCTTGGGATTAGAGCTTACTTATAGCTTTGGGGAAGGGATTATTGACTGGAATGCCCTTTTGGGTTTCATGGGATTAGGGTTAGGGTTAGGGTTAATTTGGTCTTTGGGGTAAGAATGTTCTAGAGAAGCACAATTGCAAAGACCCCCCTCTAATTAACTAAAATTATTAGCTAGGGCCTACCCTACACTAATTAGCTTGGAATTAACCAAAACACCCAACTAAGCTAGTCTAACTATAACTTAGGGAAATCTAACTAATCACCCTAATTAGCCCAATTAACTAACAATTAGCAATAATTAGCACAATTAACTAATAATTAGTATTAATTAGTATTAATTAGCTTATAAAATAGCAATTAGAGGGCCCACAAAGGGTGGGGCCTCACACTATTTCATTAAGCCTAAATTACTCATGGTTAGGCTAATTCAACTTCATTTGGTGATAAAGCATATTTAGTGCATTTAAACCGGCTTAATTAGTCTTAATCTCAATTAATTAGAGTTAATCTTGATTAACTCGGGACGGAGCCTAACACCCTCTCCCCATCTCTTTTTCAGATAAAGTGAATTTAATCTCTTATTTATAACGTCATTGCTTATTTTTATCATATTCGATCTCTAAATAATTAGATTCATGATTAGCATTTATACAAGTACATAGTACACACAAAACAATATATATATATATATATATATATCAGTCAATGAATACAGTGCAGATTTTTGGATGACCAATTGACGATGATGCTGTATCTTAATTTCATGGAATTTTCAGGGTTGTGGACCTTCCTGTTTAGAGCAAGGATACTTGAAGTTGAGAGAAAAGAAGACCCATCATCCAAACTTGGAAGTTGAAGGAGAGGGTAACGAGAGCCACACGATCATTAAATAGCAATCTAAATTCTTCCTTTTTTAATATTTTTGGGGTATAATGTTGGTGTCAAGTTCTTAAGAATGCATATTTTTTATCATTAATTTAGAAGATTTAAGGAGTTATGCATCAAATCATGCATTATTTTATTAGAAATTCATGATTTTATCTTTTCATTCATCAATGTTGAATTCAACTCAAGATTCATTGAAAAATCATATTTTTACAAGAATCATGAAACTTTCTAATTTTGACATTGAAAGTCGGAAATTTCTCACAACTTTTGATTCACACATGAAATGATGATATTTCTCTTTCACCATTGGTTTAATTAAGAAAATAAGATAACATTGTGTCATATCATGCATATATTTATTGTGAATCGGGCCCCATGCATTGCATTATTTATTTCTAAAAAATAATTATTGCTGAAACTATTTTCCTTATTTTTTTTAGGAGAATTCATAATTTATGGGCCCACATGATGAAGAAAAAGAGGAGAAATTCAAGAATTGAAGCAAGAAAAAAAAAATCAGAAATTGCACAAACAGGCAAGGCACGTCCAAGCATGGCTGAATTCTAGGGAAGCATGCCCATGGTGGGCCCTATCATGTTTCCAAATTTAAAAGAGAAATACTAATTTCAGATTTGGGGCTCAATATGGGAAGTTGCAAGCAAGAAGCCAAGAAATCAATGAAAGAAAGGAGGAGGAAGGAAAGAATATTGAAGAGAAAAATTCCAGCGAAGAGTACACGTCCATAGAACGTTGTTTTCAAGATTCACACATCCATGTGGGGCTCAGGTAAGTGAAGTTCCAAGAAGCAAGAGAGTTTTAGATTTATGAAGTTTGGGAAGCAAGTAATTCCAAGTGGGAAAGATGAAGAATTTTGCTCAAAAACCTTCCTAAAATCATATTAGGTTAGACCCTAAGCCAGAAAATTTCCCAAAACTAAAATTCCTTAGAGCCAAAGCCATCAAACAATCCCTATAAATCAGCCCATTCATGGGACGTCCCAGATCATCATACCACACTCCCACAGTCCCTATAAATCATCTTTCTTAATTATTTAATTAGTGCAGGGTGCCGATCAGCTGGGTTGTGCCTTGCCCTTGATATATGTCAATATTCTGCTAGGCCCAGAGTTTGGGCCTGAGTTTAACTGTTCATAATGCTAGGGCATGCAGCGTTGTCTTAGCCCATTTGATTGGGCTGTGTTTGCGCGTATAAGCTATCCCTTTGACATACTATCTTTTTCACAGCCCAACTGCATATATTAAAAACCATGGACCTGGCATTTTGGGCTCATTAGAGTAAGAGGTAATACGATTCCAAGATTTTCTAGACAATGCCCTCCTTTAGAATGGCATTTAAAGGAAGAAAAGAAAAAACATGAAAGTGGTATCAACCATCAAGTGCACTGTGCTGGGGTGCAGGGTGCATGTCCAATGCGCATGCAAGAAGGACAAATTCACCCGTCTCATTGTCACATGTCGACTATACGCCCACACATATTAGGGCTCGCCACGGAGGGCCCATTTCAAGAGCCAAATCCAAATTTGGGTCAGGGAAAATTTGTGGAGCGATCAAATTGTTGCGACCAAGCATTAATTACATTCTCTTCTGTTTCACTCTGAATGAATATAGAAATACTCCCACTAGAGATGCCACAGGATTGAGTTCATTACTAACACAGGGTTTAGTACTTCGTACGACATCGGGAAAATTCTAATGGATTCAAGTTCAACCCATTTCTATTGGAAAACGCTTAAGTGGGTCTATGCACCATTGATGGAAAATAAATGCGTTGATTTTATATTTATTAAAGATTCATCTGGTTGTTGGGTATGAAACCTTATGTTTGACCTTAGGATCGATTCGTATCTATGTCTTAACCTTCGCATGCATATATATGTTGGTTTAGGATATGTACTCCTTTAGATACATACCCTATTGTGTGTTATGGATTATAAAGTGGTTTGTCAATTTTTGTATGACGATTTGATTATGATATGGAATGTGGAATGGCCAGCACTTTATTTTGACTTAAGACTCTTGTGTCGGAGCTTTATTATTCAGGTCTATTATGCTTATATATTTATGTTTATGTGGGTCATTTATGGACGACTGCAGATCAATATATGGACGGTTGATCACCGTTGTAACCGGATCACTTATAATCCGCTATGAATGTGAATAGGTTATCCTGTATTTTTTTATTTGATCGGTTTATGACCACCGTCGTTATGGACGGGCTTTCCCGATTTATTTAAGGCTGACCACCCAAAACAGGGATACTTGTCTTCGTATGAGTCTTATTGCTCCTTTTGCTTTGTTTGGATTATGTTATACATTCTTTCTTGTCATTACTTCTATATGATCACACTTATCTATATTCTTCTCGTTGTTGTATTAAATTTCGAATTATGATTATGTACTTGCTGTTTACTTTGTAATATTTGGTGCATAGTTACCGAGTCATACTTTATCGAGGAGACGGAGGAGGGTCAAACGTTTCAAACGTTTGAGCCAACTGATGAACTCGAGTGGGATGCCGGAGATGGCTTTGGAGCCGTCTGAGTCTGTACGCGACGCCTTAGAATTATTTTAAATGAACTTTCATTTTAGTGTTGAGACCTCTTTTAGAAATTATTTAATTTATTCTGCAACTTTAACTATTATTATTTTATCTAAATTTGTGTTGGATCTCATTATAAATATTTCATACCAATTGAATAAAGTTTCCGCTGCATTTAATGAAATTTATTTTGACTCACCACGGGTTGAAATTTTATATGGGTCTACTTTTGGAAGCTTGTGTTGTATTAAACACATAAAATTTGAATTTGATTTAATTTTTTACGTTTTTTCCAATTCTTATTTTGGGGCTGGGACGTGGGACGTGACACTGCCCATAGTATATACCCTACTGCCCTGGAGGCTAAATCAATGCTCCAGATTGGATTCACGGCATTGATAGGCCTCTTGTGCGTATCTTACAAAATCAATGGTAATGGAAACATAGTCCCAACGGCTCTCTTCCATCAACCAACCATCACTGTCACCTTACTTCTCATCGTCTTCATGGTTATCTTCTACTTGGCTGCCATTGGATTGGTATTTGAGAAAGCTTTTTCCTAAGATTACCGAAGTGTTCAAGATCATCTCCTTTGTTTTCCTGGTCCTTGGGGCCACCGTATTGCTGTGGGCCTTGATTCCCAAACACATTAGCTGGATTCCATGGATTTTCTTTGCATGCACAGAGACATTTGCCCTTCTATTGGAATAGTTTGGCATTCACTTTCTCCTTTTATCAATCCAACCTGCTCAGTGACACTGAGACCCTTGGAGTGGAACTGGCTCCATTTCACATTATTTTAGACATTATTCACCGTTGATTCATATCAAACAAAATTTACACTATGTATGGCCACTATAACTTGAGGATCTAAAATTAAAATTAAAGATTAAGAACTTTTAATGGGCTTCATATTACAAATTTTCCCACTCAACATCCAAGCCTTTCCATCATCACGCCTCCCTTGGCATCTTATGTCCAAGTGGACCACGCTAAAAGTAAACATTCTTTAAGAAATCTTTTTATATAAAAAAAGTGGTTATGGGAAAATGTATTTCCATGTTTTAAGTAAAAGGAAGGGCTAAATCAGTCAAAAAGAGAAAGAAGGTGGAAACAGTAGAGGTTCTACCTTTCAAAAGAAAAAGGTGGATCTTGAGATCAGCTATCATCATGAGATAGCTTGACGTTGAACCGTGGGTAAAAGCTGCAGGTGGAAACAGTAGAGGTTCCTATCTTTCAAAAGAAAAAGGTGGATCTTGAGATCAGCTATCATCATGAGATAGCTCGACGTTGAACCGTGGGTTAAAAGCTTCGTATAAATACCCCACCCTTACCCTATTTTTTGGCCTCAGCGACAGCACAGCCAACTTCTCGATAACACATCACCTAGTCGCCGGATCCTGGACAACTTCGCGGCCACCCCCACCGCCATCCTCGGTTTCAGGCCAACTTCTTGACGACAGCCCACACCACTAGTCTGAATCAAGCTTCACCAGATGAATTCTGATGATCAAACTCTCACTAAAACACAGGAGCTGGCACATGGTGATCCTCTCCCTCTGTCTTCTCCGGCTAAGGTGAATCTCTCATGTTCTTTTTTTTTTTTTTTTTTTGTTTTTCCTCTCTTACCAAAATCCCTCACTATTACTGCTCCAACCACTGAGCTACGAATCAATTGGAACGAATCTCTTATTTTGAATGCAATTACTTATATTATCATATTCTAAGTAACAGATGATCCACTTATATACTGGTAGTACATAGAAAACAATACACTATGAATTAACATACATAGACTGCTGTTTTTTACAATTATGATGATGGGTCTTTGTTTTCAGGCTTGTGGACCTTCATCTTTAGAGCATGGAAACTTGAGAAATGAAGGAGTGTTAGGCCCCGTCCCGAGTTAATTCCGATTAACTCTAATTGATTACACTTAAAATTAACTAAGCCGGTTTAAATGAACTAATGGGATTGAATTGAATTAGCCTAACCATGAGTTGTGTAGGCTTAATGAAATAGTAATTATGTTTATGAAATGAGTTGAAAGGAGTTAAATGGAAAATGAAACTCAAATGAGCAAATTAAAGGTTTGCGTATAAATACGTATTTGTACGTATTTTGTTGGATTCGGAAACTCTTGATACCGCATGTGTATCTCGAGGAGTACGATAACTTTCATAAAAGACTTGAATTGATTTGACGAATATTGGATCAAATGGGCCTTGAATTGACTCGAAATGTAAATGAGCAAGTGAATGGGGGGCTTAATGTAAAAAGTGCCCTTATATAAGAGAAATGAGGTCATTGAGTTCATCCACGTACAGTAACCCTAGGCAACTTTTCCTCTTTCATTTCTTCCTTCGTTTCTCTTCTTTCGTGATTTCTTCTTCCTCAAGAGTGAAGGTGAGTGGATGCAAGTGAAAGATATTCATCTCCTTCCTCTTCTTGGTCGTCTTCTTGGGAGATCTTCTTGAGTTCTAAGCTTCACAGAGTGGCTTTCATCTCAATCCAAGCTAAAAGAGGGGATTTGCTCTATCAAAGCTTCATTTGAGGCAAGTATATGCATTTCTATGAATTTAAGCTTTTATGGAACTTGTGTGAACTCCTTGAGTTCAAATATGTGATTTTCGTTCAGAGCTTCGGAAGCTCAAAACTGTGTTTCTGGGCGCATTTCGGCTAGCCGCGAGGCTAAACGCCAGAAAATCCGATTTTGGCGAGCTTCTGGAAAGCTAACCGCCAAATTTCGGTTAGCCGAAATTGGAATTTCGGCTAGCCGTGGGGTGACCGCCGAGCTGACCGAAATTGGTCAGAAATTCCTGTCAGAAAATCAGCTTCTGGAAAGCTAACCGCGTGCTGACCGAACCTAGTTCGGCTAGCCGCCAGTACAATTCGGCTAGCCGCCTGCACAGTCGCGGCTAACCGCCAGGTAGCCGCCGAGGTAGCCGAAATTGACCAGTTTATTCATCGTGAGGGAAATTTTATCCAATCGCGAGGACCTATCGGTCCTCGCGATTGGGGGACTCGATTCAAGTCCAGTGAGTTTTGGATTTTACGAAAATTGATATCGCTTACGAGTCAATTATGACTAATAGTAGTGTCTAACCTCCATATGTGTTAACTAGGGTTATTCTAATGCATAATCATATAAGTAATATCATCAATCGTAATACTTGCATTAATAACCAACGTTATACTCCATGGTTGGTTCAAGGTTGGATTGAACACTAGACTGAAATGAATAGGAACTGTTATCAGATTTGGCATGGCACTACCTAGTGGTTTCCGAACTCAGTATGAAATTGAATTGAATGAAATGAGAAATGAATGAATTGATTATTCCTGCTGCAGCAGATGAGAATGGGGTGTTCCGGAGCCCGTGGTGACACCAGTGATCTCTGATCAAGACACTGGGAGATCCCACCTTATTTGGACCGAAAGGTCATTGACTGAAAAGTCATTCATAGAAAAGCCATTAATAAAGGTTGAACCTAATGAATAAATGAATATGAATTGATTCCTTTGGAAGATTAAGGAATTGAATTGGAGTTGGAACCATTGCTAGTGTAGTTGCCATCTTATGTTCATTGTTACTTATGTTTATTATGAATTGTCTAGAACTATTGTACAATGAATTGCTAGAAATTGTAAAGCTGTCATAGATATGTGTATACCTGTTGAACCATCGTGTTCATGGTATTACTGATGATATTGCAGGCTCGTCTACCCGTGCCGGTCCCTCAGAGACCATCCCGGCAGCGGAGGAGGTCCATGCGCTACCTCCAGGAGGTTTAGCGGAGTGGACATAATTGAGAGATGAGAAGATAGAATCTTTTGGAAATTCTTTTGGAAACTGTTTTGTATATTTATTTTTGGTATTGTAAGTAATAGAAAGATATCCCCTGCATTGTATTACATATGCGGTGGTTGATCTTAGGTGTATGAAACAATGTAAATGGACTTTATGATTCATTTTGTTTAAATAGGTTGTCAATGTATATTATTCGTATATTCCGCACTGTACATTGACAGGTTGTATGTAAGATCCCTTGTAGGCTTCGTTGTAACTTCGGTTAAACGGGGTTTACGGGAATAAGTATGTTCATCGCGACCCGGGGGTTAACCCTAACGACTCTGATCTCGGAGCCGGGTCGTGACAAGGAGAGAACAACAATAGCTGCACGATCAATATTACTAGCCTCTCCACAAACCAGTCCCAAGGTACTTATACTAATGAACCAAATACCTCTCCCCAGAAATCAACCCTCACTGAGATAATTCAAAGCCGGCCCATCAACAACATATACCCTACTACCCTTGAGGCTAAATCAGTGCTCAAGATTGGATTCACCGCATTGATAGGCCTCTTCAGCGTCACTTACAAAATCAACGGTAATGGAAACCTAGTCCCAACGGATCTCTTCCATCAACCAGCCATCACTTTCACCTTATTTCTCATCATCTTCATGATTTTCTTGTTCTTTGCTGCCATTGGATTGGAACTTGAGAAAGCTTTTCCTAAGATTACCGAAGTGTTCAAGATCATCTCCTTTGTTTTCCTCGTCCTCGGGGCCACCATATTGCTGTGGGCCTTGATTCCCAAAAACATTAGCTGGATTCCATGGATTTTCTTTGCATGCACAGCGGCGGCGGTATTTGGAGTCCTTGTTCTCGGGCGATTTACAGATAAAAGCTCTGCATTGAAGTCTGCTGCATCTCGCCTGCCTGTTTAAGTTTGAAGTTTGAGTTTCAGTCTCATGCTATTTGTATTTCTTCTTAGTCTAACGGGTCTAAGGTATGGTGTAGTTTTAAGTTTTTCTTCAAGAGAAGGATATCTTCTCCTGATATGTCTCTCCACATATAGGATGACAAATGGCTTGGTAATAGAAAGATGTCCGATGTAATTGGAAAGAAAGGGCAGGCACTGTGTCATAAAATAAGTCCTCTTTAATTTTAATTAGTATGATATGTCAGCAAGCCCCCACAAACTTGGACGCATCATGTCATCTTAACTTTAATATTTGCTTACATGTTACTCACGTAACTCGGTTGATCCCTGCAAGCTGAGGCCCATTCCTGAGCGGTTGCGCCCAAACTAAACTCAAGTGGGATTCAAAATTAAAGCCCGGCCCAGATGCGGATGTCACTTTTGTTAGTGATGGATCATCCAGTTTCAGATTTGGCCTAGCCGAAGTTATACTTCTTTTGATATGATTAAGAATTATATTAAATTGTTGAGATGGGTTGTGCCTTGATATATGTCAATATTCTGCAAGAGCGAGATTTGGGCCTGGGTGTGACTATTCATAATGCTAGTGCACCGTTTCTTGGGCTGTGTTTACGCGTATAAGCAATTTCTTTTACCGGCGAAACGATGTTTTGAGCATGGGATGGGGGTGTACTGAAAGGCCCATCTTTTTTTACGGCCCACCTTCATATATTCAAAACCATGGATCTGGCATTTTGGGCTCATTAGATTAAGAGGTTATTGGATTCCAAGGATTTCTAGACAATTTCCCTCATTTAGAATGGCATTTAAAGGAAGATAAAAAACAAATGAAAGTGGTATCTGTGCTCGGCTGCAGGGTGCCCATTGCGCATGAAGGATAAATTCACATGCCAACTAAAAGCCCACATATATTAGGGCTCGCCACGGAGGGCCCATTTCAAGAGCCAAATCCAAATTTACCTGTAAATACCCCAGGGAAAATTTGTGGAACGACCAAATTGTTGCGACCAAGAATTACATTCTCTTATGTTTCACTCTGAATGAATATAGAAATAGTCCCACTGGAGATGCCCCAGGATTGGGTTCAGTACAGGTCGGCCTAAATTGAAACCCAAACCAACTCACCAGTGCCAACCCGATACCAAATCTGACCCGTGATTGTTTTGTGTTTTCTGCTACCACACTGCCCCATGATGGGAGTGGTTCAGGTTGGGTTAGTTATTTTTCTTTCTTATTGAGCTTTGCTTCTGTGAACCGTGCTTACAGGAGTATCATGAGCACCACTTATCATGGGTTAGTGGGAGGATTGAAAGATCTAAGTGGGACCACTATAGATATGCAGTTTGAAACAAATTCAATGCTTCTGACCCCTTGATCAGTGGCCTACAAGTTAAATGACTTTTATATCAAATAATTTTTTTACCATCGATCGAGCGGTCCAGTCCATTTGGATTAGAGCAAACCCACTGGATATGGTGTAATTCAGGAAAGTCTCATGTGTGTGGATGTTCGGATGTATCATAAGTTGGGCCCATTGGAAGTTCTCACAATAATACGGTAAGCAGGGTCCACATGAGTATTTATCTTTTTATGTGAATCCTCTCACTATAATACCGTAAGCAGGCTCACAAACATAAACATAAATCCTATGTGCACAATACAAAGGGTTCCCATTCATGGGTTTATACTGGACCTTTATAGGTTGAGCAAAAAGTAGAAAATGTATTTTTAAGAAAAAAATTAAATTAATGATGTATGGATGGTTTTGTAGATTTTTTAATCTTTTTCTCCACAAGTTTTGTAAGTGATCAAGCTGTTGGTGGCAGAGGTGGATGCAGTATGTATCCACTGGGGGCCTGGGCCCCCAGTGGATTTCTAAGTTTTGGTGAGGCCCACCCCCAATGAATTTTTTGGGCCCCCAGTGACATTGAAGCATGCCCCCAATGAAAAGTTATCACTTATCAGCCCATTCTTTATACACATCAATATTTCTAAGTTTTACTTGTAATTTTGGTGAGGCCTACTAATTTTTTCCATAAGGCCCCAAATGAATTTTTTGGGCCCCAAGTGACATTAAATCAGGCCCCCCAATGACCAATTTATGAATGATTGTATTGTATATTTTATAGAAAAAGAGTTGCTTGGAACAATTACTAATGATATTGTAATAGAATTTTTTCAGAATATGAAAACTCGTAGAGAACAATTGTGATAAATAAATATGTCTTGTTTTATTGCTTGAAATTATTATATTATATTTGTTCCATATAAAAGGTTTGGGGTAAATCTACACACTATTTGCAATGCAGTGGAAATCTACAAACTATCTATCTTTGAATGCACATTTCTGTATATTAGTTACTGATAGTGTATATAAAAGGTCCACTACTTTTTTTGTGTATTGTTTTTTCTCAAGCATGAAGAAAAAAAGAAGAAAAAATCATTTGCAATCATATAAATAACCAAAAAAAAAATTCCTGGGGCAACCTTACTACTTAATCGTGCCCCCAGTGATATTGAATCCTGGATCCGCCACTGGTTGGTGGGCCATGCTCCTATAAAAGTAAAACTCCTGAGATTTCTCTTTTGTCATTGAACACAGAGTTCTAATCTTCCAAAGCTGAAATCAGGACAATCCTGTTGCCATAATACAAATCTAATAGTTGAGCGCAGTAAAATTCAAACAGTCAAAATAAAAGCGAGTCCCTCAGACCAAATTTCACTCTAATATACATTAGGCACCCTGCTGGATTGATCTTGTGTGAAATGAAAATTTTCACTCCTCTAATTATGGACCAATCTAAAGGTAGGCCAAACTCAAGAGGGCCGGAAGTCTTGAGCTGTTTGAATTCTATATGTGGGCCCGAGTTTTTATAAGTGTTTTTACGTAGGATTTCCAAGTCTTCTAGCCTTCCCTGCATGATTGCTTGGATGCTTTTCTAGTTTGGTTTTGGCCCTAGGTTTGCTGTCTGTGGTTCTGGTATTCTTTAGTCTTTTTGTTTCCGATGTACCTTTGGCCTATTTTTGGGTCCGTTTTAATCAAATCTTCTTTTTATCCTGATTTTTATGCAGCATTTACACAGCATTTGCAGGAGAAGTTTTTTTAAATGATATAAGTTGAGAAATGTTATTCAAATGTGTATTTGCTTTATATAAACTATTGTTTTCTGTGTTCTATAAAAATAAATTTACTTATTGATTGCAGGAAGTCTATTATACGGAACTTGAAAAATCTCATGCTGACATCATCGAAGTCAGGCAAAAAGTTTTAAAAAATATTGACTATATATAGTCAAGGGACTCTAGTAGCATTACCTGACTTTCAATCATCAAATTGGAAAAATCATTAAAAAAAAACCTGTCTTTTTTTACATTTGGGTAAGAACCAGTTTTCCATGTTAGTTTTCTACATTTGCCTTAGGGCAGGTTTATGTACACACCATTTTGTAGAATTTAGAATTATGAACACACATTTTTGTAGAATTTAGGAATTCATGTTTGGTGTAAAAATGAGTGTGAGGGGAGGGTGAGGAGAGATGGGGTGGGGGAGGGGATGAGGGTGGAGGGGTAGTTTAGGAAATGAAAAAAAAAATTCTTTTTGCTGTATGGAGAGACACTTTTGTGGTGCCAATAGAACTCTCCTTATCTTAAGGAGAGCCCAGCCCTTGCATAGATGGTATATAATATATATTAATAGACTAAGAGTTGGGCCGAACTGGGTAAGGTCTTGAACTAGCCTGGCCCACAACGTTTCGTGCATTTTAAAATCGGCCCTGCACTACCCTTGGGCTCTAGGACTAGAAAAGAGGGCCTTCATTCTTAGTGTGTTTTTGACAGGTCCAGTCGTAGCTCTGGATTGAGAGTCCTGTATACGACGCCAATTCCACGCGGTTTCATTCTACGTAGAATAGACCTGCATATAACGCGCTTTTTCGCTTTCTTTGCCACCAAAGGACAAAACATAGAGCGGAATCTAACGCGCTTTCGCTCTTTTTCTACGATCGTAGAAAAAAGACTCGTACTTATACGTAGACCACGGTTAAGAAAATACAACGCGCTTTCCTTGAAGCTTGTCTGTTCCCGCTTGGCAGGCCCCTTGTTGACTTTCCGTTTCATCGTAAAATGTAGAACTACAATGCAGCGTGGCTGCACTGAGGTTCGGTGCAGCACCCTTTAATTGCATGCAACTTAAGCAAAAGTAGGGCTACCTCTAGTTAATCCAAACCGTTGGTGCAGTACATCCCCTAGAACCCTTTTTTGATGATCAACAAGATATTACTCCAATGGGTGAGATGACCACCGTTCGATGGACTACATCTTGAACACTGTGGAACAACTTTTTTTTTTTTTTTTGTGGTGTTGTAGAAAAGAATGAACAACATCATGTGTAAGATCATCAATCCAACGGTTGGTTCACTGAAATTGTCTTTTAATATTAAGATAAGTCCATATAAAGGATGGTAAGGGTATATCAATAGTTTGGATTTTCTGAAAGTGAGCCCCGCTCGCGCTCAAGCCTTTGATATTGGTGCCGGACTGAAGCTCGATGCAGCACTCGACTGCATCGTATGCAGTGCTCTCCTATAACTATGGGCATGTACTGATCTAATCATACTTTGACTGGGCCACACCCCATACATGATTGGGAAAACTCCTTAATCGCCCTATGATCAAGCCCATCATCCATCAAAACTGTCTAAAACCATCATCCCCGCACCACCCACCACATCTGAATCCACCATTAGATTTTGGGGCTCACCGAGATGGATCTTAGCTATACGTAAGCGCCATCAAGCCCAACGCTTCCAACCCCAATTTCATGCGACCCACATGCCCCATCTTTTTAAACCTATTGGGCTGTTGTTGGGATGTGTGTGTGAGAGAGAAAGGCAACGTTGCTCCCTGCCATCCATGTATCGGGAGAGAGGGGGTTCATGTGACGTTACCCTCCTCACCTCATCATCTAACTTCTAACTCTAATATCTATTTAAAAATTGTCCTAATTTATCCACAACCCTCCCGTTGTGGCATGGTACTTTCATGGAAAGGATTGTTCAAATATACCTTCTTTCTTTTGGTCAAGTTATTCAAATATTTCTTATGAAAACAGTTATTATGATTTGCTGGACCTTTGTTAGTCAGAAAAAAATGACCATCAGTGTTGTGTTGTGTCCTTCCGTTTTCAAATTATTCGATGCCTACATCAATCCAAGTCCAATTCAGTGGGATCTTCCACTCACATTTTTTACACTAATTAAGAACGTTTTATAAAACTCTTTACCCTAGAATTTGGAGTATCCTACCTTACGAGCTAGCATCACCTCTTACTCTAGGTAGTACACTAAGAGACTCTGTAGGGCCTATTAGATGAGATTTGTCATCATCTTTCTTTCCAGAAAGATAGTGAAAAGATTTATGGGGTTCTCAATTTTTAGATTGGTCTACTCAAACAATTAATCCAAAAGTATGCAAAAATAAACAATATGTAGCGGAAATAAAATAAACAAGCGCTGCTCAAGAGGTGATTTTACTGATTGCGATGGAGGAGCGTTGTTTGAGGACCTCGCGCCGGCAGGCCTCATATGCACTGGAGAGAGAGCACTGCTTGCGTGAAAGCAAAGACAGGTTTTGAGGATTGCTCATGTGGGAGCTGCACTTTTTTAGACTGAGCTTTCGGTGACCCTGAGAGAGCCGCTAAGGTGGAGATAGGCTGCCTGTTTGAGAACAGTGCAGAGGTAGGCAAAACTTTTTTGGCGACCCGCGAGAGAGCCGCTAAGCTGGAGATAGGCTGCCTGTTTGAGAACAGTGCAGAGGTAGGCCAAGCTTTTTGGCGACTCGCGAGAGAGCCGCTAAGCTGGAAATAGGCTGCTGCCTGTTTGAGAACAGTGCAGAGGTAGGCCAAGCTTTTTGGCGACTCGCGAGAGAGCCGCTAAGCTGGAAATAGGCTGCTGCCTGTTTGAGAACAGTGCAGAGGCAGGTTACGCTTTTTTGGGCGACCCACGAGATGATTCGCCTCGCCTAGATCTGTTGATTTCCTCAGCGTTCATATATTTTTGAGCTTTTGCCAATAGTTCTGTCATGCTCTTTGGTGGTCGCTTCATTACTGAAAAGAGGAATCTGGATGAACGGAGGCCTCCTAGAAAGGCGGTCATGGTGACTTGGTCATTAGGCTCCTTGATTTGGAGGACCTCCTCGTTAAAACGAGTGAGGTAACTCCTCAGACTCTCATCTCGATCCTGTTTTATGCTGAGTAGGTGTGCGGCAGGCTTCTGGGGGCGGCGCCTACCGATAAAGTGTGAGACGAAAGATCTGCTCAATTCTCCAAAGGTGGCTATGGATGCTCGGGGGAGATTGGCAAACCACTGCCGAGCGGAACCCTTTAATGTAGTTGGGAATGCTCTGCACATTATCTCGTCAGGGATATTATGCAGCTGCATTTTTGTTTTGTACGTCTCCAGATGGTCCAGTGGATCCTTCGTTCCATCGAAGGTCTCTATGGATGGCATCTTGAACTTCCGAGGGAGTGGATAGTTTACCACGTCAAGTTTGAACGGTGAATCTGTTCGCCCAACTAGATAATCTACCGTCTCCGGTGCCTTCGCCTTTATGGCGTTGAAGACATTGCCAATCTGATTTTGCATCTCTTTGATCTTCTCGTCCCAAAGGTTGGGAGCTTCTCTGGATTGACCTTGGAATTGGCTCTCGTCTTCCAGGCTGTAATTTCCACTTCCTTCCTCCTGGAAATCAGGATCCTCATGATTGGAAGCAGAGGGAGGAGGTGGAAGTCCACCGTGATTCGACCCACCCGGGGGAGGGGGTATGTCGAGATGAGCGCGGCCTTCAGGATCAACCAGGAGTCTTCCGTGCGGGACGACCGGCGGAGCTCCAACAGACGTCCCCTGGGCGTGGGCGCCATGATGACGAGCGCCCAGGGCGCCATGAGGATGGGCGCCCAACTGTGGTCCTCCACCCTGGGCGCCCAGGGGAAGGCGGCCTCGGTTGGCGCCTCGGCCCCGTGCACCGTGTTGACGGGCGCCCGGGTGAGGTGCCCCTCTGCGTGGAGCGACCAGTTGCTCCGAGTGTGGTGCTTCCTGCGGCCCTGCACCTAGTGCTCCTCCCTGACTCGCCAGCATGAGCTGCAGTATTTGTTGGTTTTGGGTTACCAACTGCCGCATGGTCTCCAGCATCTGTTGAGGAGAGGGAGCGGGAGCATTTGGTGCGGGGTTGGTCGGTGGAGGATTACCCTCGCCCTCGCGCGAGGGGTTACCATCTTGTCGCCTTGTTGATCTGGTGATCGGCATGACTTTTTGAAAAAAGGAAACTCTTTTCGGTTCCCACAGACGGCGCCAAACTGATGATGCCAAAAAGTGGATTTCGAACACCACCGGTCAAGTAACAAGTAATAAATGCAGTAATTTAACGTGACACAGAAAATTATAGTGGTTCGGTCAAGAGTGACCTACGTCCACTTCACAAAAGGCAGGGTTGCCTTGTTTCTTTACTAATCAGAGGTGTGGAGATTACAAGTTGAGTAGTACTGAGCAAAGGTTACATATATCTTGCCCCTCAAGCATTGGTGGGGGCTTTATAGTCGTCCCCTAACAGTCGGGGCGACTCTCCAGCGATATCCCATGAGATCCTGCAACGGGCATGGCTCCAACGGGCATCCACGAACAGGTGTAGTGGGCAGGAAATACTCCGCCTGACTCGGTAAAAGCAGCAGCCGCCATGACGAAGCAATCCTCTAACTTGTATTTGAGATCATACGGCCCTGACCTACTGGCATGGGTTAAGTTTCTTGGACCTGACTAGCTACACATTCTGGGTCACCGGACCTGACCTGTCATCTGACCCGCTACGGTGGATCGGACCGGACCCTTAACGGGTAGATAACGACCCGGGTTAATCATGGACTTGGGTCAGTCAGACCCGACCCACTACCGTGGGCCGAGCCATTTGGGCCTAGCCCATCAGTGACTATATGTGGACCTATCACTATCCAACATGTATGCAAGGCAAAGGCTGCTCACAATAATGTGACGGAATATGATTGGTCAACTTATGGTCATCGTGGGTCAAAGCCCTCAGATGATCATGATTCATAGTCTATAAGATATTGTCAGTTATCATCATATGCAAAGCCATGAAATGGACAACTAATTAGTAGCAAATGACAAAGTTTTCATTTTATCCATCAATTTTATGGCCTTCTATCATATAACTGTCATTGTTTATTTAACTATTTTGAAAGATAACTACATCCCAACGTATTTGATATGGCTAGTGGACCCCACGGCCTTGCTGCCTATCATATTAAGGATACACCACGCAAGCCATGGAGCATATTAATCCCTTCTAACAGGGGGAAACAAGAAGAAAGAGAAGTAGAAAAATGAGGAATATTAAACAAAGTCATCTAGTGGACCCCATTTGGGACAAGCTTTCTACTAATATTATCTCCTTGTATTTGTTTCAATTCTGATGATTCAGGTCAAAAATTCAAGGACAGCGTTTTGGATAAACTTTTTACTGCTATAATCTCTTTGAGTTTGTTTGAGTTTTGTTGATTCAGGTTTAAAATTAAAATTTGATTTTCTAATCAATTGGGCCCACCCTTTTGGCCCGACTCATACATATAGTCTGAGTCAGACTCATGCGAGTCAAGCCACGGGCTCAAGGTCAATTGGGCTCTAGTTATAAATAGATTTTAATAATATATGCGCATATTGTATTTATATGCGTACAAAAGTGCATATAATATTTTTTGCAAGTGTCTATTTGAATGATAAAAAAAAGGAGTGCTTTAAAATGACCCTTCATTGAACTCAGGCCTTTTTAACAAGACTAGATTGGACTCGAACTCTTCAATCCTTGTCGGACCCAGATGGGGCCCTATGACATCCTTGGTTGGAATGGTTCCACATGAAAGCAAGTGAGCCACATCCATCTCATGGATAAGTTGTATCACCCTAAAAAAGATTGACCTAAGTCAATGGAAAGTGGGTCACCTGTCCAGAAGTTGCAAAAGAGTCGGTGGACTGGACTTGGCTCTGTTTGAGGAGGGAGAGAGAGACTTCACTTTTTGATCTTTGCCTTCCTGGAAAAGAACAAAAGTGAGAGGGAGAAGGGCACTACTTCCTTTCCAAACGATCACATTCCACACCAGTCAGTACCGTCTGAGTGTCTCACTCTCAGAATTCACGAGGGGAAAGACCAGAATAGTACTCTATAATATGGCCTGCCTATTAAACATGTGAATTGTTCAACATGACGGCGCTCTCAAAGTATATGGGATGTCGCAGAATTCTACTCCAATAAAGAGTCAGTCTCAATGTAAAATTACAATATGATGAATGCGCGCGATTGACGCAATGAGTGAAATCTTGGGATGTCCCATGCTTGGGAGGCATATTCATTCAATATGAAAATAAGTGGGGAGGGGCATTCATTTTGAGCGGATGTAATTTTCAACAAGTAATTCATGTTATTGTGTATCAGTCCTTCCCGTCATGGATTGTCTGAGTGAGACACTAATTAACAAGATCTGGCCTCGTTGGGCACCACCAGCTTTAAGGGAGACGTGGCCAATTGGCCGGAATGGATCGAAATGCACATCAGATTGGTGGAGAACAGAACTCTCTTTGTAATTGAGGCAGGGGAGATGTACACGCCTGCAATATTGTGTGGAAGCACACCAATCACACAGACATATGTCCATCATGAGTCAAAACGTCACCGACCCCATGATATGTAATGCGCTTTTCCCTTTATGTAGGGAGTGGCCAGCGGTTCTTTTCGGTCCCCCCGGTTGGTCCAAGTGGACATTTCCTTATATAGGTGGAACCCAACGCCACGTGAACAGACATCGCCCCAAGGCCCCAACCATTTGAACGAGAATTCCAACGCAACTGTGATTACAACCTTGGATTTGTTTGGTAAAAATATTTATAGGGTGAAGTAAAGTGAAGGCTGAAGAGAGAATGACCTTCAATTTTATTTTGAGTGGCTTGATAAGTAATCTTTTTTTTTTTTTATACCTTTTTTTGTGTAAAAAGTAGATGGATTCTTATCTTTTAGTGGACTGAGAATGTTATTTTTTGACTTTTTTTTTAATGAATGAAGGATTTCAAAATTTTATACTTTTGATATGATCCCTTGTCTTTTCTTATCTGGTGAAAAAAACTTTACTTTACTCTACTTTACTAGTGAAGTTGCCAAACAATTGATTGTCTTTCATGCTTTTATTATTGATCTTAGGCACTAGAAATATCTACAAGGAAAGCGAAACGAAAACGAAAACAGAAACGGAAAGATAATTTGAGATCTACTTCATCTGCCCATTATATCTCCCATTTAACAACCAGCTTACAACTTGTGACCGATAAGAAGTGACAACTAGTAGGACAAAATCACCTCAGGCCTCTTAATATTTTGGGCTCTTCCTCCAAATGAAATTGAATATACAGGAATTCAACTCTAACAAATTATTATTAAAGAGTTGAAGGGTGAAAGCTATATGGTAGAGATGTAGATGGAACTTTAATATTTTTAATATTTGAATTATTAGGATGATGACTGGATTTTTAATTATAGTATCCTCCTGATTCATTTTCCATTAAAGGGGAGAATTTTTTTTATGGTTAGTTTTTTTTTTATATTCAATTTTGTTTCTTCAGTTTTAACCAATTTCAGAAATACAAGTCTTATAATCATGATTGGCCCTTTTAAAATATGAGAATAAAATATAAAAAAAATATCATATATTTTCAATCATATACTCAATCTTACTGTGAACAAATTCTTATTTGAGTGAAGTATGGCTATGCCACACATAAAAGGAGGATATCTATTATATTTTTATAAGTGATCTTTTGTTTTTTGTTTTGTTTTTGGTACCTCAACCAACATGACTGGGTCCCAAGAGAGAGACCACATACACACGGGAATGTAGCACACTCAAGTGGGAAGGAGGCCCGCACAAGCAGGAAGAAAGCCCACACAAGTGGGAAAGAAGCCCGTATAAGTAAGAAGATGTGACGTACCAAAGGTTCGAACTACAGTCAGGCAGGTAAGAATTAGCGCTCCTTAACACTCAGGTTATGAGCAATTCTTCTAAGGATCTTGTATTGCTGCAAGTTCTTCAAAGTTCCAAGTCATTTTACCTAGACTGCTAGTCCCAAATTGGGTGGGTGCTTTGTACATTTCAAATGGTCACAATTGTGGGATCTCTTCTCACGTGTGCATGGAACACTTCCCATATAGGGGTGCTCGTGGACCGAACCTGCCCGATTTGGGTTGGGCTTCAGTATTAGGCTTTAGTACATATACTGGGCTTGGATATAAAATCTAGGCCCATTTAATATACGAGCCAGCCTTGGATTCAGTGATTGAGAGCCCCACAGCCCGGCTCAGCCCGAATAATAGACACAATTAAATGGTACCTGTGAACTGTGAAGGTTCCAATATTGGTATACTATCAGAACCTTTTGACCCACGTGGTACGCTTTCCGCAGGTTAGTGTGAACGTTTCGGTAGTCTACTAGGCCATAACCATTTCATGGTCACAAACCATATCAACACAACCTTTTTTTTGGTAAAAACCATCAACACAAACTCAGTTTTTTTTTTTTTTTTCTCAACGCTTAAGATATTTTTAGTCGGAAGAGTGTAACTTTCTAGTGATGTCACTTCTTCAAAATCTTAGTAGCTTAAAATGAACACCCTCATCAAGTAAAAAATAGTTTTAAATTTTACTCCAATGAAAATTGGCCCATCGTAAAAGACTATATTACCAATAACATGATTAGAGTCTATTCATGATTGGTTAGACTATGTACAAATTCTTATTTTAGTCTTTGTACAAATCTTTCTTAGGGGTTAAGAAAGAGAGAATTTGTAATCCTAAACCTAAGAGTGGAATACTAAACAGATTGTGAGTTCTCTTTAGCCATGGGGGTAGGCACATCACCGAACCACCTAAATTTTTCTCGTATATTTTCTCTCTTATTGTTGGTGGTTTGGTTGTCAATTCGCGCTTCCGCACTCACACCATAACACTCTGTCAGCATAAACCCCCCGCATATTGCAAAGTTTCTTCCTTCTGCCAAATATCACAATGGTGAAATATCCGGCACATACATTGTTCCACTTAGGTTGCATTTGTGCATAATTAGGAACATGCTGAAGAATCTGGATTTTTCCAAATATTACAACATTGAAATATTCTTCTGGGCAGGCATGTGGCCTATCAGTGGCGAATCCAGGATTCAAAGTCATTGGGGGCACAAAAAGAATGCACGGGTCTGTCCCCCGGAATTTTTTTTTTTGTTATTTCTAAATGCACAAGGAGCAACCAATGATGGCTGCGACTCAGCGATTGCTGCTATTGATTTTTCCTTGGCATTAGCCCTTGCAGGAGACTGAGAACGAGGTGATGCTACAAGAAAGCGATTAAAACAATCAAAATTGGGGAAGACAAGAATATGGAATACCTAAAGTTAATATTGGGCTACAAAAATCCATTGGGGGTCCAAAAAATTCATTGGGAGCCTTATGGAAAAAATTAGCGGGCCTCACCAAAATTAGAACTAAAACTTAGAAATCCACTGGGGGCCTGGGCCCCCAGTGCTAATATACTCCATCCGCCACTGTGGTCTATGCTGCATAGGGCATAAGTCTGAATCTTGCAAACTCACCACCACCTTTCAAGCAACTAACGTCAAAAGAATATAAACTACTAGCAACTTGACTACTTTCTCATTCAAACTAGCCACCACGGGTATGGTGGAAAAACAGCAATCGTAGCAAAAACATTACAAAAAGCAACAAAAGAACTCCACCCAACGTGCAATAAACTACAATTTTCCGCACAGAAATCTCACAATTCGAACCTACAGCGGATCCCTAGTGTCTCCTACAGCACTTCTAATGAGTGGAACTCCTGTGTGATCACCTGCTGAAAATCCGAGCCGCTTAAAAAATCAATGTAGTTCCCGCACTGAGAATGTACTCAAATCTCACCCCAATAGGAGTTGAACTACTTTGAAATTGAGCATATGTATGATTAGAAAACTGACTAATGCATTCATTCAAGCTCTGGTGGGATTTGGGATGGGACACTCCTATTTGGATATTTCGATAGATAGATAAGGGAGGACATTTAATTTGAGCCGCATGGAATTCACAACACAAAACAAGTTTAGGCATTTGTAAACAGATGCATTGCCAACATACCCTCCATTTTCGGAGCTTTTCGAGCGACGCGTTCTTCGGAGGTATGATGAAGGCGTCATCCGATTCTATTCGAAGTAACACCCATTCTCTTTTCTTCACATCCCTCCTCTACAGGTATAATTATATCTTCATTGTGCCTAAGGCGGTGGTAAGGTGAGGAACCCGGCAACAGCGACGACGAAGACGTCGTGGAAGGCGCAATATCTTTCGAAGACGATGACGAAGACGAAGAAGAAGAGATCATGGCTCTTCTCTTTTACTTCTTACTTCTCTTCCCTGCTGCAAACTAGTAGTAAGTCATCAATTGATGTAGTGTAGAAAGGTTTTGATTTCATGGAAAGGTGGGATCAACGTAGGGTCAAATAAAGCAAATTTTCGGTTTTGGGGGAAACTTTTCAAAGTGTCCGTTTTTTGTAAAATTACATTTTTTTTAGTGGAAACGGGCCAATGAACACAACTCAGCGCTTTGTCGTCGACATACGACCTTTTTCAGGGAAATTCCATTGTTTAGGCCAAAAAAGGCATTATTTCTATTTTTGGTAATAATTTTTTCGGTAATAACTTTTAGTAGGAAGGTCAGAATAAGTTGTCGTTTTTTGCGTTGAATTAGTTATGATTTATACTTTCCAGTGGTGTCATTATCTCATTTTTTTTTCCTTTTTGGAAAAATTGAATATCTTAAGCATTTTCATGTTATTTTGTTATTTTTTCGTTTTAGGGTTATATTTATACCCCTTGTAAGCCTGATGGCCGTCAGAACAGATCTTGAATGAAATTGCAGCGGAATTTTTCCCTTTGTTTCTTCCAATTTTCGGTATTCAATTGAATCAACGAACTTTGATGCCTATTAGCTGGTATTCTTAGTCGAATCAACAGGTTAATAGTAGGTTGTCTTCCAACCTTCCGTGTGGATCTTTCTCGTAAATGCTTCCGCTACATCAGTTGCCATTAGGGCTGCGTTTGTTCTTGAGGAGATGCCTCCAAGGAGACGCCCAGCCAACGAGATTCCAATAGAAGAGGTTTATGCACGTGATCGCATGGCACGGTTGGAGCAGCAGATGGAGATGTTAACACAACAGTTTCAGGCGTTTATGGCCAATCAGAATCATCCAAATCATATTGTCCATGATGCAAGTGATGATTTTGAGGTGAGCAATGATTCACAGGAGGCGCCTAAGCGACGACGCAGAGAACCTGCTCCTCCTATTGAAGATAGGAGACGATGGGCGGCAGGGATGCATATAGAAGTTCCTGAGTTTCATGGTAGCCTTCAACCAGAGGAATTTCTTGATTTGATCTATACCACTAATGAGGTCCTGGATTTTAAAGGAGTTCTTGACAATATGAAGGTTCCACTGGTGGCAACAACGCTTCAAGGAAGGGCAGCGACATGGTGGCAGCAATTTAAGCTTTCCAGGACTAGATTAGGGAAGTCAAAAATTTCTACTTGGGAGAAGATGAAAAAGCATCTGCGTTCAACGTTTCTCCCTTATAATTATCAACGAACTCTGTATCAACGTTTGCAGAATCTGAGGCAAGGAACACGAACTGTGGAGGATTATACGACAGAATTCTATCAACTCCTTGCGCAGAATGAGATTCAACAGTTGGAGGATCAGTTAGTGGCGTGATACATTGGTGGGTGGTGGGTTACGAGTGTAGATTTAGGATACTGTGAATATGCTTGATCCAGTTTCAGTTTCAGCGGCTCACCAAAGAGCACTACAGGTGGAGAAGCAGTTGACGCGGAGATCTAATAGTGGTGTAGCAAGCAATCCCAGTGGCAACAATTCAGGAGGAGTCAATCGCTCTTCCAGCAGTAGTAATACTAGACAGCGGGCTTCTTCCAACCCAACACAGACGAACAGAACCATTAATAGTGGAATTAAGTGCTTTGGGTGCGGTGAGACTTGTAAGACCCCGACCCGAGAGAACCCAATTAGCGTTAATTAAGTCGTGTGTTAGTCTTAAGCGTGATTAGTATTCTTTGACTAAGTTGGGTTTGGAATAAGTTTTGAAATAGTTTTGGGGAATTTTGAGTACTTTGGTGACTAATGGGACCCTTTGGGGGTTCCTTATATAACTTTGCGTTTACTTAGGTGATTTTCCGGAATTGCTTTGATTTGTGTTTTAATCCCGTTTTGTTTATTTTGTTAATCCTTACAACTTTTATGGTGATCCCGTGCCCGTCCGAGATCCCGAAACCCGATTTCCTAGCCTTGAGGGAAAAACAGTCTTTTTACACTAAATCTATACCCAAAACTTGATATCCCCGAAATTCGCAAAACATATACTTTTTAGAAACTAGATATTTCGGTGATCATTTCTTCCTTCTTCGTCGAATTCATTTGAGATCCCGAAAGACATGATTTCAGCCCAAAGAGTTTCTTAAGTGGTGGGACTCATTCTCATTGCTTATATAAGGAGAACCCATCTTCCATTTCCCTTTTCCAGCACAAACTTTAGCCTAGGGTTTTCTTACAACTTTTTCTTTCTTCTTCTTGCCTCTTCATCTCAATCTCCCACCAAATTTGCACAAACATCAAAATGGACTTCACCATTCTCTTCTTTATCTTGAAGGCTACCCATTGATATCATTTTGAGAGAAAACCTCACATTCCAAGATCTTCATTGAGCTAACTCTTGCCATTAGAGGACCTTACACGTAAGTGTTCATTTTCATCTTTTAGATTTGTATTCTTCTAGTCCTAGATAAGCTCCATTTTCATTATTGGGAGTTCTCTCCTTCTATTTCATTGTTTGACCCATTTTAGGGTTTGTTTTTTGGGGTTTTGTTTATGCTTGTAGGATTCTTGAGAGAGAACTTGGTTAGTAGCTTGATTTCTTGATCAGAAGACCCAAGGCAAGTGGATGAATTGATGTTTTGAGTTTTGAATGGTTTTCATGAGAAGTATCAACGATTTCATTATTCCTTTCATGCTTTTAGTGAGTTGCATTGATTTGAAATAAATGTTTATAATGAATCTTGTTAGCTTGTCTAATCCTTATAAATGTTAGCATTTATGACCTATCATTTAATGCTTTCAAGTGACTCAAATGAATGCTTGTGATTTGGTGGATTTTCTCCCCTTTTGTGATTGATTGAGAAGGGAAGAAAAGTGAAGGGAGAAATGTAAAATGAAAGAGTGGAAGTGTTGAATGACTAATTGGAGGAGTCTTGAACTCATTCTATTGCAAGAATGTAGGGAGAGATGATGTGAGGATGGTTTAAGGGAGAAATGGGCTTAAATCTGAATACAATGGGATTTTTCCCGCACCTGACGGTCAGCCAACGGTCACCTGTCGGCTAGCCGCCTGGTGACCGGCAGCTAACCGCCAAATGACCGAACCTTCGCGGTCACTTTTTTAGAGAGCACCTCTCTCCCTTGAGCCAGCGGTCAGCCTCACGGTTATTCAGCGGCTAACTGCCGAACTCAGCGGCGGCTAACCGCCAGCTAACCACACCATAGCGGTTACTTTTCCAGTAAGCTGCATTCTGTTAGATCAATTGCGGTCAGTTAACAGCTAAATGCAGAACCTATCGGCGGCTAACCGCCAGCTGACTGTCAGGTGACCGAAATTGCCCAAAAACATGGAAATGGAGATAAATGAAGAGGATCTCCGTCCCAATCATTTGTGCACCCTTTTAGAGAATGATGGGGACTGTTCACTTGAAGATATGTTTGGAGCCCGTTCGAGAAAGAAACCACATCACAAAGAGTCATTTGAAGTTTCGAAAACTCCAAAGTGCATAAGGACCCCGAAATGTCCCCAAACTCAAGGGGTATCAAGTCTTTATTAATATTGACATACTGGATCCCTATCCACCTTGAACTAGTCTTGAATCTCGATACTTGTCCGGAGATTTCAAAAGTTCTATAGTATTTCATTGTTCCCAAATTTTTACTTCATGACTTGTTATTCCCGAAAGTATTGAAAGTGTATTTGTAAGAATTGCTAGCCCCGAAATGCATTGCCTGACATGAAATGACAGTTGTGCCTTTGAGCACCCCGTCCCGCCCGTTTGTTTACTTGTACTTAATTTGTTTACACATGTCTCGATTTGTTATTTGACCTATGAGTCGGCATCACAAAGCTTGGATAACCTTGTTGGTTTGATCCACCGACTTAGAGATCTTCTCCTGTCCCTCCAGCTGCAGTTTGGATCCCAATACCCGGTTTATTACCGTGGTCCCGTCCCGATACCAGGTTCGCTGTCGTGGTCCCGTTCCAATTATTTATATTGTATATGTATGTTTCATTGAATCTCCTCACCTTGTGTGACTGAGACCAAAGGCCCGATATGCTCTCGTCACTTCAGTGATAGAGGACTTAGCTTCATGTGATTGCCATCTTGCTAGTTCCCGATTCCTTGGGTACCTTACATGTCTTATATTGCTTATTTGTTTTCCAGAAAATGACTTATTTCTTTTAGAAAAGTTATTGCTTAAACGGATTTTAATGTTTTCCAATGTATGTCATTTATTATATGTTGTTATGTCTTTTCACTCGTTTGCCAAACCGTCGTATTTGATCCATTTCCTTGATACTCAGGTCCTGTTGCCGGTTACCTTGAGGAGGAGCCAGAGGAGGCGGTCGGTGAACCGCAGCACCTAGTTGAGTGGCATGCTGATGATATCATTTAGACATTTGGTTGCTACGAGAGACGTAACATTTTGGGAAACTGTTTAACCATTCTTTTGGGTTATTGTTTTGTTTATATTGGCCTTTGTTGGCCTCTATTTTTTGGGAATGTAATTAAATGATTTTTTGTATAAATTTTAACTTACTGTTGGGAAACATGCTAATGATCATTGTTCACTCTAATACAATATTTATACTTGTATTATTGTCTTTATGACTAGAGATTGTTTGAATATTTGATTTGCTAGACGCTTCCGCACTTAAAAGATATGTTCATATATAGTTGTGATATCCTCACCGTGGACACCTGTGGGAAATTAAATAAATGTATGGCATTAAATCGATGTGGTACATCATTAGTCCCGATCCCGGATTTGGACCTCGGTGGCCCGGTCTGGGGTCGCGACAAGACTGGCCACAGATTGTCTAAATGCATTATAATGATGCTTACATGGGTACTAGAGAGCCAGTTTTTTATGACACCCCGGATGAGGAGATTTTAGAGGGTGACAGGGTCCTCTGTTGGTTGTGCAACGAATGTGTTTAACGCCCCAAACCAATGGAGATGAATGGCTCCGAAATAATATTTTCTAGTCCACGTGCACTATCCTGGGAAAAAATTGTCGCTTCATCATAGATGCTGGCAGTTGTGAGAATATTGTGTCAGCAGAGGCAATTCAGAAATTAGGGGTGAAGATTGAGGCGCATTCCAAACCATATAAGCTTGCGTGGTTGAAAAAAGGTGGAGATATGTAACAATTTCACAGCGAGCTTTGATTTCATTTTCTATTGGTTCTAGATATAAGGATCAAGTGTTGTGTGATGTGGTGGCAATGGATGCTTGCCATTTACTTTTGGGAAGGCCGTGGTAGTATGATCGTAGAGTGACTCATGATGGGTTCACCAATAATTACAGTTTCTCCTTCAACAACACCAAGATTGTGTTACTACCCAGTAAGGATCTACACACACCTAAACCTACGGGGGGCAGTACCAATCTCTTATCGTTGGCAAGATTTGAAGAAGAGATGTGAGATACCGGTACTGTATATGTGCTGATTGGAAAGGATGCTAGAGAAGAGAATGCAGTTCCTGAAGCAACGGTATCCCTAATTGAGGAGTTTTGTGATGTGTTCCCAGATGACTTATCAGATGGATTACCATGTTTACGTGACATCCAGCACCAAATTGATTTGGAATCAGGAGTGGTGCTTACAAATAGGCCTCACTACAGGATGAGTCCTAGTGAGCATGAAGAGTTACGGCGACAGGTGGAGGAGCTGCTTTATAAAGGGCATATACGGGAAAGCCGTAGCCCATGTGCGGTGCCTGCACTATTGACGCCCAAGAAAGATGGGTCTTGGCGTATGTGTGTGGATAGTCGAGTAATTAATAAAATCATAGTCCGTTACAGATTTCCTATTACTCGTTTGGATGACTTGCTAGACCAACTTAGTGGTGCTACGATTTTCACAAAGCTGGACTTGAAGAGTGGTTACCACCAGATTCGAGTACGGCCGGGGGACGAGTGGAATACAACATTTAAGATGCGAGAAGGCCTTTATGAGTAAATGGTCATGCCATTCGGCTTATCTAATGCACCAAGTACATTTATGCGTGTGATGAATCAGGCTTTGCGCCCTTTTATTGGTAAGTTTGTAGTAGTATACTTTGATGATATTCTGGTATACAGTGCCAATATTGAGTTGCATATATAGCATATTCGCGAGGTGTTAAGTATACTTCGCAGGGACAAGTTTTATACAACATTGCAGAAGTGTGTTTTCCTGACGTCCAAGGTATTATTTCTTGGTTATGTGATTTCTAGTGATGGGTTGCAAGTGGATGAGTCCAAAATTGAGGCCATAAAACACTTGCCCTGACTGCGCAGCATTACTGAGGTTCGAAGTTTTCATGGGCTCGTAGCCTTTTATCAGCGTTTCATACCACACTTCAGTAGTATTATGGCACCAGTGACTGATTGTATGAAGGGGGGTAGATTTCACTAGACAGAAGCAGCAGAAAAAGGCGTTTCAGCTTATCAAAACGCGCCTAACTACTGCACCTATTTTGGTGTTGTCTGATTTTTCCCAACCTTTTGAGTTACATTGTGATGCTTCAAAAGTTGGCATTGGAGTAGTCTTGAGTCAGCATGGTAGACCAATAGCCTATTTTAGCGAGAAGCTTTTGGGTTCTAGAGTGCGATACAGTACCTATGATTTTGAATTTTATGCGGTAGTCCAGGCAGTTCGACATTGGCTTCACTATCTCTTCCATCGGGAGTTGATCCTCTATACTGACCATGATGCTTTAAAGCATCTCCATAGTCATGATAAAGTTTCAGCCCGACATGCTTCTTGGTCTGCCTATTTACAGCAGTTTACATTTGTTTTAAAGCAAAAGGCGGGAATTTCCAATTGCATTGCAGATGCTCTTAGCCGACAGAGCAGTTTTCTGACCACTATGATAGTAGAGGTTCCTGGGTTTGATTCTTTTTGCAATTTGTTAGACACAAACCCCTACTTCTCTATTATTATGGTTGCTGTGCGGGCAGGTGAGCGGACATATTTTCTCTTGCATGATGAGTTTCTTTTTAAGGAAAATCAATTATGTATTCCCGATTGCAGTTTGCGCTTGCAAATTATTAAGGAGCTTCATGGTGAAGGTCATGTGGGTCGGGATCGAACTTTGCAACTAGTACGAGAGTCTTACTTCTAGCCTACTGTTCGCAGGGAGGTGGAGCGTTTTGTGGAGCGGTGTAGAATTTGTCAAGTGTCCAAGGAAAAAGCCACCAATGTAGGGTTGTATATGCCTTTGCCTATTCCTACCCAACCTTGGACTGATGTAAGTATGGATTTTGTATTGGGTTTACCACGAACGGAGCGGGGAAATTATTCTATTTATGTGGTGGTTGATTGGTTTTCAAAGATGGTGCACTTTATCCCTTGCAAGAAGACCACTGACGCAGTGCACGTTGCTCAGTTGTTCTTTCGAGAAATTTATCGTCTCCATGGTTTGCCTTCTTTTATTGTTTCTAACAAAGACACACGTTTCCTTAGCCATTTTTGGCGAAGTCTTTGGAAGATGATTAACACCAAACTAGATTTCAGCAGTGCCTATCATCCTCAAACTGACGGGCAAGCAGAGGTAGTGAATCATTCTCTTGGTGATTTGTTGCGATGCTTAACGGGTGAGCATGTTAAGTCTTGGGATCAAAAGCTTTGTCAAGTGGAGTTTGCTCATAATCATGCAGTTAATCGGAGTTCCGCCTTCAGTCCTTTCCAAGTAGTCTACTCTATGATTCCTCGCGGTCCTCTTGATTTGATTCCATTGCCTAGCAAGATTAGAGTTCATGGCAAGGCTGGAGAGTTTGTTGATGGTTTACAGGCTATTCATAAGAAGGTTAATGAGAATTTAGTCCAGGCAGCCGCTAAATATAAGATGCTTGTTGATAAGAAACGTCGCCATGTGGAGTTTGAGGTTTTTTTTTTTTCGCTGAATGGTAAATTAGATTAAGAGCGAAAAACAGGGCAGGGCCCCGGGGACAAAGAGGAAAAAGAATACAGCCAAAAAGAAGAGGAAAAACCAGAAACTAAAATCCCAGAACAGGCGGGAAAACTCAACCAAGGCTGAAACAGAGCACCAAGGGAAGAAAGAAAAAGGGGCCTTACCCGGCCACAGCACAGGCAGCACAACTCAGACAAACCAACAGACTAGAGGGAAACCAGAGAAAGGAATAGAATCAGATCAGCGCCATACCTCTTAGAACTGGATGGGAAAAGGGAATTGCAGAACCTGGACTGGAGCTGAGGAGGCCTCTCAACCGATCCAAACAGAGGAACTTTGCTCTGGCCAATGAGGGCTTCAGTCTGCGGTGCTTTGAATCATTTCGGAGGGACCAGAGAGAAGATATTACTTGGAAGAAGATGACTGCAGCAGCTTTCCTACCGAGAGCCGTTTGGCCTTGCGCGAGAGAGAGCCAAATAGAAGACACTGTCCAGGGGAGGGGAGGGGAGTGAGCTCCTAAGCTGAGAGTCCACGCCCACAGCTGACAAGCCAGCGGACAGGAGAAGAACAGGTGGAGGTCATCTTCTTCCTGGCTGAGACAGAGACAGCACCTTGATGCCATGGCCCAACCTCTTTGCTTTGACCTACTGTCGGTTGGGGTTTTCCTGAGAAGGAGACGCCAGCTGAAACAGGCGAGCCTGGGGTTCATCACCTTGCTCCAGACTAGACCTGACCAGGACACCTCTGCTTGACTGGGTCTAAGCAGGTTCCAGACTTCTTTAAGAGAGAGACTCCCTGGAGGCCTACCTTTCCAGAGGAGAGAATCAGTAACCGAGCTCCCTAAAGGAATTTGAGATGTTGAAAGAAGAAGAAAGTCTTTGATCTCAGAAGGAAGGTGGGAGGGAACTCTCCAGGAATTGTTGAAGATGATGTCTGCCAGCAGGTCCGATCCTGAGAAGAGGAAATGGGGAAATCTTGAGGCTATAGAGTCCATACCAATCCAATTGTCATACCAAATACTGATAGAGATCCCGTCTCCAATGATCCAAGAGCTGCCACTCTGGAGATGGAATGCCAGGGACCTGATTCTCTTCCAGATACTGGAACCTCCTCTGGAGGTTTTAGAGGACCAAATTGAGGCTCTTCTCAGATAATTTGATCTAAACCAATTTGCCCAAAGGGAGGAGGAAGTTGCTGCAGACCATCCAAGCTTCAGCATGCAGGCCTCATTAAAATCCTTGACTCTGCGCAGACCCAGACCACCTTCAGCTTTCGGCAGACAAACCTGACCCCAATTGACTTGACTGCTGGATTTCTCTGCAGTTGCAGACCACAGAAAGTTTCTCATCAAACGCTCCATCTGGTAGCACGATTTACTTGGAATCGGAACAGCTAAGGAGATATGAAGGGGGATAGCTGAGAGGACATGCTTGACCAAGACTAATCTGCCTGCAAAGGAGAGGCATTTTGATTTCCAGTCAGCTAACCTTGTTCTGATGGAGTCCACGATCTTGATGAAATGGGAGTGTCTGGAAGTACCCAAAAACATTGGAACTCCCAGATAAGAAGCAGGAAGAGATGCCAACTGAATACCAAGAACTTCTGAAGCCATTCGGGCTCTTCTGGAAGGGCATTTACCAATAAACAGCTGACTCTTCTGGAGATTGAAGTGCTGACCTGAGGAGGCTTGGTAGGAGACGAAGAGCTCATTAATTCTCCTTAGACTACGTTTGTAGGCTTTCATGAAAATCAGGATATCATCTGCATAGAAAAGATGGCAGGGAGTGGAGGGAACCGATGAGATTGGCTCTATGGCTCCTGCCTTTTGAAGAACTCCAAGCTGAAGACTAAGGATCTCCTCAGCTAAGATAAACAAATAGGGGGATAATGGGTCTCCCTGGCGCAGACCACCTGAAGAACTGAAGAAACCACTAGGACTGCCATTGATCAGGACTGAACCTTTGGTGGAGCTGATCAGGTCTGAAATCATGTTAATCCAAGTCGGAGAAAAATTGAAGAACTTTAGGGCCCTGAGGAGGAAGTTCCACTGCAACTTATCAAAAGCCTTAGAGATATCCATTTTCAGACTAATTGAGCCGCCTCTAGTTTTAGCTTTGAGCTTTTGGGTTAGCTCATGGGCAAGGGCAACATGGTGATGGATAGACCTCCCTTTCACAAAAGCTCCTTGGTGATTGGAGATTAGGTGGGGAAGAATGGAGGAGAGTCTAGTGGCCAGGATCTTGGAAATTATTTTGTAGACAAAGTTCAGAAGACTAATCGGACGGAAATCTGAGAATGTCTCCGGGGAGGATTTCTTAGGAATAAGGGAAAGGAAGTAAGCATTGGATTCTCTCAAAATGTGACCTGAGGTGAAAAAGTGAGTGACTGCCCCGACCACATCATTTCCAACAATCTGCCAGCAATTGGTGAAGAAAGCCCCTGAAAATCCATCCGGACCAGGGGAGCTACTCCTTTTGAGCTTGAAAACTGCCTCTTTAATTTCTAATGGAGAGGGAATGGCAATAAGACTTTTGTTTTGATCATCCGACAGCAATTGGGCCTATTAATCTTCTCAATGATTTCAATAGGCCCAATTTTCTTAGCAGAAAGTTTATTATAGTCGCCCACAGAAAATCGATCCTTAGTTAGGACCGCCCAAACAAAGTCACCTACCTCAAACTCGGATGTGGAGTTTGAGGTAGGTGACTTTGTTTGGGCGGTCCTAACTAAGGATCGATTTTCTGTGGGCGACTATAATAAACTTTCTGCTAAGAAAATTGGGCCTATTGAAATCATTGAGAAGATTAATCCCAATGCCTATCGTTTGAAGTTGCCTACTCATATTCAGATTGCTGATGTGTTCAATGTGAAGCATTTGATTCCTCATTTTGGAGATTCTTCGGAAGACGATGCTACCGCCAATTCGATGACGAATTTTCTCCACCCTGGGGAGAATGATGCCGTGCAGAAAGGTTTTGATTTCATGGAAAGGTGGGACCGACGTAAGGTCAAATAAAGCAAATTTTCGGTTTTGGGGAAAGTTTTCAAAGTGTCCGTTTTGGGTGAAATTATATGTTTTTTTGAGTGGAAACGGGCCAATGAACACAACTCAGCGCTTTGCCGCTGATGTATACAACCTTTTTAGGGCAAATTCCATTGTTTAGGCCCAAAAAAAAGGCCTTTTTTCTATTTTTGGTAATAATTATTTCGGTCAGAATAAGTTGCCATTTTTTGCATTGAATTAGTTGTGATTTATACTTTCCAGTGATGTCATTATCTCAAATTTTTTCCTTTTTTGGAAAAATTGAATATCTTAAGCATATTCGTGTTATTTTGTTATTTTTTCATTTTAGGATTATATTTGTACTCCTTGTAAGCCTGATGGCTGTCAGAATAGATCTTGAATGAAATTGCAGAGGAGTTTTCCCGGCCCTTTGTTTCTTCCAATTTTCGGTATTTAATTGAATCAACGAACTTTGGTGCCAATAACCTGATATTATTAATCGAATCAACAGTTTAATTAATAGAAGGCCGTCTTCCAACCTTTTACGTGGATCTTTCTCATAGACCCTTCCGTTATATCAGTTTGATCTTATCTAGTTTGATCTTATCCAGTCTTCCAGTTTGATCTTATCTGGATTCTATTTTATACGGTGAAGGAAGTGGAAGAAACGATCCTCTGTGTCACATCGGGCACGTCCAGCCTGCCCTGATGTTAGCAGCCTGCCAGGATGGCACGAGCCTGCCCAAGATGGGAATTTTTCACTTGTGGGGGCCATCACATTCTTTCCTTGAATTTCTTTTCAAAGAACTTTAGTAAAGTTCCATCGACATTCAATTCAACACATCCTCTGATAACGAAAAAGAAAGAAAAAGACAAAGTCTAATTAAAGCTGGCATAATGCCATTAGATTTATGGGGATTTTCTTTCATTTTTTTAATTGCTTCTTAAAAATGACATGTTATCTACTTAACTTTTAACTATATCATTTTGTTGGCTCAATTAAATGTGATTACCAACTTTTTTTTGCTAATTACTATTTAACGAAAGCATAATTTAATTTTATTATTCAATTTACATAGGGATTAACCCATGCATCGCACGGAATTTAATGCTAGTTTATATTACGAAGGAAGTGAAAGCAGAGATAGCGATGGTATTTATATATGAAATGCAAATGGGCCCCACTTGAAATGCAAATGGGAGGCGTTAACGTTGTGAAGTTTGGATGTGGTGTGGTATTTATATTATGAAGGAAGTGAAAGCAGGGATAGCGATAATATTTATAAATGAAATGTAGGGATAGTAGATTTGAAGGTGTCCAACTCATATGGTACATTTATTAGAACCGTAGCTGTTCAAAATTAGTACCTTCGTTGTGAATGGGATGACAAATGTTACTTCAATAAAAATCAGTCACATTTTTTTTTATTTTTTTTTTATTATAATGGAAGGTGTCCCAGTCTTTTCGATTAGAATAATCCCTACGGGCCTAGGGGGAGCCGAGTAAATCATCCCCTGTGCCCTCAACTTCTGGTTCTAAACCATGATCCTATCCCAACTCACGAATGTTAAAACTAAATGACTCCTTGGGAATTAAATGTCCCTAATTATTACTCCAATAAAAATTAGTCACATTATAAGACTGGCCGATCATCAATGAACTCTAATCATGTTATTCATGATATATTAAATTTTAGAGCGGGGCCAACTTGGGGGCCAACTTTTGTTAGAAGTACACATCCAATTAAATTACCAGAAGTGTTAATATGTTCATCCACCATAATTAAAAAAAGAGGTTAAATTTTGAATTTTAATAAAAAATTTATAGTGGTTTCAGACACCCAACTAAATGTCATGATAATATAAGAGCATATAAACGAAATTAACTAAAATTCATATGAGAAAGTCCAAGCATATTCTTTTACAACACTTTTAAAAAGAATTCAGAAATATGGAGTTCCCCTTAAAATCAAAATAAAAATAAATTAGAGGAAGATGCTGACAACGTGATTCTAAAAATATTGCACTTCGGCTCATTTTGAGTACTATATAAAATTTGAAAATCATCTTAATTTATAGAGTTGAAAGACATCCTTAGAATTAGATCACATTCTTATAAATGGACCCATGAGATATATCTTATTGAAAAGGCCCAATTATACTGTTCCCCATGGTCCAACGCCAATCCTACCTTGGATGGGGAAGGATCATAAACAATTGTTATCTTTTCCAATCGAAGGATCACAAACAATTGTTATTCTTTCTTTGACCTTAAAAGACAATTAATAATTAACTATTGTTTGTCATCCTTCCCATGCGAAGGATCACAAACAATCGTTAGTCTTTCCCGAAGGAAGGATGACAGACAATTGTTAGTCTTTCCCAATTACCCTGAGGTGGTACCCACCTCACTAAAATTAAGAAACTCCCGACTACTGTGTGACAGGTGTTAGGCTTAGAAGAATTCTGAAACTCCCAAACTTCCATGACACCCTATGAAAATTAAGTAGTGCTATGTGGACCGACTGGGGGACCGGGCCAGCATTCGGTCCCCCCAGTTGGTCCAACTGGACTTTCTCATGAAAATTCTGGCCGTCTTCCGAGAGGGTGTCCTGGAAGTTTGGAAATAGATACCTGTTTGGCCCAAACAAGATTTGGGGGTGCCATTGTGGCATCTCTCAAAAAAAAGATTCTATCTCTTAAAAAACGTCCCTTTATCCATGTGGCACCCCGATTGGACCAAACAGGGGGTCCAAACGGGTGATCCGGATCCAGTTTGGAAGTTTGGGAGTTTTAGATGCTGAAAGGGTAGTCGGGGAGTAAAGATGTCATCCTTCGAGTCAAGATTGACGTTTATAAATAGAAAACATCCACTTGGACATATTGGGGGGATCGAATTGTGGCCCGGTCCCCCCTCACAACCACTGGATCCCAGCTCTCACAACCGCTGGATCCCAGCTGAGATCCAGCGGTTGTGAGGGGAGACCGGATCACAATTTAATCCCCCCAGTATGTCCACATAGCACTGCTCTTATAAATACCCCCACCCACCCGTACCGTTTCTGGACTACACCCCAACTCAGCGGCAGCACAGCCAACTTCTGGGCAACACACCACCTCGTTGCCGGATCCTGGCCAACGTTGAGGCCGCTCCCCGCCCCCCTCCACCGTGTCCGGCCAACTTCTTGACCACTGGTCTAAATCAAGCCTCACCAGATAAACTCTGATGATCAAACTCTCACTAATACACAGGAACTGGCACATGGTGATACTCTCCCTCTGTCTTATCCGGCTAAGGTGAGTCTCTGATGTTCTTTCTTTTTTTTTTCCTCTCTTATCCAAATCCCTCACTGTTACTGCTCCAACCACTAAGCTACCGATGATTTGGCACGAATCTCTTATTTTGAATGCAGTTACTTATATTATCATATTCCAAGTAACAGATGATTCGCGTGTATATAAGTAGTACACAGAAAACAATACACTATCAATTAACATGCATAGACAGCTGTTTTTTACAATTATGAGGGCGCGTCTGTGTTTTCAGGGTTGTGGACCTTCAACTTTAAAACAAGGAAACTTGAAGAATTTGAGAGAAGAGACCCATCATCAAAACTTGAGAAATGAAGGAGAGAACAACAATAGCTGCACGATCAATGTTCCTAGCCTCCCCACAAACCAGTCCCAAGGTAATGAACCAAATATCTCTCCCCAGAAATCAACCCTCACTGAGATAATTCAAAGCCGGCCCATCAACAACAGCACTAGTATATACCCTACTACCCTTGAGGCTAAATCAATGCTCAAGATTGGATTCACCGCTTTGATAGGCCTCTTGGGCGTCACTTATAAAAACAACGGTGATGGAAACCTAGTCCCAACAGCTCTCTTCCATCAACCAGCCATCACTTTCACCTTATTTCTCATCATCTTCATGATTTTCTTCTTCTTTGCTGCCATTGGATCGGTACTTAAGGAAGCTTTTCCTAAGATTTCCAAAGTGTTCAATATCATCTCCTTTGTTTTCCTGGTCCTCGAGGCCACCATGTTGCTGTGGGCCTTGATTCCCAAAAACATTAGCTGGATTCCATGGATTTTCTTTGCATGCACAGCGGCTGTCGTATTTGGAGTCCTTGTTCTCGAGCGATTTACAGATAAAAGCTCTGCATCGAAGTCTACTGCATCTCCCCCTACTGTTTAAGTTTGAAGTTTGGTGGTGAAAGATTGTAACGGTAGTTTTCACTCTCATGCAATTTGTATTTATTCTTATGTAACGGGTTTAAGGGATGCTGTAGTTTAAGTTTTTCTTCTTATGAAAGATTTCTTCTCTTGAAATTTCTATCCACATATAGGATGACAAATGGCTTGGTCATAGAAAGAAGTCCGATGTAACTGGAAAGAGAGGGCACTGTGTCATAAAATAAGTCATTTTTAGTATGATATGGCTGCAACCCCCACAAACTTGGACGCATCATGTCATCATATAATTTTAACGACGAGAGGATCCTGATTCCTGAATGCTAAGAACGTGGGGTATTTATTATTTAACCTTTCGAAATGATGATAATCTACGTATATATATCTCCGTATAAAAGAAAAAACGTGTGTGTATTATACGAAGTGTTCTGCTTTTGGCCCGCTTGCGTTGGATTTCTAGACAAGAAGGAAAAAAAACACATGAAAGAGGTATCAACTATAAAGTGCATTGTGCTGGGGTGCAGGGTGTCCATTGCGCAAGAAGGACAAATTCACCCGTCTCATTGTCACATGTCGACTATTAGCCCACAATTATTAAGGGTCGCCACATAGGGCCCATTTTAAGAGCCAGATCGAAATTTGGCTGTAAATACACCAGGGAAAATTCTAAGCAAACGTGAGGGGCTCACCAACATAAATCCTATGTGCACAATACAAAGGGTTTCCATTCATGGGTTTATAGGTTGAGAAAAAAAGCAGAAAATGTATAATTTTTTTTAAAAGATTAAATTAAAGATGTATGGAGGAGGGTTTTGTAAAAATTTCTATCTTTTGACCACAAGTCTTGTAAGTGATCCAGGTGATGGTGGGCCATGCTCGAATGATAGTTAGATTTTTGTGATTCCCATTTTGTCTTTGAATGCAGAAATCCAATCTTCCATAACCGAAATCAGGAAAATCTAAAATTTTTTTTTTCCTTGATAAAAGAATACAAATCTAATATTTGAGGGCAGTTAAATTCAAAAAAAAGAAAAAGAAAAAAAAAAGAGAGCCCCTCGGACTAAATTTCACTCTAATAAACATTAGGCTCCTGACTCCTGATAGATTGATCTTGTTTGAAATCACTACTAGAAAAAAGGGTTTTTATATCGGCTAAAAACCGATATAAAAGACCTATTATATCGGTTTTTCAGTAAACTTCAAACCGATATAAGTACCCCCGATATAATAGATAACTATAACCGATATAATATGTGTATTATTTCATATCGGTTTTTGGACAACTGATGTCTTTTAAACCTGAAATTATAACACATATTGCTGTAAAACCGATATAAAAAAAGTGAAACCGATATAAAAAGTATTTATAATATCGGTTTTTTGGGATTGTATTATATCGTTTGTTCTGTAACCGATTTAATATTATATATGTATTTTTTTTTATTTTATAAATAGTCCTTCTAGAAAGGGTCAGGTGACCTTACGGTCACCTGGCGGCTAGCCGCCCTTTGCAAGGGGGCTAGCCGCCAGACCCACGGTCAGCTTTCCAGTAAGCATTTTTTTTTTCAGGATGATTTTCTGTGCTTCCTGCGGCTAACCGCCAGTGCACCTGCGGCTAGCCCCCAACTTTTCCTGCGGCTAGCCGTGAGCCATCCTGATTTGAATGGCAGAATTTGTCTCCAGTAGAAAATTCATAACTTCGTCTTCTGAACTCGAAACAACATGATTCTTGATCCAAATGAAAGATTTATCAGAGGGCTACAACTTTCATGTTTTGAGATTTAACCCAGATTGAATGGAAAGTAGTGTAAACTCACCTTGAAGCGGACTGGTCACAGAAAAACAGCAACCCGAGTGAAGCAGAGTTGTCTCCAGTAGAAAATTCATAAATTCCTCTTCTGAACTCCAAACAACATGATTCTTGATCCAAATGAAAGATTTATCAGAGGGCTACAACTTTCATGTTTTGAGATTTAACCCAGATTGAATGGAAAGTAGTGTAAAATTACCTTGAAGCTGACTGGTCACAGAATAACAGCAACCTGAATGAAGCAGAGTTGTCTCCAGTAGAAGATTCATAACTTCCTCTTCTGAACTCCAAACAACATGATTCTTGATCCAAATGAAATATTTATCAGAGGGCTACAACTTTCATGTTTTGAGATTTAACCCAGATTGAATGGAAAATAGTGTAAACTCACCTTGAAGCGGACTGGTCACAGAAAAACAGCAACCCGAGTGAAGCAGAGTTGTCTCCAGTAGAAAATTCATAACTTCCTCTTCTGAACTCCAAACAACATGATTCTTGATCCAAATGAAAGATTTTTCAGAGGGCTACAACTTTCATGTTTTGAGATTTAACCCAGATTGAATGGAAAGTAGTGTAAAATCACCTTCAACTTCTGGCGGCTAGCCTCCAACTTGGAGGCGGCTAGCCGAACCAAGTTGGAGGCTAGCCTCCAACTTCTGGAGGCTAGCCGTCAACTTGGAGGCGGCTAGCCGAAACAGCAGGGAAAAAAAAATTGTGAAGAAACGCAGCAGGGAAAAAAAACAGCAGAAACACAGCAGGGAAAGAAAAACAACAGGGAAAAAAAATACATAACAGCAGCAAGAAAAACAGCAGCAGAGATCGTGAGAAAACAGAACAAAAAAAAAAACAGAGAGAGAGAGAACAGAAAACAGTAGCAGCAGAAGAAAAGGGAAAGAAAGAAACGAAACAAAAAGAAAGGAAAGAACGTGATGTACCTGGCACCTGCACAGCGCCGGAAGAGCAGCTTCTTCCTCTTCGTCGTCGTCGTCTTCTTCTTCTCCGGAGAACGAGAGTGAGCGAGAGAGACAGGGAGAGCAGAGAGAGAGTAGAGAAAGCGAGAGTGAGAGAAGAGCAGAGAGAGCGAGAGTGAGAGGAAATGGGTTTTTGGAGGGAGAGAAGCGCTGGGAAGAGAGGCGAGAGTGAGGAGAGAAGAGAGCGAGAGTGAGAGGAAAGAAGGAATGATGGAGAAAGAAAGAGAAGGGAGGGAAGGAAATAAAAAGAGGGAAAGAAGGACTGAACCCGCGCGGGGGATTAAGGGATTTGAGGTATATAATATCGGTTTCATAATAACCGATATAAAATATTATATATAACTGGCGGCTAGCCGCATGTGCACTTGCGGTTAGCCGCATGTGCACAGGCGGTTAGCCGCAGGACGTCCTGAAAAGGGAGGGAAGAAGGAAAAATAAAAAGGAGGGAAATAACCGATATAAAATATGTATATATAATATCGGTTCCATAATAACCGATATAAAATATGTCTATACAACCGATATAAAATATATGTATACAACCGATATAAAATATTTGTCTATAATATCGGTTTTATTGAAATTAATATCACATATTTTCCTAACCGATATTATATATAGAGATTATTATGTCGGTTCCAGTGTAACCGATATAAAAAAAAATTGACCGATATAAAAAAATATTAACCGATATAAAATACCTTGACTGGAGATATTATATCGGTTATATGAAAAACCGATATAGGGTAGTTTTTGCAACCGATATAAAAGCCCTTTTTTCTAGTAGTGAATGCAAAAATTCACTCCTCCAATTAGACCAAACATTTCAAATGCCACTGAAGTTCTCCTGACTCAAGACCAACTTATATGGTGGGTCAGTTATACGGGTCAAAATCAGATCGATTTTTGGGTCGAGTCAGCTTTTGGTACCGTGAGTCGGCCAATGTTTCTCTCTCTAATGCCTATAGCCAAAGCCCAAAAAGCATACTCTTCACTTTGGCGTAGAAAGAACGCAATGCGACGCGCTTATCTTCCTTTCTTTCTCGTAACGCGCTTTCGGCCTTTTAGCTCTTTCTTGGCCGGCACGAAAGTACCATCCCCTCTCGTAAAAATGCCGCCTCAACAGATGTGAACTGTAAGAGAAAGAAAAGGAGGAAAGCTGGCGGGATGAGGAATTGTTTGGAAATGGGGAATAACGGGGGGGGGGGGGGGGGTTTGTGTTTGAGGAAAAAAAGTATAAATTTACTAAACTGCCATTTATTTGTAAAATATAATTTTAAAATTTTTACAAAAGTAACGATAAAATGATAATTTCCTCTCAATCTCACAAATAAATAAAATCCTATTTTTTCACTTTTTTCCCCCTACGTTTTGACTTACCAAATAAAATGAGGTAAAATTAATTTCCTTTCCCCTCTTCTCTCTCCTTCCTAAACCCAGGGTAAAAAGTCAACCTCTGTCTAAAACACAGGGGCAAAGCTACCATATAGCTACGATGCACCGTCAGGCATATGCAAGTGGGTGGGGCCCAACCTTAAATTCGTCCATCGTCTTTTACACATATCCTAACTTCAAAGTGTATTTCGTGGGACTCCCCGTTAGATTGACTTATTGATTTTAAATATGTGCCCAACTTCTATTTCCATAAAAAAGAGGGAAAAAAGTATAAATTTACTAAACTGCCATTTGTTTGTAAAATATAATTTTAAAATTTTTGCAAAAGTAAGGACAAAATGATAATTTTCTCTCTATCTCACAAACAAACAAAACCCTACTTTTTCACTTTTTTCCCCCTACGTTTTGACTTACCAAACAAATCCCTACATTTTTCCCCCTACGTTTTCACTTTTTTCCTCACAAAGGGAGCCCCTCAGACCAAATTTCATTTATAACAGGTTGCTGTTGCACGCCTTAAAATTATCTTTTTGGTCAAGTGGTCACCTAATCTATTTTTACTTTTTTGGTAAAATCCTCTATAAATAAAAAATGCCCATATGTTTTCACATTTCTTCAAAAAGCCCTTCTAGTTAGTGTTTTTCTACTAAACCTCTATGTGAATATTGTAAAGTAAAAGTAAGCTCTTCCCTTCCTGCTCTTTAGTTTTATCTGTTTTACCAATTTAGCCCTCTCGTTTGGTGAAATATATAATAGAAAGATACATTTGCCCTTCTATTGGAATAGATTGACATTCACTTTCCCCTTTTATAAATCCAACCTGCTCACACACGCTGAGACCCTTGGATTGGAATTGGCTCCATTTCGCATTATTTTAGACATTATTCACTGTTGATTCATATCACACAAAATTTACACTATGTATGGCCACTAAAACTTGAGGATCTAAAAACTAAAGTTAAAGATTAAGATCTTTTGATGGGCTTCATATTACAAATTTTCCCCGTCTACATCCAAGCCTTTCTATCATCATGCCTCCCTTAGCCATCATATGTCCAAGTGGACCACGCTAAAAGTAAGCATTCTTTAAGAAATCTTTTTGTATAAAAAAAAGTGGTTATGGAAAAATGTATTTCCATGTTTTAAATAAAGGGAAGTGCTAAATCAGTCAAAAAGAAAAAGTTGGAAGGTGGGAACAGTAGAGATTATCTTTTCAAAGTTAGTAATTCAGTAAATACATAAAACAAAAGGGGTTTTTTGAGGATATATGAAAACATAAGGGCCTTTCTTGTATAAAAAAGAAACTCTTTTAAGAAGACATCCAAAAGGACTATGGAAGAAGTATACTCAGGAGCAAGGAGTGCATAGAAGATCTAGGGATGACCCTTGGATTGATAGATTACACTAGTTTAGGAATATGATTGTCTACCATTCTCTCCTATGTAAGGCAAAAAAAAGGGATATTACTTAGGTTTAGAGTCTTTAAACGCTACCACTCTTTCTCTCTCTCTCCCCTATGATCATGGGCATAAAATGTAAGGGTCTTATGTAATCCGTTTGCAACCTAACTCAAATACTTTTTCCCATCCATTAAAGTTTAACCAATGTAAGTTGCAAGCCTACATGAGAAATAAGGTTTGCACACTACTACACTAGCATGTTGGTCATTTCAGGGCGCTCGATCAGTTCTTTAGCAATCACAGGGTCAGGGGAGAATTACCTTCAAACGATTCCTAAGAATTCTTTCAATATAAATACGTGAAAGGATTTTTTTTTCCTTTTTGTTTGACCTCACAGCATGTAAACTCTGCATTCGTAGTTGGATATTTTCTTTAAAAAAACCCACTATTAAAAAATAAATCTCAAGAGGCACTTGAGATTGGATGTATCTTTTCAAATATTTTAAATTTTTTGTCTTTCCAAATTAAGTATTTTGTTCCTTTTAGATGCCTTCCAATACAATAAATTAAGGTGTTTTTTCAAGGTTTTCATATAACATTTAAAAATGAGTAGAATATAGTATTTACAAAATCACATTCTCTAAGAGTATTTTATTCTCTTTTATTTTTTTTACTTTGATTTTAAGGGCAATTCCATATTTCTGATTCTAGTGTGCAGACTTTGATTTAGAGTTGAGCATTGTATTTCAACGATATAATTTCATCAAAACCACCTATATGTGAGAGATTGGTGTCTTAAAGAAAACATCTTAATTGGTGTGCCTTGCTCACTTTTTTTATTTGTTGTCTTATTCAATTTCGCACATTCACAATCATTCACTAATTATTTATACTAATTATTTATTTGAATTTTTGATTTCACACTCTCCTTGAGTAATTTCCCCAACATTCAATACATGCAGTTGTAAAGACTCTGCATTGGTTACATGGTGTTGCAATTGGATGGAATTTCTCTTTTCGTGTGCTACTTTTGACTTTTGTTAATTTTATTTATTAATTACATGACTTTGCACATACAGTTTGGGCACGGCATAACATAAACAACTGGGCTGGATTGGGCCGCAGGAAAGTTCTCTGGGTACATGTAAGACGTCGTCAATTGTCTGATAGTACATTCCGACTCCACCCCAATCACTCTCGGGTGCTAAATATTGGAGACTGTTTATTCAGTCCATATGGGGACCAGGCCCACATTTGATCATTGCAGCACCTAATTTGATACCCTTCTCAGCCGATGATCTGGTATCATGATAAATTTTAAGCTCATTCAACTTTCACTCACCGTTAAATTAAATTTTAAAGATTCTATGGTTAAGATGTCATTAATCTTTGAGTCTATTAAATCAAGGGCTAGAATTACTTCTCATAGGAGATTTTGGTTAAACAAGTACATCATATAGGTGTGGGCATACCCGTTCATTTCCACTTAGGGGTGCTCATGGATTTGGCCGCGGAGCTTGAGCTTTAGGTTTTAGTATTCAGGCTGGGCTGGGCTGGAAATAAACTCTGTGCTCATTTAATGTATCCGCCTGGCATGAATTAAATGGTAAAAAGCTGGAAGCCTGGCCCGGCTCGAATGATAGGCACGGTTAAAGTAAAAAATAATATTTTTTTTGTGAAAGGTAGTAGTTGAACATAAATTCTCTCTCACACACAAACAATTATCTAAACCAACTACAAGTTGTGCCAATAAACATCTCCCCTTTTATTTATACAATATAAACCTAGGCCCTGTTTGGCAAATCTTATCTGTATGAAACAGACATGTGGATAATAGATCTGTATAGAATAGATCTGTATAAAATAGACATTTTACATTTAGACCGTTTGGTAAGACCATTTTACAATTTAAATAGACGTTTGAGGATCCTACGGTTCAATGTTTTTCATGAATTTCTAAAGATGCAGAAGGAATTAAGGACTCAAATTTGGCGCCATAAACGCTGTTGGGCTTAGGAAGAGGATCAACGGTTCAGATCTTATATACAAGGCCACAAAATGAAAAAATTCAGATCATACGGTCCACAATCTTTCACAAATATCCCGAGATTGACAAAGAATCAACGGTTCAGTTTTCATGCCATAGTCTTTCTTAACATAATAGAGAGAAACAACAATTTTGATTGAAGTTGAGAACCCCACAATTAAAAAGAAAATCAAAAAATAAGAGTGATGAAACCTAGATAGTTTGAAAGCGCTGATATCAAAGGTTCCGCCATTTTGTATGATTTTCTAGAGATTCTCAAGGGATCAGAGGTTGAAATTTGATTCTATAATTGTTTTTGGGCTTATGAAGAGGATCAACGGTTTTGATCTTGATAGAGGGTCCCACAAAAGGTTAGAAATGTAGATCCAATGGTTTAAATCTCTTTGAGATTATCTCATGATTTGTGCAACATCAACGGTTAAAACTTAATGTCATAGCCGTTATTGAGGTCATTAAGGCATACAACGGTTTGGATTTTCACCCGGGGGCCCATAATTTCAAAAAATTACAAAAACACGGACTGACTTCAATGGGCACTGTAGCAACACATCTCTCCGCTTTAGATGAAAACATCTGTCCGGAAAAGGATAGGTTTTGGTTCTTCCTCATACAGACATAAAATGTCTTTTTGTCTATATAAAAAAGATACATACATGTACCATCCAAACAGTCTTAAAGTCTAAATATCTATTTCAAACCTCATTAAGAGAAATAGAGGTGGGGTTATAGACTTGCCAAACAGCCCCCTAATCTAGGTGGATTGGACTCGGGCCAGTCTTTTAAAATCCGGGCGTGACTTGAATATTGCCTCGCCCGACCCATTAACACCCCCACAAAAAAGAGTGTACGCATCCTTAATTAGCTATGTTCCTCTAAGTCCCTTACTTCAAGAGCTTCTAAGTTGAAAGGAGTATTACTTCCCACTGTGTCCCTCCCATAAAATCCATATGGTGTTGAATCCAAATCTTACTTTTATTCAATAACCCAAAATCAATTTAGCCCAAGTCAAATACTAACTTTATTCAATAACCCAAAAGGTACACATCCAATTAAATTACCAAAAGTGTCAAATCTGTGCATCCACCATAATTAAAAAAAGAGGTTAAAATTTGAATTTTAATGAAAATTTTATACTGGTTTCAGACGCCAAACTAAATGTCATAATAATATAAGAGCATATAAACGAAATTAACTAAAAATCATATGAGAAAGTCCAAGCATATTCTTTTACAATACTTTTAAAAAGAATTCAGAAATATGAAGTTGTCCTTAAAATCAAAGTAAAAATAAATTAGAAGAAGATGCTCTTAGACAAGGTGATTCTGAAAATGTTGCACTTCGGCTCATTTTGAATACTATATAAAAACTTAAAAACCATCTTAATTTATAGAGTTAGAAGGCATTCTTAAAATTGGATCACAACTATACAAATGGACCCAAGAGATACATCATATTGAAAAGGCCCAATTATACTGTTCCCCATGGTCCAACGCCGGTCCTAGCTTGGATGGGGAAGGATCATAAACAATTGTTATCTTTTCCATTCGAAGGATCACAAACAATTGTTAATCTTTCTTCGACTGTAAATGATAATTAATAATTAACTATTGCTTGTCATCCTTCCCCGTCAAAGGATCACAAACAACCGTTAATCTTTCCCCAAGGAAGGTTGACAAACAATTGTTATTTCTTTCCCAACTATCCTGAGGTGAAAATCAGAAACTCCCGACTACTGTGTGACAGGTGTTAGGCCACCCATCTGATACTCTATGTAAATTCCTGACTGATGAATGTGTCATATCACTTGGCAAAATATTTAGTTTGCCTTGACTGATGAATGTGTTATATCACTTGGCAAAATATTTAGTTTGCTGCCTTGACTGATGAACGTGTTATATCACTTGGCAAAATATTTAGTTGGCTGCCTTGACTGATGAATGTGTCATATCACTTGGCAAAATATTTAGTTTGCTGCCTTGACTGATGAAATGGCAAAATATTTAGTTTGCTGCCTTGACTCTGATGACTTGACAAAATATTTAGTTGGCTGCCTTGACTGATGAATGTGTCATATCACTTGGCAAAATATTTAGTTTGCTGCCTTGACTGATGAAATGGCAAAATATTTAGTTTGCTGCCTTGACTGATGAAATGGCAAAATATTTAGTTTGCTGCCTTGACTCTTATGCCAATATTTAGTTTGCTGCCTTGGGCTCTGATGATCATCAGCGTCAAGTCATCAGAGTCAAGGCAGCAAACTAAATATTTTGCCATTTCATCAGTCAAGGCAGCAAACTAAATATTTTGCCAAGTGATATGACACATTCATCATAAAGAAATTTAAATAGAGAGGTGCTACTCACCCCGATGGGGAGCCCGACTGGGAGCCTAGGCTCCCATGGGTCCGTTGGATCCAAGGGGCTCCCCTGGGATCCAACGGACCCCAAGGGGCCCGAGGTCCCAGTTGGGGCTCCCCCATCGGGGTGAGTAGACTTTTACATTTAGATAGAGAGGTGCTACTCACTCGGATGGGGAGCCCGGGCTCCCCTGGCTACAGCGTGTCAGAAGAAAAAATCTATTTGGCCCAACTGGGGAGACCGGCTTTTGGCCCGTTCCCCCAGGAGGGCCATTGGATCCTGGGGGACCGGGCCAAAAGTCTCCCAGTCGGGCCATGTAGCACTTCTGGTGTCAGAATGGTCATCCTTCGAGTCATTGACGTTTATAAATACCCCACCACCCATACCGTTTCTGGCACCCCAACTCAGCGGCAGCACAGCCAACTTCTGGACAACACACCACCTCGTTGCCGGATCCTGGCCAACTTTGAGGCCGCTCCCCATCCCCCTCCCCAGTTTCCGGCCAACTTCTTGACCCCTGGTCTAAATCAAGCCTCACCAGATGGACTCTGATGATCAAACCCTCACTAATGCACAGGAACTGGCACATGGTGATACTCTCCCTCTCTCTTCTCCGGCTAAGGTGAAGCTCTCATGTTCCTTTTTTTTTTCCTCTCTTACCCAAATCCCTCATTATTACTGCTCCAACCACTGAGCTACCGATCAATTGGCACGAATCTCTTATTTTGAATGAAATTACTTATATTACAAAAAGTCTACTTGGACAAACTTTTTGGCCCGAATTTTGGCCAACCCTCATGGTTTGCATTGAATATCATAGTGATATTCAATGCAAACCATGGGGGTTGGCCAAAATTCGGGCCAAAAAGTTTGTCCATGTAGCATTACTCCTTATATTATCATATTCTAAGTAACAGATGATCCGCTTACATACTGGTATGGTAGTACATAGAAAACAATACACTATGAATTAACATACATAGACTGCTGTTTTTTACAATTATGAGGATGTGTCTGTGTTTTCAGGGTTGTGGACCTTCAACTTTAGAACAAGGAAACTTGAAGAATTTGAGAGAAGTGACCCATCATCAAAACTTGAGAAATGAAGGAGAGAACAACAATAGCTGGACGATCAATGTTCCTAGCCTCTCCACAAACCAGTCCCAAGGTAATGAACCAAATACCTCTCCCCAGAAATCAACCCCCACTGAGATAATTCAAAGCCGGCCCATCAACAAAAGCACTAGTATATACCCTACTACCCTTGAGGCTAAATCAATGCTCAAGATTGGATTCACCGCATTGATAGGCCTCTTGGGTGTCACTTACATAACCAACGGTAATGGAAACCTAGTCCCAACGGCTCTCCTCCATCAACCAGCCATCACTTTCACCTTATTTCTCATCGTCTTCATGATTTTCTTCTTCTTTGCTGCCATTGGATCGGTACTTAAGGAAGCTTTTCCTAAGATTACCAGAGTGTTCAATATCATCTCCTTTGTTTTCCTGGTCCTCGGGGCCACCATATTGCTGTGGGCCCTGATTCCCAAAAACATTAGCTGGATTCCATGGATTTTCTTTGCATGCACAGCGGCGGTGGTATTTGGAGTCCTTGTTCTCGAGCGATTTACAGATAAAAGCTCTGCATTGAAGTCTACTGCATCTCGCCCGACTGTTTAAGTTTGAAGTTTGGTGGTGAAAGATTGTAACGGTAGTTTTCACTCTCATGCAATTTGTATTTCTTCTTATGTAACGGGTTTAAGGGATGTTGTAGTTTAAGTTTTTCTTCTTATGAAAGATATCTTCTCTTGAAATTTCTATCCACATATAGGATGTCAAATGGCTTGGTCGACATAGAAAGAAGTCCGATGTAACTGGAAAGAGAGGGCACTGTGTCATAAAATAAGTCATTTTTAGTATGATATGGCTGCAAGCCCCACAAACTTGGACGCTTCATGTCAACATATAATTTTAAAGACGAGAGGATCCTGATTCCTGAATGCTAAGAACGTGGGGTATTTATTATTTAACCTTTCGAAATGATGATAATCTATGTATATATATCTCCGTATAAAAGAACACGTATGTATTATACGGAGTGTTCTGCTTTTGGCCCGCTTGCGTTGGGTTTTAGTACTCAGTACGGGCCTCAATCTAATTTTTTGGACCAGTTGATATATGGCCCGGTCTCAGATTAAGTGATAGAAAGATGGAATCTCAGAACGGATTTGTCCATACAAATGATATATGTGGTTTGGTAACTGATTGACCAAAACAAGTGATTAGAAAGCCCAAAGAATGATAGAAAACCGGGTTAGCCCAGCCCAGTTGACTAAATGGGTGGGCTTGCGCCTGACATGTGTGAGGCGGGATAGGCTCAGACCAGGCACTTAAGGTCGATGACGAGCTTGGATTGGATACGGATATTTGTTTCTTAAGGCAAGCCAGGCCTAGATTGCCTTAGCCCGGGACAACCCGGCCCATGAACACCCCAATATTACTAGTTTGGAATGTTTACAATAATCGATCTCAATGAAGCTGCCCCACAACTATTAAAAGGAGCTCACTTTCGTAAATACAAACTTTAATAATTGCTCATATGTTACTCACGTACCTCGATTGATTCCGGCTGGCTGGGGCCCATTCCTGAGTGGTTGGGCCCAGACCAAACTCATGTGGGAGTAAAAATTCAAGCACGGACCAGGCACGGATGTCACTTTTGTTAGTGATGGATCATCCAGTTTCAGATTTGGCCTAGCATAAGTTACACTTCTCTTGATATGATTAAGAAATAGGTTAAATTGTTGAGATGGGTTGTGCCTTGATATATGTCAAAATATTCCGCAAGAGCTAGGTTTGGGCCTCATTGTGACTGTTCATAAACCTAGGGTTGATTGGGCTGTGTTTTCGCGTATAAGCTATTCCGTTGACCAGCCAAATGACGTTTGAGCTTGGGATGGGGGTATACTGAAAGGCCCATCTTTATCACAGCCCACCTTCATATATTCAAAACCATGGACCTGCTGGCATTTTGGGCTTATTTGATTATGAGGTAATAGGATTCCAAGGACTTCTAGACAAGAAGGAAAAAAAACACATGAAAGTGGTATCAACAATAAAGTGCATTGTGCTGGGGTGCACACTGCCCATTCCGCAAGAAGGACAAATTCACCCGTCTCATTGTCACATGTCGACAATAAGCCCACAAATATTAGGGGTCGCCACGTAGGGCCCATTTCAAGAGCCAAATCCAAATTTGGCTGTAAATACAGCAGGAAAAATTTGTGGAGAGATCAAATTGTTGCGACCAAGCATTACATAATTATTACATTCTCTTATGTTTCACTCTGAATGAATATATATATATATATATATATATATATAGAAATACTCCCACAAAATGATGCCTAATAGAGATGGCACAGGTTGAGTTCTGTACAGGTCAGCCTAAATCAACACTCAAACGAACCCACCAGTGCCATCCCAAAATCCGATCCGACCTGTGATGTATTTGTATTTTGTGATACCAAACTGCCCGTGATGGGTGTAGTTCAAGTTGGGTTAGTTGTTTCTCTTTCTTATTGCGCTTGGCTTCTGTGAGAACTATAGTTACAAGAGTACTATGAGCATCACCTATCATGGGTCAATGGAGGGATTGAAAGATTGAAGTGGGACCACTATAGATATTATGTTTGAAACTAATTGGATGCATCTAACCTCTTAATTTGTTGCCCGCAATTTTAACAACTTTATATCAAACCGGTGGATCATAAGTTGTGTGGATGGGTGCAAACCCATGAGATTTAGTGTAATTCATGGGAGTCTCATTTGTGTGGATGTTCGGATGGATCATAAGTTGGGCCTGCTGGAAGTGAAAGAACTAGCTGGTCCCAGATGGGTGTCGGAACCAAACTCGCCGAGAACATTGTGCGTTCCAGTGTGGAGTAGACTTACGAACTCACTGCGAATGCTTTCAAATCTACTAGATGCATGGTTTAAAATCTCGGTCTCGGTAGCGGTATTGGCCGGGCTGAAAAATCGATATGATATCGGTATCGGTCCGTCGCGGTCATCGCGGTGTGAAATTTTTTTTAATAAAAAAAAATAGCAAAAATGTCCAAAAAATCCAAAATATTAGAAAATGCTGGAAAACAATATTTTTTTCCATTAGTAACAATAATAAATCAAAATCTCGGTCACCTTAAGTTATGGTCCTGTCTGTGTCGCAGGTCACCTTCTTCTCCAGTATTTCATATAATGTAATTATTATTGATAGTCATGATCAATTTATTAGTGTAAAATATAAGAAAATAAAGATAACATATCAAGTATCATTTAATACTAACTCAATTATCAGAATAAGTTGTGAAATCCAAGACCATGAAGATAAAATATTAAAATCTGAAACATGATAGTGAGATAAATCAATCAAAAAGCACTTGGACATCAAAAGGTTTATGGTTTACTTGAAATTAGGGCAGATTAGAGAGATAGAAATTGATGAGCATGATAGCCTAATTCCAAGTGGAGTGTCGCTCACACTCGATATCATCATCAGCATTATTTATTCGGTATGGATTGTTAAAGAATACATAATAGTTAAAATATGGGAGTATGTTGAATTTATATTATGGGAGTATGTTGAATTTCTTACCAAAATAAAATGATTTTTTTTCAAGAAATAGTGTTGGAAATATGCAAGAAAATCATCTAAGGATGATGGGTTGCTCTAAGGAGATGAGTGGAGATGAAGAATGAGGAAAAAGATGAAAAACTTAGGGTTTTTTTCCATTATTCCATCTTGGCCGATTTTGACCGAGATGGACTGATATATCGGCCGTTATATCGATTAAACCGATATTTTCAAAATATCGGCCGAGATGGACCGATATTTTGGTCTGCAATATCGAGACAGATATATCACCAAAATATCTGACCGGTATGGGCCGATACCGGTTCATATCGGCCGATATGAACCGGTATCGGTCGATATTTAATACGTACTATGACTAGATGATCAAGCAAGGGTTCTCATCTCCCTTATATAGAGCAATCCCTAGGAGTCACGACTACTACAGACTCTACCCCTCTTGGAATCCCACATCTCCTGACCAGCGTGGGAATTCTGCCAACTGATAGTCTGATCTTAATCCAAACTCTACTACCAAGAGTTTGATCCTCATCTGACTCAACCAGATCAAGACTTATTGAGAGTTCATCCGCGGCACATCGCTGGGCTCTATCTGGCGTGGGCCCAATAGCAGTCGGGCCACACAATTTTCCTAACAATCTCCCACTTTGCACGAATGTCATGTAAATCAAATGTGCCAACGTACATCAACATATACTCTAGTCCATACATACATCTCTAGCCTAGTAAAGCCATAATGAAGGAATACACGTCAATTCCACCAGTGAGATCCTCAAGATTAAAATCTTAAGTTTCTCTCCCACATTTTAAGTATACAGATACCACAATTTAATAACATGAAGGATTGTGGAATTATGGTTCCATTCATCGATGTAATAGCGAACTCATAACATTTGCACCAGCTCATCGGTTCTTACCAACTTCAAATATCCATGAAGAGATCCAACTTGATGGCCACTTGGTTTACTACATTGCAAGTTGTATCCCAGCTTTTGTTCTAAACAGAGCTGCAATGTCGGTTTTCTTTATGCCAGAAAATCAAGACCTTTGCCAATGGGTTAAAATATAACCAGACATGGACTCCCTCTAGTCCAAGTCATTATCCCAAGAAGCAACCATACAACCATGCAGTTCCAAGACAACAACCGTGCCACAAGAAACGGTGTATCAAATTTCTTTGATGTACCAAGATTCCTCTTATTCATTTGCCATAACGGCACACCGGATAACTTAGGAATTTGATTATGAAACCAACGGCGGTCCATTTCCGGTCTCATAAATCCAGAATCACAGCATTTTATGCACGATGAGAATGTCATGCATTATGCACCTCCTACTATCATCGAGTAAGGCCTATCTCCAGTCATGAGCATGTCCTTCTCACTAATGGGATCTTGATTCCTGGACAATTTCATACACATACAGATGGGAGTGTCGATTGGGCTTGCAAATCTCCATATCCAACTTTATATCAAATAAAAACTCCAACCTTTAATCAAACGGTCCAGTTCATTTGGATGGGCGCAAACCCATGAGATTTGGTGTAATTCATGGGAGTCTCATTTGTGTGGATGTTCGGATGGATCATAAGTTGGGCCTGCTGGAAGATCTCATCATAATACGGTAAGCAGGTTCTCACGGGAGCATTTTTCTTCTCCATGAATCCTTTGTCCATCAAGCAAACGTGAGGGGCTCACCAACATAAATCCTATGTGCACAATACAAAGGGTTTTCATTCAAGGGTTTATAGGCTGAGAAAAAAAGCAGAAAATATATATTTTTAAAAAAAGAATAAATTAAAGATGTATGGAGGGTTTTGTGAAAATTTCAATCTTTTGACCACAAGTCTTGTAAGTGATCCAGGTGATGGTGGGCCACGCTCGAATGATAGTTAGATTTCTGTGATTCCCATTTTGTCTTTGAATGCGGAAATCCAATCTTCCAGAGCCGAAATCAGGAAATTCTAATGGTTTTTTTTCCCTTGATAAAAGAATACAAATCTAATATTTGCTCGCAGTTAAATTCAAACAATAAAAACAAAAGAGAGCCCCTCAGACCAAATTTCACTCCAATAAACATTAGGCCCCTGATAGATTGATCTTGTTTGAAATGCAAAAATTCACTCCTCCAATTAAACCAATCTAAAGGAAGGCCAAACTCAAGAGGGCCTTCTGTCTTGAGCCGTTTGAATTCTATATATAGGCCCGCGTTTTTATTATTGTTTTTTCGTAGGATTTCTGTGTTTCCACTCCATGTTTCCTAGGTCACTTTTTTTTTTTTTCTTTTGATAACATGGGAACCCGCCGACCCTCATTCGGTTGATCATTGGTAAACTCACGGATATATATAATCACCAACTAGCTCTATGTTTCCTAGGTCACTTTCCTTGTAAGAGGAAGCTCCATTATTTCAGCTTTGCCCTTCCAGGCTTATGTTTATAGGATTTTTACTATTGGTATCTTTTTAAATTTGATTTTTATAGTCCCATGACAAAATTAACACATAAAAATGCCGTTAGAGCGGCTTGGTCATACTTGGTGGTCTTAACCCTGACCCACAAAAAGAGCATGGGATTTGTGAAGATCATTTCTTCTTCCTCTCTCTCTTTTTACGTCCACTTTCGTTTTTGCTCCAAGCTACATCAGGAAGCATTCGCACAAAGGCCTAAAATACAAAAAGAATAGATTAAAATGTTTATATAGGTTCACCCTGTGGGGTTCCGATCCAAAGCCAAGATCTGATGCGCTATCCTTTCTGTGGTCCACACCTCTGGGGACTACCAATCCATACAGCTTTTATCATTTGCTATGACGGAAGAGGATCCCCTGTTTGGAGTTTTCCCGTTTGGACCAATGAAGGCGTGCCACATGGAAAGAAAAAAAATTATTTTTTTAAGTGGGGGAGATGAGATATCATTGATTTGATATCTCCCCCACATGTGGCACCTCGTGAGTGCCCTGTTTGAACCAAACAGGGGATCCTCTTCTTTGCTATGACCTCATGGAGCTTTTCTGTTTCAATCACAACCTCATAAAGATATCACCCACGATTTCTTAAGGACCAGGGATGAGACCATAAGCAAGTATGGTTAAGAGTGATATCTTGATGTCTTTTATCGTTAGCCCGAGAAAAACAAGTTTAACGGTGTGGCTTGTCCCATGAACATCCCAAATAGTGACTAATCAGTACTGTCATCAAAGGGCCAGGAAGGCCCATCAAACCATTATACCATCCATTGTGAATATTGGAAAATTAATTGATTGTCCTCGTATCCTCAAGCCCCAGCCTTGAGTTATAACATTATAGTTTGTTGTTTATTTATTTATTTATTATTGTTGTGTTATCATCAATATTATAAATAGTTATTATACATTAGTAATTTCACGCTTTAATTTGTTGAAGAATGTTTCATTTGGCTGCAAGAAGTGATGAACATCACTCTAGCCTTAAGAAAAATTACACATGCATCTGTATAAATTGATTTAAAACACAATTAAGTTATAAATTTTACAACTTTTAGCATTTTCTATTTTTGTTAATGAATTCTTTTAAAAAATTATTTGTAATGTCTTTAGGATCAACACGGGTGACATTGACTTGTCCCGGTCTTACTCGACACAAAAACCAACACTGAAATTTAATACCTTGCATAGAATGCTAATTAGAGGTAAAAATTAGTTGGACTGACAAGGCATGTCTACAGTTGAAGGCCAACCCGTATCCAATCTCCTTTCATTTTCTGAAGCAATGAATTTGACACCCAAATTTATTGAGGTTTTGATTTGTGTTTTCCGAGGTCTTATTCTATATTTTTATCCTTGATAGAAAAAATTTGGCTGCAAAAAAATTGAATAAACACCTAGGTGTTGTGCCCAAGAATGTAGTGGAGCTCGCTGGAATTTCATTATTTGAGAAACTAGTGAAGTGGTTATTCAATATCACATAAGAAACAATGAATTAGACTCCCAAGTTTGGTGGTGTTTTGAGTTATTTTTTGTGAGGTCTTATTCTATGTTTTTTTCGTCAGTAAGAAAAAAGTTTTGGTCGGGAAGAATTTGATTAAAGTCCCAACTGTTGTGTCAAGAAGTGCGGTCTTTCATTCTCTTTACATATTGATGGCTTCATGAGAAGCAGTTCCCAAAAAGGTTCGCATAGACCAAGAAATCTTACAAGGTATTGATGTTGTGAATCTATCCCTTGTCCTCAAGGTAAAGTTTCACAATAGGGTAGTGACCAAATATAAAAGAAAAGGAAAGAAGAGTAGTGGGAAACCCTCTTAAAAACCTTCTTTATGGATAGAGAAAGTTGCACGAACAGAGAAAGTTGTAGAGGAAGAAATTGAGGTTCAAAGCTTCAGGAGATGGAAGCAGAGGGAAAATGATCCATATTATTTTCACCTTCAAATTGTGCGATATCACATAGATTGTGAGATAAAATGGGTATAATTGAAAAAAGAATTTAGGACTCCTTTTGTACAATACCCACATTTGGGATATGGTTTTGGTCAACACTATTTTAAGAAATTTATTGTCTTTTATATCCTTTACAGTCAAAATCCCTATATACAAAAAATCTTTTTAACCCACCTGCGAGTTGGTACAGTGGCATAAGGTGTGGGCTTGATCCCAATGCCTTGTGTTGGAAACTACATTTGTGTGTGTTTAGTAAATGCTATCTGGGGGATTAGTCCTCTTGGGTAAAAAATCTCAGTGACTGACACCCATGTTTCTCTATATAATCTATTTTAAATATCAAAATGTTACATCCAAACCAGCCCATTTTAAAGGGAGGCGGGTTATCCAAGTTAAGTGGGTTGACTGTACTCGACCTGTTTAATGCAAGTCAGGTTAACTAGACCCGTGGCCGACCTGCTTGTTTAGTGGGTTGCTACCGCTAATAGAACGCGCTTTCAAATGATAAAACGTACCCGTGACTTTTACATACGGGGAATGTTCATATGCATCAATCTCTCATCATAGGGTGAGGTATGCTTCCATAAATGAAAGGTTTCAAGTATAAAAGGGGGATTTCAAGTAACATAGGATGTACTAAGCATATGAACATTCCCCTTTACATAAAACTCTTCATGAAACAAAACCGTCCTATCAATAGTGCTCTATGAAACCGGCACACATACGCCTTTTGTCTGCCGTTAGGAAATTGTCCTCTCACGACTTTTGTTTTTATTTAGTCGGTCAGCACTCTCCTCAATCATATTTAAATACGACCTCAACAGTTGGGATCCAGATCTTCTGTTGGGACCAAATAAGGGGTGTTGGGACCAAATAGGGGGTGCCAGGCTTTTTTAAGGAGATAGAATTTTTTTTAAGATAGAATATGACCTCTTTCCCCATGTGGCACCCATTCATTGGTCTAAATAGGGAAACCATATCCCAACAGTTGTAAGAACTCTAATAATCAGACTTCCATTATTCCTAAAACAAAAATTGGGCATGGGTGACCCTCTCTTCATCTCTTTTCCAGATAAGGTGAATTTAATCTCTCATTTATAACGTCGTCAGTGCTTATTTTTATCATATTCGATCTCTAAATAATTAGATTCATGATTGGCATTTATACAAGTACATAGTACACACAAAACAATATATATATATATATATATATATAGTACACACCAAATTCCAATTTAATGGTAGAAACATCCATCATTAAATGGGTCAGAATATGGAAAATGAGATTAAGTATTATTGTAAGTTCCTACTTTTACATAGATTACTCCAAATAAAAGTTGGGTTGCTGCATACTTTGCATTCTCCGTGGTGTGAAAGGAATCGACTTCCCCATTCAATTCATATGTTCCATGTTGTCATTTTCAAGAAAATAATAAAAAAATCTCACAAGTTGCCTCCGTTCCCTTCTTTTTGTCTTTTAACACAACCCCCCCAAAAAAAATAAATATGAAAAACATCCTCACTAAATTTAACAGGAGAAGAAGGAAAGGATGATAATGGGTCTTGAGTCAATGATCCAAAAGCACAAAGACCAAAAAGGTGAGGTGACTTTGTAGCTAAATTCTGTGAAATCATGTACAATGAATCCATTGATGAAAACTAGTTTTTCACTTCTTCTACTCACAAAAAGTTAGAATTCTTGCTGTAAAGAAGAGCCATGCTTCTTTTCAAAATTCAATGAAGTAAGAAAGGAATAGCGCGCTCTTCCAAGATTCCTTAAACATTTATCTGATTTCATCCATTTAGCCCTAAACCAATGCAAGGCCCAGCGTTGGAGCTTGAATGGTTGTATCTTTGTCTTTTTTTTTTTTTGGTTATGTTTTGTCGCCCATGGGTACCTGTTCACATGAGTAATGTGCATAGGGATGGGCCCATCTGTTCGTATGATGATCCATAATGTCTATTTGGTGTGGTTTTAGCATACTGAATATGCAATCCTAGATCACCAATTTCTCTCATTAAGAGTGCATTTGTGACAAGAGATGATTCCACCGGAGGGTAAAGGCTCCTTGTTCAATTGTTTGGTGTGGAACATTTACTTATAGAAAATAAAATACAAATGAATAGATTTTCCTCAATATGAAAGACTTCAATTTCTTACAAGAAGAGTATAGAGCAAGGATACTTGAAGTTGAGAGAAAAGAAGACCCATCATCCAAACTTGGAAGTTGAAGGAGATGGTAACGAGAGCCACACGATCATTAAATAGCAATCTAAATTCTTCCTTTTTTAATATTTTTGGGGTATAATGTTGGTGATAAGTTCTTAAGAATGCATATTTTTCATCATTAATTTAGAGGATTTAAGGACTTATGCATCAAATCATGCATTATTTTATTAGAGATTCATGATTTTATGTTTTCACGCATCAATGTTGAATTCAACTCAAGATTCATTGAAAAATCATATTTTTACAAGAATCATGAAACTTTCTAATTTTGACATTGAAAGTCGGGAATTTCTCACAACTTTTGATTCACACATGAAATGATGATATTTCTCTTCACCATTGGTTTAATTAAGAAAATAAGATAGCATTGTGTCATATCATGCATATATTTATTGTGAATCGGGCCCCATGCATTGCATTATTTATTTCTAAAAAAATAATTATTGCTGAAACTATTTTCCTTATTTTTTTTAGGAGAATTCATAATTTATGGGCCCACATGATGAAGAAAAAGAGGAGAAATTCAAGAATTGAAGAAAGGAAAAAAAATCAGAAATTGCACAAAGAGGCAAGGCACGTCCAAGCATGGCTGAATTTTAGGGAAGCATGCCCATGGTGGGCCCGTCATGTTTCCAAATTTAAAAGAGAAATACTAATTTCAGATTTGGGGCTCAATATGGGAAGTTGCAAGCAAGAAGCCAAGAAATCAATGAAAGAAAGGAGGAGGAAGGAAAGACTGAAGAGAAAAATTCCAGCAAGAGTACACGTCCATAGCACGTTGTTTTCAAGATTCACACATCCATCCAAGAAGCAAGAGAGTTTTAGATTTATGAAGTTTGGGAAGCAAGTAATTCCAAGTGGGAAAGATGAAGAATTTTGCTCAAAAGCCTTCCTAAAATCATATTAGGTTAGACCCAAAGCCAGAAAATTTCCCAAAACTAAAATTCCTTAGAGCCAAAGCCATCAAACAATCCGTATAAATCAGCCCATTCATGGGACGTCCCAGATCATCATACCACACTCCCACAATCCCTATAAATCATCTTTCTGTTGTAAATAGTAGGAGACAAGAGAAAGAAGATTAGGAGGGAGAAGAGAGAGTTTACTATTATCTCATTAATCTGTGTACAAATACAATAGGGAGATGCCTATTTATAGGCAAAGTAGTCTCACAAAAGAGAAACCCTAAACCTAACCCTAACTCATCTTAAGTGGGCATCTACCCAAGATCCATATTTTATAACACTCCCCCTTGGATGACCACCATTCAATGACAGTTGCCTCATTAAAAACGTTGCTAAGGAAAACTCAGTGGGAAAAAACCAAAGCGAAGGGAAAAAGAGTACAACATTCTTCAAAATCATTGAACTGGTGTTGGACGTGCATAATGCTGCCTTGTTAAAACCTTAACTAGGAAAACCCAGTGGGATAAAACCTAGAGAATGAAAAAGAGTACAGCGCACAAATGTCCATAGGTAGCATACTTCAAGGTGCTCCCTGATAAACAACTCCCCCTGATGATAATAACCATTTTACATAGTTTGATTATGAACTCTGCGCATGCCAATCTCATATACAAACTTCTGGAATAATGATTTTGGCAAAGATTTTATAAACATGTCAGCCAGATTAGTACTCGAACGAACTTGCTTGACTTCAATTTCATTGTTCTTCTAAAGTTCATGGGTGAAGAAGAACTTCGGTGCTATATGTTTAGTCTTGTCTCCTTTAATGAAACCTTCTCGAATCTTTCTTATGCATGCTTCATTATCTTCATAGATAATGTTTGAAATACCTGCAATAGAAGGCAATTGACAAGAACTACGAACATGCTGAATCATATTTTAGCCATACACATTCCCTACTGGCTTCATAAAGAGCCAAAATCTCAGCATGGTTGGAGGAAGTAGCTACCAAAGTCTGTTTTGTAGAACGCCAAGAAATGGCGGCATTACAATTTAAAAACACATAACCTGTCTGTGATCGACCCTTATGAGGATCAAAGAGATAACCTGAATCTGCATATCCTACTAAATTGGAATCTTTATAATCGTAAGCAAAAAATATTCCCAAATCAGTTGTTCCACGCAGATATCGTAGGATGTGTTTAATACCAATCCAGTGCCTTTGAGTTGGTGCAGAGCTATACCTGGCAAGTAGATTCACAGAAAATGCAATATCTGGTCTAGTGCATTGTGCCAAGTACATCAAGGCTCCAATAGCACTTAGGTATGGTACTTCGGGACCCAATACCTTTTCATTTTCCTCGATGGGACGGTATGGATCTTTCTTTATATCAAGAGACCGGACAACCATAGGGGTGCTTAATGGATGTACCTTGTCCATACCAAATCGTTTTAAAACCTTCTCGGTATAATTGGATTGATGGACCAACATCCCATTAGAATTTTTCTCAATTTGCAATCCGAGACAGAATCTCGTTTTTCCAAGGTCTTTCATTTCAAATTCTTTCTTTAAATAATTAGCAGTTTCTTCGAGCTCTTCTGGAGTCCCTATCAAATTTATATCATCAACATAAACTGCTAATATTGCAAATCCCTTCAAGAATTTCTTTATAAATAGACACGGGCAAATGGGATAGTTTTCATACCCCTTTTTAGACAAGTATTCACTAAGGCGATTGTACCACATTCTTCCAGATTGCTTCAAGCCGTACAGTGATCGCCTTAATTGGATTGAGTACGTACTCCTTGGCTTTGCTTCAGGCAAAGGAAATCCTTCCGGGATTTTCATGTGAATTTCTGTGTCTAAGTCCCCATATAAGTAAGCAGTTACAACATCCATGAGTCTCATTTCTAGATTTTGAGAAACTGCTAAACTTATCAAATATCTGAATGTCGTTATATCCATAACGGGGGAGTATGTTTCCTCATAATCAATCCCAGGTTTCTGCAGGAAACCTTGTGCCACTAATCGTGCCTTATATCTGGTAATTTCATTCAGCTCATTCCTTTTTCTTACAAACACCCACTTGTAACCTACAGGGTTAACATCTTTTGGGGTTTGTACTATAGGTCCGAACACACCACGTTTGTTGAGAGACTTTAACTCTGTTTTGATGGCACTTTCCCATTGTGGTCAATCATTTCTTTGTCGACATTCATTTATAGAACGTGGTTCTGTGTTCCAATCATCATCATCATTTTCCTTTGATATTTGTGTAGCTACTGCATATGCAAATGCGTCATCAATGATAATCTCATTTCTATTCCATCTCTCTTTTGAATAATTGTAAAGTATAGAGATATCTTTATTTTCCGGTACCGGTGCCTCTTCAGGGGCTTCCAAAGTCTCACCAGGGACTTCCATTATTCTAGAGAGAACGGATTTTGCTATAACCTCTTCAGGAGCATTATGTGCCTCTTCGGGAGGAACCTCTTCAAGAGCGTTACGTGTCTCTTCGGGAGGATATGATGATGATTGCTCATTTCTCCTTTTCCGCGGAGCTGAGTCCTTTGAACCTATAGGTCTGCCACGCTTCTGGCGTATCGCAGATTCTTTTGCTACCATATTTTGATTTTGTCCTACAAGGACATTAATCCTGGCAGGTGCATTCATAGCTGGTATATGTGACTTTGTCACTTTTGCTGCATCGTGAAATGCATCAGGTAATTTGTTTGCAATTTCTTGCAAGTGCACAATTCTCCGAACTTCATTCTCACATTGTGAAGTTCGTGGATCCAGATGAGACAGAGTGGATGTATTCCATGTTAATTCTCGCCATTATTCAGGAACGGATTGTTCTACAGGAACAATACGTTCTTCAGGAACTATCTTATCTCCCCCTAACGGCGGGAAAATTGTCTCATCGAACTGACAATCGGGAAAACGAGCAGTGAAGACATCTCTTGTCCTTGGTTCTAGATATCGAATAATCGAAGGAGAGTCATAACCTACATATATTCCCAATCTACGTTGTGGTCCCATCTTAGTACGCTTAGGGGGTGGTATTGGGACTTGAACTGCACAACCAAACTTGCGCAAGTGAGAAATATTGGGTTGATGTCCTGATATGAGCTGTATAGGGGAAAATTGATGATAGGCCGTGGGCCGAAGTCGAATTAACATTGCTGCATGCAACACAGCATGTCCCCAAGCACTAACTGGTAATTTGGATTGCATCAGCAGAGTCCTACAAATAAGTTGGATGCGTTTGATCATGGATTCAGCTAAGCCATTTTGGGTGTGGACATGGGGGACAGGATGTTCGACTACAATGCCTATAGACGAACAGAAATCATCAAAAACCTTGGATGTAAATTCACCTGCATTATCAAGTCTTATAGACTTAATGGGATAATCAGGGAAATGAGCCCTCAGTTTAATTATTTGAGTTAATAGGCGGGCAAATGCTACGTTCCTAGTTGAAAGTAGACAAACATCCGACCAACGGGTGGAGGCATCGATCAAAACCATAAAATACTTAAAAGGTCCACTAGGTGGATTGATGGGTCCACAAATATCACCTTGTATTTTTTGTAGAAAGGATGGAGATTCGGATGCAACTTTAGTAGTAAGGGTCGGATAATCAGTTTCCCTTGTGAACATGGGGTACATAAGTACCCACTAGGTATGATCAATTGATGGTTCTCTAAGGAATGTCCAAAAGAGTTATCGATGATTTTTCTCAACATAGTAGCCCCAGGGTGACCTAACCTATCATGCCAAAGCTGTAAAGCCTTAGGATCACTGAGCTTCGGGCTCAATTTTGTTGTTTTGCTCATAACTGAATGTGATTCAACGTTGGCGATTGTCGTGTAATATAACCCTGAGGAGAGTGCACTGAGTTTTTCTAGTATTTGCTTTTGGCTTCCAATACTAGTAACGATGCATAAGTATTCTTTGTTACATTCACTTACAGTCTCAATGTGGTATCCATTCATTCTGATGTCTTTGAAACTAATCAAGTTTCTTCGGGAACTTTTTGAGAACAAAGCATCTTTGATGAATAGATGGGTACCATTAGGTAACATCATATGGGCTCTTCCGGAGCCTTCAATTATCTGCACAGGTCCAGCTATGGTGGATACCTTTCTTGGAATGAACATCAATTCTGAGAAAAATTTCTGATTTTTCAGAATGGTGTGTGTTGTGGCACTATCTACCAAACAAAAATTGTCCTCAGTTCCATGATCCATACCTGTGTTATTCCAGGAGAGTATTTGAAATTGGTTCAAGGATTGGTGGCGCTGTCTGCAACGTTTTCTCCTTTTCAATGAGAGAACTCTATTCTCTTGTAAATGGTGCAATGCACGCTTCTCAAGGCCAGAAGTAAATGCCTTGTTTGGAATGTCCCTTATTGCTCCTTAAGGCGTTGATTGCAAATAACAGAGTGCAACGATCCCACGCAAGTGGAGGAACGGCGGGTTTTTTTCTTTCTCTCTGTTTTTTTTTTCTTCGTGCTGATAACGTGTTGTAAATAGTAGGAGACAAGAGAAAGAAGATTAGGAGGGAGAAGAGAGAGTTTACGATTATCTCATTAATCTGTGTACAAATACAATAGGGAGATGCCTATTTATAGGCAAAGTAGTCTCACAAAAGAGAAACCCTAAACCTAACCCGAACTCATCTTAAGTGGGCATCCACCCAAGATCCATATTTTATAACACTTTCTTAATTATTTTATTAGTGCAGGGTGACGATCAGCTGGGTTGTGCCTTGCCCTTGATATATGTCAATATTCTGCTAGAGCTAGGCCCAAAGTTTGGGCCTGAGTGTAACTGTTCATAATGCTAGGGCATGCAGCGTTGTCTTAGCCCATTTGATTGGGCTGCGTTTGCGCGTATAAGCTATCCCTTTGACATACTATCTTTTTCACGGCCCAACTGCATATATTAAAAACCATGGACCTGGCATTTTGGGCTCATTAGATTAAGAGGCAATACGATTCCAAGATTTTCTAGCACTACAAAAAAAAGGACTTTTAGTCTCGCTTTTGAAATGAGCTTTTGTGTCGCTTTTACAATAAAGTGACACAGTATGGTCTGTTGTGTCACTTTAGAAGAGGAGTAAACGAGGAGGAGGTTTGTTGGGTCACTTTTCTATAACGCGACACACAAAATAAATCTATGATTTTCTCCCACTAAACAAAAGCGACACAAGAAGTTTGACTGTTATTTTCTTTCATAAAATAGAAAAAAAAAAGCGACACATGAATTTTGGGCAAGTGATAATTTGGGTTCCCTCCATCGTATATCCCATCCCTTCGTTCCCTCCGTGCCTCATTCATCTATGCACCCGAACTTCAGCGCTGCGCATCATCAGCCAACCTCCCATCTCCATCTCCATCGCAGTCATAATGCAAAACGAAGGATTTATATTCTACGCGTCTCTGTGTCTTCACCAAAAAAAAAAACACGCGCCTGTCTTTCCGATTTCGTCCGTTTAAGAAGCCTCTATCTCTTCCTTTTCTTCCCAAAACCCTAACCCCAACCCCAACCCCAACCCCTAAGAGCCTGATCTATATCCTTCTCTCGAATCCCAGAAGCAGCAGCCATGCTTCTCTCTCCCGGCAATTCTCCCCCCCACATCTCCTCCGAAAATACCCTAGTAACCGCAGCAGAAACCACCCAATCCTCCTCCTCAAACTCCCTCCCTTCAAATTCAAACCCTAGAAGAAAGCGCTCTCCAGAAGTCCTCGATGAAGACACCTACATCGCAGCACTCGAGCGGATTGTCGAGCGCGACTTCTTCCCCGATCTCCCAAAGCTCCGCGATCGTCTCGACTGGCTCGAGGCGGTTCGTAGCGGCGATCCCGTCCACATCGAGGTTCGGATTTCACATTTTCTCCTTTTGTCAGTTCTTTACTTCCTTTCTTACATGGAAGGTGTCAGATGGGGTTTTGTTATTATTCTTAATTCGTAGGGTTAAAGTTTTGTTATATTGAGATCTGGTGGGTTTTGCCATTGAATGGCCATTTGCTGAGAAACATATTGATCAGCACCCATTTCAAAAGAAACAGCTTTGATGCTTCTTTTTTTTTAAGTTTACTGGGATTTTATACTTGCAAGAGAAAAAATGTGCATCATTGGTACAAGTAATTACTCCATTGGAAATGGCAAGGGACTGTTTTTCTACCCTGGTTTTTGCTGGTTTATACGCTTCTACATAACTTTCTCCTTGAACATGAAGGATCGAAGGGTCTTTGGGGTCTTAGCTAATGCCCTTGATTTCATTCAAAACATAAAGAAGTGAGCACTGGGGCTGCATCACGGTGAGTCTGTGACAAAGCCCACGTGATTGCGTTCCTTTTGATCTCCTTTGAACATTGCCAGTTGTTCGTTTCAGCCAATGTTATTGATTGAGATGTTCATGCTTTGTGCTTTTATTTCTTAATTGTGGGTGTTAATCTGATTTGGAATTCTCTCATATGCCTCTCTTTCTCCATGACAAAAGGGAAAACCAGAACTCTGGTTTCTTGTTGTTTTGCTTGTGTAAATAGAAAACCCCCACCATCTGTTTGTTTATGTTACTCTAATATTTCTCTGTATTTGTATTTGATTTGGAATTCTCTCATGGATGCCTCTCTTTCTCAATGACAAAAGGGAAAACCAGAACTCTGGTTTCTTCTTGTTTTGCTTGTGTGCATAGAAAACGCCCACCATCTGTTTGTTTATGTTACTCTAATATTTATCTATATTTGTAAAGAGTGCTTCCCATGTGTTCATTTATATTCCTCTGTTAAAGAAGCTTGAAGAGGATTTGATGTTGGGATTAAGATGAATGATTGGAATAGCCCAAAAAGTGCCCTTTCCTATGTGGGCTCACCTATGGCTCATTTGTGATTCATAGTCAAATGAGCTCAATGGAAGAATTACTAAAGAGACCTGATTGGCATCTAGGATCATCCGGCCGCCCGATCTTCCTTACAAGATGGACGAGTGGTCTAGATCTTCGACATCATGTCTATTGCATCCTATTTAAATTAATCTTGTACAATTAGCACTCGTATCCTAATTATGATTAATTAACTCCTTATGGTGGGTAGGAATATCCCATACAACGAAGGGGAAGTGCAGAAGAGGCCCTAAGCAAAGCACCAAAATCTGTGGTGGCTTGCTTGGGCACACTCCCTTTAACTCAGTGAGGATAAACACCAAGATGGTTTAGTGATTGAGGATCCTTGGGACATGACAATAGCAAAGGGACGACTCTATACACAACTTTTCTATGTCTCTCTACTAAATAATTCAAGGCCACCCATTTGTTTATTTCATGACAGAGACACTCACTAAGGTGGGATTCTCTTTAAAATGTCAGGAGTCTTCCTTTCCTTTAGCACCCTTCTTACATTATTCTATTAAAATAGGCAATTGCTGTTAACAGTAAGACAGTATAGAAATGCATTTCTTATTGTTTCTCTTTCCAAGAAGGAACCATTGTCCTCCTCCAACTCCACTGGGTTTCTCAAAGAAAGGTCTTGAAGGACAAAGATGGTTCTTAAAATAACATATTCTTTCCCTTACTGTTTTGGTCAATGCAACAGATTAATGTTGTATAGTTAATTAGCTGTGGTGCAATTAGTTTAATAGATTTTCAATCAGGGACAATCAATCCATCATGTCAAAACAAATGAGTTTGTATTAAGAAACTGATAAGAAATTAATTGAGCAATTAGATTAGTCATTTTAGAAAGAGTTTGTTCAATGGGAAAGATCCATCTTGTTTTCAAACTTTGCATCTGGATCATAAATATAATGTTTAGGAGATTGGGCAGACCGCCAACTCGAGCCTACCTAAGTTGGGCTGGTTTTGGAGTTGAGCTAATTAATTAGAGAGAAAAACATACTCAGGATGAAATAGATAGTGTTATGCAGAATTATGAAGTTGAACAGTTTGCTAGACTTTTTGGTGTATAAATTGGGTACCATAGTTTTGACTATCCAAACTATTGGTATGATGGGCCCTACTGTGAAGGGCCCTAGTGTGGATAGTCTCTAAAATTTAAGATACATGTGGTCCAGTTATTGGCCTTCTTTTTGTTCCAAGTTATTTTTGGACAAGTTAAGATACATGAGCTAATGATCCACTGATTTTACTTCATATTCATTTGTCCATTTGGTGCAATGAGAGAGAGGACCTTTAATATGCTGTGTACATATGATAGTAATCAATAAGTGGAATTACTGATAATAATAAAATACCAATAAGTGGAATCATGTCTCCTTTTATGATGCGGCAAAAGGTAAGATGCAGGATTGCAATATCACATTAACTACTATTAGAATTGTAGCAGACCAGCAGAAGATCAGTGGTCTTTTTTTTTTTTTTTTTGGACTTATAGAACTCTTACCTGAACCTTATAGTATTGCAACCTGGCAGAAAGCAAATTTTTTAATCTCTGTTATCCAACTTTTGCACAAACTACATCGCCATAAAAGTTTCTTCTGTTATGTGTATTGTAAATTTGTATTTGCTCTGTTGTTTGTAATATTATCTTGTCTCCTCAAAACTAAAGCATTATGCATGCTCCTTTGGTGTAGTTTTATGCAATTCCTTGCCATATTCATGGCTATGCCATCCATTTTTTCCTTGCCATATTCGTCGCTGAAGGTGTAATTTGTTAAAATATATTTTGATAACCATTAGTGACTCACAGATCACACTCACATATTTTCTCTTACTGTGGCAGGTAAATGACCACTTAGGACTCTAGTACCAAAGCTTTGTAATTAGTGGACTTTTTTGACAAATTGAACTTGGACAGTGTAATTAGCAGCCATTTTCATATAAGAAACTTTAATTTTTTGTACAATTTTCATAATTATTGTTTATAATCTTTTGGAACCCAATTTCCAACTTTATGTTCTCTATAATACACCACACAGTCACACACATATGGTGTAATTTCTGTATCTTCATTTGGAGATGACTGTGTTAGATCTTCATTTGGTTTGATTGATGCTTTACAGTTGGATTGTATGTTTCTTTTCAGCATTAGGTTTTATTTGGGGAGAAGTTGCTGACATGTTCTTTTGCTATTGTGTTCTGGCTCAAAAGTGTTTGTTTTGATTCTAATATGTTGTTATCTTTCTTTCTGCATTCTTTTTCTTTACTGTTTTCTGAGCTAGTGTAGTGAGAGCCTCTGAATCATAATCTTGATTTTTTTTTGGGTGTTTTTTTTCTCTAATAATGGCAGGGCCTGGGACCTTACTCTGCGAGCATAAAGAAAGCCGAGAAGGAAGTTAAGGAAATGGCCAAGAAAGTTAATGATCTATGTGGTATGATTCTTGATTGATCTTAGTTTGGGAAATACTTTTCTTAGATTTTTCTTGCTATCCTTGAAAAAAAAAAGTGAGTAGAGAGTGTGAAAAGTGAAAACAATTTGCAGATGTAATGAAAGAATTTTACTGACGCATTTCATACATATACATTAGGTTCTATGGCTGATGAATCTCATCATGAACTAAAACAGTCCGTTGATAACTAATGAATCCCTCCTGAGTAATATGATAGTGGCCAACCCCACCAACGACCCGGATACTGCCACAGGAGTTAGGACTGAATATGCAGGAGTTTCTGATCTGTTGTTTTGCCGCTTCCAGGGTTTAACTACCTGATAAACTGCGACTGTATTCATCCTGTGTACTGAAACTAAGTTTTTGTTTATTTTTGAGTCACTATTGCAAGTTCATATTTGAAACCAATGTGGATTACACCTGGTTTTATCTAATATTATGATCTATATGGATACTTAATTAATTGTTTTAATGCTCTTCAATTTTTTTATCTAAAGACTTGTTTGAAATACCTTATCTGCATATTATCACTGTTGGTAGATGATCCACTGCAGGATGTATGGTGTTTAGTCCCCACTTGACCACGAGCTAATGATAGCCCCCACCCTCTTGCCGTTTTCTTTTTGTTTTTCAATCTTATATTTTTTTGTTGAGTACTCTCACACACTCATTCAAGTCCCTCGCTATCATTGCTACAGAGCCAGAGACTAATCTTTGGTTGTTTCTTTTTATAAAGGAGGTGCCTCACATTGAGCTATCAGTGAATTGCTTGGCATTCCATGTCATACTTGAGGTATGAAAAGTTAGAAAAAAGAGAGCCCCTCCTCTGAAACAAAGATTTTCTCTGTAAGCAAAGAAAAAAAAATATGATTTTTATTTGTTTCCTGTTTCTTCACTCTGTTTCTTCATTGGAAGGTGAGTGATACTATTAGCACAAGTAATAGTATTTCTTGCTTTGTTAATAGTTTTTATGCTTATCTAAGTATAACAACTTCACCCAATCTTCCTCATCTTATTCTCTCACAAACCCAAATGAGGAAACATGCCCATATGTAATGAATTGAGTTTCACTCACCCAAATGAGAATATAAGCCTACAATCGTAATATGAGTGAATTGCCTTATTCTTGAGCATGTTCTAATTGAATGGAAAGATAGTACCCACTCTTGGATTACATCTTCTGTCTTTTCTGACTTGTTTTTCTTTTTTGTTCTTTTTAATATTCTGAAGTTAATTATTATCCTTTCTTACTTGTTTTTCTTGGTGATATAGTCAGGGGATATCGAGTTTGGTGTTTCATTGAGGCTTTGGATCAATTTTCCCATTGTGTAGGTAAGGGACTTGGGCATGTAATTTTATTGAACCCAGATAAGTCTAGATAACACCCAGGTTTAAGATCTCTTGAACAATTAATTAGTCTTAAGCTTTATATAGCACATCCTGGCAACTTCTACCTTTTTCATGTCAATCTTATGCCTGTTTTGAATGTTGTTGGTGAACAGGTAGTTAGAAGCTATTTGTGCAATTTACCCAGCACTGCAGAGAAAAAAAAAATTGGATATTTGAATTTGTAGCTAAAGGGAAGCTGTCAGGCTGAAGATATGTGTCTTCATTTCTTTTTCTAAATCAATAGCTGAGTTTGACCAATGCTTTGGTTGTAATTTACTTTCAGAAAACTGAGCCAACATCTCGTAAGAATGCTCAAAGGTAAGATTTTTGCTATGAAAATCCCTTCTTTTCTTTGATGCTCCACCTTGCACCTTCATCTGCTTCTTGAATTTATAATTGTTGGGAGTTTTTGATATTGGGATTCTATTTTTTCATGTCTTGTTGGATCCAATTGATGGACATCAACAGGATCATCTGTTCATTCATTGTACTTCACAACTCTTCTTTCGTTGTTCAGGTTATTAGAACCCATGTCTTCAATTGAATGATAAGCAATTCAAACATTTGTTATTGAAGCTCGGTTTATCTAGTAATAGAACATTTCCTACTTATATAGATCACAAAATAACCATTAAACTCCTAAATAAAAATGAAAAATAAACAAATAAGGAATCCTAATCTGACAGTGATTTAGAAATATTTACATCCACATGGTTCTCACCCACTTTTCAGGCTTCCTTACATATCTCAGGGTTAGGTTACTGTGTTCTGGCCCATTTTTCTCAAACATGTCATCCTGTTCTTCCTTAAATCTTCTTGTTTTCTCATTTGTATTTCTGTGTATGACGATGATGCTGACTATATATATAATTTTTGCTTAAGTTATAGAATATCAGTCTGAAAAGTGTTGTTACTACTATGATGTTCAGGTCTACTAGATAATGTACTGAGCGATTACTTATGGGCACAAGCTGTTCTCCTAACAACACCCACAGCAACAACGGCAGGGCTCACGATTCAGGTTCCCATGGCTGCTGTTGTGGACACCTCATCTCATGGATTACATTGGAGGTGCTGCCATCATGGTTGGGTTTGTGGGCATCAACATCTCTCCTGTAGTTTGTTGTTCAAGTGGTGCTCCACAAAATGAAGAAACTGAAAATGTTGTTATAGTTGCTTCCCAAGATCAACCTGCTTAACAGGTAGTGTGAGACATGGCCTGTATTTCCGTGAGGTTGCTGAACTTTGCAAGAAAAATTTGGTGATGTTTGGATGGACATTTTCTTGGCCAATTGTTCTATTTATATAAAAGTTAAGTTGTGTATTAAGGTGTATGTTGTATTTTGTATTGAAGGAATGTAGGTTGCGACTTGAATACAATTTCTTATCCTGATTTTGTTGGTTCTTGTTTTGGCACATTTATATTTTGAGCTTCCTTTCTCCGCATCTGTCACACTTCATACTTGGCATCAATAGGGCTTCTAAATTCCTTGTTTCCATATTGTGGTTGTTTACAGATAAACTATGTTTTTATCAGTCTGATCTTGATGTTTCTAATAATGAAATTTCAGATCCTTAAAAAATAGGCCATAAAAGTGAAAAAAATGTACCAAAAAAGGGGGAAAAAAGAAATATTTATTTAAAAAAAATGGATGGTATCTCGCTTCTATGAAAACTGTCACAACTGATGACTACTTGTGTCACTTTTGGTCCAAAAACAAAATATTGATCACTGCTTTTGAAAAGCGAGACAACAAAGTTATCTTTCTTGTGACGCTTTTAAGTTATTTCAGTGTCACTTTTGGGTTAAAAGTAACACAAGTAACCATTTTTTTGTGTCACTTTGATAACAGAAACTGACACAACAAATGTATTTCTTGAGACGCTTTTACGAACTTTTAGTGACGCCGGCAGATAAGACGCTTGCATAGTAATCAGAAAAGCGACACAAACCACTTTTTAAGACACTTTAAAAGTGACTCATTAAGACATTTTTTTTGTAGTGTAGACAATGCCCTCCTTTAGAATGGCATTTAAAGGAAGAAAAGAAAAAACATGAAAGTGGTATCAACTATCAAGTGCATTGTGCTGGGGTGCAGGGTGCATGTCCAATGCGCATGCAAGAAGGACAAATTCACCCGTCTCATTGTCACATGTCGACTATGAGCCCACACATATTAGGGCTCGCCACGGAGGGCCCATTTCAAGAGCCAAATCCAAATTTGGCTCTGGGAAAATTTGTGGAGCAATCAAATTGTTGCGACCAAGCATTAATTACATTCTCTTCTGTTTCACTCTGAATGAATATAGAAATAGTCCCACTAGAGATGCCACAGGATTGGGTTCAGTACAGGTTGGCCTAAATCGAAACCCAAACCAACTCACTAGTGCCAACCCGATACCAAATCTGACCTGTGATAGTTTTGTGTTTTGTGCTACCACACTGCCCCATGATGGGAGTGGTTCAGGTTGGGTTAGTAATTTTTCTTTCTTATTGTGCTTTGCTGCTGTGAACTATGCTTACAGGAGTACCATGAGCACCACCTATCATGGGTTAGTGGGAGGATTGAAAGATCCAGGTGGGACAACTATAGATTTGCAGTTTGAAACAAATCCGATGCCCTTGATCCCTTGATCAGTAGCCTACAAGTTTAATAATTTTTACATCAAATACAAAATTTGACCATCAATCGAGTGGTCTAGTCCATTTGGATGGGAGCAAATCCCCTGGATATGGTGTAATTCAGGAAAGTCTCATGTGTGTGGATGTTCGGATGTTCAGATATATCATAAGTTGGGCCCATTGGAAGTTCTCACAATAATACGGTAAGAAGGGTCCTCAGGAGCATTTATCTTTGTCTGTGAATCCTCTCACTGCAATACCGTAAGCAGGCTCACAAATATAAACATAAATCCTATGTGCACAATGCATAGGGTTCCCATTCTTGGGTTTATAATGGACCTTTATAGGTTGAGCAAATACCAGAAAATGTTTTTTTAAGAAAAAAAAATTAAATTAAAAGATGTATGGAGGGTTTTGTGGATTTTTAAAAATCTTTTTGTCCACAAGTTTCGCAAGTGATCAAGCTGTTGGTGGGCCATGCTCCTATAAAATTAAGTCAACTTCTGTGATTTCCCTATTGTCTTTGAAAATAGAGTTCTAATCTTCCGAAGCGGAAATCAGGACAGTCATGTTGCCATAATACAAATCTAATAGTTGAGCACAGTAAAACTCAAACAGCCAAAATAAAAGTCCCTCGGACTAAATTTCACTCTAATACTCTAATAGACATTAGGCACCCTGCTGGATTGATCTTGTAAGAAATGAAAATTTTCACTCCTCTAATGAAAAGTTTTTATAAATTTGTTGATTCTACATTCCCATGACAAAAGACGATCATATATAATTGGTGTTGCTTACCCCTGACCCACCCATGCAGACAGCATGGGATCTTTGAAGTTATTCCTCCTTGTCATTTTTCTTGTTCCTCTCTCTCTTTCCACCTCATGGTACACAGCATAGAGATTGGTCCTTGATAGGGAAAGGATGCCCCACAAACGACGTGGGATGAAAATCACATGGTGTTACTGTTGCCGTGGGATGGAATTTTTCTTCTCGTGTGCTACTTTTGACTTTTGTTAATTTTATCTATTAATTACATGACTTTGCATTCGCAGTCTGGACGCGGCATTTACATAACAAGCGGAGGGCTGGATTGGGTTGCAGCCTGCAGGAAAGTTCTCTGGGTACATGTAAGCTGATAGTACTTTCGGACTCCACCCCAATCACTCTTGCTTGCTAAATATTGGAGACTGTTTATTCAGTCCATACTGGGACCAGCCGACCAGGCCCACATTTGATCATTGCAGCGCCTAATTTGATACTCTCATCGACCCATGATCTGGTATCATGTCTAATTTTAAGCTCATTGAACTTTCACTTACCGTTAAATTGAATTTTAAAAAATTCTATGATTAAGATGTCATTAAACTTTAAGTCTTTTACTTAATTCTCATAGGAGATATTGATTAAACAAGTACATCATATAGGTGTGGGGGCCCATACCCCATCATTTCCACTTAAGGGGTGCTCATGGATTCGGCCGGTAGAGCTTGAGCTTTAGCTTTTTAGTACTCAGGTTGAGCTGGAAATAAACTCTGTGTTCATTTAATAAATGCGCCGGGCTCGAATTAAATGCTAGAAATCCGGAAGCGGGGACGGTCCCCTGAATGAGAGGCACTGTTAATGTAAAAAATAATATTTATTTTTGTGAAAGGTAGGAGTTGAACATAAATTCTCTCTCACACAACAAACAAATATCTTTTTTTTTTTTTTTTTTTTTGCTGTAAGGGTAAATAGTATTGAAAAATAAAGGAGGAAGGAGAAAAAAGAATACAAGGTCTAAAAGGAGACCTCCAAAAAACAAAGAGCAAAAACAGAAAAAACAATACAACCATAGAGATCGAGCACACCAACTACTCAGCTAGATAACCACAGGGTTGATTCTCAGGGAGACAAAAAGGGCACTGAGATGCTGGCTCACAAAAGGAGAAGTCATCTGCTTAAGGGAGAAGGAAATGGCTTCAGTTAGATGAACTTGGATGTAGTGAAAAGAAGGTCTGCAGGAATTGAAAACAACTTTATTTCGGGACTTCCATAGGTGGTATGGTACAGTGATGAAGATGGCAGCCATGAATTTGAAACCTTTGGCGTCTGAGTCTTTGGAGAGGGCCGACCAAAGAGAAGAGGCTGAGAAGCTTGATGGAGGAGAAGCCCCTGCCGCATGAAGGAGTCAGGACCAGGTTGCTATTGCTAGCTCACAATTGAAAAAGAGGTGATCCACTGAATCTTCAGCAGCTCTGCAGAGAGTGCACCTGGAGGCAAGGGAGAAGCCCAGCCGCTTCAGCCAGGAGTCAGAGGGAAGCCTGTTGTGCATCAGACGCCAGCTGAAGCAATTGACTCTGAGGGGGGAGAAGGAGTTCCAGATTAGCTTTGGCCAGGAAAGAGGAGGAGCTCTGTGCTTGATTCTCTGCCACGCAGAGCTTAAGGAAATCTTACCATCAGAGGTGTCTCTCCAGCTGAGGGTGTCATTGATGGCTGGGATTGGAGAGAGATCCTTGAGGAGCTGAAGGAGGTGTTGATGAATTGGGGAAGGCAAGTGAGCAGGAGCAACCCAGGTCCCTGATTGGTAGAGAGAAGAGAGCTGTTGGTCTGATAGAAAAGGATGTCCAGGGAAGCTAGAGGAGATAGGAGCACTGTCAGTCCAGGAGTCGTGCCAGACATTAATGCTCTGGCCATTGCCGAAATTCCATGAGCTTCCTTGGTGAATTATAGGAGCTATTCTTCGGATTTTCTTCCAGATGCAAGAACCATAGCAAGAGTTCTCTGAGCTCCAAATGGGACGGTATTTGAAGTAGTGATTCTTAAACCATTTTGACCAAAGGGAGTGAGAGGAAGTAGCTTGCCATCCAAGCTTGATAAAAGAAGCAGAGTTAACATCTGCAATTTTCCTAATGCCCAGACCACCTTCATCCTTTGGGAGAGTGACTATGGCCCAACTTATATAATTGATCTTGTTGTTGGAGGCATTCCTAGACCAAAGGAATTGCCTCATACATCTCTCGATCTCTTTGCAAACTAATACTGGCAGAGGGATGGTTGCTGCTAGGTGAGCTGGAAGGCTAGAGATGACGAACCTGATAAGAGTTAGTCGGCCTGCGAAAGATAAAGTCTTGGCTTTCCAAGCAGAGAGCTTAGCCTGGACAGTATCCATCAAGGGGAGGAAGTGTCTTCTTTTAGGAGTCCCGAAGCAGATTGGGGTGCCCAGGTGAGAAAATACTTCTTGAATGCCTAAAGTGGAGCTGATTCTTCTCTTTCTTCTAGAGCTGCACTTGCCCATGAACAGTTGGCTCTTCTGCAAATTAAAAAATTGACCAGCTGCAGATTGATAGGTCTCCAAAAGGTCCTGGAGGATAGAGACACTAGAGGCAGGACAAACAAATATCTTAACTAACTACAAGTAGTGCCAATAAACATCTCCCCATTTATTTGTACAATATAATAGACCCGGGTTCAGGCTTAACCTAATCAAAGTGGATTGGACTCGGGGTCAGTTTTTGAAAATCCGGACGGGACTAGAATATTGCCTAGCCCGACCCATTAACACCCCCACTTCCCTTACATGAAAAAAAGAGTCTTAAGCATCCTTAGCTATGTTCCTTTAAGTCGCTTACTTCAAGAGCTTCGAAGTTGAAGGAGTATTACTCCCCACCGTGCCCTACCGTGCTCCTCCCATTAAATCCATATGGTGCTAAATCCAAATCTTACTTTTATTCAATAACCCAAAATCAATTTAGCCCAAGTCAATTACTAATTTTATTCAATAACCCAAAAAGTACACATCCAATTAAATTACCAGAAGTGCTAATCTGTGCATCCACCATAATTAAAAAAGCACACATCTAATTTTCTTCTTCCCTCACCTGCACCTACACCCACTGTGCACTACACCAGCGAATACACCTTCACGTCACTGCACCCCACCATCAGCTTCCCTCACCAGCACCTACACCCACTGTGCACTGTACCAGCGCATACACCTTCATGTCATTGCACCCGTACCATCACCTTCCCTCACCAGCGCATACTTCGGAGCCAGTTGCCGCCGTCGGTCCAGGCCGAAGGCGGAGATGGGGGAGGGTGAGAAAGGGAGAAGGGAGAGAGAAAATAGAGGGAGAGGGAGAAGGAGGGAATGGAGGGGAGGAGAGGGATTTGCCGCCGTCCCTGGCCGAAGCAGGTGGCCGCCGCCGGTGTAGGGTAGCGCCAGAGGTAGAGGGAAGGCGGGGGGGAGAAAGGAGGAGGGTGGGCAAAAATGTAGCTTCATATGTTTTTTTTTTTACATGCATGCGAGAAGGGAGATTTTTTGTGTGCCAATAGCAGCTCCCCAACAACATTTGGAATATAGTTTTGGCCAACTTTTGGTCACCACCATTTTGAAGAATTCATAGTCTTTTATATTCCGTATGGTCTTTTATATTACAAATGCCACAAACATGTTACAGAAGCTCTGTGCATGAGGTTTTACTCGAACCAGACAAAACCCACAACGACTCACGGCGGGTCACTCATTTAAGCTGACTCGGTACCATCCCCAATTCCAAACAACCCATGGTCACTCAATCTCGTTTGTCTTAATTGGTGTTTCAAACTGGATATAATTACCTTTCTCCTTTCAAGCATGAATCTTCTGTCCATCAAGGCAACGAGTGAGCCGGGTCTCACCAACATATTTCCTATGTAAAGAATACGAAGTGCTCTCATTCATGAGTTCATACGAGACCTTTATGGGTAGAGCAAAATACAGAAAATGTCCTTTTCTGTTCATAAAATTATAAAAATGTAATGGGGTTTTTTTTTTCTGTGATTTCACCTTCCTTATAGGACTATAATGGTAGAACAGTCATCATCAACCCTTTGACCGCAAGTTTGGTTCATCTTAGGCTCATACTCATGAGAAATTCTATACGCTTCTGGCGGAGTCCACTTATTAAAATTTGAAAGCTATCCCCATCTCTCGTGCCAAAATTTCCTCTAGTAGAAGTTTTGGCCACCCTCATGTTGATCACACTTGAAACATGCAAACTTTATAGTTTTATATGTTATGTAAGTGATCAAGGTGATGGTGGGCCATACTCCTATCAGAGTAAAATTTGTGTGACTTCCCAATTGTCTTTTGAATTCAGATGAGCTAATTAATCTTTCAAAGCCGAAATCAGGAAAATCCTCCTACCATAAAACAAATCTAATAGCTTAGAGCAGTAAAATTCAAATAGTAGTCAAAACAAAAGTGAGCCCTGAGCCCAAGTTTCACTTTAATAGATGTTGAGAGATGTTGAGGAGTGTACTCCACCCAAAGGGAAGTATTGAAAAGTATTTATGCTGTCTCTACTAACGCCTTAAGGTTTTGATAAGAATGGTTAGTAGAAAAAATTTAATATGGTATCAAAGTCAACTGCTCGGTCATAAGTTCGAATCTAAGTAACAACTTGACGCAAAAAAAAAAAAAAAAAAAAAATTTCACTCACTCCTCTTTAACTTTATCTTCATGTAACATCCTAGTCTTCTTCTATTCCTCCCCTAATGCAAACAAACACACCCTAAAAGCAAACTCAAGAGGGCAAAAAAGAGGGCCTTTCGTCTTAAGCCGATTGAGTTATATTTGTGGGCCCAACTTACGGGGTTTTTTCATTGTTTCACGTAGAATTTCTGTGTCCTCTGGCTTCCCTTGCACCTTTGCTATGCTAGGTCACTTTCCTTCTTCTAGAGGGTGCTCCATTACTTAAGTTTTTCCTTCTAGGTCCTTCTAGGCTTTTGTTTCTATGACTTTTAATATTAGGGCTTGCTTGTTTTGGTTTAAATACATAGGGTTTTTGCCATAAGTGGTTATAAAACTCAAGAAAAAAGGTAAATTAAAAAGGGTAATGTATTAAATAACAATTCCCTTTATGTAAATAGAATCAAAGGAAGATAGAGACTGAATAATACTATATTCCTCAAAGGAAATATTATTTTATACTCATTTTGAAAACTCACCATGGTCTTTATTTTTATCCACTTAAGCAAAAATCTTATATATTCAATTTCTATGCATTCTAGTGCTAACAAATTATCCCTTGATACCTTTTTAATTTTGATTTGTATAATTTAGCGACAAAAGACATAAAAATATCACTCTTTTGATGGTTTTATTTTTGATCGGATCTAAAAGGCTATTCTCCCTTTTTTCTTCCTCCTTCCTCTCTTCCTTTTATAGTGAAAGATGGCACCCAAACCTCACTTTCGTTTTGCACCCACATCGGGAAGCATGGCCAAAACAGGCATTTGTTCTCCATTCCCTCTACAATTTTTTTTTCCATCTTACACTGCTAGCTGAGTGCTTCTTAGTAATTATCCTCTGCACACAAAGGCCTAAAATACAATTAAAAAAAAATATAGTGGATTTATAAATACCCCTTAGATGGATGTACGAAAAAAATCCTTAGATAATCCACGTAAAAAAAGAAAGGACCTCATAGTTCTAACTGCATAGAAAAGACCCTTTTATGAATTTTAACTTTTTTTTTTGCCTTTTTGACTGATTAGCAATATCGTTGCCCACTCAATTTAGAGTGGAGCAACGAAATCGCCAGTCATGCCATTTTTTTCCTCCTCTTTCTTTGTATTTTCCATCCTCTTTCTCCATATCCCCCACCTCATTTCTCATCCAACCCACCACCCACACTTACAGCCAAAGGTTGAATATATTTAGTTGAACATAGAAGAGATTGAAAATGGAACCTATTGCATTGGATAGCATTTCTCATTCGTATGGAGGCTTGACATCTTCGAATTCAAGAGGGTGGTATATGAAGGTGTTTTTGATGAGACCGAGTCAACTTAGGTAGGACCATGATCTAGAAGCATTTCTGGAGTGACTGAAAATGGCTACTACTTTGTGACTCGTTTGATGTTGTCCTTGAAATAAATATATAACCACATTTTTTGGGCTTTTTGAGGGCCGGCCGGGTACCCTCATACGGGGGCCCAATTGACCCAGCCTTGCTTCAGCTACCTTGAAAATCAGTGTGAATATTGAAGAATAAGTCTGTCATCATGACCTCAAGACACCAACCTTTAGTTAATATTATGGTTTGTCATTTTCTATTTTAGTGTTACCATCAATATCAAGCTATAAATAGCTATCATATATTGGTAATTTTTTGCTCTGATATGTGAAAAGATGTTTCCATTAGCTACAAGAAGTGATAGACATCACGTACGGTAGCCTTGCGAAAAATTGCATATCGGTATAATTGATATAAGATACAATTAGGTCATCAAATTTACATATTTTTAATATTATTTATTATTTATTATTTATTTTGTAATATTTTATTAAGTTGTTATGTGCAACACTAGAGGTGTTCATGGGCCGGACTGGGGAATATCCAGGCCAGGCCCTAGCCCGAATCGGGTCATATGGTCCTTGCCTGAGCCCAGCCCAGCCCGCCTAAAAAAACTGAAGCCCAAGCCTGGATGAGTAAAGGTTTTTTAAAATAAAATGTTCTCTCCTAATTGTTGGGAGTGGAAGGTTAGCTAGTCATCACCTGTGACGATGAGAGATATATAGTCTACAGTTGAAATCCAACACGAATCCGATCCATTTTGAAACCGATAAAACAAATTTAATTTGTACCTGCTGTGCGTCAACCTATACTGAATCTGCATATATAACCTATATTCAATCCCTATCGATTTCAAATATTTAGAAAGTATTTGAGTCAGTCAACTTGTAGGCAATTCTAAAAAAGGCAACAAAAGAAAATGGGATTTCGGCCGTATAGGATATAGAGGATCATGAATTCTTTAAAATGGTGTTGGCAAAAATTATATCCCAAATGTGGATATCGTATATGGGGCCCCGAATTTTTTTTTCCAATTCTACCCTTTTTATATGATATCACACAAACTGAAGATGAAAATAAAAGTAGGTCGTTTTTCTTCTCATATTTTCCTCTGTTTCCATCTAAAGCACTAAACCTCCATTGGGCACAAGAGCTGGGACTTTAATCAATTGTGCGATATCGACTTGAATGCAGTGAAGCTTGCTAGAATTTCATTTTCTGAAGCAATGAATTAGACCCCTAAATTTACTGAGGTTTTGAGTTGTTTTTTTAGAAGTCTTATTCTAGGTGTCAGGTGTTAGAAGCAGTGAAGCTCGTTGGAATTTCATTCTTTGGGGAACTAGCGAAGTGATTGTGTGATATCACATAAGAAATAATGAATTAGACTCTCAAATTTGGTGGTGGTTTGAGTTGTTTTTTGTGAGGTCTTATTCTATGTTTCTTGTCAATAAGAAAAAGTCTTGATCGGTAAGAATTTGATTAAAGTCTCAACCGTTGTGTCAAAAGGTGCAATCTTTTATTCTCTTCACCCAATGATGGTTTCATGAGAAGCAGTTTCCAAAAAGTTTCTCATAGACCAAGTAATTTTACAATGTATTGATATTGTGAATTCATCCCTTGTCCTCAATCCTCAAGATAAAGTTTCACAATAGGGTAGTGATAAAATGTAAAAGAGTGGAGATACCTTAAGATTGTTTTGGATAAATGGAAGAGCAAAGGAAAAACTCTCTTAAAAACCTTTTATATCAATGGGGAAAATTGCAGGAACGGAGAAAGTTGCAGAGGGAAAAACTGAGGTTCAATGCTTTAAGAGATTGGAGTGGAGGGAAATATGGGAGGGAAAACGATCCACATTTATTTTCAACTTCAGATTGTGCGATATCGCATAGACTGTTCGATAAAATAGGTAGAATTGAAAAAAGAATTTGGGGCTCTATGTACAATACATTCCCACATTTGAAAAATAGTTTTGGTCAACACTATTTTATGGAATTCTTGGTCTTTTATATTATTTACGGTCAAAAGTCTTACATATTTATATATATATGGGGAAGTTTCAAGTGCATCTATCCCTCACCATAGGGTGAGGAACACTTCCATAATTGAAATTTTCAAGTACAAAAGTTATTTTTCAAGTACATAAGGTGAGGTATACTTCCTTGTCTTTATGTGCAAAAAGGGAAGTGTCTTCCACCATATAGTGAGGAATAGATGCACTTCAAACTTCCTATATATATATATATATATGGGAGGTGTTTTTGTGAGAGACACTCTCATCTTACTTTAAGAGATAAAAGTGGGGGCCCTCACATTTAAGTTGTTGACATTGGATATGGATGTGAAGGCCCCCACCTTATCTCTCACAGTAAATTAAGAGTGTTTCTCACAAGTGCACCTTTATATATATATATATATATATATATATATATATATATATATAGACAGTGCCAGCTGATGAAAAAATGTTGTCCAGAATATTCTATTCAATGGCTCATGTTTGTTTGGTCTCATGTAATATGTGTCTGTTCTGTTAAAGATAGTTTCATCCTCAGTAACCATAAAATAATAGTATTGTCACTGAAGATCAGGAGCCATTGGTTAGAATATTCTATTTCTGCATAAAGATTAATGATCTTAATCGAAAAGACAATGACAGAAAGGTTTGGATTTTTTCCCGAAGTCGAGAAGTATCAATTTAAAAATGAATTGAGTGTGCCGACATCGAGTGGAAAGTTTTTGTTGGCTTAATGGGTCCTGTCCAAGTGGGTCCATGGACATAGTTATTTTGGTAATTATGCAAGGACTTTTTTCTTGATTAGAATAAAGTTTCTTGGGAGATAAGAAATGGATGAAAAGAGAATATTATATATATATATATATATATATGGAAGTGAAGGCCTTCACCCATCTCTCACCAACTTAGTCAGAGTGTCTCTCGTAGTGAAGGCCTTCACCCATCTCTCACCAACTTAGTCAGAGTGTCTCTCGTAGGAACACCTATATATATATATATATATATATATATATGATGTAATATGTAACTCATGAGATGAACTACCCCATATTATACAGAGAGTGAATCCAAAAAAGGAGTTGAGTTTCTTTTCCGTGGGTGTAGGCAAGTTTGTTGAACCATATAATTCTCTTGTGTGATTTTTTTATTCTTGTATTGTTGATTAATTGCCCAATCGTATTAATTCAGATTTCCACATACACGCACAACCATTTTTGCTACTTTAAAGTGTTCTTGTGTTGGTTTGGGAAGAAATTCCTTCCACAGGGCTTGAACCCAAACTATAATATGCACGTGGCAGTGCGCTTATGTGTCGAATTGAACTTGCAAGAAATTCAAATGCCATGAGATGAGGGCACTGTATCGTAACTAGCAGCTCCACTTCCATGCTGTTAAGGGATGGGCCAGATAGGACCCCTCGCGTGGGGCAATCCAGAGCCCTTGGAGGGCTCATGTTTGTTTTAGAATATGCAGGGAGTATACAGAAAATTTAACTTATTTCATGTAGGGGAGGGGCCTTCAGCCTCAGACCCATATACCTGGGTCCACCCTTGCTTGGCCCTTAGGCTTTTGAAAAAAAAAAAAAAAAAATACAGAAGCCCTTATTTTGTGTGCTCTTTTTTAGGGCCAGGCAAGCCAAGTCAATACTCTTTTAAGGAGAGCCCAATTGAAGACAAGGCTTGTATATAATATGTTTGCAAGCCCCATAAATGTCAACACATGCCATTCTTTAAAAGATGAGGAGTCAGGATCATGTCTCCCGCATGCTTTTCATCAGCTGGCCCCACCTATTGATAATCTGGATTGTTTCAAAGGAGTTTCATCCCTTTCAAAGACATCTATTTCAATAGGGATTGGTCTCACCTCAAGGTTCTGCATATATATGATTGATGATAATTTTGATTCTTATGATTAAATAATATATAAGATTATGCTAATTATTATACGTTTAATATCAAACTGACAGCTCTCACAAGAGGAAACGACCAAGCGGGCAAAACTCACATGGCAACCATCATTTTAAACGCCATCTACTTATTATGGAAGGCTAGGAACTTTGCTACCTTTGAGGGCAAGAAGCTTCATTTCTCTCTGATTCAGCAGCAGCTTCAGGATCTCCTTTCCTTCTCTCTGGGGAAAATCTCCAAGCCTTTCTGCAGTTTTCAGATCAGAGCTCTTCTCCTCTTCCTCAAGGTCTCTGTTGGATGACTTTCCCCCTCAAGCCTCTCCCCGATCCGCCCCTCCGCCAGTAGTCCTTCTTCAGGTCATCTCCTCAAGCAGTCTCTCCTTCGGCGCTATGAGTCTCTCGGGGTCTCTTCTCCGGCAGCTTCCTCCTTCAGCAGCCCTTGCAGCGTCCCTCGCTTCCTCCGATCAGGGTCCCAAAGCAGGGCTTCGTCAGCTCCCCCTTTTGCTCTGTTTCCTGGCAAGCCCTCTGTTTCCAGCTGTAAGCTCCTCCTCTTGGGGATCCCCTGGTTTAGCTCGTCAGCCTCGGCGCTTCTCCTCCTGGCCGCCTGCTCTGGAGATCTTTTCTCCCTAATTTGGCAACTCTTCTCCCTTTGTTCCGTTGGCTTCCCTGGGTTTTTCCTTCTTGTGGTTTTGTTTTTCTTTTCCCTAGCATTGGGCTTCTTTTGGGGGTCTTTTGACCTTTGTAAATCCTCTTTCTTTTTCTAATATACTTACCCATTTAGCAAAAAAAAAAAAAAAAACTGACAGTGTTATGTGCCGCATGCCGATTTCTGCATTTCAGCATGAGAGAAAACAGCTTATCATTTTACTTTCATTTGTTTTACATGTCCCATGTTAAGAGCCATGCATCAGACAAGTTTGATGTCATCAAAGAATTTATTTTGCTGGATCTAAACTATTTGGAAGACATAAAAGGAAAGGAAATATTCCCCCAGAGAAACTTGAATTGGTCTAGATCTGTCCTGGGTCCATCTTGTAGCTATCCAGATATAGCACAGTACAAAAGGCCTGTCGGATGGGTAGGAAGGTTTTAGAATTTTGTTCTAATGATACCAATTATTTGATTTAGATGGCCTCACTCGCTGAATTTCACTTATAACAGGTTGCCGTTGTCTTGTACCCCTTAAATCTCATGTACATTAACCAAGAATCATGTGTTATAAGTTTACGTCCCAAGAGCCCATTTCCGAAATGAGATTTCTTACCCTCAAAGAATCATGTGAAAAAAAAAAAAACCAAGTAGTAGTTCTTTAGTGTTTTATTTATATATTTATTTTTGGTAACCCAACAAAAGAGGCTGAGACCCAAAAGAGAGCCCCGCACACCTTAAGAGAGCCCTCACAAATAGAAAAAGCCCTCATAAGTAAAAGAAAAAAAAGTGCCGTACACAGCGAGGCAAGTGATTGTACTCGTAGTGCTGGAGTTGGAAGATTACTTTTTGAAGTGATTGTTCTCGTAGTGCTGGAGTTGGAAGATTACTTTTTGATTCTACAATCCAAGTGCATTGATGTACTATGAACAATAGCCCTATTTTTCCAGCGAATTGAAGTACCAGGAATTCTAAGAAGGGTTTTTTTTATAAATAAAAAAGGCCCATATGTTTTCACATTTCTTTAAAAAGCCCTTGTACAATCCAAGTGCATTGATGTACTATGAACAATAGCCCTATTTTTCCAGCGAATTGAAGTACCAGGAATTCTAAGAAGGGTTTTTTTTATAAATAAAAAAGGCCCATATGTTTTCACATTTCTTTAAAAAGCCCTTGTAGATTGTGTTTTTGTACTAAACCTCTATGTCAATAATGTAAAGTAAAAGTAAGCTCTCTTCCCTTCCTGCTCTTGAGCTTTATCTGTTTTACCAATTTAGGCCTTTCATTTGGTGAAATAATAGAAATTAAGATACATTTGCCCTTCTATTGGAATAGACTGGCATTCACTTTCCCCTTTTATCTATCCAACCTTCTCACACACGCTGAGACTCTTGGATTGGAACCGGCTCCATTTTGCATTAGTTTAGACATTATTCATCGTTGATTCATATCACACAAAATTTACGTATGGCCACTAAAACTTGAGGATTTAAAACTAAAATTAAACATTAAGATCTTTTGATCGGCTTCATATTACAAACTTTTCCAGTCTACAATTCTACATCCAAGTCTTTCCATCATCATGCCTCCCCTAGCCATCATATGTTCAAGTGGACCACCCTAAAAGTAATAAACATTCTTTAAGAAATCTTTTTATAAAAAAAAAGTGGTTATGGGAAAATGAATTTCCATGTTTTAAATAAAGGGAACGGCTAAATCAGTCAAAAAGAGAAAGTTGGAAGGTGGAAACAGTAGATGTTATCTTTTCAAAGTTAGTGATTCAATAAATACATAAAACACAAGGGGTTTTTTGAGGATGTATGAAAACATAAGGGCCTTTCTTGTATAAAAAAACTCTTTTAAGAAGACATATCCCAAAGGACAATGGAAGAAGCAGACTCAAGAGGAGCAAGCAGTGCATGGAAGACTTGAGGATGACCCTTAGGTCGATAAATTAGACTAGTTTAGGAATATGATCGTTTACCATTTTCTCCTATGTAAGGCAAAAATAGGGGATATTACTTAGGGCTAGAGTCTTTAAACGCTACCTCTCTCTCCCTCCCTACGATCATGGGCATAAAACGTAAGGATCTTACAATCCATTTGCAACCTAACTCAGATAGTTTTTCCCATCCATTAAAGTTTAACCAATGTAAGTTGCAAGCGTACATGAGAAATAAGGTTTGCACACTACTACACTAGCATGTTGTTCATTTCAGGGCGCTCGATTAGTTCTTTAGCAATCGCAGGATCAGGGAACAACTACCTTCAAACGATTCCAAAGAATTCCTTCAATATAAATACGTGGAAGGATTTTTTTTCCTTTTTGTTTGACCTCACAGCATGCAAACTCTGCATTCGTTGTTGGATATTTTCTAAAAACCCCACTATTAAAAAATAAATCTCAATGTATCTTTTCAAATATTTTGAATTTTGTGTCTTTCCAAATTAAGTGTTTTGTTCCTTTTAGATGCCTTCCAATACTATAAATTAAGGTGTTTTTCAAGGTTTTCATATAACATTTAAAAGTGAGTAGAATACAATATTTACAAAATCACATTCTCTAAGAGTATTTTATTCTCTTTTGTTTTTTACTTTGATTTTAAAGGCAATTCTATATTTTTGATTCTAGTGTACAGACTTTGATTCAGAGTTGAACATTGTATCCCGACGACAGAATTTCATCAAAACCACCTGCATGTGGGAAATTGATATCTTTAAGAAAACATCTTAATTGGTCTGCCTTGCCTCTTTTTTTTTATTTGCTATCTTATTCAATTTCTCACGTTCACAATCACTCACTAATTATTTCTACTAACTATTTATTTGAATTTTCGATTCCACACTCTGCGCATGTAATTTCCGCAACATTCGTTACATGCAGTTGTAAAGACTCTGCATTGGTTAGATGGTGTTGCAGTTGGATGGAATTTCTCTGTTGTGAAAGTCCAGTTGGACAAACTCATGGGGATCGGGCCACAGTTCAGTCCCTATGAGTTTGTCCACCTAGCAAGGCTCTTCTCTGTTCGTGAGCTACTTTTGACTTTTGTTGATTTTATTTATTAATTACATGACTTTGCACTTGCAATTTGGACACGGCATAACACAAACAAGTAGGCTGGATTGGGCTGCACGAAAGTTCTCAGGGTACATGTAAGACGTCATCAATTGTTCCGACTCCACCCCAATCACTCTCGGGTGCTAAATATTGGAGACTGTTTATTCAGTCCATATGGGGACCAGGCCCACATTTGATCATTGCAGCGCCTAATTTGATACCCTTTTCAGCCCATGATCTGGTATAATGACCAATTTTAAGCTCATTAAACTTTCAATCATGGTTAAATTGAATTTTAAAGAATTCTATAGTTAAAATGTCATTAAACTTTGAGTCTATTAAATCAAGGGCTAGAATTACTTTTCATAGGAGATTTTGGTTAAACAAGTTCATCATATAGGTGTGGGCATACCCCTTCATTTCCACTTAAGGGTGCTCATGGATTCAGCCGCAGAGCTTGAGCTTTAGGTTTTAGTACTTGGGCTGGGCTGGAAATAAACTCTGTGTTCAATTAATGTATGGGCCGGGCTCAAATTAAATGGTAGAAAGCCAGAAGCCTGGCCCGGCCTGAATGATAGGCACAGTTAAAGTAAAAAATGGTATGTTTTTTGTGAAACGTAGGAGTTGAATATAAATTCTCTCACACACAAACAAATATCTTAACCAACTACAAGTTGTGCCAATAAACATCTACCCTTTTATTTATACAATATAGTAGACCCGCGCTCAGGCTTAAGCTAATCTAGGTGGATTGGACTTGGGCCGATTTTTTAAAATCTGGGCAGGACTTGAATATTGCCTACCCCGGCCCATTAACACCCCCACTTCCACCACATGAAAAAAGGAGTCTAAGCATCCTTTAGCTATGTTCCTCTAAGTCTATTACTTCAAGAGCTTCTCAGTTGGAGTTACCCTTAAAATCAAAGAACTCACAAATATGGAGTTGCCCTTAAAATTAAAGTAAAATAAATTAGAAAAAGGTGATCTTGACAATGTGCTTCTGAAAATGCTACACTTTTGCTCATTTTGAATACTATATAAAAACTTGAAAGTAAAATTAATTTATAGAGTTGGAAGGCATCTTTAGAATTAGATCACATCGATTTAAATGGACTCAAGAGATACATCCTATTGAAAAGGCCCAATTATATTTTTTCCCTCATGGTCCAACGTCAATACCAGCTTGAATAGGGAAGGTTAAAAAACAATTGTTATCTTTTCCAGTCGAAGGATCACAAACAATTGTTAATCTTTTTTCGACTGTAAATGATAATTAATAATTAACTATTACTTGTCATCCTTCCCAGTCAAAGGATCACAAACAACCGTTAATCTTTGCCCAAGGAAGGTTGACAAACAATTGTTAGTCTTTCCCAACTATCCTGAGGTGAAAATCAGAAACTCCCGACTACTGTGTGACAGGTGTTCGGCCACCCATCTGATACTCTATGTAAATTTTGGATAAGAATCCCCTGTTTGATCCAAACAGGAGACTAAACAGGGCCCTCCACATGGGGGCGGAGTTCCTCATCACTTATGAATGTGTCAATTCATGGAGTGCGGGCACAATAACTAGTTTGGCAATTTTGCCTTTCATACTGATGAATGTGTCATATCACTTGGCAATGGCACCGGCACAATAACTAGTTTCCGTATAATAACTAGTTTGGCAATTTTGCCTTTCATACTGATGAATGTGTCATATCAGTTGGCGCAATAACTAGGAAACGCTGATATGACACATTCGTCAGTAACGAATTTAGGAAACGCTGCAGCGTGTCAGAATGGTCATCCTTCGAGTCATTGACGTTTATAATACCCCACCACCCATACCGTTTCTGGCACCCCAACTCAGCGGCAGCACAGCCAACTTCTGGACAACACACCACCTCGTTGCTGGATCCTGGCCAACTTTGAGGCCGCTCCCCATCCCCCTCCCCGGTTTCCGGCCAACTTCTTGACCCCTGCTCTAAATCAAGCCTCACCAGATGGACTCTGATGATCAAACCCTCACTAATGCACAGGAACTGGCACATGGTGATACTCTCTCTCTCTCTTCTCCGGCTAAGGTGAAGCTCTCATGTTCTTTTTTTTTCCTCTCTTACCCAAATCCCTCATTATTACTGCTCCAACCACTGAGCTATCGATCAATTGGCACGAATCTCTTATTTTGAATGAAATTACTCATATTATCATATTCTAAGTAACAGATGATCCGCTTATATACTGGTAGTACATAGAAAACAATACACTATGAATTAACATACATAGACTGCTGTTTTTTACAATTATGATGATGGGTCTTTGTTTTCAGGGTTGTGGACCTTCATCTTTAGAGCAAGGAAACTTGAAGAATATGAGAGAAGAGACCCATCATCAAAACTTGGGAAATGAAGGAGAGAACAACAATAGCTGCACGATCATTGTTCATAGCCTCTCCACAAACGAGTCCCAAGGTAATGAACCAAATACCTCTCCCCAGAAATCAACCCTCACTAAGATAATTCAAAGCCGTATATACCCTACTACCCTTGAGGCTAAATCAATGCTCAAGATTGGATTCACCGCATTGATAGGCCTCTTGAGCGTCGATTACAAAACCAACGGTAATGGAAACCTAGTCCCAACGGCTCTCTTCCCTCAACCAGCCATCACTTTCACCTTATTTCTCATCATCTTCATGATTTTCTTCTTCTCTGCTGCCATTGGATCGGTACTTAAGGAAGCTTTTCCTAAGATTACCAGAGTGTGCAATATCATCTCCTTTCTTTTCCTGGTCCTCGGGGCCACCATATCGCTGTGGGCCCTGATTCCCAAAAACATTAGCTGGATTCCATGGATTTTCTTTGCATGCACAGCGGCGGTCGTATTTGTAGTCCTTGTTCTCGAGCGATTTACAGATAAAAGCTCTGCATCTCGCCCGCCTGTTTAAGTTTGAAGTTTGGTGGTGAAAGATTGTAACGGTAGTTTTCACTCTCATGCAATTTGTATTTCTTCTTATGTAACGGGTTTAAGGGATGTTGTAGTTTAAGTTTTTCTTCTTATGAAAGATATCTTCTCTTGAAATTTCTATCCACATATAGGATGACAAATGGCTTGGTCATAGAAAGAAGTCCGATGTAACTGGAAAGAGAGGGCACTGTGTCATAAAATAAGTCATTTTTAGTATGATATGGCTGCAAGCCCCACAAACTTGGACGCATCATGTCATCATATAATTTTAAAGACGAAAAGAGGATCTCTGTTTCGTCCAAATAGGGAGCCGCCCTCTTTGGACGAATCAGGGCCGCCACATGCAGGAGTGGAGGAAAGAGGAATTCACTTTTTCTTTCCGCCGTCCCTGCACGTAGCGGCCTCTGTTTCATCCAAACAGGGGATCCCCTGTTTCGACAAAACAGGGGATCCGGACCCGATTCCTGAATGCTAAGAACGTGGGGTATTTATTATTTAACCTTTCGAAATGATGATAATCTACGTATATATATATATATATATATATATATATATATATATCTTCATATAAAAGAAAAAACGTGTGTGTATTATACGGAGTGTTCTGCTTTTGGCCCGCTTGTGTTGGGTTTTAGTACTCAGTACGGGCCTCAATCTAATTTTTTGGACCAGTTGATATATGGCCCGGTCTCAGATTAAGTGATAGAAAGATGGAATCTCAGAACGGATTTGACCATACAAATGATATATGTGGTTTGGTAACTGATTGACCAAAACAAGTGATTAGAAAGCCCAAAGAATGATAGAAAACCGGGTTAGCCCAGCCCAGTTGACTAAATGGGTGGGCTTGCGCCTGACATGTGTGAGGCGGGATGGGCTCAGACCAGGCACTTAAGGTCGATGACGAGCTTGGATTGGATACGGATCTTTGTTTCTAAAGGCAAGCCAAGCCTAGATTGCCTTAGCCCAGGACAACCCGGCCCATGAACACCCCAATATTACTAGTTTGGAATGTTTACAATAATCGATCTCAATGAAGCTGCCCCACAACTATAAATAATTGCTTATATGTTACTCACGTACCTCGATTGATTCCGGCTGGCTGGGGTCCATTCCTGAGTGGTTGGGCCCAGACCAAACTCATGTGGGAGTAAAAATTCAAGCCCGGAGCAGGCACGGATGTCACTTTTGTTAGTGATGGATCATCCAGTTTCAGATTTGGCCTAGCATAAGTTACACTTCTCTTGATATGATTAAGAATTAAATTAAATTGTTGAGATGGGTTGTGCCTTGATATATGTCAAAATATTCCGCAAGAGCTAGGTTTGGGCCTCATTGTGACTGTTCATAAATCTTGGGTTGATTGGGCTGTGTTTTCGCGTATAAGCTATTCCGTTGACCGGCCAAATGACGTTAGAGCTTGGGATCGGGGTGTACTGAAAGGCCCATCTTTATCACGGCCCACCTTCATATATTCAAAACCATGGACCTGCTGGCATTTTGGGCTCATTTGATTATGAGGTAATAGGACTTCTAGACAAGAAGGAAAAAACACATGAAAGTGGTATCAACAATAAACTGCATTGTGATGGGGTGCAGGGTGTCCATTGCGCAGGAAGGACAAATTCACCCGTCTCATCGTCACATGTCGACTATAAGCCACAAATATTAGGGGTCGCCACGTAGGGCCCATTTCAAGAGCCGAATCCAAATTTGGCTGTAAATACAGCAGGAAAAATTTGTGGAGAGATCAAATTGTTGCGACCAAGCATTACATAATTATTACATGCTCTTATGTTTCACTCTGAATGAATATATATAGAAATACTCCCACAAAATGATGCCTAATGGAGATGGCACAGGTTGAGTTCAGTACAGGTCAGCCTAAATCAAAACTCAAACGAACCCACCAGTGCCATCCCAAAATCCGATCCGGACCTGTGATGTATTTGTATTTTGTGATACCAAACTGCCCGTGATGGGTGTGGTTCAAGTTGGGTTAGTTGTTTCTCTTTCTTATTGCGCTTGGCTTCCGTGAGAACTATAGTTACAAGAGTACTATGAGCACCACCTATCATGGGTCAGTGGAGGGATTGAAAGATTGAAGTGGGACCACTATAGATATTATGTTTGAAACTAATTGGATGCCTCTAACCTCTTAATTTGTTGCCCGCAATTTTAATAACTTTATATCAAACGGGTGGGTCATAAGTTATGTGGATGGGTGCAAACCCATGAGATTTGGTGTAATTCATGGGAGTCTCATTTGTGTGGATGTTCGGATGGATCATAAGTTGGGCCTGCTGGAAGTGAAAGAACTAGCTGGTTCCAGATGGGTGTCGGAACCGAACTTGCCGAGAACATTGTGCGTTCTAGTGTGGAGTAGACCTACAAACTCACTGCAAATGCTTTCAGATCTACTGGATGCATAGTTTAAAATCTCGGTCTCGGTAGCGGTATTGGCCGGGCCGAAAAATCGATATGATATCGGTATCGGTCCGTCGCGGTCATCGCGGTGTGAATTTTTTTTAATCCAAAAAAATTCGCAAAAATATCCAAAAAATCCAGAATATTAGAAATTGCTTGATAACAATATTTTTTTCCATTAGTAACAATAATAAATCAAAATCTTGGTCACCTTAAGTTATGGTCCTGTTTGTGTCGTAGTTCGCCGTCTTCTCCAGTATTTCATATAATGTAATCATTATTGATGCTCATGATCAATTTATTAGTGTAAAATATAAGAAAATAAAAATAACATATCAAGTATCATTTAATACTAACTCAATTATCAAAATAAGTTGTGAAATCCAAGACCATGAAGATAAAATATTAAAATCTGAAACATGATAGTGAGATAAATCAATCAAAAAGCACTTGGACATCAAAAGGTTTATGATTTACCTGAAATTAGGGCAGACTAGAGAGATAGAGATTGATGAGCATGATAGCCTAATTCCAAGTGGAGTGTCGCCCACACTCGATATCATCAACATCATTATTTATTCGGTATGGATTGTTAAAGAATACATAATAGTTAAAATAAGGGAGTATGTTGATTTTCTTACCAAACTAAAATGATTTTTTTTAAGAAATAGTGTTGGAAATATGCAATAAAATCATCTAAGGAGGAGGGGTTGCTCTAAGGAGATGAGTGGAGATGAAGAATGAGGAAAAAGATGAAAAATTTAGGGTTTTTTTTTCCATTATTCTATCTTGGCCGATATTTTGACCTAGATAGACTGATATATCGGCCGTTATATCGATTAAACCGATATTTTCAAAATATCGGCTGAGATGGACCGATATTTTGGCGATATTTTGGTCTGCGATACCGAGACCGATATATCACCAAAATATTGGACCGGTATGGGCTGATACCGGTTCATATCAGCCGATATAAACCGGTATTGGCCAATATTTAATACTATGACTAGATGATCAAGCAAGGGTTCTCATCGCCCTTATATAGTGCAATCCCTAGGAGTCATGACTACTACGGACTCTATCCCTCTTGGAATCCCACATCTCCTGACCAGCGTGGGAATTCTGCCATCTGATAGTCTGAACTTAATCAAAACTCTACTACCAAGAGTTTGATCCTTATCTGACTCAACCAGATCAAGACTTATTGAGAGTTCATCCGCGGCACATCGCTGGGCTCTATCTAGCGTGGGCCCAATAGCAGTCGGGCCACACAATTTTCCTAACAATCTCCCACTTGGCACGAATGTCATGAAAATCAAATGTGCCAACGTACATCAACATATACTCTAGTCCATACATACATCTCCAGCCTAGTAAAGCCTTAATGAAGGAATACACGTCAATTCCACCAGTGAGATCCTCAAGATTAAAATCTTAAGTTTCTCTCCTACATTTTAAGTATACAGATATCACAATTTAATATCATGAAGGATTGTGGAATTATGGTTCCATTCATCGATGTAATAGCGAACTCATGACATTTGCACCAGCTCATCGGTTCTTACGCCAACTTCAAATATCCATGAAGAGATCCAACCTGATGGCCACTTGGTTTACTACATCACAAGTTGTATCCCAGCTTCTGTTCTAAACAGAGCTGCAATGTCGGTTTTCCTTATGCCAGAAAATTAAGACCTTTGCCAATGGGTTAAAATATAACCAGACATGGACTCCCTCTAGTCCAAGTCATCATCCCAAGAAGCAACCATACAACCATGCAGTTCCAAGACAACAACCGTGCCACAAGAAACGGTGTATCAAATTTCTTTGATGTACCAAGATTACTCTTATTCATTTGCCATAACAGCACACTGGATAACTTAGGAATTTGATTATGAAACCAATGGCGATCCATTTCCGGTCTCATAAATCCAGAATCACAGCATTTTATGCACGATGAGAATGTCATGCATTATGCGCCTCCTACTATCTTCGAGTAAGGCCTGTCTCCAGTCATGAGCATGTCCTTCTCACTAATGGGATCCTGATTCCTAGAGGATTTCATACACATACGGATGAGAGTGTCGATTGGGCTTGCAAATCTCCATATCCAACTTTATATCAAATAAAATTTCCAACCTTTAATCAAACGGTCCAGTCCATTTGAATGAGCGCAAACCCATAACATTTGGTGTAATTCATGGGAGTCTCATTTGTGTGGATGTTCGGATGGATCATAAGTTGGGCCTGCTGGAAGATCTCATCATAATACGGTAAGCAGGTTCTCACGGGAGCATTTCTCTTCTCCATGAATCCTGTGTCCATCAAGCAAAGGTGAGGGGCTCACCAACATAAATCCTATGTGCACAATACAAAGGGTTTTCATTCAAGGGTTTATAGGCTGAGAAAAAAAGCAGAAAATGTATATTTTTAAAAAAAGAATAAATTAAAGATGTATGGAGGGTTTTGTGAAAATCTCAATCTTTTGACCACAAGTCTTGTAAGTGATCCAAGTGATGGTGGGCCACGCTCGAATGATAGTTAGATTTCCGTGATTCCCATTTTGTCTTTGAATGCGGAAATTCAATCTTCCAGAGCCGAAATCAGGAAAATCTAATGGGTTTTTTTTTCCTTGATAAAAGAATACAAATCTAATATTTGCTCGCAGTTAAATTCAAACAATAAAAACAAAAGAGAGCCCCTCAGACCAAGTTTCACTCCAATAAACATTAGGCCCTAGATAGATTGATCTTGTTTGAAATGCAAAAATTCACTCCTCCAATTAAACCAATCTAAAGGAAGGCCAAACTCAAGAGGGCCTTCTGTCTTGAGCCGTTTGAATTCTATATATAGGCCCGCATTTTTATTATTGATTTTTCGTAGGATTTCTGTGTTTCCACTCCATGTTTCCTAGGTCACTTTTTTTTTTTTCTTCTTTTGATAACATGGGAACCCGCCGACCCTCATTCGGTTGATCATTGGTAAACTCACGGATACATAGAACCACCAATTAATCCTATGTTTCCTAGGTCACTTTCCTTATAAGAGGAAGCTCCATTATTTCAGCTTTGCCCTTCCAGGCTTATGTTTATAGGATTTTTACTATTGGTATCTTTTTAAATTTGATTTTTACAGTCCCATGACAAAATTAACACATAAAAATGCCGTTAGAGTGGCTTGGTCATACTTGGTGGTCTTAACCCTGACCCACAAAAAGAGCATGGGATTTGTGAAGATCCTTTCTTCTTCCTCTCTCTTTTTACGTCCAGTTTCGTTTTTGCTCCTAGCTACATCAGGAAGCATTCACACAAAGGCCTAAAATACAAAAAGAATAGATTAAAATGTTTATATAGGTTCACCCTGTGGGGTTCCGATCCCAAGCCAAGATCTGATGCGCTATCCTTTCTGTGGTCCACACCTCTAGGGACTACCACTCCATACAGCTTTTATCATTTGCTATGACGGAAGAGGATCCCCTGTTTGGGGTTTTCCGTTTGGACCAATGAATGCGTGCCACATGGGAAGCAAAAAAATTATTTTTTTAAGTGGGGGAGATGAGATATCATTGATACACTACACCAAAAATCGGAAATTGGAACGGAAAAGCGTTCCTAATCCTCCCGTTCCTAATCCGTTAAACCGTTCCAATTTCCGTTCCAATTTGGATTAGGAACGGTTGGTACCAAATTGGAACGGAAATTGGAACGGTTTAACGAATTAGGAACGGGAGGATTAGGAACGCTTTTCCGTTCCAATTTTCGATTTTTGGTGTAGTGATATGATATCTCCCCCACATGTGGCACCCCCTGAGTGCCCTTTGTGGACCAAATAGGGGATCCTCTTATTTGCTATTATCTCATGGAGCTTTTATGTTTCAATCACAACCTCATAAAGATATCACCCACGATTTCTTAAGGACCAGGGATGAGACCATAAGCAAGTATCACTACTAGAAAATTGACTTTTAGCGGCCGCCATTTGCCGTCGCTAAAAGTATATTGGTGGTCGCTAATACTCTTTAGCGACCGCCTAGCGACCGCCTCTCGACGGCCGCGAAAAGCTCGTCGCTAATAGTATTAGCGACCGCCACAGGCGGTCGCTAAAAGTATTAGCAACCGCTACATGGCGGTCGCCAAAAAATTAAAAAAAACAAGATTTTGACTTTTAGCGACCGCCAAGGCGGTCGCTAATGCCCTTTTTTTCGAATTTTTATTTTTTTTTAAAATTTTTTTTTAGTATTAGCGGCCGCCAAGGCGGTCGCTAATACTCGTACAGCGGTCGCTAATGGTGTTTTTTTTCAAATTTTTATTTTTTTTTAAAATTTTTTTTAGTATTAGCGGCCGCCAAGGCGGTCGCTAATACCTATCTGGCGGCCGCTAATACAGTATTTATTTTGAAACTTTTTATTTTTTTTTATTCTTTATGCTATTAGCGAACACCAATTTCGCTTTTAGCGACCGCCACTGGCGGCCGCTAAAGGTTAAATTTTTTTTTACAAATACTTTTTATTTTTTCAAATTATTTCCTTGTTTTTGTACCTGTACCTGTACCTGAGTATATACAAATCATGCCATCAATTAAAATTACAAATAACATACAACTACTACCATCAATTAAAATCACAAATAAAAAAAGAAAATCTTATATTAATTTCATTCAAAACAGTAATTACAAAAGTTTCAATAAAATATATCCATTACATTTAGAGGAAAAAGAAAAAAAAATTTACCGGGTGCCGTGGTATGTCCGATGCTCTCAAACCTGAACAGAAAAAGAAAAATAAATATTAAAAGATTAGTATAAAAATTGGCAATTTATACTAAATATTAAAAATTAAGAATTAAAATTAAAATTTTAACTTATGTTTCAACATTAACATCAATCATCGAGTCGGAATCTCGTTCCGTTAGTTCCTATAAGTCACGAATGACTAAGGGCCCGTACCCGTTAAGTTTCAAGAGCAACGAACACTGTTTGCTCAGTTTGATCGCCCGGATGATCGTTTTCTAATTAAGTTTTAAGTTAACGTTCTAACTCAAACCTACATTTCAACTGTACGATCAAACCGGGAGTCGGAATCTCGTTCCGTCAGTTCCCGCAAGTCAGGAATAACTAGGGGCCCGTGCCCCTCAAGTTTCACGACCAACAGACCCCGTTTGCTCATTTTGGGCGTGCAGATGCTCGTTTTCTAAGTTTTAAGTTAACGTTCTAACTCAAACCTACTTTTCAACTGTACGATCATTCCGTGAGTCGGAATCTTGTTCCGTCAGTTCCTACAAGTCACGAATGACTAGGGGCCCGTGCCCGTCGAGTTTCACGAGCAACGGACACCGTTTGCTCATTTTGGTTGCTCGGAGGCTTGTTTTCTAAGTTTTAACTTAACGTTTTAACTTAAACCTACGTTTTAACTGTACGATCATTCCGGGAGTCGGAATCTCGTTCCGTCAGTTCCCACAAGTCAGGAATGACTAGGGGCCTGTGCCCGTCGAGTTTCACGAGCAACGGACACCGTTTGCTCATTTTGGTCGCCCGGAGGCTCGTTTTCTAAGTTTCAACTTAACGTTCTAACTGAAACCTACGTTTTCACTGTACGATCATTCCGGGAGTCAGAATCTCGTTCGGTCAGTTCCTACAAGTCACGAATGACTAGGGGCCCGTGCCAGTCGAGTTTCACGAGCAACGGACACCGTTTGCTCATTTTGGTCGCCCGGAGGCTCGTTTTCTAAGTTTCAACTTAACGTTCTAGCTGAAACCTACGTTTTAATTGTACGATCATTCCGGGAGTCAGAATCTCGTTCGGTCAGTTCCTACAAGTCACGAATGACTAGGGGCCCGTGCCAGTCGAGTTTCACTAGCAACGGACACTGTTTGCTCATTTTGGTCGCCCGGATGATCGTTTTCTAAGTTTTAACTTAACGTTCTAACTTAAACCTACGTTTTAACTGTACGATCAAACCGGGAGTCGGAATCTCGTTCTATCAGTTCCTGCAAGTCAGGAATGACCAGGGGCCCGTGCCCGTCGAGTTTCACGAGCAACGGACACCGTTTGCTCATTTTGGTCGCCCGGAAGCTCGTTTTCTAAGTTTTAACTTAACGCTTTAACTTAAACCTACGTTTTAACTGTACGATCATTCCGGGAGTCGGAATCTCGTTCCGTCAGTTCCCACAAGTCAGGAATGACTAGGGGCCCGTGCCCCTGCAGTTTCACGAGCAACGGACACCGTTTGCTTGTTTTGGTCGCCCGGAGGCTTGTTTTCTAAGCTTGAACTTAACGTTCAAACTTAAACCTACGTTTTAACTGTACGATCATTCCGGGAGTCGGAATCTCGTTCCGTCAGTTCCTGCAAGTCAGGAATGACTAGGGGCCCGTGCCCGTCGAGTTTCACGAGCAACAGACACCGTTTGCTCATTTTGGTCGCCCGGAGGCTCGTTTTCTAAGTTTCAACTTAACGTTCTAACTTAAACCTACGTTTTAACTGTACGATCATTCCGGGAGTCGGAATCTCGTTCCGTCAGTTCCTGCAAGTCATTAATGACTAGGGGCCCGTGCCCGTCAAGTTTCACGAGCAACGGACATCGTTTGCTCGTTTTGGTCGCCCGGAGGCTCGTTTTCTAAGTTTTAACTTAACGTCCTAACTGAAACCTACGTTTTAACTGTACGATCAAACCGGGAGTCGGAATCTCGTTCTGTCAGTTCTTGCAAGTCAAAAATGACTAGGGGCCCGTGCCCGTCGAGTTTCACGAGCAACGGACACCGTTTGCTCATTTTGGTCGCCCGGAAGCTCGTTTTCTAAGTTTTAACTTAACGCTTTAACTTAAACATACGTTTTAACTGTACGATCATTTCGGGAGTCGGAATCTCGTTCCGTCAGTTCCCACAAGTCATGAATGACTAGGGGCCCGTGCCCCTCCAGTTTCACGAGCAACGGACACCGTTTGCTCGTTTTGGTCGCCCGGAGGCTCGTTTTCTAAGTTTTAACTTAACGTTCTAACTTAAACCTACGTTTTAACTGTACGATCATTCCGGGAGTCGGAATCTCGTTCCGTCAGTTCCTGCAAGTCAGGAATGACTAGGGCCCCATGCCCGTCGAGTTTCACCAGCAACGGACACCGTTTGCTCATTTTGGTCGCCCGGAGGCTCGTTTTCTAAGTTTTAACTTAACGTTCTAACTTAAACCTACGTTTTAACTGTACGATCATTCCGAGAGTCGGAATCTCGTTCCGTCAGTTCCTGCAAGTCATGAATGACTAGGGGCCCGTGCCCGTCAAGTTTCACGAGTAACGGAGCCCGTTTGCTCGTTTTGAGCTCCCGAAGGCTCGTTCTCTAAGTTTTAACTTAACGTTCTAACTTAAACCTACGTTTTAATTGTACGATCATTCCGGGAGTCGGAATCTCGTTCCGTCAGTTCCTGCAAGTCATGAATGACTAGGGGCACGTGCTCGTCAAGTTTCACGAGCAACGGAGCCCGTTTGCTCATTTTGAGCCCCCGGAGGCTCGTTTTCTAAGTTTTAACTTAACGTTCTAACTTAAACCTACTTTTCAACATTACGAGCAATCCGGGAGTCGGATTCTCGTTCCGTCAGTTCCTGCAAGTCATGAATGACTAGGGCCACGTGCCCGTCAAGTTTCACGAGCAACGGAGCCCGTTTGCTCGTTTTGAGCCCCCGGAGGCTCGTTCTCTAAGTTTTAACTTAACGTTCTAACTTAAACCTACTTTTCAACATTACGAGCAATCCGGGAGTTGGATTCTCGTTCCGTCAGTTCCTGCAAGTAATGAATGACTAGGGGCACGTGCCCGGCAAGTTTCACGAGCAACGGAGCCCGTTTGTTCATTTTGAGCCCCCGGAGGCTCATTCTCTAAGTTTTAACTTAACGTTCTAACTTAAACTTACTTTTCAACATTACGAGCAATCCGGGAGTCGGATTCTCGTTCCGTCAGTTCCTGCAAGTAATGAATGACTAGGGGCACGTGCCCGTCAAGTTTCACGAGCAACGGAGTCCGTTTGCTCGTTTTGAGCCCCCGGAGGCTCGTTCTCTAAGTTTTAACTTAACGTTCTAACTTAAACCTACTTTTCAACATTACGAGCAATCCGGGAGTCGGATTCTCGTTCCGTCAGTTCCTGCAAGTAATGAATGACTAGGGGCACGTGCCCGTCAAGTTTCACGAGCAACGGAGCCCGTTTGCTCGTTTTGAGCCCCCGGAGGCTCGTTCTCTAAGTTTTAACTTAACGTTCTAACTTAAACCTACTTTTCAACATTACGAGCAATCCGGGAGTCGGATTCTCGTTCCGTCAGTTCCTGCAAGTCATGAATGACTAGGGGCACGTGCCCGTCAAGTTTCACGGGCAATGGAGCCCGTTTGCTCATTTTGGGCGCCCGGAGGCTCGTTCTCTAAGTTTTATGTTAAGCTTTTAACTTAAATGTTGAAATCTTGAATTATAAAAAATAATTTTACTTGGTCAGGATCACTCGACCCTGCTAAATCATGACTGCCCTCTCCACCAAAGTCATGTCTAGCCCTGTGGCCGCTGCCAGCGTCTGGTGCCTGTAATTATTTATTATACAGTAAAAGACAATAAAAAAAAGACATAAGTATTGATGCATCAATTACATAATTGACAATTTATATGTACGAAATTTTTTTTCTTACTAACCTGAGTAGTGGGTGGTGGGTCTGAAGCAAGCGGGCGCGACTCTGTGATAGACGACTCTCAAGCTCTGCTATCTCCGCTCTCCACTCGGCCCTCATCGCCGCACTAATCTCTGCACTGACCTCTGCCCTGAGCTCCTCTCTGATCGATGCCCTCATGGACTGCAGCATCGCCTGAATCTCCTCATCCGTACAGAAGTGTATGCCCTGGGAGGAGCTAGCACCGGATGACTCCGATCGCGTGATGTGCGAGCGTGGAATGCCCGTCCCATACGTCAGAGTGTATCCATGCCCATCCCGACCAACGACGGAGTGGAATATCGCATCCCTCCGCGATGGCAATCTGCGCTCCTCCTCAGGTAACTCCTCCAAGCGTGACTGATACTGGGCCTGCATAGTTCATTCATTTAGTATATTATCATGCATAACTAGACATACAAATAGAAACATAATTTAAACAATTCAATATAAAAACTTACGAAGATAGCTGCAACCTCTGGATGGCGAGGATCTCGAGAACGCATCCACACGGACATCCTATCCACCAGAACACCCTCGGTACGCAACTGGTTGGTGGAGGAATGTATTACTAGTATACTATCATACAGAATGACAAAAACATAAATTAAATGTACGATATAACTTTTTACCTCGTGGCGGACCTGGGTGATGTGTCGAGTCCCCAACCTATGTGCAGGACCCTGCAATGCGCGGTTCTACGCATTCGTAGCAGACACTCTCTGTTTTCAATATTTATTAGTAGGGATTTTTGTTAGTTACGTTAGTTATTAGTAATCAGTTAAAATTAAAATAAAAAAGTACAAGTTTCTCACCTGAGCCTCCTCGCTCGACCAGTACCCGACGAGCTGAGTCCACTGATCAGGGAGAACCCCAGTCGGAACTTGCTGAAGTATGTCAGGCGCACCCTGATGAGGCTTCCAGTACTGCGTCTTTATTTTATTTTTATGATCCTTCCACATCTTCCGGCACTTAGACATGCAAACTGGCCGGAAGAGCTCAGGACATGCTCTCAGATTGTCCTGAAAAGGACAAATAATTTTTCATTGACAAATTATTTTTCATTAAGTTATGGTTTAAATTGACACATCCTGAGGAGAAATGTTAAATTATTACCTTGACCTGCTGCCAGGTCCGATCTAGCGTCGCCACTGGGAATGCGTCCCAATCATGTGTGGTCAAAGGAAATACATATGGATCCCGGACCATATGTCCTAACTGGCTGATGAGCTGGCGAGCATGAGGGCCCACCGGATGATATGACTCATCAAACTCTACGTCAATGGGATGCCCGGAATTCCATGTCCGGATCCCTCTAGCAGGGCCTCTCCCCCTGCTGGAAGATGGCCCCGTGCTCGTAGCACCTGTTTAAATTCGAGATAATCTAATTAAATTGAAATAAAATAATTTGCTAGAATTAAAGTGTTTTAATTAAATCAACTTATACCAGTCAGTGTATCTCCTGATGGTGGTGTTGAAGATGGTGGAGCTGCCGCACTGGACGACGCTGAAGCATCCACTGGAGTGGATGGACTCGGCTGAGATGCCGATGGCAAACTCCTCTTTCGTCCTGACATATCTGTTCAAATGTTTGTAAGATAAATTTCATTAAATAAGATAATGGAAATTAACATTTAAAAATTATTTACACTAAAATTTAACATTACTGAAATAGTTCCCAACCGTTTATTGGTCATGTAAGTCAACTGTATCTCCTTCAATGGTTTCCCGAACCCAATTAATATCTTCATCATGTTGAACAACTGTATTCTGGTCAAGTTCTTGTTGGGCGAATGCATCAATATCTGGCTCATCACATTCAATCTGATACACTCCCCTCCTTGACATTTTAACTGCAACCTGCCAGTTAGGATCTTTCGGATCTCTGACATAATAAACTTGCTCAGCCATTGAGGACAGTATATACGGTTCGGCACTTATTCGATCATCACGGTGTAACAAATTGTTAAAATTTACCAATGTAAACTGGTAATTATCTGTTTTCACCCCTCGGATGGGATCCACCCAATCACACTTAAACAATAGAAACTTTAGCCCGTGATTATACACAACTTCAACAATATCTTTCAACCGGCCATAATAGTAACCAGCATCGACGGATGGACAACCGAGCCCACTATTTTGCGTCGCTCGTTTCTCATCTACATCCTTGATGCGAAATCGAAAGCCGTTGACATCACAAGCTGTGTAACGTCGGGCCGTTATAAATGGGCCATCAGCTAACTGGTTCATTTCATCAGTCAAATACGGATCGTTGGTTCTTCGTAAGCTATATACCTACGCAATGCATGTAATCAGTTAATATCACTACATGAAAGTAATATGACAAGAACAAGTGAAACTACTCCTAATGATTGAGTACATACGTGATTCTTGAACCATTCATGAAATGACTGGTAATGAGACTGATGAATTTCATTCTCTGTAGCATGAGGCATGTCCCGTTTCAGCTCATCAATGTGTGTCCTGCGATGCATAATACGTGTTAACGTCAAGTGTGATGTTTTAGGCAAAAAACTGACAAGTTACACGTATAAATGAGCGATCACTTACTGAGTGAAAGCCACAACAGATGGGGTGTTGAACAACACCCACCTGTGAGCTTGAATCCACTCAATATTATTGAGATCAAATGGCGTGCCCTCTCCAACTGGACCATCATTAATCCGCGAGGGCCTAGTTAACTTTGTTTCAATATTCTCTTTAAGATATGTTGCGCAGAAATTTGTGCACTCATCCATCAGATACCCCTTTGCTATCGATGCCTCCGGACGAGCTCTATTGCGAACATATCTCTTCAATGTGTTCATATACCTCTCGATCGGATACATCCATCTGAATTGGACAGGGCCACCAAGCAGGGCTTCATTGGTTAAGTGTATGGTCAGGTGAACCATGACATCGAAAAATGCAGGTGGGAAAATCTTTTCTAAATGACACAACGTCACAGCAATCCTCTCTTGCAAACCATTCAACTCATCAATTCGATGAACTCTAGAACAAAGTTGTCTGAAGAAGTTACTAACTTCAATCAACGGCGCTACAACATTCTTAGGCAAACAATTCCGTATGGAGATAGGCAGTAATTGTTGAATAAGAATATGATTGTCATGACTCTTCAAACCCTGTAATGTTCTCTCTCTCATGTTCACACGCTTTGCGATATTCGAACAGTACCCGTCAGGAACCTTGACACCCTTCAGAACTGAGAGGAAGACATCTTTCTCATCTTTACTCATCGTGTACTGCGCAGGAGGCATGTATGCCTTGTTAGACTCTCTCAACTGCAAGTGCAACGGCTTTCTCAAGCCCATTTCTTCCAAGTCACGGCGTGCATTGACACCATCCTTCGACTTCCCCTGAGCACCGAGAATGGTCCACAGTATATTATCACAAACGTTCTTCTCGATGTGCATAACATCTAAGTTATGCCTGAGTAAGTTATCTTTCCAGTATGGTAAATCGTAGAAAATACTTTTTTTCTTCCAATTATGACCTCGCCTTCTACTTGCACCGGGAATAGAAGGCAGCACCGGGGCCAGTAAATCTTGAAAATCATACACAGTGCGTATTTGCTCCTGCTCGAGCTGTGACAACAAGTCAACTCCCGTCATTGTTCGAGGTGCTGGACCATATTCTCGACTCCCATCAAATGACACTTTGTCCCTCCTGAACCTATGCAATGGAGGTAGAAAGCGCCTATGACCCGTGTATGCCCATTTTCTGTCATGCTTCAACCAAGTTGACTTCTTCTCCTTATTGCAGCACGGACATGCAAACTCTCCCTTTGTGCTCCAACCTGACAAGTTGGCGTACGCAGGGAAGTCGTTGATTGTCCATAATAATGCGGCGCGGAGTTTAAACATTTCATTGCCTTCGGCATCAAATGTCATCAGACCATCAGCCCATAGTTCATTCAATTCATCTATCAGAGGTTGCATATATACATCAATCTTGTCCCCTGGTCCTCTTGGTCCATCAATAAGTGTGGATAGGATCAGAAAAGGTTGCTTCATACACATCCATGGCGGAAGATTATAAGGTACCAAAACAACTGGCCACGTACTGTGATTTGCCCCAGTCATGGATCTGAACGGACTAAAACCATCTGCAGCCAAACCAAGCCGCACATTGCGACAATCCAAGGCAAATTCTGGATTCCTCCGATCGAAGTCTTTCCATGCTGGGGAATCTGCTGGATGGGCCAACTTACCATCGTCCCTGCTATTCTCGGCATGCCATCTCATCAGTTTAGAAATATTTGATGACATAAAAAGCCTCTTCAGCCTTAGCTTAAGTGGGAAATATCTCAATTGCTTTACTGCCACAAGTTTGCCATGGTTGATAACACTTGTAGAACTATTCTGACGATTGTAACCAACCCCGTCCTCCTTCCATCTCGAAGTCTGACACACAATGCACTTATCAAGATGGGCATTCTCATTCCTAAACAACATGCAATTGTTCGGACATGCATCCAAAGTCTCATATGTGAACCCTAAATTTTCAGTTAACTTGCGAGCCTCATAGTAGGACTCAGCAAGTTTTGCACCGGATGGGAGCGCTCGATGCAACAACTGGAGGAGCATATCAAAAGACTTGTCAGACCATAGGTTCAATGCCTTCAAATGTAACAACTCAACAATAAAGGACAATTTACTGAAGTCATTGCATCTAGGATACAATTCTGTCTGTGCATCGTCTAGAATTTCAAAATATCTCAAGGCTTCTTCATCGGCACCAGAGCGAGGATTACTCCCACCCGCCCCCTCAGTCTCACAGCTTCTGTATTCGGGTGCCAAGCCGCACACGATATCATTTAACATCACGTTCATCGGATCAGCCTCTGACATAACATCCACCTCAATTTCATCTATTTCCTCTCTGCGACAGGAAACATACTCTTCTCCATGTTTTATCCAGTTCTTGTAGTCCTTCAAGAATCCATTCAGAATCAGATGCTCTCGAACAATCTCTCTTCTGTAATAATACCGATTCCCACATTTTCTACATGGACAACTGATGAACTCATTGTCAAACCCATTGGTAAATTCCATGAACTGGTTAATCCCCTCCATGTATTCCCGAGACATCCTATTCGGTAAATCAATCCAACTCTTGCCCATCTCCGTAAGTGCTTCTGTGGAAGTCTAAAATGAACAAGTACAATTAGCCCAATGTTTGGAGACATCATGCAAGTCACCTATCCATAAACTGCAAACTCCTTACTACAAGGTGGTTGGTCCTATCCCATTCGAGAATGCACGATCCAACTTGCACTCAACAACTCGAATGCTTCGTCCCCTAGTCAAACAAAATTTCGGCAGCATGTCCGCGTGGTTCTCCAAGTACATGACACAGGTACAACATCAGTCATACCTATGTATGTACCCAGAGAACAATGGGACATCAACCGAAACTCTGTCTAACATCCGACTTGCATGAGCTATTGAGTATAAGATGTATAATTGCATTCTCAAACTGTCCGAACTGGACAATTCAAGAATTGTATACGACAAAGTTCGAATGTACATCACAAGAACAACGAATCTAGTCGAAGACCCAATCCGTCGCGTCAAGGATTACCGAACTTATGTCGTACACAATTCTCGAACGGGTCTAAGTTTCACTTATGCATGCAAATGAATAGAATAAGTTGATAATGAAAGGTTCACAACCAATGAAATCTTCAAATATAAAATTTTCTATAAGTAAAGTTGTATGAATTGGAGAGTCAGGAACACCCTCCTATAATTTAAGTAAAATTGCATGAATTGGAGAGTAAAAACCCTCAATGTTTGGCATCTAATGAAATTGCTATTCTCTCTAACAAATTCCCAACTGTTCATGTTTTGTCCTAATTTGTAAGGGCAGTTTGGTTTTCATGCAGCATACTGGTGGAAGTAAGGAAAGTCTGGGTATTGTTATTTTGTTTTAAAAAAATTCAAAATGGGGATTTAATTTAAGATGAAATAGGAAAGTGATTGAATGTAATTATACATGTATGTGTGTAACAGTATTGTTGGGAAAATCTGAAAATTGTCCCTATGTTTTGTCCTAATTTATTGCATTCCAAAACCCCTAAATAGTAGTATAGTATCAATAAATGACAGGGGGCAAAGAGTAAAGCTTTCCATTTATTCCGGATATATATATATATATATATAGTGTGCAAGATCTTGTCCTTCTCTTGAGCATCAAGAAAAGAAATCTCTCTCTCTCTCTTATTCATAGACCTAGAAAGTTGAAGTTGTTGCAGGCAGAGACGTCTCAGAAAATCGATGATTATTAACAATGGCGCCAGAACCCGAAGATGATATCAACAACGAGAAAAACCCTCCCCCTCTCGATGAAGACGACATCGCTCTCCTTAAAACTTACGTACGTATCTGAAACCCTAACCCATCCTCCATTCATTTCTTCTCTCTAGGGTTTCCAATTCCTCCCTTCCTTTTCTTTTAGGGATAAGATTTCTCACCTTGATTTCTCATGCACCATTGATTTCTAAAAATGAAATGTATCATTTTTGAAAAACTAATAATATCCTTGTTGAAAAACTAATACTATTTCTATACAATATAAATGTTGTTTCATTTCTTCACATGCTTATGGACACTGGCTATGGACAAGTACTTTCATAACTTAAAAATGCAAGAAAGTTGTTCGATTTGTCAGACATTGGAAGTCACGAAAACATGGCAGCAAAACGGGTGGACAGTGGACAACTTTCAATTACTGGTTACAAAGCACTTAAAACAACATAAGGATTCAAGGTTCAAAAAAGGAGGTAAGGCAATAATTTCTAACAAGAATTTTGTCAACTTCCATGCATGTTGGTTATCCTTGAATGAACTCACTTTAGTGTGAAATGGTATCAATGGCCTCATGCTAGCTTCCATCATAGTGGCAAACACGACAACACAAAATTCATATTCATCTAAATGTCAATAACACACATACTTCAATCAAGGAGAAAGAAAGCATCGCTCTTTTACTGATGAAGCAGGAAGAGCTACTGAAAGATTTTTTTCTCTTTCTGTTTACAGGTTAGATCTACCAAAAAATATCGGCTGTTCAAGTGTTAATCATATGGCATAACCAGGAAGCTTGGGTTTTATTTATTTTTTAATGGACCAGCACTTTTTTATCGATTTTTTTTTTCCTTTGGTAGCAAGGGTAGATCAATATTAAGTTTGATACAGTATTGTGGAAGTTTGAGACAGTCAAATGATAGGATCAAATAGCACTAAACAGTAGTGCATATCTATTCAATGGAATGTGTCCCTACTTTGTATAAAATTTATTAGTTTTTAGGGACACATTAGAGTGTGAAGACATGTATCGTGAATTTTCTTCACAAATTTTATTTCTGGTCCCAGGTTTGAGACATAACCACCCTCTCAATGCTTGCTAGAGACTTCAGCTGCACCAATCTACATCTTGGTTTAACCCTTTTCCTAAAGATCTAATTAGTTTTCTTTTTCCAAATATGAGTATTTAGAAAACTAGATTCTTTTCAAATGAACTGGGCACAACAATCATTTGTAGGCATCCCAAATTGACTCAAGCCAACAGCTGAGCCAGGTGAAAAAAATTTCAGATTATTCTTGTCTAGCCATCAGGTATTTTCCAACTATTCAAGCAAATAGTTACACTAGTGTTGGTCAAAACGTTTTACATGAAAAATAAGGCCTTAAATTTATGACTCATTCACAGAAGCTCTTATTACTTTATAAATTATAACAAATGATTACTAATTCAGGGACCGAGTAGAACAACACAGAAAAGCAAGAATGGAATAAGAAGATGAGCAAATGAATGTTACAAACTTACAATTGACCAAGGTAAATAGATGAATCTACATGTAAATAGTAACATCACTAATCAAGACACGAGCTTGGCATTTCAATTCCTACTTGGGTCATTAACTCATTATTAGTTGTGATTTTAGGCAAAAAGAATAAATATGCGTATATATCAAATTCCAACAAGAAAACAGAGTGTTACTCCAAATACCAACCAGAACAAATACTAATTCAAAGTATTACCATTATTTGCTCAACTTGGGATTCGTGAACATGCCAGTAGACCTATTGACTAATTCAGAATGCACTACCAATCCAAAAATCACTTCTTTTTTTTCCAAACCAATTCCAGTACTGCCTGTTTGCTTAATTGCCATTGCGTTTTTAGTTCCTTTTTTCCTTTTTTTTTCTTTTTATCATTGACTTTCCAATAAGAATTCATAATAAATGAGGTTACATACGTGACATAAATATTGAAGAGTTTATGACTGAAGAAACCCAAGGTAAGGAAATCGATGTGACCTCAATCAAAGCAAAAATCATTCGTGCAAATTTATTGTCAATGAGTGAATATTCGGTAATTTCTTACCTAAACTTACTAAAAAATAAAAGTAATTGGTGTGGAGTCCATCTTCCACAGGTATTTTTTCGTTATCTTTCTCATTTCTTACCATATAAGTTATGATTGAGGCCAACTATATTGACAAGACAAATGTCCTAGCCTTATGCATTTGTCCATTTATTTCTATAAGAGCATATGGTATTGAAGAGCTTGTTTCTTGTGGAACTTGTTCATGTATTTCTTATACTTCACCTTTTGTGTTTTTAGGTTTCACAGAGACCATTCCCCCACCACTCCAATCCAAGAAACCAATTAGTACTAGGATTCATCGTTGAGAATGAGTCCCCACCAAAGGGAAAGAAATTTAACATCAAGATAGATAAACACAAGGACTAGGTTTTACTCAATGATGACAAGCACAGATTAGATGTTTAAGCTTGATTTGGTCATAGATTAGATGGGGGGACTATTTTTGTCTTTAATTAGCTCATCCAAACAATGACCGTTTGATTCGTTGGGACGTTTTTAGGATGGACTGCAGTCATCATCGTCATCATCTTCGCCTTATTTCATTAATTTAATGTCCAGTTTTTGTATGGATTGGGTAATGGATTTCTATGAGTCAAATTTAAGGTGATGATTTATTTTTTTAAAATACCCCACCCTTTGTTTCAACTTCCTTGAAGTTTCATATAAATGCAAACTACCTGTATAAATCAGTTGGCAGGCACCTGAGTCACTTTAGAGAGGAAAATGTTGCATCTTTTACACTATAAATAATATATAAAAATAATACAAAAAGTGAAAATAAGAGGAAATAAAACTAGAAGGGATGGATAGCAACTGCATAATACTTATTGCCTATGCATCAAGTATAATACATAAAAAATTAAATAGAGATGAAAAGAACCAAGTATGTGTGTATATGGTGCAAACAGAGGACAAAAACACTGTTTTGCAACAGCCAGTAGTTGGAACTCAGAACCAGCAGTGAAGACAACACCTACTGGTGGTTGGAACTCAGGTCCAACTGTGATAACAGGGACCAAAGAGCTCCTGCTATTTGAAACTTTGAAACTCTATATCGAAATCCATCAACAAACATCAAACTAAATAAGGGTAGAATCATCTTTTCTGCATTCCTACTACAGTAATTCAAACAGTTGGTAAGCATTTCAGTAGTAATATCTTATATTCTTATAAAAAAGTTCCATCAAACAATTTTACTTTCATGGTAAAAAGACCTCATTGAATCTTTGGATCAAGCACTCGGAAGTCATCCATAAGTGATAAAAAAAAAGACCTGGAATGATCTCACTGTGGCTTTCCTTCACTTACTTGTCAAATGTCCACAAATAAAGAGCTATCAGGAACCTCATATCCATGCAAATATCTCATTTAGGCATTGCATTAAACATTTGCAATATGTACTACATAGCAAATGACATTTGTTAGTTCACATCACGAAGCAGTAGTAATAGTAGTAGTCTTACCCGCTGATGACTTCAAAGGTCAAAATCTAATGTCCCCTTTCAAATTGGAAGAAAACAACAGATACAGTAACTGTGAGAAAAAAGAAGAAGAAAAGATAATTAGGAGAGATGAAAGGTTATTCTAAAAAATAACAGATATGGTAACTGTGACAAAAAGGAAGAAGAAAATGCAGTTGGGAGAGATGAGAGGTCATTCTCAAACCACACACACAGCAGAAAACTCATTTACAAATGGAAGAGGAATTGCTCCAATTTTAATAAAAGTTATAAATAATCCCTTTAATCAAATGGGCAGTACCTTCATTACTAAGCATGCATAATATTTTACAAGGCTTCCTAAACAAAGAAACATTAAAGAACCTACCTACCAGACTGTAATGAGCCACCATGGTCATAAACTAAAAGAAGGAAATTGAAAATTACAATGCAAACCACATTCAGTAGAAGTTGCCTTCTTGCCAAATGGATTCAGTGGAAGAGTACCTCTGTTAGTGACAGAATAAACATCGGTGTTCAAAAGATTAAGATATTATATAGCCACACAAATATCAGATAGAGACCCCAATGATTCTTGTAAGGCTACAGTGTCATAAACACATCTCATCAAAACAGGCAAAAGTAGCCAAGATCTACATGCATTCAACCACTGATTTCGACTCCGAGGCCTTGCATCACCGATTTTCCCCATCATTCATTCAACAACATTAACAAACAACAACAAATAAATCAAACGAAAATAAAATAAAATAAAATAAAACATACCAGCAGCTTTAGCAAGAGTAGAAATCGCTGAGATTGAATGGTGCGAGCTAAGGTATCCTACACTCAATACACAAAAACAGCAACAGGAAAAAAAATAAAAAAATCTGTAACTGTATACAGTTACAGAGAGAGACGGAGGGAGAAGGGGAAAAGGAGAGAGAGAGAGCTGGTGGTGGTTCCGGTGACAGCTCCAGACGCGCGGGACGGCACAGTGCAGAGCGAGAGGGAGAGAGAGGGAGGGAGGGAGGGAGGGAGAGGGAGAGGGAGCGGGAGGGAGAGAGAGAACTCATTATGGGCGGCGGGAGGGCAGGTTTAGGCACGGGAGAGCAGAGGGCGAGAGGGGAAAAAACAGAGGAAGGAAAAGCAGAGGGCGGCGGCTGGGCAGAGAGGGTGAACGCAGGGAGAGGGGGAGAGAAGGGAAGGAGAGGGAGAGAAGAGAGAGAAGCGAAGTGAGAGAGAGAGAGAGGAGATGAGCGATTGAGGGCAGAGGAGATGAGCGCGCGGGAGCAGAGGAAAAATGAAGAGGGAAAGAAAAAGAGGGTTTGGCGGGGTATGGACATTAGCGACCGCCATTTAGCTTTTTGCGGCCGCCTATGGCGGTCGCTAATGATCCATTAGCGACCGCCTCAAGCGGCCGCCCGCTTTCTTGTGAGCAAATGCTCATTTTTCTAGTAGTGTATGGTTAAGAGTGATATCTTGATGGCTTTTATCGTTAGCCCGAGAAAAACAAGTTTAACGGTGTGGCTTGTCCCATGAACATCCCAAATAGTGACTAATCAGTAATGTCATCAAAGGGCCAGGAAGGCCCATCAAACCATTATACCATCCATTGTGAATATTGGAAATTTAATTGCATGTCCTCGTATCCTCAAGCCCCAGCCTTGAGTTATAATATTATAGTTTGTTGTTTATTTATTTATTTATTATTGTTGTGTTATCATCAATATTATAAATAATTATTATACATTAGTAATTTCACTCTTTAATTTGTTGAAGAATGTTTCATTTGGCTGCAAGAAGTGATGAACATCACTCTAGCCTTAAGAAAAATTACACATGCATCTGTATAAATTGATTTAAAACACAATTAAGTTATCAATTTTACAACTTTTAGCATTTTCTATTTTTGTTAATGAATTCTTTTTAAAAATTATTTGTAATGTGTTTAGGATCAACACGGGTGACATTGACTTGTCCCGGTCTTACTCGACACAAAAACCAACACTGAAATTTAGGATCCGGATCACCTGTGTGGTCCAAACAGGGAAACCCTGTTTGAACCACACGGGGCCTGCCACATATGACATCTCCCCCCCTCCCTCTCTTCTCACTTAAATTTTTTTTTTTTTGAAGGGGATATAGATCCCCTTCATTGGTCCAAACAGGGATCCCCTGTTTGGACCAAACAGGGGATCCACTTCCTGAAATTTAATACCTGGCATAGAAAGCTAATTAATCAGAGGTCAAAATTAGTTGGACTGACAAGGCATGTCTACACTTGAAGGCCTAACCCGTATCCAATCTCCTTTCATTTTCTGGAGCAATGAATTTGACACTCAAATTTATTGAGGTTTTGATTTGTGTTTTCCGAGGTCTTATTCTATACTTTTATCCTTGATAGAAAAAAATTTGGCTGCAAAAAAATTGAATAAACACCTAGGTGTTGTGCCCATGGAGCTCGCTCGAATTTCATTATTTGGGAAACCAGTGAAGTGGTTATTCGATATCACACAAGAAACAATGAATTAGATTCCCAAGTTTGGTGCTGTTTTGAGTTATTTTTTGTGAGGTCTTATTCTATGTTTTTCTCGTCAGTAAGAAAAAAGTTTTGGTCAGGAAGAATTTGATTGAAGTCCCAACTGTTGTGTCAAGAAGTGCAGTCTTTCATTCTCTTCACATATTGATGGTTTCATTAGAAGCAGTTCCCAAAAAAGTTCGCATAGACCAAGAAATCTTACAAGATATTGATGTTATGGATCTATCCCTTGTTCTCAAGGTAATGTTTCACAATAGGGTAGTGACCAAATATAAAAGAAAAGGAAAGAAGAGTAGTGGGAAACCCTCTTAAAAACCTTCTTTATCAATAGATAAAGTTGCACGAACAGAGAAAGTTGTAGAGGAAGAAATTGAGGTTCAAAGCTTTAGGAGATGGAAGCAGAGGGAAGTATAGGAGGGAAAATTATCCATATTATTTTCACCTTCAAATTGTGCGATATCACATAGATTGTGAGATAAAATGGGTATAATTGAAAAAAGAATTTGGGACTCCTTTTGTACAATACCCACATTTGGGACATGGTTTTGGTCAACATTATTTTAAGAAATTCATGATCTTTTAAATCCTTTACAGTCAAAATCCCTATATACAAAAAATCTTTTTAACCCACCTGCGAGTTGGTACAGTGGCATAAGGTGTGGGCTTGTTCCCCATGCCTTGTGTTTGAAACTACATTTGTGTATGTTTAGTAAATGCTATCCGGGGGATTAGTCCTCTTGGGTCAAAAATCTCAGTGACTGACACCCATGTTTCTCTATATAATCTATTTTAAATATCAAAATGTTACACCCAAACCAGCCCATTTTAAAGGGAGGCGGGTTATCCAAGTTAAGTGGGTTGACTCTACGCGACCTATTTAATGCAAGTCAAGTTAACTGGACCTGTGGCCGACCTGCTTGTTTTGTGGGTCACTACCACTAATACTAGGGGTGAGTATTCGGTCGGTACGGTCGGTTCGGTTGAAATTTTGATCAAACTGAAATATTTCAGTCGAAGAAATTCTTAACCGAACTAACCGAATTATGAGTTGTAACCGAATTCGACCGAACCGAAAATATTTCGGTTAAATTTCGATCAATTCAGTCGAAATGCCATATGTTGGGCTTTGTTATGAGGCCCAAATTTGTTGGGAACATTTTTATAATAAAAAAATTCAAAATATAGACAACTAGTAAATTCTACATATCCAAAATAAAAAAGATATTAAAGCCAAGTATTCAACAGTTTATCAGCCTTAAGAGTTTGTATATTTTATATATCTAAAATACAAACTTTTATATGTATATTAATAAATCCGATTAATTCAGCTAATTTCATGAAAAAAATTCAAAACCAAACCGAACTGTAAATCTTAATTGATCCTAACCAATTTAATCGTATAACCGAACCAAATAAAAAATTTCGATTCAATTCACTTTAATTTGAAACTTCCATTCTTTAGACATAGGCTCCCCACTACCTAATTAAAACAATGCGCTTTCAAATGATAAAATGTAACTGTGACTTTTACATAAAACTCTTCTTTGTGTAACGCGCTTTCATGAAACAAAACCGTCCTGTCAGCAGTGCTCTATCAAATAGGCACATGTATGCCCTTTGTCTGCTGTTAGGAAATTGTCCTCTCACGATTTTTGTTTTTATCTGGTCGGTCAGCACTATCATCAATCATATTTAAATACGACCTCAACAGTTGGGATCCGGATCCCTGTTTTGAACAAAATAGGGGGTGCCACATGGAGAAATGAGGCTTTTTTAAGGAAGTAGAATTTTCTTTTGAGATAGGATGTGACTTTTTTCCCCACATGGCACCCCTTCACTGGTCTATATAGGGAATCCATATCCCAACAGTTGTATGAACTCTAATAATCAGGCTTCCATTATTCCTGAAACAAAAACTGGGCGCATGGGTGACCCTCTCCCCATCTCTTTTTCAGATAAGGTGAATTTAATCTCTCATTTATAACGTCAGTGTGCTTATTTTTATCATATTCGATCTCTAAATAATTAGATTCATGATTAGCATTTATACAAGTACATAGTACACACAAAACAATATATATCAGTCAATGAATACAGTGCAGATTTTTGGATGACCAATTGACGATGATGCTGTATCTTAATTTCATGGAATTTTCAGGGTTGTGGACCTTCCTGTTTAGAGCAAGGATACTTGAAGTTGAGAGAAAAGAAGACCCATCATCCAAACTTGGAAGTTGAAGGAGAGGGTAACGAGAGCCACACGATCATTAAATAGCAATCTAAATTCTTCCTTTTTTAATATTTTTGGGGTATAATGTTGGTGATAAGTTCTTAAGAATGCATATTTCTCATCATTAATTTAGAGGATTTAAGGACTTGTGCATCAAATCATCCATTATTTTATTAGAAATTCATGATTTTATGTTTTCATGCATCAATGTTGTATTCAACTCAAGATTCATTGAAAAATCATATTTTTACAAGAATCATGAAACTTTCTAATTTTGACATTGAAAGTCGGGAATTTCTCACAACTTTTGATTAACACATGAAATGATGATATTTCTCTTCACCATTGGTTTAATTAAGAAAATAAGATAAAATTGTGTCATATCATGCATATAATTATTCTGAATCGGGCCCCATGCATTGCATTATTTATTTCTAAAAAAAATAATTATTGATGAAACTATTTTCCTTATTTTTTAGGAGAATTCATAATTTATGGGGCCACATGATGAAGAAAAAGAGGAGAAATTCAAGAATTGAAGAAAGAAAAAAAAATCAGAAATTGCACAGAGGCAAGGCACGTCCAAGCATGGCTGAATTCTAGGGAAGCATGCCCATGGTGGGCCCATCATGTTTCCAAATTTAAAAGAGAAATACTAATTTCAGATTTGGGGCTCAATATGGGAAGTTGCAAGCAAGAAGCCAAGAAATCAATGAAAGAAAGGAGGAGGAAGGAAAGAATGAAGAGAAAAATTCCAGCGAAGAGTACATGTCCATAGCACGTTGTTTTCAAGATTCACACATCCATGTGGGGCCCAGGTAAGTGAAGTTCCAAGAAGCAAGAGAGTTTTAGATTTATGAAGTTTGGGAAGCAAGTAATTCCAAGTGGGAAAGATGAAGAATTTTGCTCAAAAGCCTTCCTAAAATCATATTAGGTTAGACCCTAAGCCAGAAAATTTCTCAAAACTAAAATTCCTTAGAGCCAAAGCCATCAAACAATCCCTATAAATCAACCCATTCATGGGACGTCCCAGATCATCATACCACACTCCCACAGTCCCTATAAATCATCTTTCTTAATTATTTTATTAGTGCAGGGTGGCGATCAGCTGGGTTGTGCCTTGCCCTTGATATATGTCAATATTCTGCTAGAGCTAGGCCCAAAGTTTGGGCCTGAGTGTAACTGTTCATAATGCTAGGGCATGCAGCGTTGTCTGTTAGGCTCCATCCCGAGTTAATCCCTATTAACTCTAATTAATTGCACTTGAGACTAATTAAGCCGATTTGAATGAACTAATGGTGATTTACCACCAAATGGAATCGGATTTGCCTAAATGAGTAAATTAGGCTTAATGAACTAGTAACTGTGATTAGGAAATGAATTGAATCGAAATGGAGCTTAAACAAGCAAATAAAGGATTTTTGTATAAATACGGATTTATACGTATTTTATCGAATACGGAAATTCTTGATACCCGCATGTGTATCTCGACGAGTACGATAACTTTCATAAAAGACTTGAATTGATTTGACGAATATTGGATCAAATGGACATTGAATTGACTCGAAATGTAAATGAACAAGTGAATGGGGGGCTTAATGCAAAATGGGCTCTTATATAAGTTACATGAACTCATTTTGAGTTCATTCAACACAGTAACCCTAGGCAACATCCGTTTCTTCCTCCATTTCTGTTCTTTCTTCCATTCTTCTTCATCTAAGGTGACTTGAGGTGTGTGGAGTGAAGAGGAGTTCATCATCTTCATCATTTTGTTAGAGATCTTCTTGGAATCCAAGCTTCAAATGGAGGATTTCATCTCAAAACCAAGCTAAAAGAGGATTGTGTTTCTCTCAAGCTTCGATTGAGGCAAGTATATACATTTCTAGTGGTTTTAAGCTTTTATAGAACTTGTATGAACTCAAGGAGTTCAAAGATGTAATTTTTGCTCAGAGCTTCAAAAGCTCGAAACTGAGTTTTTGGGCGAAATTCGGCTAGCCGCGAGCTAACCGCCAGAAAATCCGAATTTGGTGAGCTTCTGGAAAGCTAACCGCCAAAATTCGGTTAGCCGAAATTGGAATTTCGGCTAGCCACGAGGTGACCGCCGAGCTGACCGAAATTGGTCAGAAATCTCTGATAGAAAAATTAGCTTTTGGAAAGCTGACCGCGAGCTGACCGAACTTGGTTTGGCTAGCCGCCAGCCGAATTTCGGCTAGCCACCAATATAATTCGGCTAGCCGCCTGCACAATCGCGGCTAACCGCCAGGTAGCCGCCGAGGTAGCCGAAATTGACCAATTTATTCATAGTGAGGAAAATTTTGACCAATCGCTCGGACCTAAGTGAGTTTTGGATTTTACGAAAATTAAGGTCGCTTATGAGGTCATAATTACTTCTCGTCTAATTAAGATGAGTCAAGTATGACTAATAGTAGTGTTATACCTCCATAAGTGTTAACTAGGGTTATCCTAATACATAATCATATAAGTAATGTCATCAAAAGTAATACTTGCATTGATAACCAAAGTTATACTCAATGGTTGGTTAAAGGATGGATTGAACACTAGACTGAGATTAATAGGAATTGTTAGCAAGTCTGGCACTACCTAGTGGTTTCCGAACTCATTATGGAATTGAATTGAATGAATTAAATTGATTTTTTTTTTGCTAAATGGTAAATTGGAATTAAGAAGAAAGGGCAAAGCCCCCAAAACAGAACAGAGGCAGCCAAACTGCAACAGAGAAGAGCAAAGGGAAGAGGAAGGCCACAAGAACAGAAAAGAGAAAAGAGAAGCCTAGATCAGCTCCAAAAATACAAAGAAAGAAAAGCTAAATGAGAATTCCCAAGGCTACCAGGATGGGGTGGGAAAACGGCACCTTGGCAGCAGAGACCAAGCCTTTAAAACTATCCTTGAAGATCACTTTGGCTCTCTCCAGGGAGGGAGTTCTGGAGTGATGCTTGGAGTTGTTCCGGAGAGACCACAAAATAGAAATAGCGTAGAAGAAAATGGCAGCAGCACAGTTCCTTCCTTTAGGATCACCAGCTGAGTAGATAGCCAGCCAAATGGATGAAGCAGAGAGAGTAGAAGAAGGAGAGACCCCAACACTTGAGAGCAGCCAATGCCAAAAGGCAGATGCCATATCACACGTGAAGAACAGGTGAAGCTCGTTCTCCTCATCTTTGAAGCAATTGAAGCATCTTGAGGCCAAACTGCACCCTTTGGATTTGGCCCAGCTGTCCGTTGGAGATCTTCTATGGAGAAGGCGCCAGCTGAAACAAGCAATTCTGGGCTGGATGAGACTGTTCCAGATCAGCTTATGCCAAGGAACTACAGCAGCAGCAGTCCTAATGGAGTTCCAGGCCACCTTGATGGAGAAAGCTCCTGAGGAGCTCTCAGGCCATAAGAGGGAGTTTGGAACATAACTTGACTCAGGAGGGATGGAGATGAGACTAGTAGATTGAATAAGGAACTCCTTGAGCTGGGGAGGCAGCTGGGGAGGAATGTTCCACTCATTGTCCACTATGATGTCTGCTACCATGTCTTTTGCAGAGAAGAGAAAAGAAGGGAATAGAGAGGCAATGGGCTTACTGTCAATCCAGGAGTCGTGCCAGAGGCTTATGGAGTTGCCATTGCCAATTTGCCATTTGCAATCCTTTTGGAGAGAAGAGAGGTGAGTGCTGATTTTCTTCCATATGCATGATCCTCCACAGAGAGTTCTCTTATTCCAGAAAAATGGATTCCTTAGATATCTGCCTCTGAACCAGGTAGCCCACAAAGAATTTGAGTTGATTGCAGACCAAGCCAAGAATCTGAGACAAGCTTCATTAAAATCTTTGACCCTCCGAATGCCAAGACCTCCCTCAGCTTTTGGAAGACAAACAAGGTCCCATTTGACTAGATTGGCTTTGATTTTATCAGGAGAAGCTGACCAAAGGAAGTTTCTCATTATCCTTTCAATTTGCAAGCAGGTTTTACTAGGAAGAGGAAGGACCAGAGAAATGTGGAGAGGGATAGAGGCTAACACATGCCTGACAAGGATTAGCCTGGCAGCAAAGGAGAGGCACTTCATCTTCCAACCAGCCAGCCTTGAGCTTATGGAGTCTAGCATGTGACTAAAAAGAGCGTGTCTTGTGCTTCCAAGGAATAAAGGCACTCCAAGATAGACAGCAGGGAGAGGGGGCTATGTTAATCCGCATGGTACTGGAGATCATATTGGCAGTCCTAATACTGCATTTACCCAAATAAAGGTGACTTTTCTGGAGATTGAAGCATTGGCCTGACGAATCTTGATACAGGTGGAGGAGGTCTTGCAGCTGACTGAGGCCCTTTTTGTAGCCTTTTATGAAGATCAGGATGTCATCCGCATATATAAGATGGCAGGGAGTAGAGGGAACCTGAGAGATAGGGTGAATGGATCCCACGAGCCTAAGTTCTTCAATCTTCCGGCTGAGAATCTCTTCAGCAAGAATGAAGAGATAAGGAGAGAGAGGATCTCCCTGGCGCAGCCCACAAGAGGTAGTGAAAAATCCACTTGGGCTCTTGTTAATCAGAACAGAGCCTCTACAAGTGCAAACCAGTTCTCTAATCCAGTTAATCCACTTGGAGGAGAAGTTAAAAAATTGAAGAGCTTTAAATAAGAAATTCCATTGCGGCTTATCAAAGGCCTTAGAAATGTCCAATTTCATACAGACTGCCCCTCCTCTAGTGGAAGATTTAAGGTTTTGAAAGAGGTCATGGGCAAGGGCAACATGATGGTGAATGGTTCTACCTTTAACAAAGGCAGACTGGTGATTGGATATGAGGGAAGGAAGGACAAGAGAGAGTCTGGAAGCCAAGATTTTCGAGATGATTTTATAGGAAAAATTAAGGAGACTTATGGGTCTATAATCTGAGAAAGAGGTTGGGGAGAGCTTTTTTGGAATTAGGGTAAGGAAGAAGGCATTTGAAGCTCTGAGAAGCCTACCTTTGCTAAAGAAATGCGAGACAACTTGGATGACTTGAGGGCCTACAATCTCCCAGCAGTGAGTGAAGAAGACCCCTGAAAATCCATCAGGTCCAGGGGAGCTGGATTTCTTGAGGTTAAAGACAGCTTCTTTTATTTCAGCTGAAGAGGGAATGGCTTCCAGGATAGAATTTTGCTCTACAGAGATTGCTGGACCTGGACGGTTGAAGAGAGAGTCATCTATGACAAGGGGGTTGGCCTGTAACAGGTTAGAGAAAAAGGAGCAGGCTTCATTTCTGATTAGATCCACATCCTCAATGATGGTCCCATCAACAGTTATCTTATCAATCCTATTGGTAGAGCTCCTAGATTTAGCAGACAAGTGGAAAAACTTAGTGTTCCTATCCCCTTCTTTTAACCATCTAATTTGGGACTTTTGCTTCCAATGAATTGATTCGGCTTTGAGCCAGTTGTGGAGGGAGGATTTGCTGGAATTAAGAGCCAGCAGAAGAGGTTCAGAGGGGTTGGAATCGTAAGAGGATTGGGCTACCAAGACCTCATTCTCAGCATTAGCTATATTCTGCTTGAGCTGCCCAAAAACCTCATAGTTCCAAGTCTTCAACTTGTTTTTTAGATTTTTGAGCTTTTGGGCAAGAATAAACTGAGGGGAACCAATACAAGGGATAGCCCAGCTTCCCTTGACCAGAGGGATGAAGGAATCATGAGAAAGCCACATCTCTTCGAATTTAAAGGGGACATTCTTAATAGGGGAAGAGGTTCTGTGAGACGGCAGAAGAGGGCTGTGGTCAGAGGAAATTCTAGGAAGATGGGATAGGAGAGGATCTGCATGAAGATCAAGCCAGGCGTTGTTAGCCAAGGCTCGGTCTAGCCTAGCAGCAACATAGGCAAGACCTTGCCTGTTATTGGCCCAGGTGAATCTATTACCTCTGAACCCAAGATCTTTGAGACCAGCAGCAAGAACCGTATCAGAGAACTCTTTGACAGAGGATTGAGAGGAGGAAGAAGTGCTGAATTTTTCCGATGCCAAAAGGGTAGCGTTGAAGTCTCCTATTACAGCCCAAGGGAGAGCTGTAGCAGAAGTGGTGACTAAATAGTCCCAGAGGGTCCTCCTTTGTCTATAGTCTGTAGAGCCATAGACCCCTGAAATCAGACTAGTGGAGGAAGAGTGGACATCTGTAACTTGAATGGATATATGCTGATTAGAAAGATCAAGGAGGGAATAATTAAGATGAGGATTAGATTTACAAAAGCACCAGAGAGAGTTATCAGGGGAACTAAAGGTCTGGATGTAGCCAAGAGATTGGATATCAAGGGAGATAGGAGAGCTAGAAGGAATTTTAGGTTAAGAAAGAAACAGGATGGTAGGAGAGTGGGAGACTAACATGTGGAGCAGCGCAGTTTGGGTGGGAGAATTTCCAATTCCCCGACAGTTCCAGGAGAGAATTTTAAACATTGGAGACAGTAGGAGGAGGAGAGCCAACATGACTTCTAGTCTTGGGTCCATGAGAGATAGGGCCTCTGTTCTTAGACTTCTTCCTTCCTTTAACCTTAAAGGAAGATAGGTCCACCACAACTGAAGATATAGGGATTAACTCTACTACAGCCTGAGGATGGTCAATAGAATTTTCCTCTGTAAGGGAAGGAGGAGCACTCTCGGGGTTCTAGGAGATTGAGGGAGTAATTGTAGGGGCATTTGGGACCTCTATAAGGGGTAGGGAATCCTGATCTGGAGGCTCCGAGGGTAACTGAATAGGAGAGGGAAGGTCTTCTAGAGAGGTATCATCTAGGGCAGAGAAGGGATTTGGACTGACAAAAGAGGGAGCTGGATTATCGTCCAGATTGGCCTTGGCGGATACAGGAGGAGGAGACTCCTTGTTAAGAACGGGGGTAGCGCAAGTGGTTTGGGAACCGAGGGTTCTCTTAGAGGAAGGGATAATGGGAGGGGGAATGGAAGGGGAGACTGAGTCTATGGGGTGGCCATTTGTTTGCTCCTGGATACCCAGGGGGTTGTCTTCCACAGAGGCTATAGCAGGGGGATGCAACATGGGCAAAGTAGCAGGGTCAGGGGTAGGAAGCAGGGGAGGCTTGTATGAGAAGGGGCATTTAGAGGAGAGATGACCTGCAGAAAAGCATTCAGAGCAAGGAATATTTTCATAAAGCACTTCCACCTCTACAACTCCTTCTCCTTCCAGGTCTACCATTATAGAAGTCAGCTTGGATTTTGCAATGTCCAAATTGACAAGGATTCTGGCGAAAGAGAGCATTTTCTGAGAAGCAGTGATGTCATCCAGGCGTAGAGGCTTGCCAATAGTCCCTGCTATGGATAGAAGAATATCACTGCTCCAACAGTGATAAGGAATACCTTTGAGCCTAATCCAAACCGGAGCAAACGTCGGCCAAGAGAGAACGGCCTAACCAGGGGTCCAAGGTTGGAGAAGAAGTTTTTTCTTTTCCATGACCAGGGGGCTCTGGCTAACTAAGCAATCCCTGTCTTCCTGAGTATTAAATCTGAAGATGAAGAAGCCTTTCTCTGTGAGGGAGATTAGGCAGGGCCTAGAGAGTCTCCAAGTTTTCTGAACCCACTGTTCTAGACCTTCTAGGGTAGGTCGCCGGCCAGGAAACTTCCCTATAGCTGAGAAGGAGAAGGAATCCTTACTGTTCCTACCATCTGATGAGGTATCCTAAGAGTAAGCTTACCATCTATCCAGGCAGGTGGAGGGATGGCTGGAGGAGCATATATCGCTAAGGAAGAGAGGAAGCTGGCATAGGACCTCGGAGGGATCTGATCTTCTGAAAGAGGAGCTTGAACCTGTTGATGAGTCAGAAGACTTTCCAAATGTTGGTGCAGAAGATGAAGCTGAGCCGTGTCCCATATAGGAGGGGATGGGGTCGGCAATAAACTTGATTGCTCTAGAGAAGAGGGAGGAGCTGAATCTGATGGAGCGGGAGAAAGCCTCGCGCTAGGAGGGAAGTTTGAAAAAAAGGGGCCAAAAGATGGGGGTGCTGGAGGAAGGGCTGAGGAGGATGAGGGAGGGATAAGAGAGAGGTTGATGGAATAAAGGGAAGCAGAGGAGGGATTAGGGATTGGGATTCGGTCTTGACCTACCCTAGCAGGAGGGATTGGGGGAGACATTCGAATGAATTAAATTGAATGAAATGAGAAATGAATGAAATGATTATTCCTACTGCAGTAGATGAGAATGGGGTGTTCCGGAGCCCGTGGTGACACCAGTGATCTCTGATCAAGACACTGGGAGATTCCACCTTATTTGGACCGAAAGGTCATTGACTGAAAAGTCATACACTGAAAAGCCATTAATAAATATTGAACATTATGAATAAATGAATATGAAATGCTTCCTTTTGGAAGATTAAATGAATAGAATGTAGTTGAAACCAATGCTAGTGTAGTTGCCATATTATTGTCATTGTTACTTCTGTTTATTATAAATTGTCTAGCACTGTTATACAATGAATTGCTAGTAACTGTAAATATGTCATAGATATGTGTATACCTTGTTGAACCGTCGTGTTCATGGTATTACTGATGATGTTACAGGCTCAGTTGCCTGTGCCGGTCCCTCCGAGACCGTCCAGACAGTGGAGGAGATTCATTCGCTACCTCCAGGAGGCTTAGCCGAGTGGACATGATCTGAGGGTGACTACATTTGAATCTTTTAGGAACTTTTTAGAAAGTAATTTGTATATTCCTTTTGGTATTGTAATTAATAGAAAGGATATCCCTTGCATTGTATGTTAAATAAGCAGTGGTTGATATTAGGTGTATGAAACGATGTAAGTGGACTTTACGATTCAAAGTAAAGTATATGATTCATTTTGATAAAAAGATCGTCAATATATATAATTTGTATATTCCGTACACAGTACATTAACAGGTATTATGCAAGATCCCTTGTAGGCTTCGTTGTAACTTCGGTTAAACGGGGTTTACGGGAGTAAGTATGATTAACATCGCGACCTGGGGTTAAACCCTAATGACTCTGATCTCGGGTCCGGGTCGTGACATTGTCTTAGCCCATTTGATTGGGCTGTATTTGCGCGTATAAGCTATCCCTTTGACATACTATCTTTTTCACAGCCCAACTGCATATATTAAAAACCATGGACCTGGCATTTTGGGCTCATTAGATTTAGAGGTAATACGATTCCAAGATTTTCTAGACAATGCCCTTCTTTAGAATGGCATTTAAAGGAAGAAAAGAAAAAACATGAAAGAGGTATCAACTATCAAGTGCATTGTGCTGGGGTGCAGGGTGCACGTCCAATGCGCATGCAAGAAGGACAAATTCACCCGTCTCATTGTCACATGTCGACTATAAGCCCAAACATATTAGGGCTCACCACGGAGGGCCCATTTCAAGAGCCAAATCCAAATTTGGCTCAGGGAATATTTGTGGAGCGATCAAATTGTTGCGACCAAGCATTAATTACATTCTCTTCTGTTTCACTCTGAATGAATATAGAAACAGTCTCACTAGAGATGCCACAGATTTGGGTTCAGTACAGGTTGGCCTAAATCGAAACCCAAACCAACTCATTAGTGCCAACCCGATACCAACTCTGACCCATGATAGTTTTGTGTTTTGTGCTTTGTGCTACCACACTGCCCCATGATGGGAGTTGTTCAGGTTGGGTTGGTAATTTTTCTTTGTTCAGGTTGGGTTAGTAATTTTTCTTTCTTATTGTGCTTTGCTGCTGTGAACTATGCTTACAGGAGTACCATGAGCACCACCTATCATGGGTTAGTGGGAGGATTGAAAGATCCAAGTGGGACAACTATAGATTTGCAGTTTGAAACAAATCCGATGCCTTTGACCCCTTGATCAGTGGCCTCCAAGTTTAATGATTTTTACATCAAATACAACATTTGACCATCAATCGAGTGGTCCAGTCCATTTGGATGGGAGCAAACCCACTGGATATGGTGTATTTCAGGAAAGTCTCATGTGTGTGGATGTTCGGATGTTCAGATATATCATAAGTTGGGCCCATTGGAAGTTCTCACAATAATACAGTAAGCAGGGTCCTCAGGAGCATTTATCTTTCTCTGTGAATCCTCTCACCGTAATACCGCAAGCAGGCTCACAAATAAACATAAATCCTATGTGCACAATGCATAGGGTTCCCATTCTTGGGTTTATAATGGACCTTTATGGGTTGAGCAAAAACCAAAAAATGTATTTTTAAGAAAAAAAATTAAATTAAAGATGTATGGAGGGTTTTGTGGATTTTTTAAAATCTTTTTGTCCACAAGTTTCGCAAGTGATCAAGCTGTTGGTGGGCCATGCTCCTATAAAATTAAGTAAACTTCTGTCATTTCCCTATTGTCTTTGAAAATAGAGTTCTAATCTTCCGAAGCCGAAATCAGGACAGTCCTATTGCCATAATACAAATCTAATAGTTGAGTACAGTAAAACTCAACCAGTCAAAATAAAAGCGAGTGCCTCGGACTAAATTTCACTCTAATACTCTAATAGACATTAGGCACCCTGCTGGATTGATCTTGTGTGAAATGAAAATTTTCACTCCTCTAATGAAAAGTTTTTATAAATTTGTTGATTCTACAGTCCATGACAAAAGACGATCATATATAATTGGTGTTGCTTACCCCTGACCCACCCAGACAGCATGGGATCTTGAAAGTTATTCCTCCTTGTCATTTTTCTTGTTCCTCTCTCTCTCTTTCCACCTCATGGTACACAGCATAGAGATTGGTCCTTGATAGGGAAAGGATGCCCCACAAACGACGTGGGATGAAAATCACATGGTGTTACTGTTGCCGTGGGATGGAATTTTTCTTCTCGTGTGCTACTTTTGACTTTTGTTAATTTTATTTATTAATTACATGACTTTGCATTCGCAGTCTGGACGTGGCATTAACATAACAAGCGGAGGGCTGGAATGGGTTGCAGCCTGCAGGAAAGTTCTCTGGGTATATGTAAGCTGATAGTACATTCGGACTCCACCCCAATCACTCTTGCTTGCTAAACAAAGGAGACTGTTTATTCAGTCCATACTGGGACCAGCCGACCAGGCCCACATTTGATCATTGCAGCGCCTAATTTGATACCCTTATCGACCCATGATTTGGTATCATGTCCAATTTTAAGCTCATTGAACTTTCACTCACCATTAAATTGAATTTTAAAAAATTCTATGATTAAGATGTCATTAAACTTTAAGTCTATTACTTAATTTTCATAGGAGATATTGGTTAAACAAGTACATCATATAGGTGTGGGGGCCATACCCCATCATTTTTACTTAAGGGGTGCTCATGGATTCGGCCCGCGGAGCTTGAGCTTTAGCTTTTTAGTACTCGGGCTGAGCTGGAAATAAACTCTGTGCTCATTTAATAAATGAGCCAGGCTCAAATTAAATGTTAGAAATCCGGAAGCAGGGAGGCACTGTTAATGTAAAAAATAATATTTATTTTTGCGAAAGGTAGGAGTTGAACATAAATTCTCTCTCACACAAACAAATATCTTAACCAACTACGAGTAGTGCCAATAAACATTTCCCCATTTATTTGTACAATATAATAGACCCGGGCTCAGGCTTAACCTAATCTAAGTGGATTGGACTCGGGGTCAGTTTTTTAAAATCCGGACAGGACTAGAATATTGCCTAGCCCGACCCATTAACACCCCCACTTCCCCTACATGAAAAAAAGAGTCTTAAGCATCCTTAGCTATTTTCCTTTAAGTCCCTTACTGCAAAAGCTTCGAAGTTGAAGGAGTATTACTCCCCACCGTGCCCCACCGTGCTCCTCCCATTAAATCCATATGGTGCTAAATCCAAATCTTACTTTTATTCAATAACCAAAAATTAATTTAGCCCAAGTCAATTACTAATTTTATTCAATAACCCAAAAAATACACATCCAATTAAATTACCAGAAGTGCTAATCTGTGCATCCACCATAATTAAAAAGATGCTAAAATTTGAATTAAAAAAAAATCTATACTAGTTTCAAACACCGAACTAAATGTCATAATAATAGAAGAGCATATACACGAAATTAATTAAATATCATATGAGAAAGTCCAAGCATATTCTTTTACAACACTTTTAAAAAGAATTCAGAATTATGGAGTTACCTTTAAAATCAAAGTAAAAATAAATTAGAAAAAGGTGCTCTTGACAACGTGCTTCTGAAAATGCTAAACTTCTGCTAATTTTGAATACTATATAAAAACTTGAAAGTCATCTTAATTTATAGAGTTGGAAGGCATCCTTAGAATTGGATCACATCTATATAAATGGACCTGGGAGATACATCCTATTGAAAAGGCCTAATTATATTGAAAGATCCCCATGTCATCAAGCAAACCTTGAAGCCAAATGGCCTCCTTAATGGCCCTTGTCACCGCCATGTACTCTGCCTCAGTAGTCGACAAGGCAACTGTAGACTGTAACATTGACCTCCAACTCACCGGTCCCCTTGCAAGTGTGAACACATAACGTGTAGTAGACCAACGCTGATTCAAATCACCAGCGTAATCGAAACTCACATATCCAACCACATGCTGACCAATACTATCATTCTGCTGAAACACCAAACCGACAACCACAGTACCCAGAACATATCGTAGGATCCATTTCATCGCTTGCCAGTGCCCTTTTCCTGGATCATGCATATATTTGCATACTATACTGACGGCCTGTGAAATGTCGGGCATCGTACACACCATCGCATTCATCAAACTACCAACAACACTCTGATAAGGAACCTGAGCCATGCACTGACGCTCATCATTTGTGCTAGGAGACATAGCAGCACTATTGAAGTGAGAGGCAAGAGGTGTACTTACCGATTTTGTTTTTGCATCTATACCAAAACGCTGTAGTATCTTTTTCAAATACTGTTTCTGCGACAAACAAACCTTTCCTTGCACTGTCTTCCTGAATTTCCATACCAAGTATCTTCTTGGCTTTCCCTAGATCCTTCATTTCAAATTCAATACTCATTTAACTCTTCAATTTTTCAATCTCCATTTTGCTCTTAGAAGCTATAAGCATAACATCGACATATAAGAGCAAATAAATGAAGGTTCCATTCCGTAGTTCGCAATAGTAGACACAATGATCAAAAGAACTCCGTGTGTACCTCTGCCCAATCATAAACTTGTCAAATCGTTTGTACCACTGTCTCATAGATTGTTTCAAACCATACAACGATTTTTTCAGTTTACAAGCCAAATGTTCTTTACCAGCAACCTTATACCCATCTGGTTGGGTCATGTAGATCTCCTCATTCAAGTCACCATGCAAAAATGTAGTTTTAACATTAAGTTGCACTAACTCAAGATCAAACTGTGCAACCAAGGCTAACAAAATACGAATAGAATAATGCTTCACAACCGGAGAGAATACCTCATTGTAGTCAATACCTTCCTTCTGTGCGTAGCCTTTAGCCACCAATCTAACCTTGTACCTGACACTATCCTTTCCTGGAGATCCTTCCTTCATAGTGTAGACCCATTTGCACCCAATTGCTTTCTTCCCCTTAGGTAACTGTACCAGCTCCCAAGTGTCATTCTTATGAAGAGATTTCATTAATTTCCTCATCCATTGCATTCTGCCACTCTATAATTTCTGAATGCCTCTTTGCTTCTTTATAGCTGGTAGGAACATATTCTTCAACCATTGGAAGTGCATATGCCACTAAGTCAGTGAACCGTTTAGGTTTTCGAATATTCCTTTTTTAGTCTACTAGCTACAATAGAATCTACTTGCTCTTATGGAGGCTCTTGGGCTAGAATCTCCTCTTCTCATCTGCATCATCACCCTCTAACTCAATTGGGATGACATCAACTGGAGTCTCCTCTCCATCCATATAATCATCCTCTGACTCAATTGGGATTGTTGGAAGTAGGTGGGCCTTGTGGATAGGTTTTCAAAACTTTTGACTCACTTGATTCAGGGATCAAGTACCCATAAGGCCATAAACTATATTTAGGATGCAATTCCTCAATCTCATCAAACATATACAGCAATATACTCTATATCTAAAAGATAGAAATCAGCAACACCATGCAACCAAAATAATCCACAACAACTAGAGAAGTAGATTATACCTTTGGAGCCCTGTAGTGCTCTAATGGAGAAAAAGACTTGCTAGTTGAAGAAAATCTTTATTTGTATCAAACTTAGGATCTCCAAGACCTCTTAGCCTTCCATGTTATGACCCGAATCAAATCTCTTTTCGCAAGAAGATTGGTGGAAACTCTAAGATAAAACCAACTAGAAACTCTAAGAAACTAGAAGAGAGAGAAGAGGAGAGAGGGGCGTGCAACAACTTGCACTGGGCGTGGGATCCAAGAGTGGACGTCCAAGGGGTCTCTCTCCCCTATTTATAGCACAAAGCAACCTCCTCTTACTAATTAAAATAGAAGTCCAACTTCCATTAAGAATTAGTAACTTCTCTTTCTAATTATTATAGAAGTCTCACTTACACAACAATTAATAACTTACTATTACCACTATTAGAAGTCTCACTTCAAATAGAAATAGTAACTTTCTAATTCCTTCCTTTTAGAGTTCGAGTAGGATTGGTATCTTTCTAATAACTTGAGCTAGCGTGGGGACCACTAGAGATTCCATAGAAAGTTGGCTTCAACTGAGACACCGCGACCCCACATCTCATGTGCAATCTGGGCACACAGTTAATTACAAATAACACTACTATATAAATGCAATTGCACTCCAGTCATAGGAATATATTACAATGAAGACCCTAAACTTTCCAATTACCACACGTAGGCCTTTTTATCAATATCCATGGATCAATTGGATTAAATATGTCCCTTTCAATCTTAGATCCACATCTTATTATCCTTGAGCCCCAATTAATTACAGTGATCATCAGTACCATCCAATTAACTCTTAATTAAGATGGGTGCGCACTTACTAATGACAAAACCATTAATTGGTACAAGGGGATGATATAGATAGATTCCCTCTTGACCATTCGATGTTCTCACAGTCCTACTACCACGTACTGAACACACCGAAGTGTTGACCTACAGTTGGCCTCACTCATTGGTGACTCAAAGCAAATGAATAAATAAAAACTTGAATTCATCAATGCCTCAAGATTGAGAGCCTATTATAGGGAATTATGAGGGCAGACCTTAAAATTGAAATTATATTTCATAAGGTGCTTCTCATGGTCCTTCAATACATCTAATGTACCAGCACCATGATCCAGAATATTACATCCTGATGATCGAGACAAATCACACTATCTCATAATGATCAAAGTATTGTGACCTTATCAGATGAGATGCCTAGTCTCATCACTGGTTGTGAAGATATTTAAGTATAAGATGTGTGACACATGTCTCACGTTTGTGGATCTCATCCATACACATATATCACATCTAATATACTAATGGAACCCAGTTCTTCTCATGAATCATCATGTCCTATGTATTGGTTATGTGCATAAAGTAATAAAACATCATTCATCTCATAAAAGGAAAGCATGATTTTATTAATAAATGAAGAAATTAATCAATTTATTACATCATCTGATGGATTGAGTCGATACAATCTAACATGGATGATATCAAACTCCACCTATATATTTCGATTTACCATTTGCCTTGCTCTCCTCTTGAGAGCCATTTTGCTTGTTCTATTTCCACATGGCAGATTCATCAAAAGTGACATCCCTACTCATAACAAGTTTCTTTGAAGCTGGATACCGTAGCCGGTATCCTTTCACACCACTGCTGAAACTCAAGAATATAGCTTTCTTGGCCTTTAGATCCAACTTACTCTCTGTGACATGGAAATAAGCAGGACAACCAAATTTATGCAATTTATCATAGTCAGTAGCGGGTTTTCCAGACCAAACCTCAATGGGTGTTTTTCCATCAATCGTAGTAGAAGGCAACCTATTGATGAGATGACATGCATAAGCAACTGCCTCACCCCAAAACGCTTTGCCAAATCCAGAATTAGACAACATACACCGAACTTTCTTCAATATAGTGCGGTTCATGCGTTTTGCCACCCTATTCTATTGCGGAGTCCCACTAACTGTAAAATGCCTCACAATCCCTTCATCCTGACATACTTGTAAGAACGGATCAAACTTGTACTCACCACCATTATCTGACCTGACCCTTTTGATCTCTCTGCCAGTTTGTATTTCAATCATTTTCTTCCACTTCAAGAACACATTCAAGACTTCATCATTGTGCTTCATGATGTACACTCATACTCTTCTAGAGAAGTCATCAACAAATGCAACAAAGTAGTGCATACCCCCCAAAGATGCCACCTTGGTAAGACCACATATATCTGAATGAATATAGTCTAGTGTGCCTTGAGTGCGATGGATCACGGTGACAAACTTCACTTTCGTCTACTTGCCAAAAACACAATGTTCACAAAATTCCAACTTATAGGACTTTGCACCTTGCAACAAGACTTGCTTAACCAAACCCTACAATGCTCTCTCCCCAGCATGCCCTAGATGCATGTACCACAATCTGGTAGTCTCTGTAACAGTCTCATTCAAGTGATCAGATACTGTTGCTGCACAACCTACAACTGTACTCCTTTGAAAGAAATACAAATTACCCCTTCAAACACCATTTATCAATATACGTGCACCATAAACAACTTTCAGAATTCCACCTTCCATGGTATTCTTAAAGTCTTTAGAGTTTAAAGCATCCAATGAGGTTCTTCTTCAAATCTGGTACATACCGAACATCTGTCAAAACTCTAACTGCTCCAGCATGCATCTTCAAACGGATTTTTCCTATCCCTCTTATTTTGCAGGCACTATCATTGCCCATCAAAACTGTTCCACCATTCCCTGTTAGGATACATATGATAAGTACAACCCGAGTTTAAAATCGACTTGTCAGAATGGCATACCAATGAAGAAACAGTCAAATTAAATTCAGAACCATCATCCCCATTGTATCCAATTTTTGCATCAGATTTATCTTTGTCTTTATTTTTCAACTTTGGACAATCCTTCTTCCAATGCCCCTTTTGTGACAAAAGGCACATTCATCTTTTGTAGGTGGCTTTGATTTTCCTCTAGAATTATAACGAAAGTCACTACCAGATGTCCTATCATCGAATTTGCCTCTTGCTGTCAATGCATCAGATGATGAATATCTATGGTCATGTTTGTCATTCTTCTGATATTAATTATTGATCAAAGCAACAGACACAACATCATATTTAACCTCAGTCTTCCCGTTGATCAAAGCGTGAGTAAAATGATCGTAACTTTTGGGAAGCGAATTCAGAAGAAATAATGCCTTATCCTCATCATCAATTTTCACATCAATGTTTATCAAATCAGCAATAATCTTATTAAAATCAATAAGATGTCCAGTCATAGAAATACCTTGACGATGCTTGAGGCGGAAAAGTTTCTTTTTCAAATATATCCGATTCTCCAAGCTCTTGGTCATATACTTTTCCTCCAATCTTTGCCAGAACTCTTTTGTAGAAGTTTCTATAATCACTAAGTATTTTTTTATCCGTCGCGAGACATAATCTAATTGTGCTACATGCTTGACAATTAATCTTTTGCCATTTCTTATCTTACATATATGAGTGTTTATCCCTCTAGAGCAATTTCCAACTCTTGTTGGCTTAGAACATTTTTAACGTTACATTGCCACATACTGAAGTTATTGGTACCATCAAACTTCTCAACTTCAAATTTTATACTCGAAATGGTTGTCTTTGCCGATGATGAGCTTGCCATTTTTTTTCGTCTGCCAAGCGATCAATCCACTTTGTTTAAATCATAGACCTCGTCGATATGAATCCAATTAAAAAAAAAATGGAGCTCCATTCTGAGTCTGGATGGCTCCGAAAATCACAAATCAATCATGGCCGCTCAATTGGTCAAATCAGTCTTGACCGTACAGATGACGTCAGCAACTGCTGGTGGCTGAGTTCTGCTGAACTGGGCTTCTTCGAAATGGGTAGGGTTGAACTGGACCCAAACTGAAACTGGAACCAAAACCGACCTGAACAGGTCGTCTTCTTCCACTGGGTTCTGTGACAGAACCTTGGATGCAGCCTACTGCGTCTTGTTCTCCAGCCTAACAGTGAGGGAAGCGCAAAACCGGGCGACAATCATCTTCTCAGATTCGGGCGATGGGTTTCTTCTCCAGCAAGAGCAGCCCAGAGTCCTCTGCGTCTCTTCTCCCTTGGCGACGAGCAAACCCGAGGGCCTTTCTCCCTCGAGCGTTTTCTGCAACAGGAAACGCGACTTTTTTCTGCTCTTTTATTTTTATTAATCGCTCCAGTTGTCAAGCCAAAAGTCAAATCAACTTTGATCTTCTTTTAACTTTAGAAGCAAAAAGATACAACCTCCAGTGGCCTTACAACGTGTAACGAAATCAATTTGTTTTTTTCTTTTTTCTTTGCTCACAGTCTTCTCTGTGGTGACTGGTGGCCCACTCCGTATTCCAGATTTAATCTAGAAGACCCTGAGACAAGTCTCCTCCCTGGAAACGAAGAACTAGATTTCATCTAAAAGACCCTGAGACAAGTCTCCTCCCTGGAAACGAAGAACTAGATTTCATCTAAAAGACCCTGAGACAAGTCTCCTCCCTGGAAACGAAGAACTCATCTGCCCGGTTCTCTACAACTTCTTCGTTCCAGAGTACGATCTGCAATAAAGCGTGTAGGCTAATCAATGATCAAAACTGCAACGGCTGGCCTGATTAGATTTTTCTGAAAATCCGGATCCTTGTCAAGAACCACTTCTGAGATGGGTTCTGCAGAACCAAAGTCGAGATCTAACCTGATCTGTATGTTGATCGCCTGCCACAAAAGAAATACAAATTTACGTGATTCGGTGATTTCATACCTACGTCCACTGATAAAAGCTCGTTTTTTTCTTCTCCACTAAGAGTTTTTCCCACCCTTATGGTTTTCCCCTCTCTTATTGTTACAACTATGTGGTTTTTACAAAGACCAAATTACCTCTCAACCCTAATACAAATGAATTGGGCCTAACAAACGAGTCAAAACTCATAAACCCAACAAATCTTAATTCTACTGTAAATGATAATTAATAATTAACTATTGTTTATCATCCTTCCCAGCCGAAGGATCACAAATAATATTTGTTAATCTTTTTCCAAGGAAGGATCGCAAACAAGGAAAGAGATCCCTGTTTCGTCCAAATAAGGATTGGGGGGTGACACGAGCGGGGGTGGAAGAAAGAAATTTTGATTTTCGCTTTCCCCCGCCCCCGCATATGGCGACTCCCCTGATTCGTCTAAATAAGCCCCTCTATTTCAACAAAACAGGAGATCCGGATCCAACGAACAATTGTTTGTCTTTCCTAAATACCCTGAGGTGGTACCCCGCCCCAAGGTAGTCGGGAAAGACGTCATCCTTCGAGTCAAGCTTGACGTTGGACCCAAAGCTACCGAATCAATAACCCACCCATACCTTTTCTGGACCACACCCCAAAGGCCCATCCCAGCGGCAGCACAGCCAACTTCTCGACAACACACCACCTCGTTGCCGGAACCTGGCCAACTTCGCGGCCTCCCCCACCCCCATCCCCAGTTTCCGGCCAACTTCTTGACCACAGCGCACACCACTAGTCTAAATTAAGCCTCACCAGATGAACTCTGATGATCGAACCACTACTAGAAAATTGACTTTTAGCGGCCGCCATTTGCCGCAAGCGACCGCCTAGCGACCGCCTCTCGACGGCCGCGAAAAGCTCGTCGCTAATAGTATTACTGGCGGTCGCTAAAAGTATTAGCGACTGCTACATGGCGGTCGCCAAAAAATTAAAAAAAACAACATTTTGACTTTTAGCGACCGCCTAATGCTGATACAGCGGTCGCTAATGCCCTTTTTTTTTCGAATTTTTATTTTTTTTAAAAATTTTTTTTAGTATTAGCGGCCGCCAAGGCGGTTGCTAATACTCGTACAGCGGTCGCTAATGGTGTTTTTTTTTCGAATTTTTATTTTTTTTAAATTTTTTTTTTAGTATTAGCGGCCGCCAAGGCGGTCGCTAATACCTATCTGGCGGCCGCTAATACAGTATTTATTCTGAAATTTTTTTATTTTTTTTATTTTTTATGCTATTAGCGACCGCCAATTTCGCTTTTAGCGGCCGCCAGTGGTTAAATTTTTTTTTTCACAAATTCTTTTTATTTTTTCAAATTATTTCCTTGTTTTTGTACCTGTACCTGTACCTGAGTATATACAAATCATACCATCAATTAAAATTACAAATAACATACAACTACTACCATCAATTAAAATCACAAATAAAAAAAGAAAATCTTATATTAATTTCATTCAAAACATTACAAAAGTTTTGATAAAATATATCCATTACATTTACAGGAAAAAGAAAAAAAAAATTGCCCTGTGCCGTGGTATGTCCGATGCTCTCAAACCTGAACAGAAAAAGAAAAATAAATATTATTAAAAGATAAGTATAAAAATTGGCAATTTATACTAAATATAAAAAATTAAGAATTAAAATTAAAATTTTAACTTACGTTTCAACATTAACATCAATCCTGGAGTCGGAATCTCGTTCCGTCAGTTCCTGCAAGTCAGGAATGACTAGGGGCCCGTGCCCCTCAAGTTTCACGTGCAACGGACACCGTTTGCTCAGTTTGGTCGCCCGGAGGCTCGTTTTCTAAGTTTTAAGTTTACGTTCTAACTCAAACTTACGTTTCAACTGTACGAACAAACCGGGAGTCGGAATCTCGTTCCGTCAGTTCCTGCAAGTCAGGAATGACTAGGGGCCCGTGCCCGTCAAGTTTCACGAGCAACGGACACCGTTTGCTCAGTTTGGTCGACCGGAGGCTCGTTTTCTAAGTTTTAAGTTTACGTTCTAACTTAAACCTACGTTTCAACTATACGATCAAACCGGGAGTCGGAATCTCGTTCCGTCAGTTCCTGCAAGTCAGGAATGACTAGGGGCCCGTGCCCCTCAAGTTTCACGAGCAACGGACACCGTTTGCTCAGTTTAGTCACCCGGAGGCTCGTTTTCTAAGTTTTAAGTTTACGTTCTAACTCAAACCAACGTTTCAACTGTACGATCAATCATGGAGTCGGAATCTCGTTCCGTCAGTTCCTGCAAGTCAGGAATGACTAGGGGCCTGTGCCCATCAAGTTTCACGAGCAACGGACACCGTTTGCTTAGTTTGGTCGCCCGGAGGCTCGTTTTCTAAGTTTTAAGTTTACGTTCTAACTCAAACCTACTTTTCAACTGTACGATCAAACCGGGAGTCGGAATCTCGTTCCGTCAGTTCCTTCAAATCAGGAATGACTAGGGGCACGTGCCCGTCAAGTTTCACGAGCAACGGACACCGTTTGCTCAGTTTGGTCGACCGGAGGCTCGTTTTCTAAGTTTTAAGTTTACGTTCTAACTCAAACCTACGTTTCCACTGTACGATCAAACCGGGACTCGGAATCTCGTTCTGTCAGTTCCTGCAAGTCAGGAATGACTAGGGGCACGTGTCCGTCAAGTTTCACGAGCAACGGACACCATTTGCTCAGTTTGGTCGCCCGGAGGCTCATTTTCTAAGTTTTAAGTTAACGTTTTAACTCAAACGTACTTTTCAACTGTACGATCAAACAGGCACTCGGAATCTCGTTCCGTCAGTTCCTGCAAGTCAGGAATAACTAGGGGCACGTGCCCATCAAGTTTCACGAGCAACGGACACCGTTTGCTCAGTTTGGTTGCCCGGAGGCTCGTTTTCTAAGTTTTAAGTTTACGTTCTAACTCAAACGTACTTTTCAACTGTACGATCAAACCGGCACTCGGAATCTCGTTCCGTCAGTTCCTGCAAGACAGAAATGACTAGGGGCATGTGCCCGTCAAGTTTTACGAGCAACGGACACCGTTTGCTCAGTTTGGTTGCCTAGAGGCTCGTTTTCTAAGTTTTAAGTTAACGTTTTAACTCAAACGTACTTTTCAACTGTACGATCAAACCGGGAGTCGGAATCTCATTCCGTCAGTTCCTGCAAGTCAGGAATGACTAGGGGCACGTGCCCGTCAAGTTTCACGAGCAACGGACACCGTTTGCTCAGTTTGGTCGACCGGAGGCTCGTTTTCTAAGTTTTAAGTTTACGTTCTAACTCAAACCTACGTTTCCACTGTACGATCAAACCGGGACTCGGAATCTTGTTCTGTCAGTTCCTGCAAGTCAGGAATGACTAGGGGCACGTGTCCGTCAAGTTTCACGAGCAACGGACACCGTTTGCTCAGTTTGGTCGCCCGGAGGCTCGTTTTCTAAGTTTTAAGTTAACGTTTTAACTCAAACGTACTTTTCAACTGTACGATCAAACCGGCACTCGGAATCTTGTTCCGTCAGTTCCTGCAAGTCAGGAATGACTAGGGGCACGTGTCCGTCAAGTTTCACGAGCAACGGACACCGTTTGCTCAGTTTGGTCGCCCGGAGGCTCGTTTTCTATGTTTTAAGTTAACGTTTTAACTCAAACGTACTTTTTAACTGTACGATCAAACCGGGAGTCGGAATCTCGTTCCGTCAGTTCCTGCAAGTCAGGAATGACTAGGGGCCCGTGCCCGTCAAGTTTCACGAGCAACGGACACCGTTTGCTCAGTTTGGTCGCCCGGAGGCTCGTTTTCTAAGTTTTAAGTTTACGTTCTAACTCAAACGTACTTTTCAACTGTACGATCAAACCGGCACTCGGATTTCATTAAACAAGATAATTGAAATTAACATTTAAAAATTATTTACACTAAAATTTAACATTACTGAAATAGTTCCCAACCGTTTATTGGTTATGTAAGTCAACTGTATCTCCTTCAATGGTTTCCCGAACCCAATTAATATCTTCATCATGTTGAACAACTGTATTCTGGTCAAGTTCTTGTTGGACGAATGCATCAATATCTGGCTCATCACATTCAATCTGATACACTCCCCTCCTTGACGTTTTAACTGCAACCTGCCAGTTAGGATCTTTCGGATCTCTGACATAGTAAACTTGCTCATCCATTGAGGACAATATGTACGGTTCGGCACTTATTCGATCATCACGGTGTAACAAATTATTAAAATTTACCAGTGTAAACTGGTAATTATCTGTTTTCACCCCTCGGATGGGATCCACCCAATCACACTTAAACAATAGAAACTTTAGCCCGTGATTATACACAACTTCAACAATATCTTTCAACCGGCCATAATAGTAACCAGCATCGACGGATGGACAACTGAGCCCACTATTTTGCGTCGCTCGTTTCTCATCTACATCCTTGATGCGAAATCGAAAGCCGTTGACATCACAAGTTGTGTAATGTCGGGCCGTTTTAAATGGGCCATCAGCTAACTGGTTCATTTCATCAGTCAAATACGGATCGTTGGTTCTTCGTAAGCTACATACCTACGCAACACATGTAATCAGTGAATATCACTACATGAAAGTAATATGACAAGAACAAGTGAAACTACTCCTAATGATTGAGTACATACGTGATTCTTGAACCATTCATGAAATGACTGGTAATGAGACTGATGAATTTCATTCTCTGTAGCATGAGGCATGTCCCGTTTCAGCTCATCATAGTGTGTCCTGCGATCATAATACGTGTTAACGACAAGTGTGATGTTTTAGGCAAAAAATTGACAAGTTACACGTATAAATGAGTGATCACTTACTGAGTGAAAGCCACAACAGATGGGGTGTTGAACAACACCCACCGGTGAGCTTGAATCCACTCAATATTGTTGAGATCAAAAGGCGTGCCCTCCCCAACTGGACCATCATTAATCCGCGAGGGCCTAGTTAACTTTGTTTCAATATTCTCTTTAAGATATGCTGCGCAGAAATTTGTGCACTCATCCATCAGATACCCCTTTGCTATCGATGCCTCCGGACGAGCTCTATTGCGAACATATCTCTTCAATGTGTTCATATACCTCTCGATCGGATACATCCATCTGAATTGGACAGGGCCACCAAGCAGGGCTTCATTGGTTAAGTGTATGGTCAGGTGAACCATGACATCGAAAAATGCAGGTGGGAAAATCTTTTCTAAATGACACAACGTCACAGCAATCCTCTCTTGCAAACCATTCAACTCATCAATTCGATGAACTCTAGAACAAAGTTGTCTGAAGAAGTTACTAACTTCAATCAACGGCGCTACAACATTCTTAGGCAAACAATTTCGTATGGAGATAGGCAGTAATTGTTGAATAAGAATATGATTGTCATGACTCTTCAAACCCTGTAATGTTCTCTCTCTCATGTTCACACGCTTTGCGATATTCGAACAGTACCCGTCAGGAACCTTGACACCCTTCAGAACTGAGAGGAAGACATCTTTCTCATCTTTACTCATCGTGTACTGCGCAGGAGGCATGTATGCCTTGTTAGACTCTCTCAACTGCAAGTGCAACGGCTTTCTCAAGCCCATTTCTTCCAAGTCACGGCGTGCATTGACACCATCCTTCGACTTCCCCTGAGCACCGAGAATGGTCCACAGTATATTATCACAAACATTCTTCTCGATGTGCATAACATCTAAGTTATGCCTGAGTAAGTTATCTTTCCAGTATGGTAAATCGTAGAAAATACTTTTTTCTTCCAATTATGACCTCGCCTTCTACTTGCACCGGGAATAGAAGGCAGCACCGGGGCCAGTAAATCTTGAAAATCATACACAGTACGTATTTGCTCCTGCTCGAGCTGTGACAACAAGTCAACTCCCGTCATTGTTCGAGGTGCTGGACCATATTCTCGACTCCCATCAAATGACACTTTGTCCCTCCTGAACCTATGCAATGGAGGTAGAAAGCGCCTATGACCCGTGTATGCCCATTTTCTGCCGTGCTTCAACCAAGTTGACTTCTTCTCCTTATTGCAGCAAGGACATGCAAACTCTCCATTTGTGCTCCAACCCGACAAGTTGGCGTACGCAGGGAAGTCGTTGATTGTCCATAATAATGCGGCGCGGAGTTTAAACATTTCATTGCATTCGGCATCAAATGTCATCAGACCATCAGCCCATAATTCATTCAATTCATCTATCAGAGGTTGCATATATACGTCAAACTTGTCCCCTGGTCCTCTTGGTCCATCAATAAGTGTGGATAGGATCAGAAAATGTTGCTTCATACACAGCCATGGCGGAAGATTATAAGGTACCAAAACAACTGGCCACGTACTGTGATTTGCCCCAGTCATGGATCTGAACGGACTAAAACCATCTGCAGCCAAACCAAGCCGCACATTGCGACAATCCAAGGCAAATTCTGGATTCCTCCGATCGAAGTCTTTCCATGCTGGGGAATCTGCTGGATGGGCCAACTTACCATCGTCCCTGCTATTCTCGGCATGCCATCTCATCAGTTTAGAAATATTTGATGACATAAAAAGCCTCTTCAGCCTTGGCTTAAGTGGGAAATATCTCAATTGCTTTACTGCCACAAGTTTGCCATGGTTGATAACACTTGTAGAACTATTCTGACGATTGTAACCAACCCCGTCCTCCTTCCATCTCGAAGTCTGACACACAATGCACTTATCAAGATGGGCATTCTCATTCCTAAACAACATGCAATTGTTCGGACATGCATCCAGAGTCTCATATGTGAAGCCTAAATTTTCAGTTAACTTGTGAGCCTGATAGTAGGACTCAGCAAGTTTTGCACCGGATGGGAGCGCTCGATGCAACAACTGGAGGAGCATATCAAAAGACTTGTCAGACCATAGGTTCAATGCCTTCAAATGTAACAACTCAACAATAAAGGATAATTTACTGAAGTCATTGCATCCAGGATACAATTTTGTCTGTGCATCGTCTAGAATTTCAAAATATCTCAAGGCTTCTTCATCGGCACCAGAGCGAGGATTACTCCCACCCGCCCCCTCAGTCTCACAGCTTCTGTATTCGGGTGCCAAGCCGCACGCGATATCATTTAACATCACGTTCATCGGATCAGCCTCTGACATAACATCCACCTCAATTTCATCTATTTCCTCTCTGCGACAGGAAACATACTCTTCTCCATGTTTTATCCAGTTCTTGTAGTCCTTCAAGAATCCATTCAGAATCAGATGCTCTCGAACAATCTCTCTTCTGTAATAATACCGATTCCCACATTTTCTACATGGACAACTGATGAACTCATTGTCAAACCCATTGGTAAATTCCATGAACTGGTTAATCCCCTACATGTATTCCCGAGACATCCTATTCGGTAAATCAATCCAACTCTTGTCCATCTCCGTAAGTGCTTCTGTGGAAGTCTAAAATGAACAAGTACAATTAGCCCAATGTACCGTGTCATCATGCAAGTCACCTATCCATAAACTACAAACTACTTACTACAAGGTGGTTGGTCCTATCCCATTCGGGAATGCACGATCCAACTTGCACTCAACAACTCGAATGCTTCGTCCCCTAGTCAAACAAAATTTCGGCAGCATGTCCGCGTGGTTCTCCAAGTACACGACACAGGTACAACATCAGTCGTACCTATGTATGTACCGAGAGAACAATGGGACATCAACCGAAACTCTGTCTAACATCAGACTTGCATGAGCTATTGAGTATAAGATGTATAATTGCATTCTCAAACTGTCCGAACTGGACAATTCAAGAATTGTATACGACAAAGTTCGAATGTACATCACAAGAACAACGAATCTAGTCGAAGACCCAATCCGTCGCGTCAATGATTACCGAACTTATGTCGTACACAATTCTCGAACGGGTCTAAGTTTCACTAATGCATTCAAATGAATAGAATAAGTTGATAATGAAAGGTTCACAACCAATGAAATCTTCAAATATAAAATTTGAATGCAAGATGAAATCCATATGTACAGTGGAATCCTCCAGTGACATGCTTATTACTAATTTATCTCTAAAACTTCCCCAAACCCAACAAATTCATATGAGGTTTTGCCAATCAATAAATAACGTCTTAGAGATAGATATTAACAAAAAAAAAGAGGAGTTAAAACTACTAATATTAACAATTCAAAGGTGCCTATTCCCACTTCAACATACTGCCTATATCATAAGATTCAATAAAAACAAGTACTGAATTATAGATACATGCCTAAATCCTAAAATTCACTTATAAATGGGATTCATTGTATAGATATAATTCTTTTCCCTTTAAAATTCAACTTGAATTGTTGGACTCGGGATATGAATTCCGAGACATTAAGGCAATGCTTATTACATTATTTTTTTTATTTTTTACTATTTTCATGTTTTCTAAGATTTCTTGGGCTATAGAGTGCAACTTGGTCTGAATTCGCTAAATTGACTAGGCCTGAGGGTGAAAGAGTCTGTACCCAATTCGATTTTTGAAACCATGTGTAGATTTCATTGCTTTATCAGTCATGTGTCTAGCCATCTACACCTTTTGTATAAGTGGAACTTACCCGATGATAAAGAACATAAGATCTAATTAGTGTAGTCCCCTCACTTGGATCTCCAATACCTATCCTGCATTGGCACATATCACAGCAAGACTAACCAATACAACATACTGTCCTATCGACGGCAACAGGATATTCAGCTGCTCTTTAACAACAATAATATACTCCAAAGACAGCACAATGTAGTTAAACTTGACAATATAAGTACAATACTATGTACATAATACTAGTTAAGGGGGTTGGAAAAGTTATAATTACTTCATTATATATTGTTTTAAAGTTAACAATCATGTCCATGACTCCTCTACATTGATAAAGAACAGATGCAAAGTGGAGAGGAATTTGACAATGAAAAAGGGTTTCCCATCTCACACTCAATTCATCTGAGCCTAAAATGTATCAGCATGCCATTTAAAAGGCGAGGCTCAGATTATGATAAAGGTACACGCTCTGGCACAATCAGGCAATTAAAACAACTGACTAGAGTAAATAAAACCCTTAAATGAAGTGGAATGGTTCCATTGCTCATGCAAGAGGAGTAAGCTTACAACAGTGGTGAGGTCAGTTGCCCAGCTAAAATTTTTTGGGTCATTTACAATTCCTCCTGTACATAATGTCTTGAACCACCCCTTTCTTCTACATTGATCCTAATGACCATTCTCTTTTCAGAACATAACTAAATGCCAAATTCTATATCAAATAAGTTAGTATGTTGCAGATGAAATCTGAGAAAGAGCTACTGCCTCAATTAGGATGAAGCTTTTGGTGATTAGACTTAAGAGAGAACAGAAACATATGGGAGCCATTCTTTGGATCCTACTGTAGATCACAAGATGTGATTCTACAGGCTGTTATGCCAAAGCCTCCACTAGATCAAAGTCAAAGGTGACTTCCTTTGTGTCATTTGTTGGGTGAGTGGTCAATGCCCAGCCCCTTGGGGGATGGCAGACAACATGGAATAGATCATGCTGTTGGCAGATTCATTCACGCTTCTCAGCCATGTTAATCAGACTATCTAATTGCAAATGAGACAGAGCAACTGGCCAAAGGAGTTCAGCGTCAAGCATTGATTTTTTGGCAATGATGTTCAGATTCCACCATGACAGGCTTGTCTAACCTTTTCATTCATTCTTTTGTACATTTTGACTGCTTGTGTGTCCTGTTGGGATTGACTATCTAATCCGTTTTTTAATATAGCACTCATCTACCATATAGCTTTTCCTTCTTATGATGAAAGTTCCATGAAAAAAGTGTCCTTCCATCATATTCCTAGGAAGTTAAAACTCAAAATAAAAAAAGAATAAAAAAAAATAGTAGAAGATGGGGGCTTCAAGGAAAGGTTTATTTATAAAATCATATATTGTTTTGAAGGCCGTACTGGTATCAGATAGTCAACCAATATCTCTAGGATGCAAGCGTTTAGCATATCCTACTACACTACGTTTCACTATTCTTCAACATTAAAAAAAAATGTGCACAATGATAATTTCATTAATCTAGAAATGTTTTAAAGAAAATATTAGGATTTAGGAGAGCCATGTCCTCATCTGCGTTCTAGATTTCAAACAATACCAGCAAATATCAGGAACCTCATATCCATACAAATATCTCATTTAGGCATTGCATTAAACATTTGCAATATGTACTACATAGCAAATGACATTTGTTAGTTCACATCACGAAGCAGTAGTAATAGTAGTAGTCTTACCCGCTGATGACTTCAAAGGTCAAAATCTAATGTCCCCTTTCAAATTGGAAGAAAACAACAGATACAGTAACTGTGAGAAAAAAGAAGAAGAAAAGATAATTAGGAGAGATGAAAGGTTATTCTAAAAAATAACAGATATGGTAACTGTGACAAAAAGGAAGAAGAAAATGTAGTTGGGAGAGATGAGAGGTCATTCTCAAACCACACACACACAGCAGAAACCTCATTTACAAATGGAAGAGGAATTGCTCCAATTTTAATAAAAGTTATAAATAATCCCTTTAATCAAATGGGCAGTACCTTCATTACTAAGCATGCATAATATTTTACAAGGCTTCCTAAACAAAGAAACATTAAAGAACCTACCTACCAGACTGTAATGAGCCACCATAGTCATAAACTAAAAGAAGGAAATTGAAAATTACAATGCAAACCACATTCAGTAGAAGTTGCCTTCTTGCCAAATGGATTCAGTGGAAGAGTACCTCTGTTAGTGACAGAATAAACATCGGTGTTCAAAAGATTAAGATATTATATAGCCACACAAATATCAGATAGAGACCCCAATGAATCAAAACAGGCAAAACAGGCAAAAGTAGCCAAGATCTACATGCATTCAACCACTGATTTCGACTCCGAGGCCTTGCATCACCGATTTTCCCCATCATTCATTCAACAACATTAACAAACAACAACAAATAAATCAAACGAAAATAAAATAAAATAAAATAAAACATACCAGCAGCTTTAGCAAGAGTAGAAATCGCTGAGATTGAATGGTGCAAGCTCAATACAAAAAAACAGCAACAGGAAAAAAAATAAAAAAATCTGTAACTGTATACAGTTACAGAGAGAGACGGAGGGAGAAGGGGAAAAGGAGGGAGAGAGAGAGAGAGCTGGTGGTGGTTCCGGTGACAGCTCCAAACGCGCGGGACGGCACAGTGCAGAGCGAGGAGAGAGGGAGGGAGGGAGAGGGAGAGGGAGCGGGAGGGAGAGAGAGAACTCGGTATGGGCGGCGGGAGGGCAGGTTTAGGCACGGGAGAGCAGAGGGCGACGGCTGGGCAGAGAGGGTGAACGCAGGGAGAGGGGGAGAGAAGGGAAGGAGAGGGAGAGAAGAGAGAGAAGTGAAGGGGGAGCGAGTGAGAGAGAGAGAGAGAGAGAGAGGAGGTGAGCGATTGAGGGCAGAGGAGATGAGCGCGCGGGAGAGCAGAGGGCGGAAGGGGAAAAAAAACAGAGGAAGGAAAAGCAGAGGGCGGCGGCTGGGCAGAGAGGCTGAACGCAGGGAGAGGCCGAGAGAAGGGAAGGAGAGGGAGAGAAGAGAGAGAAGCGAAGGGGGAGCGAGTGAGAGAGACAGAGAGGAGATGAGCGATTGAGGGCAGAGGAGATGAGCGCGCGGGAGCAGAGGAAAAATGAAGAGGGAAAGAAAAAGAGGGTTTGGCGGGGTATGGACAATAGCGACCGCCATTTAGCTTTTTGCGGCCGCCTATGGCGGTCGCTAATGAGCCATTAGCGACCGCCTCAAGCGGCCGCCCGCTTTCTTGTGAGCAAATGCTCATTTTTCTAGTAGTGAACTCTCACTAAAACACGGGAGCTGGCATATGGTGATCCTCTCCCTGTCTTCTCCGACTAAGGTGAAGCTCTCATGTTCTTTTTTTTTCGTCTCTTACCCAAATCCCTTACTATTAGTGCTCCAACGGCTGACCAATTATTTGGCATGAATCTCTCATTTACAATGCAATTCATTATATTAACATATTCCAAGTAACAGATGATTCGCGTGTATATAAGCAGTGCACAGAAAACAATACACTATCAATTAACATGCATAGACTGCTGTTTTTTAACAATTATGAGCATGTGTCTTTGTTTTCAGGGTTGTGGACCTTCAACTTTAGAACAAGAAAACTTGAAGAATTTGAGAGAAGAGACCCATCATCAAAACTTGAGAAATGAATGAGAGAACAACAATAGCTGCACGATCAATGTTACTAGCCTCTCCACAAACCAGTCCCAAGGTACTTATACTAACGAACCAAATACCTCTCCCCATAAATCAACCCTCACTGAGATAATTCAAAGCCGGCCCATCAACAACATATACCCTAATAACCCTACTACCCTTGAGGCTAAATCAGTGCTCAAGATTGGATTCACCGCATTGATAGGCCTCTTGAGCGTCACTTTCACAATCAACGGTAATGGAAACCTAGTCCCAACGGCTCTCTTCCATCAACCAGCCATCACTTTTACCTTATTTCTCATCATCTTCATGATTTTCTTCTTCTTCGCTGACATTGGATTGGTACTTGAGAAAGCTTTTCCTAAGATTACATTAGTGTTCAAGATCATCTCCTTTGTTTTCCTGGTCCTCGGGGCCACCATATTGCTGTGGGCCTTGATTCCCAAAAACATTAGCTGGATTCCATGGATTTTCTTTGCATGCACAGCGGCGGCGGTATTTGGAGTCCTTGTTCTCGGGCGATTTACAGATAAAAGCTCTGCATTGAAGTCTGCTGCATCTCGCCTGCCTGTTTAAGTTTGAAGTTTGAGTTTCAGTCTCATGCTATTTGTATTTCTTCTTAGTCTAACGGATCTAAGGTATGGTGTAGTTTTAAGTTTTTCTTCAAGAGAAGGATATCTTCTCCTGATATGTCTTTCCACATATAGGATGACAAATGGCTTGGTAATAGAAAGATGTCCGATGTAATTGGAAAGAAAGGGCAGGCACTGTGTCATAAAATAAGTCCTCTTTAATTTTAATTAGTATGATATGTCAGCAAGCCCCCACAAACTTGGACGCATCATGTCATCTTAACTTTAATATTTGCTTACATGTTACTCACGTAACTCGGTTGATCCCTGCAAGCTGAGGCCCATTCCTGAGCGGTTGCGCCCAAACTAAACTCAAGTGGGATTCAAAATTAAAGCCCGGACCAGAAGCGGATGTCACTTTTGTTAGTGATGGATCATCCAGTTTCAGATTTGGCCTAGCCGAAGTTATACTTCTTTTGATATGATTAAGAATTATATTAAATTGTTGAGATGGGTTGTGCCTTGATATATGTCAATATTCTGCAAGAGCGATATTTGGGCCTGGGTGTGACTATTCATAATGCACCGTTTCTTGGGCTGTGTTTACGCGTATAAGCAATTTCTTTGACCGGCCAAACGATGTCTTGAGCTTGGGATGGGAGTGTACTGAAAGGCCCATCTTTTTTTACGGCCCACCTTCATATATTCAAAACCATGGATCTGGCATTTTGGGCTCATTAGATTAAGAGGCTTTTGGATTCTGAGGATTTCTAGACAATTCCCTCATTTAGAATGGCATTTAAAGGAAGATAAAAACACATGAAAGTGGTATCTGTGCTCGGCTGCAGGGTGCCCATTGCGCATTAAGGATAAATTCACATGCCGACTAAAAGCCCACATTTATTAGGGCTCGCCACGGAGGGCCCATTTCAAGAGCCAAATCCAAATTTACCTGTAAATACCCCAGGGAAAATTTGTGGAACGATCAAATTGTTGCGACCAAGAATTACATTCTCTTATGTTTCACTCTGAAAGAATATAGAAATAGTCCCACTGGAGATGCCCCAGGATTGGGTTCAGTACAGGTCGGCCTAAATTGAAACCCAAACCAACTCACCAGCGCCAACCCGATACCAAATCTGACCCGTGATTGTTTTGTATTTTCTGCTACCACACTGCCCCATGATGGGGGTGGTTCAGGTTGGGTTAGTTATTTTTCTTTCTTATTGAGCTTTGCTTCTGCGAACTGTGCTTACAGGAGTACCATGAGCACCACTTATCATGGGTTAGTGGGAGGATTGAAAGATCTAAGTGGGACCACTATAGATATGCAGTTTGAAACAAATCCAATGTTTCTGACCCCTTGATCAGTGGCCTACAAGTTAAATGACTTTTATATCAAATAAATTTTTTACCATCGATCGAGCAGATCAGTCAATTTGGATTAGAGCAAATCCACTGGATATGGTGTAATTCAGGAAAGTTTCATGTGTGTGGATGTTCGGATGTATCATAAATTGGGCCCATTGGAAGTTCTCACAATAATACGGTAAGCAGGGTCCACATGAGTATTTATCTTTCTATGTGAATACTCTCACCATAATACCGTAAGCAGGCTCACAAACATAAACATAAATCCTATGTGCACAATACAAAGGGTTCCCATTCATGGGTTTATACTGGACCTTTATAGGTTGAGCAAAAAGCAGAAAATGTATTTTTAAGAAAAAAATTAAATTAAAGATGTATGGAGGGTTTTGTAGATTTTTTAATATTTTTCTCCACAAGTTTTGTAAGTGATCAAGCTGTTGGTGGGCCATGCTCCTATAAAAGTAAAAGTCCTGTGATTTCCCTTTTGTCATCGAACACAGAGTTCTAATCTTCCAAAGCCGAAATCAGGACAATCCTGTTGCCATAATACAAATCTAATAGTTGAGCAGTAAAATTCAAACAGTCAAAATAAAAGCGAGTTCCTCAGACTAAATTTCACTCTAATATACATCAGGCACCCTGCTGGATTGATCTTGTGTGAAATGAAAATTTTCACTCCTCTAATTATGGACCAATCTAAAGGTAGGCCAAACTCAAGAGGGCCGGAAGCCTTGAGCTGTTTGAATTCTATATGTGGGCCCGAGTTTTATAAGTGTTTTTACGTAGGATTTCCAAGTCTTCTAGCCTTCCCTGCATGATTGCTAGGATGCTTTTCTAGTTTGGTTTTGGCCCTAGGTTTGCTGTCTGTGGGTCTGGTATTCTTTAGTCTTTTTGTTTCCGATGTACCTTTGGCCTATTTTTGGGTCCGTTTTAATCAAATCTTCTTTTTATCCTGATTTTTATGCAGCATTTACACAGCATTTGCAGGAGAAGTTTTTTTAAATGATATAAGTTGAGAAATGTTATTCAAATGTGTATTTACTTTATATAAAATATTATTTTCTGTGTTCTATAAAAATAAATTTGCTTATTGATTGTAGAAAGTCTATTATACGGAACTTGAAAAATCTCATGCGGGCATCATCGAAGTCGGGCAAAAAGGTTTTAAAAAATATTGACTATAGTCAAGGGACTCTAGTAGCATTATCTGACTTTCAATCATCAAATTGGAAAAATCATTAAAAAAAAACCTGTCTTTTTTTACACTTGGGTAGGAACCAGTTTTCCATGTTAGTTTTCTACATTTGCCTTAGGGCAGGTTTATGTACACACCCTTTCATAGAATCTAGAATTATGAACACACCTTTCTGTAGAATTTAGAAATTCATGTTTGGTGCAAAAATGAGTGTGAGGGGAGGGTGAGGAGAGATGGGGTGGGGGAGGGGATGAGGGTGAAGGGGTAGTTTAGAAAATGAAAAAAAAAATTCTTTTTGCGGTATGGAGAGACACTTTTGAGGTGCCAATAGAACTCTCCTTATCTTAAGGAGAGCCCAGCCCTTGCATAGATGGTATATAATATATATTAATAGACTAAGAGTTGGGCCGAACTGGGTAAGGTCTTGAACTAGCCTGGCCCTCAACGTTTCGTGCATTTTAAAATCGGCCTTATACGTAGACCACGGTTAAGAGGGCCTTCATTCTTAGTGGGTTTTGACAGGTCCAGTCGTAGCTCTGGATTGAGAGTCCTGTATACGACGCCAATTCCACGTGGTTTCAATCTTTATTTAGTACTGCATACTATACGTAGAATAGACCTGCATATAACGCGCTTTCTCGCTTTCTTTGCCCCCAAAAGACAAAACATAGAGCGGAATCTAACGCGCTTTCGTTCTTTTTCTACGATCGTAGAAAAAAGACTCGTACTTATACGTAGACCACGGTTAAGAAAATACAACGCGCTTTCCTTGAAGCTTGTCTGTTCCCGCTTGGCAGGCCCCATGTTGACTTTCCGTTTCATCGTAAAATGTAGAACTACAATGCAGCGTGGCTGCACTGAGGTTCGGTGCAGCACCCTTTAATTGCATGCAACTTATGCAAAAGTAGGGCTACCTCTAGTTAATCCAAGCCGTTGGTGCAGTACATCCCCTAGAACCCTTTTTTGATGATCAACAAGATATTACTCCAATGGGTGAGATGACCACCGTTTGATGGACTACATCTTGAACACTGTTGAACAACAACTTTTTTTTGTGTTGTTGTTGTAGAAAAGAATGAACAACATCATGTGTAAGATCATCAATCCAACGGTTGGTTCACTGAAATTGTCTTTTAATATAAAGATAAGTCCATATAAAGGATGGTAAGGGTATATCAATGGTTTGGATTTTCTGAAAGTGAGCCCCGCTCGCGCTCAAGCCTTTGATATTGGTGCCGGACCGAAGCTCGATGCAGCACTCGACTGCATCGCATGCAGTGCTCTCCTATAAATATGGGCATGTACTGATCTAATCATCAAAATCTCACTAAAACACAGGAACACAGGTTCAGGCGCATGGATCCCCATTCCCCTCTCCCTCACGGTTCTTCAGACAAAGTGAATCTCTCATTTACTTCTTCTCCACAATTAGTAGTACACACAAAGCTATATATACTTGTTTTTGTATGATGATGATTGTCTTTTTGGTTTTCAGGGTTGTGGATCTTCGTCTTTAGAACAAGGATACTTGAACAAGCCGGTAGAAGAGACTCATCATCCATGTTTGGAAATTGAAGGAGAGAACAATGTTTCTAGACTGTCCACCAGCCAGTCCAACTCCCAAGGAACTCAAGCTAATGAACCAACTACTGCCTCCCACCTGAAATCAATCCTCACCAAGATATTTCCAAGGCGGCCCATCAAAAACAGCAGCAAAAATACTAGGACTATATACCCTACTACCCTTGAGGCGAAAGTAATGCTCAGGATTGGATTGGTCGCCTTGATAGGTCTCTTGAGTGTAACTTACAAAATCAACGGTGATGGAAACCTAGTCCCAACGGCTCTGTTCCATCAACCAACTTTTACTTTCACCTTCTTTCTTATCATCATCATGGTAGTCTTCTACTTCGCTGCCATTGGAGTGGTAATTGAGGAACCATTTCCTGACATTACCAAAGTTATCAATATCATCTCCTTTGTTCTCATAGTCCTCGGGGTCACCGTACTGCTGTGGGCCTTGATTCCCAATAACGTTAGATGGATTCCATGGATTTTCTTTGCATGTGCAGTGACGGTTGTATTTGGAGTCCTTGTTCACGGGAGATTTACAGATGAAAGCGCAGCATCTAAGTCTACTGCATCTCTTGCATCCTCTTCTCTCCTTCCTATTTGGAGTCCTTGTTCCCGGGAGAAAAAGAATGTGACCGTTGGTTCAGTCTCATGTAATTCATGTTTCTACTATATGTAACGACTTTGGGTCTCTTGTTAGGTGCCTCCCTATGTAACAGTATACTATAGTTTGCCGAAGATTAGTAGAGAGGTCCTTTTCTGCTGATGTCGGAGTCAAAGTTTTTCTTTTAGAGAAGGAGAAAGATATGTTCTCCGGAATTAGATTCTGATATCTGGTACGATACGTGGCTTGCGAATAGAAAATGGTCTGATATAACTAGAAGGAGAGGGCACTGTCTTAAAATAAGTCACTTTTAGTATGATAACAGGTCACGAATAATATACGAAAAGGCACGTGTGTTTTAAATAAGACACATTCACAAATGGCTAAAAGAAGGGACTCATTTTATTGGAAATGCATGTATGTATTTTTGGAAAGACACATTCGTGCCTTAAGGAGCTGACATGGCTTCTCTTAAAGTTAGAATTGAGTTTTTTTTTTTTTCTTTTTTTCCATCCACTATACAGCTTTAATAAAGAGAAAGAAGGGCTACAAGCCCCACAAACAGTTGTGAATGATAAGAACATGGGGGTATTTAACCTTTTTAAATGACGATAATCTCCATCTAAAAAGTATAAATATGTGCATATTACAACAGGGGTGGCAAAGGGTTGGGCTTAAACGGGACCCGCTCCTATTAGAGATGGGTTTTGTAGTGTGCTGGTAAGGTCATGGTCAGGTTCGGGGTGAATTTTGTTTTGGCTGTGCAAATACCGGCCGGTTCTTATATATTACTAAGATCTTGTGCATAAAATTTCATTTTAGGTGGACAGGGAGTAACATTTTCCTATATGTCACGTGTTCAAATGTTGCCCAATACATTAACTTTTTCATCTTCTCAGAAATTATTAAATCAACCACAAACATAACTGTCCCTTGGTTGTCATTGGATAGGTTTTGTATGACAACCAGAAAACCCACCACAGGAATGGGGCAGTCCAAAAACCAAATATTACAAGAAGTGCTCCACATTGGGCCGGGTTGCCTTAGGATTTAGTACTCGAGACAGGCCTGAATCGGAATTTTTTGGACCGGTTGATGGATAGGCTAGTCTAAAGTGATAGAAAGTCAGGAATTCAGACCTGCTTTGTTCATATAATTAGTACAAGTATTTCAACTTTATATAATGGCAGAGTGTCCTAGCCTTTTGGGCCAGAATAATCCATACGGGCCCATGAGCGAAAGTCAGGTAAAATTTCTTTGTGGCCCAGTGTGGTAGTGTAATTTCGAACCCACAACCTCTGAATGCAAACCGTGGTCTTAGACCAACTGACCTACCCCTCATAGTTAGCCCAGCCTGATTGATTAAATGGGTGGTATCAGGCCTGACATGTGTAACGTCCTTATCGAGCTTGAATTGGATACGGGATCTTTGTTTCTAAAGGCAAACCAGGCCTAGATTACCTTACCCGGGGACAACCCGGAACGCCCCAATATTACTAGCTTGGAATGTTTACAATAACCGATCCCAATGCATCGTTCTCCATGCAGCTGTCCCACAACCATTAAAGGGAGCTCACTTTCGTAAATACAAACGTTAATATTAGTTTATATGTTACTCATGTACCTCGATTGATTCCGGCTAGCTGGGGCCCATTCCTGAGCCGTTGGGCCCAAACCAAACTCTTCTGAGATTCTAAATTAAAGCACGGACCAGGCGCGGATGAAACTTTTGTTGGTGATGGATCATTCAGTTTCAGATTTGGCCTAGCCCAAGTTACACTTCTCTTGAAATGATTAAGAATTAGATTGAATTGTTTAGCTGGGTTGTGCCTTGATATATGTAAATATTTTGCAGGAGCTAGGCTTGGGCCTGAGCGTGACTGTTCATAAGGCTAGGGCAGCCTTGTCTAGGCTAACTGATTGGGCTGTGTTCACACGTATTAACTACTCCTTTGACCCGCCGAATGACGTTCGAGTTTGGAATGGGGGTGTACTGAAAGGCCCATCATTATCACGGCCCACCTTCATATATTCAAAACCATGGACCCGGACATGTTGGGCTCATTAGATTAAGAGGTCATAGGATTCCAAGGATTTCTAAACAATTCCCTCCTTTAGAATGGCATTTAAAGGGAGAAAAAACAGTGTCATTGTCACATGTCAACTATAAGCCCACATATATTAGGGCTCTCCACGGAGGGCCCATTTCAAGAGCCAAATCCAACTTTGGAATATACAAATAGTCCCACAAAATGATGCCTAATAGAGATGCCACAGGATTGGGTTCAGTACAGGTCGGCCTAAATGGAAACCCAAACGAACTCACCAGTGCCAACCCAATACCCAAATCGATCTGACCGGTGATGGTTTTGTGTTTTGAATTTGATACCACACTGCCCCGGGATGGGTGGGGTTCAGGTTGGGTTACTTATTTCTCTTTCTTATTGAGCTTTGGTTATGTGAGAACCATGCTTACAAGAGTACAGTGAGCACCACCTATCATGGGTCAGGTGGGGGATCGAAAGTTCTAAGTGGGACCACTATAGATATGCGATTCGAAACAAATCCAATGCCTCTAACCGGCTTGTTAATCCATCGCCCATAAATTGAAGTGCCACAAAAATTGGTGATCCCTCAGTCCTGGTTATAGGCCAGACCAGTTTCGGGTCAGGTTGACCCGGTCCACGCAGGAACCCAGCAGCAACGCGCTGACATCATCGCTGACATCAGCATGGTACGGTCAAAGGCAGATTTGACCAATCAACGGTTGAAATTTGTTTTCGCGATATCATGACGATCTGGAGTCCGATTTGAGATCCGTTTGAACCTACGGACTCGTCTCGAGGAGATCTACGCAGGTGTAGTGAAAGATCTGCGAAATGGCTACTAAATTTGAGATTAAAAAATTCGATGAAAACAATGACTTCGGTCTATGGCGTTTGAAGATGCATGCTTTACTACATCAGAATGGTTTGCAGGAAGCTTTGAAAGGAAAGAATGCTTTGTCTGATAAACTGTCAGATGAGGAGAAGGATGAGTTGCTGGAGAAGGCGTATGGTCAAATTCTGCTATTTTTAAGTGATGGTGTACTACGAAAATTTGTTCAGGAGAAAACTGCTGCTAGCAAATGGCAGAAATTGGAGAACTTGTACATCACGAAGTCCCTCACAAATCACTTGTACCTGAAGAAGCGATTGTTCACCTTACAAATGCAGGAAGGTACGTCTGTTTCAACCCATCTTGATTCTTCTACAAAAGCTGTTTTGGATCTTGAAAATATAGATGTTCATATTAATGATGAGGACCAAGCTATAATGTTGCTCTGCTCTTTACCACCCTCATATGAGAACTTTGTTGATACCATGATGTATGGTAGAGAAACTCTTTCTAAGGAAGATGTTGAGTCAGCCTTAAACTCTAAGGAATTAAAGAAAAATGTTGCAATTAAAAACACTGACAGTTCTGGTGAGGGTTTGGTAGCGCGTGGCAGAACAAAGAAGAAAGAGCATAATAGAAGAGACCGATCTAGGTCAAAATAAAAAACTAGAAAATTAAAGTGTTTCAAATGTCACAAGGAATGTCACTTTAGAAAAGATTGTCCAGAGCGAAAAGGAACGAAGAAATCTAATTCTGGAGAAATTGCCGGAGTTGCAATTGAAGCAACAGAGAGTAATTCTGATAGTGCAGAAGTTCTTTCGGTTACTGTTAGTAGCTCAATTACCGAGTGGTTCTTGATTCAGGGTGTTCCTATCATATGTGTCCTAACAGAGATTGGTTTACCAATTATCAATCGATTGATGGTGGTAAAGTGCTTATGGGAAATAATGTAGCCTGTAAGGTTGTTGGGATGTGCAATCAAAACTAAGATGCATGACGGTATTGTGAGAACTTTGTCAGATGTTAGGCATGTTCCAGAGTTGAAGAAAAATCTGATTTCCTTGGACACGCTTGACTCCAACGGTTGTACCTACAAAGCTGGAGGTGGAGTTATGAAAATTTCGAAGGGTGCTCTTGTAGTGATGAAGGGACTGAAGCAGAATGACTTTTACTTTCTTCAAAGTAGTACAATTACAGGTGCTGCAGCTGTATCGTCCTCAGATATAGATTTAGAAACTACCAAGTTATGGCATATGCGACTTGGGCATATGAGTGAGAGAAGTTTGGATGAGTTGACTAAACGGGGTTTGCTGTGTGATTAGAAAATAGGAAAGCTGAACTTTTGTGAGCATTGTGTCTTCAGAAAGCAGTGTAGGGTCAAGTTCAGGACAGTTGTTCATTGGACCAAAGGTACTTTGAATTACATCCACTTTGATCTTTGGGGCCCCTCTCATGTTCCATCTCTTGGTGGTGGTTTATACACGTTGACTTTCATTGATGACTATTCTAGGAAAGTCTGGGTGTATATTTTAAAACACAAACATGAAGCTTTTGCGCAGTTCAAGCAACAGAAAGCTATGATTGAAAAGCAGACAGGTAAACAAATTAAGCGCTTGAGAACTGACAACGGCTTGGAATTTTGTAACAGTGCTTTTAATGAGTTCTGCAAGAATGAAGGGATTGTGAGACATCGCACAGTCCGGCATACACCGCAACAGAACGGAGTTGCAGAACGGATGAACTGAACTATTTTAGAAAAGACCCGGTGCATTCTCTCCAATGCAGGGTTACCAAGGAATTTTTGGGAGGAAGCTGTTAACACAACTTGTTATCTGATTAATCGATCTTCATCAACAACTATTGAATATAAAACTCCTACAGAGGTATGGGCTGAATCTCCTGCTGATTACACCAACTTGTGGATATTTGATTGTCCTGCCTATGCTCATGTGAATGATGGAAAGCTTGAACCAATGGCAAGAAAGTGCATACTTCTAGGATATGCAAATGGTGTGAAAGGCTATAAAGGCTATAGGCTGTGGTGCCTAGATGGAAAATCTCCCAAATGCATTATAAGCAGAGATGTGACTTTTGATGAATCTGCTATGTTCAAACCGAATGAGTGCCATGATGCTGGAAGCAATAATGATGTCAGCAAAAAGGTGGAGGATAAAGACGGTGGTGTCAATAAACAGGTGGAGCTTGAGAAGAAAGCTTCAAGAAACTTGCAGGATAAGGTGCAAGCAGATGTCTCAGTTCGACAAGATGTAAAGGAGATGCAAAGCTCAAATGAGGAAACTGCAGTTTCAAATGATTACATGCTTACCAAGGACAGAGAGAGGAGGCAGATTAAGCAACCTCAGAGATACGGGTATGAAGATATTGTTGCCTACGCTCTTAATACATTTGAGAATATTGAGTCAGAGCTGGTCACATATAGGATGCCGTCACTAGCAAAGAATCAGCAAGATGGGCTATAGCCATGGGTGAAGAGATTGAATCTCTTCATAAGAATCAAACTTGGGAACTGGTGAAACCTCCGAAAGGCCAGAAGATTGTTTGTTGTGAATGAGTCTTTAAGAAAAAGGAAGGAACTCCAGGGGTGGAAGATGTTAGGTTCAAAGCACGACTGGTTGCAAAAGGCTATACTCAGAGGGAGGGTGTTGACTTCAATGAAGTGTTCTCTCCTGTGGTGAAACATAGTTCTATCCGGGTGCTACTTGCTATGGTTGCTAAATTGAATTTAGAATTGGTGCAGCTTGATGTCAAGACTGCATTTTTACATGGCGAGTTAGATGAACAGATTTATATGCATCAACCAGAGGGGTTTGAAATTCATGGAAAGAAAGACCATGTATGTTTGCTGAAAAAATTGTTGTATGGCCTGAAGCAGTCTCCTAGGCAGTGGTACAAGCGTTTCAATACCTTTATGGTTGGAAACGGTTATTGCATGAGTGCATACGACAGTTGTGTCTATCACAAGAAGCACTCAAATAGCTCATATGTCTATTTGCTATTATATGTTGATGATATGTTGATTGCTGCAAATGACATGTTTGAGATCAACAGGTTAAAAGTTCAGTTAAATGGTGAATTTGAGATGAAGGACTTACATGCTGCAAAGAATATTCTTGGAATGGAGATACAAAGGGACCGGAAAGCAGGCAAATTATTTTTGTCACAAAAGGGGTACCTTGAGAAGGTTCTGGAGCGCTTTGGTATGCAAAGTTCGAAACCTGTAAACACTCAATTGGCACCTCATTTCAAACTTTCTACTGCTTTATCATCACAAACTGAGGAAGAGGTGGAGCACATGTCTCATGTTCCTTATGCTAGTGCAGTTGGGAGTATCATGTATGCCATGGTTTGCACGAGGCCGGATATTTCTCATGCGGTTAGTGTAGTTAGCAGATACATGGATAACCCCGGGAAGGCTCATTGGCAGGCAGTGAAATGGATATTCCGTTACTTGAAAGGTACTATTGATGTTGGGATAGTGTATGACAGAAGTAACAACACTTCTGGAAGTGTTATTGGATATGTTGATTCAGATTTTGCTGGAGATTTAGACAGAAGAAGGTCCTTGACAGGTTATGTCTTCACTTTTGCTAGCGGTGCTATTAGTTGGAAGGCAGCATTGCAATCCAAAACTGTCTTGTCTACCATTGAAGCAGAATATATGGCAGCTACGGAGGCAGTGAAGGAAGCTATTTGGCTGACAAGCTTGGTTGGAAATCTGAGAATGGAACAGAAACTGACAACTGTTTTCTGTGACAGTCAGGGTGCGATCGATCTGACACACAATCCTAAGTATCATGAAAAGACCAAACACATTGATGTTATGGCACACTTCAATCGAGATGTCATCGCTGAGGGTGCTATTGCAATGATTAAGATTGCTACGGCGGATAATCCAGCAGACATGATGACCAAGACTATTCCAGCAGTCAAGTTTAAGCATTACTTGGACTTGATCAATGTGGTCAGTACCTGAGTGCCCTTCGGGGCAGGTGGAGACAGTGAGACGTGTTCTGTGTATGAGGATCAGCTTCAATGTTCGCCAAGGTGGAGATTTGTTAATTAGTATGGCTAACTATTAATTAGGAAGTCTTGGCTAACCGGGCTCCTGGATTGCCCAAGTTATACTGTGATTAGAAGTAGGCCTATTATAGTAAGTCTACTGAGATTAGAAGTAGGGTTTGGGTGTAATAGGGTTTGGAGCTGATATTATAAATAGAGACCCAGAGTCTCTATGATGTACACACAACTATTCTGATTGTATAGTGATTGTCCTGTCTTCCCGTGAGACGTAGGCCAAAAGCCGAACCACGTAAATCTATGTATTCTTATGTGCGTGATTGATCTCTTCTCGTAGCCCTAAATCGCAACAGTTAGTATAGTGATCTAAGGCCTACGAGAAGAGATCAAACGCACACAGAAAAACACATAGATTTACGTGGTTCGGTGGCCTACGTCCACGGGAAAGACGAGAGAGTTTACTATGCAATCAGAATAGAGGTGTACAGACTCTGGATCTCTATTTATAATATCAGCTCCAAATCCTGTTATACCCAAACCCTACTTCTAATTACAGTACAACTTGGGCAATTCAGGGGCCCGATTAACCAAGACTTATTAACTTCTATTGAGCCATACAAATTAACAGTTAGAACCAATGAATGGATTGGATTTCTTAAAGGTGGGTCCCTCCCACTTGTATATGCCAGTATGATGCAGCACCGTTGTATGGTAGCTTTGTCCAAAACACAGATCCACTACTATTGTTTATTTTTATCTTTTTTTTTTTAAATAATCAGATGATTAGCATTAATAGAAGCAATTACACACAAAACAAAATACTATCAATTAATATATGCAGATTGTTGGTAGGATGATAATGATGTGTCCTTTATGTTTTCCAGGGTCCGCACCTTCCTCTTTATAACAAGGATAGTTGAAGTTGAGATAAAAGACCAATCGTCCAAACTTGGAGATTTAAGGAGAGAGTAATGACTACATTATCAATGTTTCGAACCTCTCCACTGCTAGTTTCTTTAGCAACCAAATCCAAGGTATTCAGACAAATAAACCAACTACCTCTCATCTGAAACCTATCCCGTCACGTTCGAGGAATGGGCCTCAGAATTTATTAAAAGGAGTTCACTTTCGTAAATACGGACTTTAATATTTGCTTATATGTTACTGACGTACCTCGATTGATTCCGGCAATCTGGGGCCCATTCCTGAGTGGCTGGGCGCAAACCAAACTCATGTGGGATTCAAAATTCAAGCCCGGACCAGACTGGGATGTCACTTTTGTTAGTGATGCATCATCCAGTTTCAGATTTGGCCTAGCCCAAGTTACACATAACTTCTCTTGATATGATTAAGAATTAGATCAAATTGTTGACATGGGTTGTGCCTTGATATATGTCAACATTCTGAAGGAGCTAGGTTTGGGCCTGAGTGTGACTGTTCATAAATGCTAGGGCACCGTTGTCTTACCCCATTTGATTGGGCTGTGTTTACGAGTATAAGCTATTCCTTTAACCGGCCAAATGACGTTTGAGCTTGGGATGGGGTATACTGAAAGGCCCATCTTTATGACGGCCCACCTTCATATATCCAAAACCCTGGATCTGGCATCTTGGGCTCATCAGACTATGAGGGTAAAGTATTCGAAGGAATTCTAGACAATTCCCTCCTTTAAATTGGCATTTGAAGGAAGAAAAAAACAAATGAAAGTGGAATCAACTATAAAGTGCATTGTGATGGGGTGCAGGGTGTCCATTGCGCAAGAACGACAAATTCACCAGGGAAAATTTGTGGAGTGATCAAATTGTTGCGATCAAGTATTATTTTCTCTTATGTTTCACACTGAATATATATATATATATATATATATATATAGAAATACTCCCACAAATGATGCCTAATAGATATGGCTTATGATTCAGTTCAGTACAGATCAGACTAAAGAAAAACTCAAACAAACCCACCAGTGCCATCCCAACATCCGATCCTACCTGTGATGGATTTGTGCTTTGTGATACCAAACTGCCCGTGATGGGTGTGGTTCAGGTTGGGTTAGTTGTTTCTCTTTCTTATTAAGCTTTGCCTCTGTGAGAACCGTTGTTACAAGAGTACCATGAGCACCACCTATCATGGGTCAGTGGGTGGATTGAAAGATCCAAGTGGTACCACTATAGATATGCAGTTTGAAACTAATTGGATGCCTCTAACCACTTAATTTGTTCCCCACAATTTTAACAACTTTATATCAAATAAAAACTCCAACCTTTGATCAAACGGTCCAGTCCATTCAGCTGGGTACAAACCCATAAGATTTGGTGTAATTCACGGGAGTCTCATTTGTGTGGATGTTGGGATGGATCATAAGGCCTGCTGGAAGATCTCATCATAATACAGTAAGCAGGTCCTCACGGTAGCATTTCTCTTCTCCATGAATCCTGTGTCCATCAAGGAAACGTGAGGGGCTCACCAACATAAATCCTATGTGCACAATACAAAGGCTTTCCATTCATGGGTTCATAGGCTGAGGAAAAAAGCAGAAAATGTATATATATATATATATATATTTTAAACGATTAAATTAAAGATGTATGGAGGGTTTTGTAAAAATTTCAATCTTTTGACCACAAGTCTTGTAAGTGATCCAGGTGATGGTTCATATGCAAGGGTCCACCCTTGCTTGGCCCTTAGGCTTTTGAAAAAAAAAAAAAAACGAAGCCCATATTTTGTGTGCTCTTTTTTAGGGCCAGGCAAGCCAAGTCAATACTCTTTTAAGGAGATCCCAATTGAAAACAAGGCTTGTATATAATATGTTTGCAAGCCCCACAAATGTCAACACATGCCATACTTTCAAAGATGAGGAGTCAGGATCATGTCTCCCACATGCTTTTCATCAGCCCGGTCCACCTATTGATAATAATCTGGATTGTTTCAAAGGAGTTTCATCCCTTTCAAAGACATCTATTTCAATAGAGATTGGTCCCACCTCAAGATTCGGCATATATATGATTGATCATAATTTTGATGCTTATGATTAAATAATAAATAATATATAAGATTATGCTAATCATTTTACATTTAATATCAAACTGAGAGTGTTATGTGCGGCATGCCCATTTCAGCATGAGAGAAAACAGCTTTTCATTTTACTTTCATTTGTTCTACATGTCCCAAGTTAAAAGCTATGCGTCAGACGAGTTTGATATCATCAAGCATATGTGCGGGCCCAATCCCAACTTTAGAATTTATTTTGCTGGATCTAAACTAGTTGGAAGACATCAAAGGAAAGGAAATATTCCCCAAGAGAAACCTGAATTGGTCTAAATCTGTCCTGGGTCCATCTTGCAGCTATCCAGATATAGCACAGTACAAAAAGGCCTGTCGGGTGGGTAGGAAGGTTTTAGAAATTTGTTCTAACGATACCAATTATTGGATTTAGATGGCCTCACTCGCTGAATTTCATTTATAACAGGTTGCTGTTGTACGCCTTAAAATTATTTTTTTGGTCAAGTGGTCACCTAATTTATTTTTACTATTTTAGTAAAATGCTTTATAAATAAAAATTGCCCATATGTTTTCACATTTCTTCAAAAAGCGCTTCTAGTTTGTGTTTCTCTACTAAACCTCTACGTGAATATTGTAAAGTAAAAGTAAGCTCTTCCCTCCCTGCCCTTGAGCTTTATCTATTTTACCAATGTAGCCCTTTCGTTTGGTGAAATAATAAAAAAATACATCTGCCCTTCTATTGGAATAGATTGGCATTCACTTTCCCCTTTTATCAATCCAACCTGCTCAGAGACACTGAGACCCTTGAAGTGGAACTGGCTCCATTTCACATTATTTTAGACATTATTCACCGTTGATTCATATCACACCAAATTTACACTATGTATGGCCACTATAACTTGAGGATTTAAAATTAAAATTAAAGATTAAGATCTTTTAATGGGCTTCATATTACAAATTTTCCCACTCAACATCCAGGCCTTTCCATCATCAGGCCTCCCTTGGCATCTTATGACCAAGTGGACCACGCTAAAAGTAAACATTCTTTAAGAAATCTTTTTATATAAAAAAGGTGGTCATGGGAAAATGTATTTTCCATGTCTTAAGTAAAAAAGGAAGGGCTAAATCAGTCAAAAAGAGAAAGAAGTTGGAAACATTAGAGGTTCCTATCTTTGAAAAGCAAAATGAAAAAGGTGGATCTTGAGATCAGCTGTGATGAGGTGGCGGCCTCTGTTTTGTCCAAACAGAGATCCTGTGGAGGGTGACGTTGAAGAAGCTGCAGGTGGAAACAGTAGAGGGTCCTATCTTAAAGAAAAAAGAAAAAGCTGGATCTTGAGATCAGCTATCATGAGATAGCTTGACGTTGAACCGTGGGTTAAAAGCTTCGTATAAATACCCCACCCTTAACCCTATTTTTTGGACTCAGAGACAGAACAGCCAACTTCTCGATAACACATCACCTCGTCGCCGGAACCTGGCCAACTTCGCGGCCGCCCCCACCGCCATCCCCGGTTTCCGGCCAACTTCTTGAAGACAGCCCACACCACTAGTCTAAATCAAGCCTCACCAGATGAATTCTGATGATCAAACTCTCACTAAAACACAGGAGCTGGCACATGGTGATCCTCTCCCTCTGTCTTCTCCGGCTAAGGTGAATCTCTCATGTTCTTTATTTATTTTTATTTTTTTTCCGCTCTTACCCAAATCCCTCACTATTTCTGCTCCAACCACTGAGCTACGAATCAATTGGCACGAATCTCTTATTTTGAATGCAATTACTTATATTATCATATTCTAAGTAACAGATGATCCACTTATATACTGGTAGTACATAGAAAACAATACACTACGAATTAACATACATAGACTGCTGTTTTTTACAATTATGATGATGGGTCCTTGTTTTCAGGCTTGTGGACCTTCATCTTTAGAGCAAGGAAACTTGAAGAATATGAGAGAAGAGCTCCATCATCAAAACTTGGGAAATGAAGGAGAGAACAACAATAGCTGCACGATCAATGTTACTGGCCTCTCCTCAAACCAGTCCCAAGGTACTTATACTAATGAACCAAATACCTCTCCCCATAAATCAACCCTCACTGAGATAATTCAAAGCCGGCCCATCAACTGCATATACCCTACTACCCTTGAGGCTAAATCAGTGCTCAAGATTGGATTCACCGCATTGATAGGCCTCTTGAGCATCACTTACAAAATCAACGGTAATGGAAACCCAGTCCCAACGGCTCTCTTCCATCAACCAGCCATCACTTTCACCTTATTTCTCATCATCTTCATGGTTTTCTTCTTCTTTGCTGACATTGGATTGGTACTTGAGAAAGCTTTTCCTAAGATTACATAAGTGTTCAAGATCATCTCCTTTGTTTTCCTGGTCCTCGGGGCCACCATATTGCTGTGGGCCTTGATTCCCAAAAACATTAGCTGGATTCCATGGATTTTCTTTGCATGCACGGCGGCGGCGGTATTTGGAGTCCTTGTTCTCGGGCGATTTACAGATAAAAGCTCTGCATTGAAGTCTGCTGCATCTCGCCTGCCTGTTTAAGTTTGAAGTTTGAGTTTCAGTCTCATGCTATTTGTATTTCTTCTTAGTCTAACGGATCTAAGGTATGGTGTAGTTTTAAGTTTTTCTTCAAGAGAAGGATATCTTCTCCTGATATGTCTCTCCACATATAGGATGACAAATGGGTTGGTAATAGAAAGATGTCCGATGTAATTGGAAAGAAAGGGCAGGCACTGTGTCATAAAATAAGTCCTCTTTAATTTTAATTAGTATGATATATCTGCAAGCCCCCACAAACTTGGACGCATCATGTCATCTTAACTTTAATATTTGCTTACATGTTACTCACGTAACTCGGTTGATCCCTGCAAGCTGAGGCCCATTCCTGAGCGGTTGCGCCCAAACTAAACTCAAGTGGGATTCAAAATTAAAGCCCGGACCAGATGCGGATGTCACTTTTGTTAGTGATGGATCATCCAGTTTCAGATTTGGCCTAGCCGAAGTTATACTTCTTTTGATATGATTAAGAATTATATTAAATTGTTGAGATGGGTTGTGCCTTGATATATGTCAATATTCTGCAAGAGCGATATTTGGGCCTGGGTGTGACTATTCATAATGCTAGTGCACCGTTTCTTGGGCTGTGTTTACGCGTATAAGCAATTTCTTTGACCGGCCAAACGATGTTTTGAGCTTGGGATGGGAGTGTACTGAAAGGCCCATCTTTTTTTACGGCCCACCTTCATATATTCAAAACCATGGATCTGGCATTTTGGGCTCATTAGATTAAGAGGCTTTTGGATTCCAAGGATTTCTAGACAATTCCCTCATTTAGAATGGCATTTAAAGGAAGATAAAAACACATGAAAGTGGTATCTGTGCTCGGCTGCAGGGTGCCCATTGCGCATGAAGGATAAATTCACATGCCGACTAAAAGCCCACATATATTAGGGCTCGCCACGGAGGGCCCATTTCAAGAGCCAAATCCAAATTTACCTGTAAATACCCCAGGGAAAATTTGTGGAGCGATCAAATTGTTGCGACCAAGAATTACATTCTCTTATGTTTCACTCTGAATGAATATAGAAATAGTCCCACTGGAGATGCCCCAGGATTGGGTTCAGTACAGGTCGGCCTAAATTGAAACCCAAACCAACTCACCAGTGCCAACCCGATACCAAATCTAACCTGTGATTGTTTTGTGTTTTCTGCTACCACACTGCCCCATGATGGGAGTGGTTCAGGTTGGGTTAGTTATTTTTCTTTCTTATTGAGCTTTGCTTCTGTGAACCGTGCTTACAGGAGTACCATGAGCACCACTTATCATGGGTTAGTGGGAGGATTGAAAGATCTAAGTGGGACCACTATAGATATGCAGTTTGAAACAAATCCAATGCTTCTGACCCCTTGATCAGTGGCCTACAAGTTAAATGACTTTTATATCAAATAAAGTTTTTACCATCGATCGAGCGGTCCAGTCCATTTGGATTAGAGCAAATCCACTGGATATGGTGTAATTCAGGAAAGTCTCATGTGTGTGGATGTTCGGATGTATCATAAGTTAGGCCCATTGGAAGTTCTCACAATAATACGGTAAGCAGGGTCCACATGAGTATTTATCTTTCTATGTGAATACTCTCACCATAATACCGTAAGCAGGCTCACAAACATAAACATAAATCCTATGTGCACAATACAAAGGGTTCCCATTCATGGGTTTATACTGGACCTTTATAGGTTGAGCAAAAAGCAGAAAATGTATTTTTAAGAAAAAATTAAATTAAAGATGTATGGAGGGTTTTGTAGATTTTTTAATCTTTTTCTCCACAAGTTTTGTAAGTGATCAAGCTGTTGGTGGGCCATGCTCCTATAAAAGTAAAAGTCCTGTGATTTCCCTTTTGTCATTGAACACAGAGTTCTAATCTTCCAAAGCCGAAATCAGGACAATCCTGTTGCCATAATACAAATCTAATAGTTGAGCGCAGTAAAATTCAAACAGTCAAAATAAAAGCGAGTCCCTCAGACCAAATTTCACTCTAATATACATTAGGCACCCTGCTGGATTGATCTTGTGTGAAATGAAAATTTTCACTCCTCTAATTATGGACCAATCTAAAGGTAGGCCAAACTCAAGAGGGCCGGAAGCCTTGAGCTGTTTGAATTCTATATGTGGGCCCGAGTTTTATAAGTGTTTTTACGTAGGATTTCCAAGTCTTCTAGCCTTCCCTGCATGATTGCTAGGATGCTTTTCTAGTTTGGTTTTGGCCCTAGGTTTGCTGTCTGTGGGTCTGGTATTCTTTAGTCTTTTTGTTTCCGATGTACCTTTGGCCTATTTTTGGGTCCGTTTTAATCAAATCTTCTTTTTATCCTGATTTTTATGCAGCATTTACACAGCATTTGCAGGAGAAGTTTTTTTAAATGATATAAGTTGAGAAATGTTATTCAAATGTGTATTTACTTTCTATAAAATATTGTTTTCTGTGTTCTATAAATATAAATTTGCTTATTGATTGCAGAAAGTCTATTATACGGAACTTGAAAAATCTCATGCTGGCATCATCGAAGTCGGGCAAAAAGGTTTTAAAAAATATTGACTATAGTCAAGGGACTCTAGTAGCATTATCTAACTTTCAATCATCAAATTGGAAAAATCAATAAAAAAAAACCTGTCTTTTTTTACATTTGGGTAGGAACCACTTTCCCATGTTAGTTTTCTATATTTGCCTTAGGGCAGGTTTATGTACACACCATTTCGTAGAATTTAGAATCATGAACACACCTTTTTGTAGAATTTAGATATTCATGTTTGGTGTAAAAATGAGTGTGAGGGGAGGGTGAGGAGAGATGGGGTGGGGGAGGGGATGAGGGTGGAGGGGTAGTTTAGGAAATGAAAAAAAAAATTCTTTTTGCGGTATGGAAAGACACTTTTGTGGTGCCAATAGAACTCTCCTTATCTTAAGGAGAGCCCAGCCCTTGCATAGATGGTATATAATATATATTAATAGACTAAGAGTTGGGCCGAACTGGGTAAGGTCTTGAACTAGCCTGGCCCTCAACGTTTCGTGCATTTTAAAATCGGCCCTACACTACCCTTTGGGCTCTAGGACTAGAAAAGAGGGCCTTCATTCTTAGTGGGTTTTGACAGGTCCAGTCGTAGCTCTGGATTGAGAGTCCTGTATACGACGCCAATTCCACGCGGTTTCATTCTACGTAGAATAGACCTGCATATAACGCGCTTTCTCGCTTTCTTTGCCACCAAAGGACAAAACGTAGAGCGGAATCTAACGCGCTTTCGCTCTTTTTCTACGATCGTAGAAAAAAGACTCGTACTTATACGTAGACCACGGTTAAGAAAATACAACGCGCTTTCCTTGAAGCTTGTCTGTTCCCGCTTGGCAGGCCCCTTGTTGACTTTCCGTTTCATCGTAAAATGTAGAACTACAATGCAGCGTGGCTGCACTGAGGTTCGGTGCAGCACCCTTTAATTGCATGCAACTTATGCAAAAGTAGGGCTACCTCTAGTTAATCCAAACCGTTGGTGCCGTACATCCCCTGGAACCCTTTTTTGATGATCAACAAGATATTACTCCAATGGGTGAGATGACCACCGTTCGATGGACTACATCTTGAACACTGTGGAACAACTTCTTTTTTTTTTTTTTTGTGGTGTTGTTGTAGAAAAGAATGAACAACAGCATGTGTAAGATCATCAATCCAACGGTTGGTGAAATTGTCTTTTAATATTAAGATAAGTCCATATAAAGGATGGTAAGGGTATATCAATAGTTTGGATTTTCTGAAAGTGAGCCCCGCTCGCGCTCAAGCCTTTGATATTGGTGCCGGACTGAAGCTCGATGCAGCACTCGACTGCATCGCATGCAGTGCTCTCCTATAAATATGGGCATGTACTGATCTAATCATCAAAATCTCACTAAAACACAGGAACAGAGGTTCAGGCGCATGGATCCCCATTCCCCTCTCCCTCACGGTTCTTCAGACAAAGTGAATCTCTCATTTACTTCTTCTCCACAATTAATAGTACACACAAAGCTATATATACTTGTTTTTGTATGATGATGATTGTCTTTTTGGTTTTCAGGGTTGTGGATCTTCGTCTTTAGAACAAGGATACTTGAACAAGCCGGTAGAAGAGACCCATCATCCATGTTTGGAAATTGAAGAAGAGAACAATGTTTCTAGACTGTCCACCAGCCAGTCCAACTCCCAAGGAACTCAAGGTAATGAACCAACTACTGCCTCTTACCTGAAATCAATCCCCACCAAGATATTTCCAAGGCGGCCCATCAAAAACAGCAGCAGCAGCAGCAAAAATACTAGGACTATATACCCTACTACCCTTGAGGCGAAAGTAATGCTCAGGATTGGATTGGTCGCCTTGATAGGTCTCTTGAGTGTAACTTACAAAATCAACGGTGATGGAAACCTAGTCCCAACGGCTCTGTTCCATCAACCAACTTTTACTTTCACCTTCTTTCTTATCATCATCATGGTAGTCTTCTACTTCGCTGCCATTGGAGTGGTACTTGAGGAACCTTTTCCTAACATTACCAAAGTTATCAATATCATCTCCTTTGTTCTCATAGTCCTCGGGGTCACCGTACTGCTGTGGGCCTTGATTCCCAATAACGTTAGATGGATTCCATGGATTTTCTTTGCATGTGCAGTGACGGTTGTATTTGGAGTCCTTGTTCACGGGAGATTTACAGATACAAGCGCAGCATCGAAGTCTACTGCATCTCTTGCATCCTCTTCTCTCCTTCCTATTTAAGTTCGAATTTTGGTAGAAAAAGAATGTGACCGTAGGTTCAGTCTCATGTAATTCATGTTTCTACTATATGTAACTACTTTGGGTCTCTTGTTAGGTGCCTCCCTATGTAACAGTATACTACAGTTTGCCGAAGATTTGTAGAGAGGTACTTTTCTGCTGATGTCGGAGTCAAAGTTTTTCTTTTAGAGGAGGGGAAAGATATGTTCTCCGGAATTAGATTCTGATATCTGGTACGATACGTGGCTTGCGAATAGAAAATGGTCTGATATAACTAGAAGGAGAGGGCACTGTCTTAAAATAAGTCACTTTTAGTATGATAACAGGTTACGAATAATATATGAAAAGGCAAATGTGTGTTTTTAATAAGACACATTCACAAATGGCTAGAAGAAGGGACTCATTTATTGGAAATGCACGTATGTATTTTTGGAAAGACACATTCACAAATGGTCCTTAAGAAGCTGGCATGGCTTCTCTTAAAGCTAGAATTGAGTTTTTTCTTTTTTCTTTTTTTCCATCCACTATACAGCTTTATTAATAAAGAGAAAGAATGGTTGCAAGCCCCACAAACAGTTGTGAATGATAAGAACATGGGGGTATTTAAGCTTTTTAAATAACGATAATCTCCGTCTAAAAAGTATAACAGGAGTGGCAAAGGGTTGGGCTTAAACGGGACCCACTCCTATTAGAGATGGGTTTTGTAGTGTGCTGATAAGGTCATGGTCAGGTTCGGGGTGAATTTTGTTTTGGCTGTGCAAATACCAGCCGGTTCTTATATATTACTAAGATCTTGTGAATAAAATTTCATTTTAGGTGGCAACAGGGAGTAACATTTTCCTATATCTCACGTGTTCAAATGTTGCCCAATACATTAACTTTTTCATCTTCTCAGAAATTATTAAATCAACCACAAACATAACTGTCCCTTGGTCGTCATGGGATAGGTTTTGTATGACAACCAGAAAACCCACCACAGGAATGGGGCAGTCCAAAAACCAAACATTACAAGGAGTGCTCCGCATTGGGCCGGGTTGCCTTAGGTTTTAGTACTCGAGACAGGCCTGAATCGAATTTTTTTGGAACGGTTGATAGATAGGCTAGTCTAAAGTGATAGAAAGTCAGGAATTCAGACTGGCTTTGTTCATATAATTAATACAAGTATTTCAATTTTTTATATCCGCAGGGTGTCCTAGCCTTTTGGACCAGAAAAATCATAAAGGCTCAGGAGAGAAAGTCGGGTAAAATTTATTTGTGGCCCCAGTATGGTAGTGTAATTTCGAAACTACAACCTTCGGATGGAAACCGTGGTTTTAGACCAACTGGCCTACCCCTCAAAGTTAGCCCAACCTGATTGACTAAATGGGTGGTGTCAGGCCTGACATGTGTAACATCCTTATCGAGCTTGAATTGGATACGGGATCTTTGTTTCTAAAGGCAAACCAGGCCTAGATTACCTTACCAGGGGACAACCCGGAACGCCCCAATATTGCTAGCTTGGAAAGTTTACAATAACCGATCCCAATGCATCGTTCTCCATGCAGCTGTCCCACAACCATTAAAAGGAGCTCACTTTCGTAAATACAGACGTTAATATTTGTTTATATGTTACTCATGTACCTCGATTGATTCCGGCTAGCTGGGGCCCATTCCTGAGCAGTTGGGCCCAAACCAAACTCTTGTGAGATTTTAAATTAAAGCACGGACCAGGCGCGGATGAAACTTTTGTTGGTGATGGATCATTCAGTTTCAGATTTGGCCTAGCCCAAGTTACACTTCTCTTGAAATGATTAAGAATTAGATTGAATTGTTTAGCTGGGTTGTGCCTTGATATATGTAAATATTTTGCAGGAGCTAGGCTTGGGCCTGAGCGTGACTGTTCATAAGGCTAGGGCAGCCTTGTCTAGCCTAACTGATTGGGCTGTGTTCACACGTATTAACTACTCCTTTGACCGGCCGAATGACGTTTGAGCTTGGAATGGGTGGGGGTGTACTGAAAGGCCCATCATTATCACGGCCCACCTTCATATATTCAAAACCACGGCCCACCTTCATATATTCAAAACCATGGACCCTGACATGTTGGGCTCATTAGATTAAGAGGTCATAGGATTCCAAAGATTTCTAAACAATTCCCTCCTTTAGAATGGCATTTAAAGGAAGAAAAAACAGTGTCATTGTCACATGTCAACTATAAGCCCACATAAATATATTAGGGCTCTCCACGGAGGGCCCATTTCAAGAGCCAAATCCAACTTTGGAATATAGAAATAGTCCCACAAAATGATGCCTAATAGAGATGCCACAGGATTGGGTTCAGTACAGGTCGGCCTAAATGGAAACCCAAACGAACTCACCAGTGCCAACCCAATACCCAAATCTGACCGGTGATGGTTTTGTGTTTTGAATTTGATACCACACTGCCCCGGGATGGGTGGGGTTCAGGTTGGGTACTTATTTCTCATTCTTATTGAGCTTTGGTTATGTGAGAACCATGCTTACTAGAGTACGGTGAGCACCACCTATCATGGGTCAGGTGGGGGATCGAAAGTTCTAACTAGGACCACTATAGATATGCGATTCGAAACAAATCCGATGCGTCTAACCGGCCCGTTAATCCATCGCCCATAAATTTAATGGTTTTATATCAAATAAAAATTTGACCTTAGATCAAGTGGGGTGCAAACCCATGGGATCTAGTAATTCAGGGAGTCTCGTTTGTGTGGATGTTGGATGCACAATAAGTTGGGACTGCGGGAAGTTCTCACCATAATACTAGCAAGTTCTCACGGGAGCATTTCTCTTTCTCCGTTAATCCTGTCACTGTAATACGGTAAGCAGGCTTACCAACATAATTAATCCTATGTGCACAATACAAAGGGTTCCCATTCATGGGTTTATACTAGACTTTTATAGGTTGAGCAAAAACCAAAAAATATATTTTAAAAAATTAAATTAAAGAGGTTTTGAAAAAAAATTAATCTTTTTTTTTAATTTCTTTAGGTAATAATTTCAACCAAAACTTCAAGGCGTTACTAGAGGCAGTGGAAATACTTTTCAATATTCTCTCATGGATGGAGCTCACTCCTAAATACTTTTGCCCGCAAGTCTTGTAATTAAGTAATCAAGGTGATGGTGGGCCATGCTCCTATAATATAAAAACTTATGTGATTTTCCTTTTGTCTTTGAATGCAGAGTTCTAATCTTCCAAAGCCGAAATTAGGAAAATCCTATTGCCATAATACAAATCTAATAGTTGAGCACAGTCAAAACAAAAGCGAGCCCTCGCAGTAGGCACCCTACTAGATTGATCTCGTGTGAAATGCAGACCTTCATTCCTCCAATGAGACCAATCCAAAGGTAGGCCAAAAGAGGGCCTTCCGTCTTGAGCCGTTTGAATTCTATTTGTGGGCCCGGGTTTTTATAGGTGTTTTTACGTAGGATTTCTGAGTCTTCTGGCATCCACTGCATGTTTGCTAGGTTACTTTCCTTCTTAGAAGATGCTCCATTACTTCAGCTTTGCCCTTCCAGGTTTATAGGATTTTTACTATTGGTATCTTTTATATTTGATTTCTACAGTCCCATGACAAAAGACATAAAAATGCTACTAGAGTGGCTTGATCATACTTTCGGTTGGTGGGGCTTACTCCTGAGCCCCTGACCCAGATAGCATGGGATCTTTGAAGTTTTTCCTCCTGTATTTTTTCTTGTTCCTCTCTCTCTTTCCACCTCATGGGAAACAACATAGAGATTATGTCACGCCCCCAAAAGTGAAACCGGGGTCATGCGTGAGATTAGGGCCAATTTAAAACTTTTCCAATGATAATAACATATCACTTGCCCTAATCGTGTCCCATCTGGATCGAAGACCGCTGTGAGGTATAACATTTCCTCGAATATATCAAACAATAGCGGAAGCTTCATAAAACAAGAGGTATCTTACAGATGTATAGTTTAAGAGCAAAATACTGAATATCAAAGTTAAGGTTAAAGTTTAAGACTATTACAAAATATTAATTACAAGTAAAAAGGCCAAACTAAAACTAGGCCTAAACAAAAGTATAAAGAAACCAAAAGATGAAGCTAAGAGGATTATCGTGGAGCTCTCGCGTACGGGGTCGTCACGGCTATACAATGCCGTCGGTACTGTACTCTAAGAAGTCATCAGGCTGATCTGCCTGAACTTCTTCTGTCGCTTCCTCCGCCTCGGGGTAGAACTGTTCGGTACCTATGCACCAAGAGTAGCATCATCAACACAACGGATGACAAAGCAATAGGTATAAAAATCACATAGATATGCAGTACTAAAGAGAGTAAACGATAAAAATGATCATAAGATATGCATAGCACTCTGATCGTAAGAGATGCATTGCATTCGAATCATATACAAACCATCAAAGTAGGCGATCCACATAAGCCAATATATATCATCAAATGGGATAAAAACCCAGTATCCAATATCCAAACCACCCGTAGCTCAAGTACTCAGGCTCCGTGAGCTCTGGCACTATATCGCTGCGAGGAACAAACAACCCTTAGCTCAAGTAGCTCGAGCTCCGTGAGCTCTGGCTCTATCTTGCTTAGAGGAACAAACAACTCTCAGCTCAAGTAGCTCGGGCTCCGTGAGCTCTGGCTCTATCTCGCTTCGAGGATCAAACAACCCGAGGATAGTAACAGTCCTCTCCACAGATGGTGCCCCAACTGTGTTGAACGTTAACAGCTGAGTAGTGCCTGACACAAAGAATCCTAACAATATCGGTGAAGGGCTAGGCTCTTGTGCGAACAAGATTCAATACCAATAGAGAACTACTTTATTCCAAATCAAATCAATCTCCAAAACAAATACCAATAGTAGTCCTCTTTAAGCCTGACAATCAAACTCCCTAGCCACAACACTTCAAACGAATAACAAAGAGAACGAAACAATAAAAAGGGGACCCTAAGTCCAATCTCTAAGTTCTCAAAGCGATCCTCTAATAAAGCAAAGCAAATAGAACTAAAGAACATGCTCATCACATGTAGAAGATAGTACCCGAGGGTACCATTTGGAATCAAAGCGAATAAACAATCCAATCCTAAGTAAAGTGTCAACCCTGAAGCATCGCACAACCTATTCAGTCAACGAAGGGGTTAGGGTTCGCGATACTCGGACGAACAATCTTCGTGCATAGATTTAAAGAAGAGTATCTCGTTGTCCCGTACCATTCCAGATTGAACTAGGTTGACTCTCGATACAACCGAATCCACAGTGATAAATGTCGGCTCAAGACATTCTCACAATAAGCCAAATGAGTCCTCAAAAGGGGTATCCAAAGGTCCACCAAAGTCCACCTTAAAACAGGGTAAAAATCCCTTAAAAAGGAAAAAATGGAAAAATCTGCATAGGCTCGGTCGACTCTCGGTCGACTGGTCCCTGTTGTCTCGGTCGACCGGCACCTTCATGCCGGTCGACCGGCAAGCCTGCGGAAACTGGGCAGCAGCTCTGTTCTGAGCTGAAATTGGACTTTTCCCATTTCTCTCTTCTGGGACCTAATAAGCAGTATATGTATAATTAAAAACATCTTAAATACAACCTATAAAACTACTAATCAAGCCATTAAACTCTAAATCCATTTCATTCAATCTATAGACCATTTTATCATGTTTTCAATCTATTAATGTATCAATTGAGACAAAACCATCTAAGACATGATTGAAGCATACAAATCAAGGTAAACAAACATATCAATCATTAATATAGCTATTGACTTGCCTTGGTGATGTGATGAACTCAAATTCAAGAAGAAAGTGAAGGAAGAAAACACTTTAAAAGCTCCAAAGAGGTGAAACACTCTTCCAAACCCAAGAAGCTCCTACACATGCATGCCAATGGTCAAGGTAAGTCTCCCTACTCCATTTCTAGCCAAGGAAGAAGATGAAGAGATGGTTTCCAAGCTTAAAGAGCTTACCTCTAAATGGGTTGTGGGTGAAATAAGAAGAAAAGTGGATAGTTGTGATCTTGAGGACTTAAGGAAGAAGATGGGTGGATTGGTTTCCGTCGCCGGAGCTCCGATGATCGTCAACGGAGAAGAAGAAATGAAAGGAAGAGAAGGTCGGCTGCTGTTGCTGTGTTGGTAGTTGAGTGGAGTGAATGGAAATGAATGAAATGAAGAGAAGTGTAAGTGGGTTGATGACCTAACTTAAGTAAATGGGTTTTGGGCCTTGGGCTTTGGGCTTATGGGTCAATTTCCAAGTCGGCCCACGTATACAATTAATGGATTTCTGGCCTCTTTGACGCGTCGAATTGAAACGCGATTGAAGGCTAAGGTTCATGAAACGACGAAACCTACCCAATGCACCCAAACTCACCAAAACTCATAATCTCTTAAATCCCTTGAAAACCCTATCCAATTATTAAAATGACTCTCTATCCTACCCAAACGCACTCCGAATCGTACGAAACTTCGCACACACGATTCGTCGTTAACCCAGACTACTTAGACTCTAAACTAGCTTACTAACTAATCAAACAATTAATTATAATTAATAGGCCATTAGGGGTCGGGATGTTACAGATTGGTTTTTGACAGGGAAAAGATGTCCCCTTTCTTTTGCTCCTACATCAGGAAGCATTCACACAAAGGCCTAAAATACGAAAAGAATAGATTAAATTAAATGTGTATGTGTTCACCCTTTGGGGTTCCGATCTGAAGCCAAGATCTGATGGGCGATCCTTTCTGCGGTCCAAACCTCTGGGGAGTTCCAATCCCAACTTTTTTTCATTTTCTATGACCTCAAGGAGCTCTTCTGTTTTGTTTTTGGCTCTAGGTTTGCTGTCTGTGGCTGTGGGTCTGGTATTCTTTAGTCTTTTTGTTTCTGATGTACCTTTGGCATTTTTTATATTTAAAATGAATTAATATGTCAAAATCCCTTTTTATATTTGGGTGAAAATCATGTTAGCTTTCTACATTTGCCGTAGAAAAAGAATACGTTGGAAGAGAGACAGATAGAAAGAAATATTCTAGGAAAAAACTTTCAGATCACCCACAGTAACAAGGGTCCTGGATGAGACCATCAGCAAATGCAGCTGAGGGTGATAATTTTATGCGTTTCCTTGTTGGCTCGAGAAAATCAAGTTTACCATGTAGTAATATATAAAAAGGGAAATTCTAAAAAACCTACCCTATCTCCAAAGGGGAGTTTCTGCCCCGATCTAATAGCCAATAATTTGTTAGTGTTTTAATAGATCCACCTTTATAAGAGAATATTTAGGAGAGAGAATCAGATATATATATTATTGATGACACACGTCATGGATAAAAGAGGGGCCTTTTTAATTTCTAGAAAAGCGTTTGGGAGTTTTATAGCGTAACTCATATAAAAATCCCTTTATTTATGCGTGGCGATGAAAATACCTACTTGGAGGCTTCCTACAAGTTCAAAACCAAAAGTATAACATAACATGACCATCTTCCATCAAACAAGACTAAAACAGTACCGTAGACGACATGGCCAACCAAATGGACGGTCGGGATTAACCAAATAGCTCCACACATATTTTCTTCACACCATCAATTCTCCATCTTCTTCTTTACGTAGTAGAGCATCTGTTCAACGCAGTTGGCAGCAGTGCAGAGTTTCCATCATAAGAACAAGCTCGTAATGTGGCAATGACGGTGCATGCAAAGAAAATCCATGGAACCCAACCAAGGTGGTTGGGAATCAAGGTCCACAACATGACTGTCACTGCAAGGACTAGAAAAACAAAGGAGACGAGGTTAAGAACTTTGGTGACCTTAGGAAAGGGTTTTTGAAGTATTACTCCAATGGCAGCTGCATAGAAGATGGTCATGATAATGATGAGAAAGAAGCTGAAAGTGATAGTTGGTTGATGGAAGAGAGCTGTTGGGACTAGGTTTCCATGACTGTTAATTGTATAGGTGACACTCAACAGGCCTACTATGGCAGAAAATCCCATGGTGAGAATTGTTTTCACTTCAAAGGTAGTTGGATTTGTACTGTGGTTTTTGTTGGAGTGGAATACAAAAGCCTTGAGAAGAATTGGTTTCTTCTTAGGAGTGGTTGGCCGGATGGTCTCAGTTGGTTGGGAGTTTGTACTTTCTTGACCCATCTCAACAACCAAATGTTGGTTCTCTTCAACTGACTTCAATGATTTTACAGAGCAGTCAGAACCTGAAAACTGAGTAATTTCCAGGGAAAAGGATCATCAGCATCGTTCTCATGAACATGAGAATCAATTAAAGACGTTCACAATATTGCAAAATACTAGTAAGAGTTGTACCTTGGTTGATGCAGAGAGAGGAAGAGGTTCACCCATTTAGTTGAAGAAGGAAGAGTTCGAAATTGATAGAATGTGTAAGAGGGGTTTTTGACTGGACAGGTAAAGAAGAAGCTATTCTTAGTGGTGGTTTGCCATTTGCTAATGGTTCAACCCTCTTTAATAACATTCAGGGTGGTCCACTGCTGTAAATAGGAGTGGTGGCTGGGTTCCAAGTTGTAACATCCCCTCCTTTAATTTGAGCCGACCCTACCCAATCAGACCCCATTGACTGACTCCTAAGCAAAGACCCATACCTTTGGCCCATAATATGGATCTAATGGCCATAATTTGCTTAATATTTTTATTTTATCGGTAACAGTAACTTATATTAAAAGGGAAAAGAATAGAATACAAATAAGAGTACAAGAAGAAAAGAAAAAGGAGAAAGAAACAGAGGTACAAGAGAAATGTACCCATTTACACCACAACTACATAATAAAACCCTCCCAATGGAAAACTCGATCTCTTAACACCTTACTTGGCTAAAGCGTCCGCCATCATATTTGATGACCTACTCTTATGCTGAAAGCTAACATTAATGGCGGTCAATAAAACACGGATTTCATTAAAGAGGAACTGAAACTTCCATGAATAAGCCTTCCGGTTCGAAACCCAACTCACTGCATTAGAAGAATCACTCTCCACAATAAGATTGTCATGATAGTACCTCGAAAAACACCAAAGAGATTCTAGAATAGCTAAAACCTCAGCTTCATTAGAGTCACAAACCCCCACATATTTGGAGAACATAAATAAAACGTCTCCATTGCAGTTTCGAAGCACCCCTCCAATACCAGCTAGTCCAGGCTTCCCTCTTGCGGCCCCATCAACATTGAACTTAAACACACCAGTAGGAGGAGGAGACCAAAGAATAATAGATTTTCTTACTTTGACTGGGCCACACCCTATACATGATTGGGAAAACTCCTTAATCGCCCTATGATCAAGCCCATCATCCATCAAATTAAGCCGTCTAAAACCATCATCCCAGCACCACCCACCACATCTGAATCCACCATTAGATTTTGGGGCTCACCAAGATGGATCTTAGCTATACATAATCGCCATCAAGCCCAACACTTCCAACCCCAATTTCATGGGACCCACATGCCCCATCTTTTTAAACCCATTGGGCTGTTGTTGGGATGTGTGTGTGAGAGAGAAAGGCAACTGTAGGAGAGCGAACCCGCGCCGTGGCCCCGTGGTACCAGGGGTCTCCTAGATTATCTCTTAAAGTGAGAGGTCTAGGGTTCGACTCCCCCGGGCCTCCCCCCCCCCCCCCCAAGGGGGAGAACAAATAAACAATTGGCCCGAGTAGGCCCCGGTCGCTATACGCACAGGGTGGGCCACAAACCCTGTGGGGCGGGCCCCACGCCCCCGGTCGCTATACGCACCGGCGCGCGGCGCGGGTCCGCTCTCCTACAAAAAGGCAGTTGGCCCATTGGTACCAGGAGTCTCTCAGATTATCTCTCAAAGTGGAGGTCTCGGGTTAGGCTCCTGGGGAGGCATTCCCCCCCCAAGGGGGGGGGAACAAATAAACAATTGGCCCGAGTAGGCCCCGGTTACTATACGCACGGGCGCGCGGCGCTGGTCCGCTCTCCTACAAAAAGGTCGGCCTTTTTGGAGGAGAGCGGACCCGCGCCGCGCGCCTGTGCGTGTAGCGACTGGGGGCGTGAGGCCCGACCCCACAGGGTTTGTGGCCCACCCCGTGCGTATAGTGACCGGGGCCTACTCGGGTCAATTGTTTATTTGTTTCCCCCCTTGGGGGGAGGCCTCCCTAGGAGTCGAACCCGAGACCTCTCACTTTAAGAGATAATCTGGGAGACTCCTGGTATTGGCCCAGTGGTACCAGGAGTCTCTCAGATTATCTCTTAAAGTGAGTGGTCTCGGGTTCGACTCCTGGGGAGGCATCCCCCCAATGAGGGAAATAAATAAACAATTGGCCCGAATAGGCCCCGGTCGCTATACGCACGGGGTGGGCCACAAACCCTGTGTGGTCGGGCCCCATGCCCCCGGTCGCTATACGCAAGGGGCACGTGGCGCGGGTCTGCTCTCCTAGAGCAACGTTGCTCCCTGCCATCCATGTATCGGGAGAGAGGGGGATATTGTGACGTTACCCTCCTCACCTCATCATCTAACTTCTAACTCTAATATCTATTTAAAAATTGTCCTAATTTATCCACAACCCTCCCGTTGTGGCATGGTACTTTCATGGAAAGGATTGTTCAAATATATCTTCTTTTTTCTTTTGGTCAAGTTATTCAAATATTTCTTATGAAAACAGTTATTATGATTTGCTGGACCTTTGTTAGTCAGAAAAAAAAGGCCATCAGTGTTGTGTTGTGTCCTCTTTTCAAATTATTATGTGCCTACATCAATCCAAGTCCAATTCAGTGGACCAAATCCATTTCAGTGGGATCTTCCACTCACATTTTTTACACTAATTAAGAACGTTTTATAAAACTCTTTGCCCTAGAATTTGGAGTATCCTATCTCACGAGCTAGCATCACCTCTTACTCTAGGTAGTACACTGAGAGACTCTGTAGGGCCTATTAGATGAGATTTGTCATCATCTTTCCAGAAGCATAGTGAAAAGATTTATGGGGTTCTCAATCTCTAGATAGGTCTACTCAAACATTCAACCCAAAAGTATACAGAAATAAATAATATACAGCGGAAATAAAATAAACAAGCACACACCACAAGGACACCAAATTTAAGGTGGAAAACCCTAACCGGGTGAAAAACCACCGCTCCGAACTGGATCAAATCAAACACTATGAATCTTGCAATTACAAGAAACTCAGATCTCTTCCTCAGATATCCACTACCCAAGGACTGAAGTTACCTTGTGTCGCTTCACGCTTCAACGACTTCACACCGTTGATTGCAACAGATTCAATCCAGCACTTGACTCCTCAAATCTTCTCCCAAGAAGATAATCTTCTACAAAGGATGCAGAAGAACTGACTTTAGAGAACTTGTTAGCACAACTCCTCAATAAATCTCTAGAGAATAATTCTCTCAATAATAATCTCTAATTCAGAACTTTGAGAGGTGAGGAAGTATCTTTGGAATAGACATTGAGTCCTTTAAACAACCCTTAGGTCGTGCTTAAGGTTGCCTAATTTGATTATGATTAAAACAAACAGTTTGGGCACGATTCGAAAAGCAATTTCTAATTTTCCTGGGACTATGCTGCCATGTATGCTCGAGCGGACCCACCATCCGCTCGAGCGGATAATGTTTTGTTTCAACGTTGGGTCATTCTGCACCATGTTTGCTCGAGCGGATAATGTGGTCGCTCGAGCGGACCCCATTCTGGTTGATCCGGAATTTCAGCACGATTCTCCAGCTTTCTTCTTATAATTCTTTCAGACTTTTTCTTCTGAGTCATTCCAATCTTCCATCTTCAGAGTCCTTTTCTATAAAAGAATTACAACATAAAAGACCTAGAGTTTTGTCCAACCCATGAATTTAGCCAACACTAAAATTCTAACACATAGGATCACGAGGCTTGATGAAAATGACTAGAGGCTTGGATAAATGCATTAACAAGGATTTCATTTATCATTTTTTTTTTTTTTTTTGCTCAGGAGGAAAATATTGCAAGGCAGAATCATGGCCGACCTGATCGGGAGCGGGCCACGGCTTTGATACCAGGTTAAAACTCAAAACTCTAGATTTTTCTAAATTCATTATAGCTTTTTATTAATAGAAACTTATCCATTTATACTGGAGAACGTAATTGTTCAAATTTCAAATTAATAATCAACATTCAAACTTACCCAAATAATTCATTATTCAAGATTCAAACTCCTTTGATTAGGAGCAACTAAACTAGGTAATAAAAAATAAGAAAACCTTTTTCTCTTTAGCACCTTAATGTTGCAGGAGATGAGCGTGCCTTCGAAGCACAGCGTGCAGTACTATGACGAGGATTTATAGAGCCCACTAGCTTTATCATATCTATGACGACTTTTGGATCTAGCCATTAATAAAGAAAAATGTTATGGTCTATGAGTTCAGATCGTGTGAGGCTTTACCCCACCATGACTATATGTGGACCTATCACTGTCTAACATGTATGTAAGGTAAGGGCTGCCCATAATGACGTGACGGAATATGATTGGTTCACTTATGGTCGTCGTGGGTCTAAGCCCTCAGATGTTCATGATTCATAGTCTTTCAGATATTGTCAGCTATCAACATATGCAAAGCCATGAAATGGTCAACTAATTAGTAGCCAACGACAAAGTTTTCATTTTATCCATCAATTTTATGGCCTTCTATCATATAACTGTCATTGTTTATTTAACTATTTTGAAAGATAACTAGATCCCAACGTATTTGATATGGCTAGTGGACCCCACAGCCTTGCTGCCTATCATATTAAGGATACACCACGCAAGCAATGGAGCATATTAATCCCTTTTAACAGGGGGAAACAAGAAGAAAGAGAAGTAGAAAAATGAGGAATATTAAACAAAGTCATCTAGTGGACCCCATTTGGGACAAGCTTTCTACTAATATTATCTCCTTGTATTTGTTTCAATTCTGATTATTCAGGTCAAAAATTCAAGGACAGCGTTTTGGATAAACTTTCTACTGCTATAATCTCTTTGTGTTTGTTTGAGTTTTGTTGATTCAGGTTTAAAATTGAAATTTGATTTTCTAATCAATTGGGCCCACCCTTTTGGCCCGACTCACTCATACATATAGTCTGAGTCAGACTCAAGCGAGTCAAGCCACGGGCTCAAGGTCAATTGGGCTCTAGTTATAAATAGATTTTAATAATATATACGCATATTGTATTTATATGCATACAAAAGTGCATATAATATTTTTTGCAAGTGTCTATTTGAATGATAAAAGAAAGGAGTGCTTGAAAATGACCCTTCATTGAACTCAGGCCTTTTTAACAAGACTAGATTGGACTCGAACTCTTCAATCCTTGTCGAACCCAGATGGGGCCCTATGACATCCTTGGTTGGAATGGTTCCACATGAAAGCAAGTGAGCCACATCCATCTCATGGATAAGTTGTATCACCCTAAAAAAGATTGACCTAAGTCAATGGAAAGTGGGTCACCTGTCCATAAGTTGCAAAAGAGTCGGTGGACTGGACTTGGCTCTGTTTGAGGAGAGAGAGAGAGAGACTTCACTTTTTGATCTTTGCCTTCCTGGAAAAGAGCAAAAGTGAGAGGGAGAAGGGCACTACTTCCTTTCCAAACGATCACATTCCACACCAGTCAGTACCGTCTGAGTGTCTCACTCTCAGAATTCACGAGGGGAAAGACCAGAATAGTACTCTATAATATGGCCTGCCTATTAAACATCTGAATTGTTCAACATGACGGGGCTCTCAAAGTGTATTGGAGGTCACAGAATTCTACTCCAATAAGAGTCAGTCTCAATGTAAAATTACAATATAATGAATGCGCGCGATTAACGCAATGAGTGAAATCTTGGGATGTCCCATGCTTGGGAGGCATATTCATTCAACATGAAAATAAGTGGTGAGGGGCATTCATTTTGAGCAGATCTAATTTTCAACGGGGGATGCATGTTATTGTGTATCAGTCCTTCCCGTCATGGATTGTCTGAGTGAGACACTAACAAGATCTGGCCTCGTTGGGCACCACCAGCTCTAAGGGAGACGTGGCCAATTGGCCGGAATGGATCGAAATGCACATCAGATTGGTGGAGAACAGAACTCTCTTTGTAATTGAGGCAGGGGAGATGTACACGCCTGCAATATTGTGTGGAAGTACACCAATCACACAGACATATGTCCATCATGAGTCAAAACGTCACCGACCCCATGATATGTAATGCGCTTTTCGCTTTATGTAGGGAGTGCCGGAGTGGTGCTGCTTGGACCGACTGGGGGGCCCGGAACTGCTGGATCTGGTGCTGCTTGGACCGACTGGGGGGCCCGGAACTGCTGGATCCTGCGCCGGGATCCAGCGGTTCTTTTCAGTCCCCCCCCCCCCCCCCCCCCCGCGGTCCAAGTGGACATTTACTTATGTAGGTGGAACCCAACGCCAAGTGAACGGACATCGCCCCCCCTTCACATCGCCCCCCCCCCCCCCCACCTCCCCGCGGTCCAAGTGGACATTTACTTATGTAGGTGGAACCCAACGCCAAGTGAACGGACATCGCCCCCCCCCCCCCCCCCCCCTCCCCGCGGTCCAAGTGGACATTTACTTATGTAGGTGGAACCCAACGCCAAGTGAACGGACATCGCCCCATGGCCCCAACCATTTGAACGAGAAATCCAAGGCAACTGTGATTACATCCTTGGATTTGTTTGGTAAAAATATTTATAGGGTGAAGTAAAGTGAAGTCCGAAGAGAGAATGGCCTTCAATTTTATTTTGAGTGGCTTGATAAGTAATCTATTTTTTTTTTTACCTTTGTTTGTGTAAAAAGTAGATGGATTCTTATCTTTTAATGGACTGAGAATGTTATTTTTTGACTTTTTTTTAATGAATGAAGGATTTCAAGATTTTATACTTTTCATATGATCCCTTGTCTTTTCTTATCTGATGAAAAAAACTTTACTTTACTCTACTTTACTAGTGGCCAAACAGTTGATTGTCTTTCATACTTTTATTATTGATCTAAAGCACTAGAAATATCTACAAGGAAAGCGAAACGAAAACGGAAACAGGAAGATAATTTGAGATCTACTTCATCTGCCCATTATATCTCCCATTTAAAAACCAGCTTACAACTTGTGAACGATAAGAAGTGACGACTAGTAGGACAAAATCACCTCAGGCCTCTTAATATTTTGGGCTCTTCCTCCAAATGAAATTGAGTACATAGGAATTCAGCTCTAACAAATGATTATTAAAGAGTTGAAGGGTGAAAGTTATATGGTAGAGATGTAGATGGAACTTTAATATTTTTAAGATTTGAATTATTAGGATGATGACTGGATTTTTAATTATCGTATCCTCCTGATTCATTTTCTATTAAAGGGGAGAATTTTTTTATGGTTAGTTTTTTTTTTTATATTCAATTTTGTATCTTCAGTTTTAACCAATTTCAGAAATACAAGTCTTATAATCATGATTGGCCCTTTTAAAATATGAGAATAAAATATAAAAAAATCATATATTTTCAATCATATACTCAATCTTACTGTGAACAAATTCTTATTTGAGTGAAGTATGGCTATGCCACACATAAAAGGAGGATATCTATTTTATTTTTATAGGTGATCTTTTGTTTTTGGTACCTCAACCAACATGACTAGGTCCCAAGAGAGAGCCCACATACACATGGGAATGTAGCATACTAAACTGGAAAGGAGGCCCGCACAAGCGGGAAGAAAGCCCACACAAGTGGGAAAAAAGCCCGTATAAGCAAGAAAATGTGACGTACCAAAGGTTCGAACTACAGTCAGTCAGGTAAGAACTAACGCTCCTTACCACTCAGGTTATGAGCAAATCTTCTAAGGATCTTGTATTGCTGCAAGTTCTTCAAAGTACCAAGTCATTTTACCTAGACTGCTAGTCCCAAACTGGGTGGGTGCTTTGTACATTTCAAATGGTCACAATTGTGGGATCTCTTCTTACGTGTGTATGCGAACACTTCCCATATAGGGGTGCTCGTGGACCGGACCTGCCCGATTTGGTTTGGGCTTCAGTATTAGGCTTTAGTACATATACTGGGGTTGGATATAAAACCTAGGCCCATTTAATATACGAGCCAGGCTTGGATTCAGTGATTGAGAGCCCCACAGCCCGGCTCAGCCCGAATAATAGACACAATTAAATGGTACCTGTGAACTAGGGATGGCAATTTTGCCCCGCCCCGCCCCGGCCCGGCTTGCCCGCCCCGCCCCGCACGGGTTTTCCCCGCCCCGATCCTTAGGTGGGGTGGGGATGGGGAATAAAACCATGCCCCGAAGGCGGGGCGGGGCGGGGATGGGTTTGCCCTTTTCCCCGCCCCGCCCCGCCCCGTTGCCCCGCCCCGTGCCCCGCCCCGTTACCCCGCCCCGTTGCCCCGCCCCGTGCCCCGCCCCGTTACCCCGCCCCGTTGCCCCGCCCCGTACCCCGCCCTGTTGCCCCGCCCCACGCCCCGCCCCATTGATTAATAATCCTCTTAAATATATATTTTAGATTTTTTTTATAATAAATAAACATATTTATATGTAAATGTATAGATTGATTTTATGTTGTTATTAAGGGTTAAGTAGATTGATTGAAGACTTTTTTTAAAGTTAAACATATAATTAATTGAACCCTATACATTATAAAAGCATATAATATGATCACATTCCTTCTAATTCAAATTTAATGAAATTAAAGTTGTTAAAAAATCTATCTAAGCTTATTTGACTTTAATCATATATAATGTTAAATTGTGACATGATAAATCATATTAAATAAAACGAATATAATAGAATGATAGATCATGCTTTAAGCTTATTATAATATAGATGATTAGAGATAGCAAGGTAAATTATAATCGGTATGATTCTAATCATACTAATAACAATATAAATTTTACTAATTTGATATAATATTACAAAATATATCATGCTATACGCTTATAATAACTTATATGATTAGAAATGGCAAGGTAAATTATAGTTAGTAACTTAATATGATTCTAATTATACTAACAACACTATAAATTATACTAATTTTAATTATATGTAATCAACCTTAGTATGATTAGAATCATTGTACTAATGATTTAACATTGCAAGTTAAGTGTCACATAAATAAGTAATTATTTACTTAAGCTAATATGATCCACATGCTTGGAAAGTTAAAGCGGCTGAGGTTGTTTGACACTATAATAACCATATCCACATATTGATAAGTCATTTCTCTTATCTTTGTTTTGAGGGTTTTTTTTTTTTTTTTTTTTGAGTGATTTGCAACTTGCAAATAAATTGCAAACCCACGATTACCTCTTTATTAGTGAGTGGAGTTCAACACCAGAAATGAAGTGAAACCATGTATTGATGGAGATCATGATATTTTAGAGAGAGATTGTCTTTTTTATAAAGAATGTCTCAAAGCATATATGATATTTTCAAGTGTATAAATATGTATGTGTGTATATATATGTATATGTGTGTAACAATCTTGAATATATGAATATATTTTAAATAAGGTAAAGCATTACAAGAAATGAAGTTTGGTCTAGTGGTAAGACAAACTTCTAGTTTTCTTCCCACCCAAGTTCGAATCCCATCTCTTGCATATTTAAAATTTTTATAATGGCGGGGCGGGGCGGGGCGGGGCGGGGAACCCGTAGGTGTGGCGGGGCGGGGACGGGGCACAAGGGGCGGGGTCGGGGCGGGGTAAAAGAGGGGCGGGGCGGGGACGGGGCACCCCAATTCCGTCCCCGCCCCGCCCCGTTGCCATCCCTACTGTGAACTGTGAAGGTTCCAATATTGGTAGACTATCAGAACCTTTTGACCCACGTGGTACGCTTTCCGCAGGTTAGTGTGAACGTTTCGGTAGTCTACTAGACCATAACCATTTCATGGTCACAAACCATATCAACACAACTTTTTTTTTTTTTTTTTGGGTAAAAACCATCAACACAAACTCAGAGGCATTGTGGGAGGTTTTTTTTTTTTTTTTTCTCAACGCTTAAGATTTATTTAGTCGGAAGGGTGTAACTTTCTAGTGATGTCACCTCTTCAAAATCTTAGTAGCTTAAAATGAACACCCTCATCAAGTAAAAAATAGTTTCAAATTTTACTCCAATGAAAATTGGCCCATCGTAAAAGACTATGTTACCAATAACATGATTAGAGTCTATTCATGATTGGTTAGACTATGTAAAAATTCTTATTTTAGTCTTTGTACAAATCTTTCTTAGGGGCATAGAAAGAGAGAATTTGTAATCCTAAACCTAAGAGTGGAATACTAAATAGATTGTGAGTTCTCTTTAGCCATGGGCGTAGGCACATCACCAAACCACCTAAATCTTTCTCGTGCATTTTCTCTCTTATTGTGGGTGGTTTGGTTGTCAATTCGCGCTTCCACACTCACACCATTACACTCTGTCAGCATAAACCTCCCGCATATTGCAAAGTTTCTTCCTTCTGCCAAATATCACAATAGTGAAATATCCGGCACATACATTGTTCCACTTAGGCTGCATTTGTGCATAATTAGGAACATGCTGAAGAATCTGGATTTTGCCAAATATTACAACATTGAAATATTCTTCTGGGCAGGCATGTGGTCTATGCTGCATAGGGCATAAGTCTGAATCTTGCAAACTCACCACCACCTTTCAAGCAACTAACGTCAAAAGAATATGAACTACTAGTAACTTGACTGCTTTCTCATTCAAACTAGCCACCATGGGTATGGTGAAAAAACAGCGATCGTAGCAAAAACATTACAAAAAGCAACAAAAGAACACCACCCAACGTGAAATAAACTACAATTTTCCACACAGAAATCTCACAATTCGAACCTACAATGGATCCCTAGTGTCTCCCACAACACTTCTAATGAGTGGAACTCCTAAGGGACCACCTGCTGAAAATCCGAACCGCTCAAAATCAATGTAGTTCCCACACTGAGAATATATTCAAATCTCACTCCAATAGGAGTTGACCGACTTTGAAATTAAGCATGTGTATGATTAGAAAACTAACTAATGCATTCATTCAAGCTCCGATGGGATTTGGGACGGGACACTCCTATTTAGATATTTCGATAGATAGATAAGGGAGGGAATTTATTTTGAGCCGCGTGGAATTCACATCACAAAACAAGTTTAGGCATTTGTAAACAGCTGCATTGCCAATGTACCCTGCATTTCCAGAGCTTTTCGAGCGATGCGTTCATCGAAGGTATGATGAAGGCGTCATCCGATTCTATTCGAAGTAACACCCATTCTCTTTTCTTCACATCTTCACATTCTCTTTTCTTCACATCCCTCCTCTACAGGTATAATTACATCTTCATTGTGCCTGAGGCGGTGGTAAGGCGAGGAACCCGACAACGGCGACGACGAAGACGTCGTGGAAGGCGCAATATCTTTTGATGACGACGACAAAGACGAAGAAGAAGAGATCATGGCTCTTCTCTTTTACTTCTTACTCCTCTTCCCTGCTGCAAACTAGTAGTAAGTCATCAATTGATGCAGTGCAGAAAGGTTTTGATTTCATGGAAAGGTGGGATTGACGTAGGGTCAAATAAAGCAAATTTTTAGTTTTGGGGAAACTTTTCAAAGTGTCCGTTTTTGGTAAAATTACAAAAAAAAATTTAGTGGAAACGAGCCAATGAACACAACTCAGCGCTTGGTCGCTAACGTACGACCTTTTTCAGGCAAATTCCATTGTTTAGGACAAAAAAAGGTGTTTTTTCTATTTTTGGTAATAATTTTTTCGGTAATAACTTTTAGTAGGAAGGTTAGAATAAGTTGTTGTTTTTGCGTTGAATTAGTTGTGATTTATACTTTCCAGTGGTGTCATTATCTCAATTTTTTTCCTTTTTTGGAAAAATTGAATATCTTAAGCATTTTCGTGTTATTTTGTTATTTTTTCGTTTTAGGGTTATATTTATACCCCTTGTAAGCCTGATGGCCGTCAGAACAGATCTTGAATGAAATTGCAGAGGAATTTCCCCCTTTGTTTCTTCTAATTTTCGGTATTCAATTGAATCAACGAACTTTGATGCCTATTAGTTTGTATTCTTAGTCGAATCAACAGGTTAATAGTAGGTTGTCTTCCAACCTTCCGTGTGGATCTTTCTCGTAGACGCTTCCGCTACATCAGTTGCTATTAGGGCCACATTCGTTCTTGAGGAGATGCCTCCAAGGAGACACCCAGCCAACGAGATTCCAATAGAAGAGGTTTATGCACGTGATCGCATGGCGCGGTTGGAGCAGCAGATGGAGATGTTAACACAACAGTTTCGGGCATTTATGGCCAATCAGAATCATCCAAATCATATTGTCCATGATGCGGGTGATGATTTTGAGGAGAGCGATGATTCACAGGAGGCGCCTAAGCGACGACGCAGAGAACCTGCTCCTCCTATTGAAGATAGGAGACGGTGGGAGGCAGGGATGCGTACAGAAGTTCCTGAGTTCCATGGTAGCCTTCAACCAGAGGAATTTCTTGATTGAATCTATACCACTATTGAGGTCCTGGATTTTAAAGGATTTCCTGACAATATGAAGGTTCCACTGGTGGCAACAAGGCTTCGAGGAAGGGCAGCGGCATGGTGGAAGCAATTTAAGCTTTCTAGGACCAGATTAGGAAAGTAAAAAATTTCTACTTGGGAGAAGATGAAAAAACATCTGCGTTCAACGTTTCTGCCTTATAATTATCAACGAACTCTGTATCAACGTTCGCAGAATTTGAGGCAAGGAACACGAACTGTGGAGGATTATACGACAGAATTCTATCAACTCCTTGCGCAGAATGAGATTCAAGTGTTGGAGGATCAGTTAGTGGCGTGATACATTGGTGGGTGGTGGGTTACGAGTGCAGATTCAGGATACTGTTAATATGCTTGATCCAGTTTCAGTTTCAGCGGTTCACCAAAGAGCACTATAGGTGGAGAAGCAGTTGACGCGGAGATCTAATAGTGGTGTAGCAAGCAATCCCAGTGGCAGCAATTCAGGAGGAGTCAATCGCTCTTCCAGCAGAAGTAATACTGGACAGCGGGCTTCTTCCAACCCAACACAGACGAACAGAACCATTAATAGTGGAATTAAGTGCTTTGGGTGCGGTCTTACCCGAGAGAACCCGATTAGTGTTAATTAAGTCGTGTGTTAGTCTTTAGCGTGATTAGTATTCTTTGACTAAATTGGGTTTGGAATAACTTTTGAAATAGTTTTGGGGAATTTTGAGTACTTTGGTGACTAGTGGGACATTTGGGGATTCCTTATATGACTTTGTGTTTACTTAGGTGATTTTTCAGAATTGCTTTGATTTGTGTTTTAATCCCATTTTGTTTATCTTGTTAATCCCTACAACTTTTATGTTGATCTCGTGCCCATCCGAGATCCCGAAACCCAATTTCCTAGCCTTGAGGGAAAAACAATCTTTTTACGCTAAATTTGTACCCAAAACTTGATATCCCCGAAATCTGCAAAATATATACTTTTTGGAAACTAGATATTTCGGTGATCATTTCTTCCTTCTTCGTCGAATTCATTCGAGATCACAAGAGACACGATTTCAGCCCAAAGAGTTTCTTAAGTGGTGGGACTCATTCTCATTGCTTATATAAGGAGAACCCATCTTCCATTTTCCTTTTCCAGCACAAACTTTAGCCTAGGGTTTTCTTGCAACTTTTTCCTTCTTCTTCTTACCCTCTTCATCTCAATCTCCCACCAAACTTGCACCAACATCAAATTGGACTTCACCATTCCCTTTTTCATCTTGAAGGCTACCCATTGATGTCATTTTGAGAGAAAACCTTTCATTCCAAGATCTTCATTGAGATAACTCTTGCCATTAGAGGACCTTACAAGTAAGTGATCATCTCCATCTTCTAGATTTATATTCTTCTAGTCCTAGATAAGCTCCACCTCCATTATTGGGAGTTCTCTCCTTCTATTTCATTATTTGACCCATTTTAGGGTTTGTTTTTTGGGGTATTGTTTATGCTTGTAGGATTCTTGAGAGAGAACTTGGTTAGTAGCTTGATTTCTTGATCAGAAGACCCAAGGCAAGTGGATGAATTGATGTTTTGAGTTTTGAATTGTTTTCGTGAGAAGTATCAACGTTTTCATTATTCCTTTCATGCTTTTATTGAGTTGCATTGATTTGAAATAAATGTTTATAATGAATCTTGTTAGCTTGTCTAATCCTTATAAATGTTAGCATTTATGACCTATCATTTAATGCTTTCAAGTGACTCAAATGAATGCTTGTGATTTGGTGAATTTTCTCCTCTTTTGTGATTGATTGAGAAGGGAAGGGAAGGAAAGTGAAGGGAGAAATGTAAAATGAAAGAGTGGAAGTGTCGAATGACTAATTGGAGGAGTCTTGGACTCATTCTATTGCAAGAATGTAGGGGGAGATGATGTGAGGATGGTTTAAGGGAGAAATGGGCTTAAATCTTAATACAGTAGGGTTTTTCCCACACCTGACGGTCAGCCAGCGGTCACCTGTCGGCTAACCGCCAGATGATCGAACCTTCACGGTCGCTTTTCCAGAGAGCACCTCTCTCCCCTGAGCCAGCGGTCAGCCTCACGGTTATCCAGCGGCTAACCGCCGAACCCAACGGAGGCTAACCGCCAGCTAACCGCACCACGGCGGTTACTTTTCCAATAAGCTGCATTTTGTCAGATCAACCGCGGTCAGCTAACGGCTAACTGCCGAACCTATCGGCGGCTAACCGCCAGCTGACCGAAATTGCCCAGAAACATGGAAATGGAGAGAAATGAAGAGGATCTCCGTCCCAATCATTTGTGCACCCTTTTAGAGAATGATGGGGACTGTTCACTTGGAGATATGTTTAGAGCCCGTTCGAGAAAAAAACCAGATCACAAAGGCTCATTTGAAGTTTCGAAAACTCCAAAGTGCATAAGAACCCCGAAATGTCCCCAAACTCAAGGAGTATCAAGTCTTTATTAATATTGACATACGGGATCCCTATCCACCTTGAACTAGTCTTGAACCCCGATACTTGTCCTGAGATTTCAAAAGTTCTATAGTATTTCATTTTTTCCGAATTTATACTTCATTACTTGTTATTCTCGAAAGTATTGAAAGTGAATTTGTAATAATTACTAGCCCGAAATGCATTGCTCGACATGAAATGACGTTGTGCCTTTGAGCACCCCGTCCCGCCCGTTTGTTTACTTGTACTTGATTTGTTTACACATGTCTCGATTTGTTATTTGACCTATGAGTCGGCATCACTAAGCTTGGATAACCTTGTTGGTTTAATCCACCTACTTGGAGATCCCCTCCTGTCCCGCCAGCTGCAGTTTGGATCCCAATGCCTTGTTTATTACCGTGGTCCTGTCCCGATACCCGATTCGCAATCGTGGTCCCGTTTCGTATATTTATATTGTATATGTATGTTTCGTTGAATCTCCTCACCTCGTGTGACTGAGACTAACGTCCCGATATGCTCTCATCACTTCGGTGATAGAGGACTTACCTTCATGTGATTGCCATCTTGCTAGTTCCCGATTCCTTGGGTACCTTACATGTCTTATATTGCTTATTTGTTTTCCAGTAAATGACTTATTTCTTTTAGGAAAGTTATTGCTTAAATAGATTTTAATGTTTTCCAAAGTATTTCATTTATTAGATGTTGTTATGTCTTTTCACCCGTTTGTCAAACCGTCGTATTTGATCCATTTCTTTGGTACTCAGGTCCCGTTGCCGATTACCTTGAGGAGGAGCCAGAAGAGGAGGTCGGTGAACCGCAACGCCTAGTTGAGTGGCATGCTGATGATGTCATTTAGACATTTGGTTGCTACGAGATACGTAACATTTTGGAAAACTGTTTAACCATTCTTTTGGGTTAGTGTTTATTTATATTGACCTTTGTTGACCTTTATTTTTGGGAATGTAATTAAATGATCTTTTGTATAAATTTTAACTTACTGTTGGGAAACATGCTAATGATCATTGTTCATTCTGATACAGTATTTATACTTGTATTATTGTCTTTATGACTAAAGATGGTTTGAATATTTGATTTGCTACACGCTTCCGCACTTAAAAGAAATGTTCATATATAGTTGTGATATCCTCACCGCGGACACCTGTGTGAAATTAAATAAATGTATGGCATTAAACCGATGTGGTACATCATTAGTCCCGATCCCGGATTTAGACCTCGGTGGCCCGGTCCGGGGTCGCGACAAGACTGGCCACAGATAGTCTGAATGCAAGAAGGCATTATTCGTAGATACTGATGATTGTGAACAGGATGATGCTTACATGGGTACTAGAGAGCTAGTTTTTTATGACACTCCGGATGAGGGTATTTTAGAGGGTGACACAGGTCCTCTGTTGGTTGTGCAACGAATGTGTTTAACGCCCCAAACCAATGGAGATGAATGGCTCCGAAATAATATTTTCCAGTCCACGTGTACTATCCTGGGAAAAATTTGTCGCTTCATCATAGATGATGGCAATTGTGAGAATATTGTGTCAGCAGAGGCAATTCAGAAATTAGGGGTGAAGATTGAGGCGCATTCCAAACCATATAAGCTTGCGTGGTTGAAAAAAGGTGGAGATGTAACAATTTCACAGCGAGCTTTGATTTCATTTTCTATTGGTTCTAGATATAAGGATCAAGTGTTGTGTGATGTGGTGGCAATGGATGCTTGCCATTTACTTTTGGGAAGGCCGTGGCAGCATGATCGTAGAGTGACTCATGATGAGTTCACCAATAATTACAGTTTCTCCTTCAACAACACCAAGATTGTGTTACTACCCAGTAAGGATCTACACACACCTAAACCTACAGGGGGCAGTACCAATCTCTTATCGTTAGCAAGATTTGAAGAAGAGATGTGAGATACCGGTACTGTATATGTGCTGATTGGAAAGGATGCTGGAGAAGAGAATGCAGTTCCTGAAGCAAAGTTATCCCTAATTGAGGAGTTTTGTGATGTGTTCCCAGATGACTTATCAGATGGATTACCACGTTTACGTGACATCCAGCACCAAATTGATTTGGAATCAGGAGCAATGCTTCCAAATAGGCCTCACTACAGGATGAGTCCCAGTGAGCATGAAGAGTTACGGCGACAGGTGGAGGAGCTGCTTTATAAAGGGCATATACGGGAAAGCCTTAGCCCGTGTGCAGTGCCTACACTATTGACGCCCAAGAAAGATGGGTCTTGGCGTATGTGTGTGGATAGTCGAGTAATTAATAAAATCATAGTCTGTTACATATTTCATATTCCTCGTTTGGATGACTTGCTAGACCAACTTAGTGGTGCTACGATTTTCACAAATCTGGACTTGAAGAGTGGTTACCACCAGATTCGGGTACGGCCAGGGGACAAGTGGAATACAACATTTAAGATGCGAGAAAGCCTTTATGAGTTAATGGTCATGCCATTCGGCTTATCTAATGCACCAAGTACATTTATGCGTGTGATGAATCAGACTTTGCGCCCTTTTATTGGTAAGTTTGTAGTAGTATACTTTGATGATATTCTGATATACAATGCCAATATTGAGTTGCATATATAGCATATTCGCGAGGTGTTAAGTATACTTCACAGGGACAAGTTTTATACAACATTGCAGAAGTGTGTTTTCCTGACGTCCAATGTATTATTTCTTGGTTATGTGATTTATGGTGATGGGTTGCAAGTGGATGAGTCCAAAATTGAGGCCATAAAACACTTGCCCCGACCGCGCAGCATTACTGAGGTTCGAAGTTTTCATGGGCTCATAGCCTTTTATCGGCGTTTCATACCACACTTCAGTAGTATTATGGCACCAGTGACTGATTGTATGAAGGGGGGTAGATTTCACTAGACAGAGGCAGCAAAAAAGGCATTTCAGCTTATCAAAACGTGCCTAACTACTGCACCTATTTTTGGTGTTGTCTGATTTTTCCCAACCTTTTGAGTTACATTGTGATGCTTCAAAAGTTGGCATTGGAGTAGTCTTGAGTCAGCATGGTAGACCAATAGCCTATTTTAGCGAGAAGCTTTTGGGTTCTAGAGTGCGATACAATACCTATGATGTTGAATTTTATGCGGTGGTCCAGGCAGTTCGGCATTGGCTACATTATCTCTTCCATCGGGAGTTGATCCTCTATACTGACCATGATGCTTTAAAGCATCTCCATAGTCAGGATAAAGTTCAGCCCCGGCATGCTTCTTGGTCTGCCTATTTACAGCAGTTTACATTCGTTTTAAAGCAAAAGGCGGGAATTTCCAATCGCGTTGCAGATGCTCTTAGCCGACGGAGCAGTTTTCTGACCACTATGATAGTAGAGGTTCCTGGGTTTGATTCTTTTTGCAATTTGTTAGACACAAACCCCTACTTCTCTATTATTATGGTTGCTGTGCGGGCAGGTGAGCGGACATATTTTCTCTTGCATGATGGGTTTCTTTTTAAGTAAAATCAATTATATATTCCCGATTGCAGTTTGCGCCTGCAAATTATTAAGGAGCTTCATGGTGAAGGTCATGTGGGTCGGGATCGCACTTTGCAACTAGTACGAGAGTCTTACTTCTAGCCTACCGTTCGCAGGGAGGTGGAGCGTTTTGTGGAGCGGTATAGAATTTGTCTAGTGTCCAAGGGAAAAGCCACCAATATTGCAGGGTTGTATATGCCTTTGCCTATTCCTACCCAACCTTGGACTGATGTAAGTATGGATTTTGTATTGGGTTTACCACGAACGGAGCGGGGAAATGATTCTATTTATGTGGTGGTTGATTGGTTTTCAAAGATGGTGCACTTTATCCCTTGCAAGAAGACCACTGACGCAATGCATGTCGCTCAGTTGTTCTTTCGAGAAATTTATCGTCTCCATGGTTTGCCTTCTTTTATTGTTTCTGACAGAGACACACGTTTCCTTAGCCATTTTTGGCGAAGTCTTTAGAAGATGGTTAACACCAAACTAGACTTCAGCAGTGCCTATCATCCTCAAACTGACGGGTAAGCAGAGGTAGTGAATCATTCTCTTGGTGATTTGTTGCGATGCTTAACGGGTGAGCATGTTAAATCTTGGGATCAAAAGCTTTGTCAAGCGGAGTTTGCTCATAATCATGCAGTTAATCGGAGTTCCGGCTTCAGTCCTTTCAAGGTAGTCTACTCTATGATTCCTCGTGGTCCTCTTGATTTGATTCCATTGCCTAGCAAGATTAGAGTTATTGGCAAGGCTGGAGAGTTTGTTGATGGTTTACAGGCTATTCATAAAAAGGTTCATGAGAATTTAGTCCAAGCAGCCACTAAATATAAGATGCTTGCTGATAAGAAACGTCGCCATGTGGACTTTGAGGTAGGTGACTTTGATTGGGCGGTCCTAACCAAGGATCGATTTTCTGTGGGCGACTATAATAAACTTTCTGCTAAGGAAATTGGGCCTAATGAAATCATTGAGAAGATTAATCCCAATGCCTATCGTTTGAAGTTGCCTACTCATATTCAGATTGCTAATGTGTTCAATGTGAAGCATTTGATTCCTCATTTTGGAGATTCTTCGGAAGATGATGCTACCGCCAATTCGAGGACGGATTTTCTCCACCCTGGGGAGAATGATGCAGTGCATAAAGGTTTTGATTTCATGGAAAGGTGGGACCGACGTAGGGTCAAATAAAGCAAATTTTCGGTTTTGGGAAAACTTTTCAAAGTGTCCGTTTTGGGTGAAATTATATGTTTTTTTGAGTGGAAACGGGCCAATGAACACAACTTAGCGCTTTGCCGCTGATGTATACGACCTTTTTAGGGCAAATTCCATTGTTTAGGCCCAAAAAAAGGCTTTTTTCTATTTTTGGTAATAACTTTTAGTAGGAAGGTCAGAATAAATTGCCATTTTTTTTTGCGTTGAATTAGTTGTGATTTATACTTTTCAGTGGTGTCATTATCTCAATTTTTTTCCTTTTTTGGAAAAATTGAATATCTTAAGCATTTTCGTGTTATTTTGTTATTTTTTCGTTTTAGGATTATATTTATACCCTTTGCAAGCCTGATGGCTGTCAGAATAGATCTTGAATGAAATTGCAGAGGAGTTTTCCCCTTTGTTTCTTCCAATTTTCAGTATTCAATTGAATCAACGAACTTTAATGCCTATTACCTGGTATTCTTAGTCAAAGCAACAGAGTAATAGAATGTTGTCTTCCAACCTTCCGTGTGGATCTTTCTCATAGAGGCTTCCATTACATCAGTTTGATCTTATCTAGTTTGATCTTATCCAGTCTTCCAGTTTGATCTTATCCGGATTCTATTTTATACGATGAAGGAAGTGGAAGAAATTAACGATCCTCTGTGTCACAACGGGCACGTGCAGCCTGCCCTGATGTTAGCAGCCTGCCAGGATGGCACGAGCCTGCCCAAGATCGGAATTTTTCACTTGTGGGAGCCATCACATTCTTTCCTTGAATTTCTTTTCAAAGAACTTTAATAAAGTTCCATCGACATTGAATTCAACACATCTTCTAATAACGAAAAAGAAAGAAAAAGACAAAATCTAATTAAAGCTGTCATAATACCATTAGATTTATGGGGATTTTCTTTCATTTTTTTAATTGCTTCTTAAAAATGACATGTTATCTACTTAACTTTTAACTATATCATTTTGTTGGCTCAATTAAATGTGATTATCAACTTTTTTTACTAATTACTATTTAATAAAAGCATAATTTAATTTTATTATTCAATTTACATAGGGATTAACCCATGCATCGCACGAGATTTAATTCTAGTTTATATTACGAAGGAAGTGAAAGCAGGGATAGCGATGGTATTTATATATGAAATGCAAATGGGCCACACTTGAAATGCAAATGGGAGGCGTTAATGTCGTGAAGTTTGGGTGTGGTGAGGTATTTATATTATGAAGGAAGTGAAACCAGGGATAGCGATAATATTTATAAATGAAATGTAGGGATAGCAGATTCGAAGGTGTCCAACGCTCGTATAGTACATTTATTAGAAGCGTAGCTATTCAAAATTAGTGCCTTCATTGTGAATGGGATGACAAATGTTACTTCAATAAAAATCAGTCACATTTTTTTTATTTTTTATTTTTATTATAACGGAGGATGTCCTAGTCTTTTGGGTTAGAATAATCCCTACGGACCTAGGGGGATCTGAGTAAATCATCCCCTGTGCTCTCAACTTCTGGTTCTAAACCATGGTCTTAGCCCAACTCACGAATGTTAAAACTAAATGACTCCCTGGGAATTAAATGTCTCTAAATATTACTCCAATAAAAATTAGTCACATTATAAGACTGACCGATCATCAATGAACTCTAATCATGTTATTCAAGATATATTAAATTTTAGAGCGGGGCCAACTTCTGTTAGAAGTACACATCCAATTAAATTACCAGAAGTGTTAATATGTACATCCACTATAATTAAAAAAGAGGTTAAATTTTGAATTTTAATAAAAAATTTATAGTGGTTTTAGACACCGAACTAAATGTCATAATAATATAAGAACATATAAACGAAATTAACTAAAAATCATATGAGAAAGTCCAAGCATATTCTTTTACAACACTTTTAAAAAGAATTCAGAAATATGGAGTTGCCCTTAAAATTAAAATCAAAATAAATTAGAAGAAGATGCCGACAACGTGATTCTAAAAATGTTGCACTTCGGCTCATTTTGAATACTATATAAAACTTAAAAATCATCTTAATTTATACAGTTGGAAGACATTCTTAGAATTAGATCACATCCATATAAATGGACTCATGAGATACATCTTATTGTAAAGGCCCAATTATACTGTTCCCCATGGTCCAACACCAATCCTAGCTTGGATGGGGAAGGATCATAAACAATTGTTATCTTTTCTTAACTATTGTTTGTCATCCTTCCCATGCGAAGGATCACAAACAATTGTTAATCTATCCCGAAGGAAGGATGACAGACAATTGTTAGTCTTTCCCAACTACCCAGTGGTGGGAGGTGGTACCCACCTCACTAAAATTAAGAAACTCCCGACTACCGTGTGACAGGTGTTAGGCTCAGAAGAATTCTGAAACTCTCAAACTATCATGACACCCTATGAAAATTCTAACTGTCTTCTGAGAGGATCCGGATCACCTGTGTGGTCCAAACAGGGAAACCCTGTTTGGACCACACAGGGAAACCCTGTTTGGACCACACAGGGCCTGCCACATCTCCATCTCCCCCCTCCCTCTCCTCTCACTTAATCTCCATCTCCCCCCTCCCTCTCCTCTCACTTAATAAAAAAAAAAATTGAAGGGGATGTGGATCCCCTTCATTGGTCCACACAGGGATCCCCTGTTTGGACCAAACAGGGGATCCACTTCCCTTCTGAGAGGGTGTCATGCAAGTTTGGAAATGGACACCTGTTGGTCCAGGATTTGGGGGTGCCATATGGGAGGGATGTCGCATCCCATCTTTCAAAAAAAATAAATTATCTCTCTTAAAAAAGTTCCTTTATCCACGTGGCACCCCCAATTGAACCAAACAGGAGATCCGGATCCGGATCCGGATCCGGATCCAGTTTGGGAGTTTGGGAGTTTCAGATGCTGAAAGGGCAGTCGGGGAGTAAACATGTCATCCTTCGAGTCAAGACTGACGTTTATAAATACCCCACCCACCCATACCGTTTCTGGACTACACCCCAACTCAGCGGCAGCACAGCCAACTTCTGGACAACACACCACCTTGTTGCCGGATCCTGGCCAACTTTGAGGCCGCTCCCGTCCACCGTGTCCGGCCAACTTCTTGACCACTGGTCTAAATCAAGCCTCACCAGATGAACTCTGATGATCAAACTCTCACTAATACACAGGAACTGGCACATGGTGATACTCTCCCTCTGTCTTCTCCGGCTAAGGTGAGTCTCTGATGTTCTTTCTTTCTTTCTTTTTTTTTTCCTCTCTTATCCAAATCCCTCACTGTTACTGCTCCAACCACTGAGCTACCGATGATTTGGCACGAATCTCTTATTTTGAATGCAGTTACTTATATTATCATATTCTAAGTAACAGATGATTCGCGTGTATATAAGTAGTACACAGAAAACAATACACACTATCAATTAACATGCATAGACTGCTGTTTTTTTACAATTATGAGGGCGTGTCTGTGTTTTCAGGGTTGTGGACCTTCAACTTTAGAACAAGGAAACTTGAAGAATTTGAGAGAAGAGACCCATCATCAAAACTTGGGAAATGAAGGAGAGAACAACAATAGCTGCACGATCATTGTTCCTAGCCTCTCCACAAACCAGTCCCAAGGTAATGAACCAAATACCTCTCCCCAGAAATCAACCCTCACTGAGATAATTCAAAGCCGGCCCATCAACAACAGCACTAGTATATACCCTACTACCCTTGAGGCTAAATCAATGCTCAAGATTGGATTCACCGCATTGATAGGCCTCTTGGGCGTCACTTACCAAAACAACGGTAATGGAAACCTAGTCCCAACGGCTCTCTTCCATCAACCAGCCATCACTTTCACCTTATTTCTCATCAACTTCATGATTTTCTTCTTCTTTGCTGCCATTGGATCGGTACTTAAGGAAACTTTTCCTAAGATTACCAAAGTGTTCAATATCATCTCCTTTGTTTTCCTGGTCCTCGGGGCCACCATATTGCTGTGGGCCTTGATTCCCAAAAACATTAGCTGGATTCCATGGATTTTCTTTGCATGCACAGTGGCGGTCGTATTTGGAGTCCTTGTTCTCGAGCGATTTACAGATAAAAGCTCTGCATTGAAGTCTACTGCATCTCGCCCGACTGTTTAAGTTTGAAGTTTGGTGGTGAAAGATTGTAACGGTAGTTTTCACTCTCATGCAATTTGTATTTCTTCTTATGTAACGGGTTTAAGGGATGTTGTAGTTTAAGTTTTTCTTCTTATGAAAGATTTCTGCTCTTGAAATTTCTATCCACATAGGATGACAAATGGCTTGGTCATAGAAAGAAGTCCGATGTAACAGGAAAGAGAGAGCACTGTGTCATAAAATAAGTCATTTTTAGTATGATATGGCTGCAAGCCCCACAAACTTGGACGCATCATGTCATCATATAATTTTAAAGACGAGAGGATTCCTGATTCCTGAATGCTAAGAACGTGGGGTATTTATTATTTAACCTTTCGAAATGATGATAATCTACGTATATATCTCCGTATAAAAGTAAAAACGTGTGTGTAAGTGCAGAAAAATATACTCACCAAAGAATCGGAGGTGGAGTTGCGTGTCTGGTGAATGTTTGGTGGACCTGAAAGGAAGGAGAAAGAGGTCAAAGGACCCTGGCTGGGGTAGCACAGGGCTCTCCGATGCTTAAGTTAGCAGTGATCGGAGAAGAAGGAGAAGGAAGAGATGCCTGGTTGCATGTAAGAGAATGCCTACCTCACTTTTGGGTCGTCCCACGCTTTATATGGGAGATTGCTTTGGCGCCCGTGCCAGTGGGCCTCATGATGTGACTAGGGTCTCATCATCCCACATAGTTATTAATGCGGGTCCATCACAGCCCTCATTGCATTTAATGAGGGTCCGATTAGCCCATACTGCATTTAATGAGAGTGACATTGGGCCTGATCTGTTGGCGGCTGAGGTCCCATCGAATCCCTCTCTTGGGCCCTGTCCCCGATAGGGTTGTGGCCAATAGACGTGATTACATCTTTATGTAGCCGAGACCGAATGGGACGGTGCGGCCGAACTGGTCGCACACTTCCGATACCAGCAGGAAGTGCTGAAACCGAGGAAGCGCCAGGTCTGCATCCGAGGCCGAGACCAAGGCTGACGCGCTTTGCCGAAACCAAAATAAGACTTGGTTCATGGGATGGTCCCCACACAATAGCCCCCCAGCTCTTGACCTCTAGGGCTTCTCCTGTTAGAGGTTGAGAGCTGAGTCGGCGTTCCGAAATCGTTTTCCCAATTAAGGGTTCTGACGGTTCGTGCCGCCATCGATTCGCTTGCCCGAGGCAATGAAGGGAGTGATAAATGCGGAGACCATGATTAGTATGGGGAGACGGACCATCGGTGCCACGCATCATCGTCCGAAGGGCCTCCTTGTCACTTCGAGGCGGCGTGCAGTGTAAGTCGAGGCGACACCTCGCACGCGCCTCGTTTCGACTTTCGGAATGGCGCCCTTCTCCGTCCTTTATATTTGGGTCGGCCTCTCTTTCTCCGTTTCTACTTTCTGCTAAAACTCCCCTGCCAGAACCAGAGCTAGAACTAGTAAGGGACCTCCGATCCGCTCTGTGTCTTCCTATTTGCAGTCGTTCAGACCAGCGTCGTCCGCCGCAGTCTGCCCTTGCTTTCGTCAAACCAGTGAGTCTCTCTATCCGATCCTCTTTCCTTTGTTTACATCCTCCGTTAGTTTTTAGGGTTTCCGGGCTCTTACCTTCTCTGCTCAGTCTCTGCCCTTCCTTAGAGCCTCATTAGGGTTCCTTAGACTTAGAGATGGGGGCTTACAGTCATTGGATAGATTTCCATTCGGCCCTGGCAGAGCTCAAGAGGACTTTCAAGATCCCGGAGGATGTCCAGGTGAAGGCTTCCGATAGGTCATCCGGCCACATTTTTAGCCAGGGCTGGATGCCTTTCCCCCTGATTGCCATTATTAAAGGTGGGGTTAGATTCCCCCTTCATCCCCTTCTTAGGTCCTGCCTCCGAGCATGGAACCTATGTCCGTGCCAACTGATGCCCAACGGTTTCAAGATCATCATGGGCGTCGCCGAACTGAATAAGATCCTAGGAATCAATCTCGGCGTCCATGATATTGAGGATATTTATGACCTCTGCAAAACTCGAGAGGGCAGCACATACTACCTCCGCATTAAGGCAAAGTGCTCGCCCCTCGTCACGGCATTGGAGGACTCCAACAAATATGCCGGAGACGATCGCCTGTTCGTCTCAGGGAACTGGGAGTTCGGTGCGGCCGAGATCGAGGCGGAGTGGAGAGCCCAGGTTCCACGGTACTTTGGCACCCCTCCGAGTAAAACACTGATCCCTAATAAGTTTCGGATTTACCTTGTTCATATCGATGCTTAGTCCTGACTTCTTTTCTTTTCTTCTGCAGGCCCCCACCAGCGAAGGCGCGACGCCCAACTAGATCGTTGGCGGAGAAACAAGGTCTGGCTAGATACAATCTACCGGTACCGAGGCCACTAAAACAGAGCTGCCTTCTCCCTGTTAGCATACGAGCCGAAGTACGCGTCCTACACGCGGAAGTCAGGCCGCCCCGTAGAGATTGTTCTTGCCCTAGCCGAGAACACGAGCCGGGTCGTCTCGGGCGCTGAGGCCTCTTCGTCAGTTGTTGGTGTCGGAAGCGATCCTCCGAGGGGGGTTGAGTACTCCCCAGACGCCGAAGAGATGGAGAGGCGTCGGCCATCCTACCAGCGAAGAAACCTGGCAGAGGCCCTATTTGGCGAGCAGAGGGCCGCCCCCAGCGCCCGTCCTCCTCCTTGCAGCTCCATCGTTCCGGCGGTCCCCGAGGCCCAGCCCGCCGCTGAAGAGAGGGGGAGGCCTAGAAAGAGGGCTAGGGGGAAATCCCCCGTCCGAGTAGACCAGCCACAGCAAGCGGAGGCCACAAGGGAGAGGGCCAGATCCGAGGAGCCAATTCATGCCGAGGCTCTGCTGGATCGGCGCTCCGAGTCGCCTCGCGCTATGGTCTCGGCCGAGCCAGAGGCATTCAAGCCCGACCTCGAACTGTGGCCGAGGAGGCCCCTCAATGTTGAGGACAAAGTCGTTGGGAACTCGGCCGTGATCACAGCCCTCAGCCGAGCCTGCGGGCTTCCAAAGGATGTGGAGAAGCACCAGGCGGAGGACAGTCCTCAGCTACTCATGAGGACGCTGCAACACTCCCTCATGGTAAGTATCCAGTCCTTGGACAGTGGTAACGCTAGTTTCTCTTTACACGATACTGAATCTCATCCGCTTCTCGCAGGCCGTCCAGAGGCTTCCGCTGGTCCTGAACCGGATCATGGAGGAGGATGCCAAGCTGAACCGCCTGGAGGAGGAAAAGCAGCAGGCCGAAGCTGCTTTGTCGGCCAAGTGCGAGGAGCTAAAAGAGGCCGAGGCCAAAAGGCTGAGCTGGACGCCCAGGTTGTCTCGGCGGTATGTGAGCTCTCCCAAGCAAAAGCCGAATCATTGACCTCACAGGAGAGGCTCATCGCCGAGAAGAGGAGGTCGGCTGAGCTAACGGCCGAGTTGGAACGAGAGAAGGCGGCGAGGGAGGAACTCCTTGCGTCGAAACAAGCAGAAATCGACGCCGCCTTCCTCGAAGGGACAGAAGATGCTGCGAGGGACTACACCGACCAGATTAAGCAGCTGAGCCGGCAATTGTTTCATCTCGGTTGTCGGGCCGCGCTTAAGGAGATGGGGGTCCCTGAAGACCACCCGTTTTATCTGAACCCTCCCGAGTTCGGGCCCCCAGCAGCTGCCGAGACTGTCACCTCCACTCCACCGGAGATACCCGCTTCTCCGCCTCCAGAGGTTCCTGCTCCCCCGCCAGAGGCTTCCACCGATGCGGCTCCGGAACCCACCAAAACCGGTCTGACAGCCGACGCTGCGGTGGTCATCATCGAAGACACCGAGGCTGGGACCTCCTGAGCTCTGTCTTCGTTCCTTTATTTAATGAAAAATGTAACCCCTCTTTTTTTTGTTTTGCTTTCGTTGCATTGTGGATCTATGGTTTTGGGATGTACGATTTTCTCATGAATGTACAATTTTTGGGAACCATTAATGAAATTTTCTTTTTGCCTCAAATAATGTTCTCTCCTCTCTTTTTTTTTGTTTCCGAGTTCTGCTTCCTCGTGACTTGCTATTAGTTTTCACATTAATTTTCACAAATAGATGAGATCGGTAGGAGTAGACCGGAGAGTTCAGGACCTAGTCATGAGCGACGTTCATGACAAAGGGACGCTTGTCAACCCTCAATTCTATGGACATTATTCACCTCGGTAAAAAGGGGTGAAATTTGGCCGGGGCCGAAATGGAACCGCGCATTGATTGGTGAGCACAGATCAGGCTTTTCGGTAGCGGCCGTAGAGGCTTTTTGCTCGGGCAATCAAACGCCGACCTGAGATGACTTTCTGTATTGGCCCAAAGGCTTCACGCCTACGTGGCGCGTAGCCGACCCGAGACGATCTCATCATTGGCCCGAAGGCTTCACGCCTGGGTGGCGCGTAGCGGACCCGAGACGATCTCATCATTGGCCCGAAGGCTTCACGCCTGGGTGGCACGTAGCCGACCCGAGACGATCTCATCATTGGCCCGAAGGCTTCACGCCTAGGTGGCACGTAGCCGACCCGAGACGATCTCATCATTGGCCCGAAGGCATCACGCCTGGGTGGTACGTAGTCGACCCGAGACGATCTCATCATTGGCCGTGGCCGAAGTACTGACACAGGATGCACCGTTCTTTTGAATGTGAACTCCTTTCATTGAATTCTTCTAAGTACAAATGTACAAGTTTTTCAGAAATAGAACTTCTTGAGGTGAGACGCGTTCCATGGTCTCGGTAGCTGTTTTCCTGCCATATCTTTAAGTCGATAAGCTGACTGCCCAGCAATAGAAGTCACTTTGAACGGTCCGTGCCAATTCGCCGCCAGCTTGCCCTGATTCGTGTCCTTGTCCCCCGGGAGTGTCTTCTTAAGGACCAGCTCTCCCACTGAGAATTTCCTCTCCCTAACCCTCTGGTTGTAGCCTCTGGCCAGTTGCCGCTGATAGGCTGTAAGCCGAATTGCTACTGCTTCTCTTCGTTCATCGGCCAGGTCTAATTCCACAGCCAGATGGGCCTCATTTCGGCCCTGGTCGAAGAGTTCGAACCTTAAAGTCGGGAGGCCAATTTCTAAGGGAATGACGGCCTCCATTCCGTAGGCTAGGGAAAAAGGTGTCGCCGAAGTGGACCGCCTTGGGGTCGTTCGGTAGGCCCATAGGACACTCGGGAGCTCTTCTACCCATCTTCCTTTGGCTCTGTCAAGCCTTTTCTTCAGCCCGTCGAGCACTACTTTATTGGAAATTTCCGCCTGACCATTACTCTGTGGGTAGGCCGGGGTGGAGTAGCGATTGCGGATGCCGTACTCCTGGCAAAACCTCTTGAAGAGATTGGAATCAAACTGGGTCCCGTTGTCCGAGATCAATATTCTAGGGATGCCGAACCTGGTGACGACGTTTTTCCAGACGAAATTTTTGGAATCCTGCTCCGTGATGGAGGACAACTGCTCCGCTTCAATCCATTTGGTGAAGTAATCCGTGGCTACTATCAGCCATCTTTTATTCCCGGGAGTTTGGTGGAGCGGTCCCACTATATCGAGCCCCCACTGGGCGAATGACCATGGACTAGAAAGCGGGGCTGAGGTCCTGTGTTGGCTGATGGAGAGAGTGGGAAAATTTCTGACACTTCTCGCATTTCTTCACGTACACTTGCGCATCCTTCTGCATATACGGCCACCAGTAACCCAGGCTGATAGCCCGGTAAGCTAGTGACCTTCCTCCGATATGGCTTCCGCAGATCCCTTCATGTATTTCGAAGAGAAGATCCTCCACTTTGCTCGGATGAACGCACTGGAGGTACGGCCTGTGTACGACTTCCTATAGAGCTTGACTTCGGGAGACAACCAGAACCGGGCTGCTTTGAGTCTGATTCGATGGGCCTCACTGCTGTCTTTGGGTAGCTTGTCGTCCTTGAGGTAGGCGATGATGGGGTCCATCCAACTCGGGCCGAGGTCAATGCACGACACTTCCCGAGGTGGACGGAGCTCGATGCTGGGTGCGGCCAAGGATTCCACCTCGATGGTTCGTTTTTTTCCTGCTTCGACAGCGCTGGCCAAATTTGCAAGAGCATCTGCATGGGAGTTTGCTTCTCTGCCTATCTGTTTGATTTCGGCCGTATGGAACTGAGAGAGCAGCTTCTGTGCCAGGGCTAAATACGCAGCCATCCGGTCGTCCCGAGCCTGATAGTCCCTAGTCAGCTGGTTTGCCACCAACTGTGAATCACTGAAGACCACCAGCTGTTGAGCTCCGAGGACTTTGGCGCTGTTCAGTCCGGATAAAAGGGCTTCGTACTCAGCTTCATTGTTCGACGCCTTGAAATCCAGGGTTAGAGTCTGCTCAATGACCAGTCCTTCTGGCGATTGGAGAACAACTCCTGCTCCGGCTCTCCTCGAGGCGGAAGATCCATCAACGAAGACTTTCCAAACTGGGGCGAGGGCTTGGCATTGTGATTGTTCAGAGCCCGTAAGCGCCTCCTGCTCCCTGCCCCCCAGTTCGGTGCCGAGCTGGGTTGGTGCCGAACTTGAATCGAACTCGGCAAGGAAATCCGCCAGAACCTGGGCTTTGATCGCTGTCCTGGGCTGATACTGAATGTCATACTGCCCCAGTTCGACAGCCCATCTTGAAATTTTTCCTGAAAAGTCAGCTTTTCTGAAAATAGATTTGAGTGGATGCTCCGTAACAACCACTATGGTGTGAGTTTAAAAGTAATGAGAGAGCTTCCGCGAGGCACTAATGAGTGCCAGCGCGAGCTTCTCAAGTGGCAAGTATCTGGTCTCGGCATCAATCAGGGTTTTGCTCGTATAATATATGGGTTTTTGGACCCTATCCTCTTCTCGGAGGAGGACCGAGCTCATCGCATGATCCGAGACCGCTAAGTATAAATACAAAAATTCTCCATGAACCGGAGTTGACAGCGGAGGAGGAGAGGATAAATAGGCCTTAAGCTCCTGCAAGGCCTGGTCACATTCCGGAGTCCACTGAAATTTAAAATTCTTCCTAAGAAGCTGAAAGAAAGGCCGTCACTTATCTGAGGATCTGCTGATGAACCGATTTAGTGCGGCTGCCATTCCGGTTAGCTTTTGGACGTCCTTAGCCAAGGTGGGACTCTGCACTCTGAGGATAGCGGAGATCTGATCTGGATTTGCCTCGATCCCCCTGCATGTGACCAAGCTTCCCAAGAATTTGCCGGAACCGACACCAAAGGCGCACTTGGAGGCATTGAACTTGAGCTTGAACCTCTCCAAAGTAGCGAAAACTCCAACTAGGTCTGCCAAATGGTTATGGGCTTGCTTGGACTTGACCACCATGTCGTCGATTTAGACTTCAACAGTCTTGTCGAGCTGATCGTGGAACATCTTGGTGACAAGTCGCTGGTAGGTGGCTCCTGCATTCCTCAACCCAAACGGCATCACCTTATAACAATAAGTCCATCTGGGTGTGATAAAAGTTGTCTTCTCTTCATCCGGCCCATACAACGGAATCTGGTGATAGCCGCGATATGCATCGAGGAAGCTCATTCTATCGTGTCCGGCTGTGGCGTCGATCATCTGGTCGATCTTTGGGAGGGGAAAGCTGTACTTGGGACAGGCCTTGTTTAGGTCGGTAAAGTCGACGCACACCCTCCATTTGCCAGTCTTTTTCTTGACGACCACGGTATTGGCTAGCCAGGTCGAATACTGGACCTCTCTGATGGCGCCGGCCTCGAGCAGTTTATCCACCTCTTCGACCACGGCATCAGTTTGTGGTACCCCAGTCCTGCGAGCCTTCTGCGTCACAGGTTTATGATTAGGGTTTACGTTCAATTTATGGCATATTACCTTGGGGTCGATGCCAGGCATCTCTTGAGGCGTCCAGGCGAAGGCTTTTTTGTTCTGCACCAGGAACTGGACCAATTCGGACTTCTCTGGCTCCCCGAGCTGACTGCCGAGCAAGAAGAACCGTTCCGGATCTTGTGAATCGATCCTGACTTCGGTCAGGTCCTCCACGCTCTTGCTCTCTGCATCTTTGCCGACCTCGTCTAGCTTCTTCTCCAGCCTCTTCTCCATCTCGGCCATGTTAACCTCCTTGGGCTCTCGCTCTCCGGATACTACAGTTGTCAGGCATTGCTTGGCTGCCTGCTGATCTCCTTTGACTGTGACAATCTCGACTCGGCCATTCTTCCCTCCCCACGGAAATTTCAGCTTCTGGTGGAGAGTGGAAGGGACTGCCTCCAGACTATGGAGCCAAGACCTGCCCACTATGGCATTGTAAGGCAAGGGTGCGTCTACCACCATGAAGGTTGTCTCAACAGACGTGCCACCGGCCTCGACCCTGAACGTCACTTTTCCCTTGGGGTACACCGGCTTGGCGCTGAAGCCAATGAGTGGAATTCGAGCCTCCTGCAGATCCTTCTCCGTCAGTCCCATCCTCCGGAAGCTATCGAAATAGAGGATCTCGGACGAACTGCTGGGGTCGACGAGGACCTTCTTCACGGTGCAATTCTTCACGCCTTGCTTAGAGCAGTCAAACTTCAGGGTGACGATCAGCGGGTCATTGTGGGGAAGCTGTACCCTTCGAGGTCTGCATCGGTAAACTTGATCTCGGGCCGCTCCATCCGAGCCCTCTTCGGAGCTGAGCCGAGTTCAGCAGCCATGACTTGCTTACTGTGAGAGGCCTGCCTGGCCTCGGCGTGAGCTCGGTTACTCCCCTTGGGTGGGGGAGCTAGATGGATGACGTTAATGATATTCTCCGACCCGTCGCTATCGCGGCTTCTTTCGCCTCGGCGCGGGGCTCGGGTGTCGGCCCCGGTGTCCGCCTTGACGAACTCCTGCAGGTGTCCCTCCTGGACAAGCTTTTCTAAATGTGACCGCAGTACCCTGCATTCCTCAGTTTTGTGGCCGCTCTCCTTGTGGTACGCACAGAACCTGGTTTGATCCCGGAAGGAGGAATCACCCTCATAGGCTCTGGCCAGCTGAAGTACGGCCTCGACTTGATCTTATACATGATCCTGTGGATGGGCTCCTTGAAGACCGTGTTGACTGCCCGATATGCATCCTCGGACAGCCTGGGCTTTTTGCTTCTCACCGAGGTGAATGCCTGAGCTCTTGCCGAGCCAGCTGGCGCCCAGCGTCTGCTTGATTCATCTCTTCGGGACTCATCTCTCCGAGGCTCATCTCTTCGGGACGACCCCCTATCCTTCTTGGAGGGCCTTTCACCTCGGTCCTTCTGTGCGGCCCCATGGTTTTCCCGAGCTCGGACCTGGTCGTCCTCTTGGGCGATGTAGCGGTTGACAATGGACATGAGCGCTGCTATGGAGGACACCGGGTTTCTGGCTAGATCTTTGCGAAGGTCACTGTCCGGCAGCAGGGCATTCTGAAATGAGAAGACGGCCACTTCGTCCTTCGAGTCTTCAATCTGACTGTAGACGGTCCAGAATCGCTATGCGAACTGGGTGACGTTCTCCAGGCCTTCGCGAACTTGCTTCGTCTTCAAGGCCATGACATCTGCATCTATCTTCGGCAATACTCTATAGGCCTGGAACTTCTTCATAAAGGACTGCTGGAGTTGCTGCCAACTCGAAATGGAACCCTCCGGGAGCGCACAGAACCACTTCAGGGGGAGGTCACCTAAATTGGAGGAGAAGACTCGACAGTTCAGATGGCCCTCGTCTCTCCAAACAGACATCCTCTAGGAGAAGTGCCTGAGATGTGTAGCTGAGTCCGAGGTCCCGTCGTAAGTGACGAACCTTGGGACGGTGAACTTCTTTGGTAGGGGATACTTCCTGATATTGCGAGAGAAAGGGGACGCGCCGAGATCAATGGAGTCGCAGCAAACATCCTTTTGGTCTCGGCCGAGACCAGCCACCTCCAGGTTGCGCTGGACCGTTTCCCTTATGCGCGCGTCCAACCACTCCTGATCATAATACCTGCTCTCCGGAATGGTTTCTGACGCCTTCCTCGAGAGCTATAGCTGGTGCTTGAGCCTTCGTCTCGAGTTCGGTCAAGCCTTTTCTTATTCAGATGGTCCCTCAAGTCCTTCTCGGGGGAGTCGGGGCGCCTACCTCGAGACATCCTCCTCTCGTGCTGTCGATGTGAGCGCTGTTGTTGTCGCGACCGCTGCTGCTGCCGTGACTGCTGATGGGACTGTTGCCGGAGACCTGCTGAACCCGTAGCTCTTTCCAGCTGCTGTTGGAGCTGGAGGATCAAAGCGTCTCTCTCCTTGATGGCCTCATTCTGTACTCTAATCTCTTCAAGGGTGGAATCGAAGTTATCATCAGGATTGTAGTCCTCGTCCTCAGCATCCTGCATCTGATCAGAGGGGTGTAGTTCGTCGACTACTGCAGACTTACCCCGTTGATCCCGACCCATCAGGAGACCTCCTGCAGGTTGCTGTTGAGCAGTTCCCCTCCGGAGAGTAGACTCCGAGCGCAGGTCGTGCTCCTGAACGTTGATCCGGATGAGGTCACGCTCGACGTAGTCCTCTGTGACTGGTTCTTTCCCGGACCTCCTCTTGGCAGGGAGGCGGTCAGCGGACTGTCCCGCACGCTGTGTCTTAGAAGCCTCTCCGCCTTTAGCAGCTTTCCTCGTCATGGTGATAGGGAAGATTGTAGAGATCGTTTTCCCACAGACGGCACCAATTGTAAGTGCAGAAAAATATACTCACAAGATTAAGATGCCTCCAGGGACTTACTCAAAGAATCGGAGGTGGAGCTGCGTGTCTGGTGAATGTCTGGTGGACCTGAAAGGAAGGAGAAAGCGGTCAAAGGACCCTGGCTGGGGCAGCACAGGGCTCTCCGATGCTTAAGTTAGCAGTGATCGGAGAAGAAGGAGAAGGAAGAGATGTCTGGTTGCATGTAAGAGAATGCCTACCTCACTTTTGGGTCGTCCCATGCTTTATATGGGAGATTGCTTTGGCGCCTGTGCCAGTGTGCCTCATGATGTGACTAAGGTCTCATCAGCCCACATAGTTATTAATGCGGGTCCATCACAGCCCTCATTGCATTTAATGAGGGTCCGATCAGCCCATACTGCATTTAATGCGAGTGACATTGGGCCTGATCTGTTGGCGGCTGAGGTCCCATCGAATCCCTCTCTTGGGCCCTGTCCCCGATAGGATTGTGGCCAATAGACGTGATTACATCTTCATGTAGCCGAGACCGAATGGGACGGTGCGGCCAAACTGGTCGTACACTTCCGATACCAGCAGGAAGTGCCGAAACCGAGGAAGCGCCATGTCTGCATCCGAGGCCGAGACCAAGGCTGACGCGCTTTGCCGAAACCAAAATAAGACTTGGTTCATGGGATGGTCCCCACACAGTGTGTGTATTATAAGGAGTGTTCTGCTTTTGGCCCGCTTGCCTTGGATTTCTAGACAAGAAGGAAAAAAAACACATGAAAGTGGTATCAACTATAAAGTGTGGGGTGCAGGGTGTCCATTGCGCAAGAAGGACAAATTCACCCGTCTCATTGTCACATGTCGACTATTAGCCCACAATTATTAGGGGTCGCCACATAGGGCCCATTTCAAGAGCCAGATCGAAATTTGGCTGTAAATACACCAGGGAAAATTCTAAGCAAACGTGAGGGGCTCACCAACATAAATCCTATGTGCACAATACAAAGGGTTTCCATTCATGGGTTTATAGGTTGAGAAAAAAAGCAGAAAATGTATAATTTTTTTTTAAAAGATTAAATTAAAGATGTATGGAGGAGGGTTTTGTAAAAATTTCAATCTTTTGACCACAAGTCTTGTAAGTGATCCAGGTGATGGTGGGCCATGCTCGAATGATAGTTAGATTTTTGTGATTCCCATTTTGTCTTTGAATGCAGAAATCCATTCTTCCAGAACCGAAATCAGGAAAATCTAATAGTTTTTTATTCCTTGATGAAAGAATACAAATCTAAAATTTGAGGGCAGTTAAATTCAAACAATTAAAAAAAAAAAAAAAAAAGAGCCCCTCAGACCAAATTTCACTCTAATAAACATTAGGCTCCTGACTCCTGATAGACTGAAATTGTTTGAAATGCAAAAATTCACTCCTCCAATTAGACCAAACATTTCAAATGCCACTGAGGTTCTCCTGACTCAAGACCAACTTATATGGTGGGTCAGTTATAATGGTCAAAATCAAATCGATTTTTGGGTCGAGTCAGCTTTTGGTACCCTGAGTCGGCCAATGTTTCTCTCTCTAATGCCATAGCCAAAGCCCAAACGGCATACTCTTCACTTTGGCGTAGAAAGAACGCAATGCGACGCGCTTACCTTTCTTTCTCGTAACGCGCTATCGGCCTTTTGGCTCTTTCTTGGCCGGCACGAAAGTACCATCCCCTCTCGCAAAAATTAGGGGGGCGGGGGGGGGGCGGGGGTTTTGAAATAAGCCTGTCCTTTATTTGTAAAATATAATTTTAAAATTTTTACAAAAATAAAGACAAAATGATAAGTTTCTCACCTCTGTTTAAAACACAGGGGGGGGGGGGGGGGGGGGGGGGGGGGGGGGGGGGTGTTTTGAAATAAGGCTGTCCTTTATTTGTAAAATATAATTTTAAAATTTTTACAAAAATAAAGACAAAATGATAAGTTTCTCACCTCTGTTTAAAACACAGGGGCAAAGCTACCATACAGCTACGATGCACCGTCTGGCAAATGCAAGTGGGTGGAGCCCAACCTTAAATCCATCTATCGTCTTTTACACATATCCTAACTTGAAAGTGTATTTCGTGGGGCCTCCCGTTAGATTGACTTATTGATTTTAAATATGTGTCCAACTTCTATTTCCATAAAAAAGAGAGAAAGTTAATAAGTTAAATCATGTGTTCAGGATTTAGTTAATCCAACAGTGTGCATATTATGTATTTAAATAATATTTAATATGTATATCCCACAGTGGGTGTTAGTATAGTGTTCTAAGGCCTACGAGAAGAGATCAAACACGCACAGAAGAACATATAGATTTACGTGGTTCGGCTTTTGGCTTACGTCCACGGGAAAGACGGGAGAGTTTACAATGCAATCAGAATAGAGGTGTACAGACTCTGAATCCCTATTTATAATATTAGCCCCAAACCCTGTTATACCCAAACTCTACTTCTAATCACAGTACAACTTGGGCAATCCAGGGGCCCGATTAACCAAGACTTATTAACTTCTATTGAGTCATACAAATTAACAGTTAGAACTAATGAATGGATTGGATTTCTTAAAGGTTGGTCCCTCCCACTTGTATATGCCAGTATGATGCAGCACCGCTGTATGATAGCTTTGCCCAAAACAAAGATCCACTGCTATTGCTTATTTTCATCTTTTTTTAAAAAATCAGATGATTAGCATTAATAGAAGCAAGTACACACAAAACAAAATACTATCAATTAATATATGCAGATTGTTGGTAGGATGATAACGATGTGTCCTTTATGTTTTCCAGGGTTGCGGACCTTCCTCTTTATAACAAGGATAGTTGAAGTTGAGAGAAAAGACCTATCGTCCAAACTTGGAGATTTAAGGAGAGAGTAATGACTACATTATCAATGTTTCTAACCTCTCCACTGCTAGCTTCTTTGGCAACCAAATCCAAGGTATTCAGACTAATAAACCAACTACCTCTCACCTGAAACCTATCCCGTCACGTTCGAGGAATGGGCCTGAGAATTTATTAAAAGGAGCTCACTTTCGTAAATACGGACTTTAATATTTGCTTATATGTTACTCACGCACCTCGATTGATTCCGGCAAGCTGGGGCCCATTCCTGAGTGGCTGGGCGCAAACCAAACTCATGTGGGATTCAAAATTCAACCCCGTACCAGACTGGGATGTCACTTTTGTTAGTGATGCATCATCCAGTTTCAGATTTGGCCTAGCACATGTTACACTTCTCTTGATATGATTAAGAATTAGATCAACAAATTGTTGAGATGCGTTGTGCCTTGATATATGTCAACATTCTGCAGGAGCTAGGTTTGGGCCTGAGTGTGACTGTTTATAAATGCTAGGGCACCGTTGTCTTAGCCCATTTGATTGGGCTGTGTTTACGAGTATAAGCTATTCCTTTAACTGGCCAAATGACGTTTGAGCTTGGGATGGGGGTATACTGAAAGGCCCATCTTTATCACGGCCCACCTTCATATATCCAAAACCCTGGATCTGGCATCTTGGGCTCATCAGATTAAGAGGTTAAAGTATTCCAAGGAATTCTAGACAATTCCCTCCTTTAAATTGGCATTTGAAGGAAGAAAAAAACACATGAAAGTGGAATCAACTATAAAGTGCATTGTGCTGGGGGGCAGGGTGTCCATTGCGCAAATTCACCAGGGAAAATTTGTGGAGTGATCAAATTGTTGCGATCAAGTATTATTTTCTCTTATGTTTCACACTGAATATATATAAATACTCCCACAAAATGATGCCTAATAGATATGGCACATGATTCAGTTCAGTACAGATCAGACTAAAGAAAAACTCAAACAAACCCTCCAGTGCCATCCCAACATCCGATCCGACCAGTGATGGATTTGTACTTTGTGATACCAAACTGCCCGTGATGGGTGTGGTTCAGGTTGGGTTAGTTGTTTCTCTTTCTTATTGAGCTTTGCCTCTGTGAGAACCATGGTTACAAGAGTACCATGAGCACCAACTATCATGGGTCAGTGGGTGGATTGAAAGATCCAAGTGGGACCACTATAGATATGCAGTTTGAAACTAATTGGATGCCTCTAACCACTTAATTTGTTCCCCACAATTTTAACAACTTTATATCAAATAAAAACTCCAACCTTCGATCAAACGGTCCAGTCCATTCGGCTGGATGCAAACCCATGAGATTTGGTGTAATTCACGGGAGTCTAATTTGTGCGGATGTTCGGATGGATCATAAGGCCTGCTGGAAGATCTCATCATAATACGGTAAGCAGGTCCTCACGGTAGCATTTCTCTTCTCCATGAATCCTCTGTCCATCAAGCAAACGTGAGGGGCTCACCAACATAAATCCTATGTGCACAATACAAAGGCTTTCCATTCATGGGTTCATAGGCTGAGGAAAAAAGCAGAAAATGTATATATATTTTTTAAAACGATTAAATTAAAGATGTATGGAGGGTTTTGTAAAAATTTCAATCTTTTGACCACAAGTCTTGTAAGTGATCCAGGTGATGGTTCATATGCAAGGGTCCACCCTTGCTTGGCCCTTAGGCTTTTGAAAAAAAAAAAAGAAGCCCATATTTTGTGTGCTCTTTTTTAGGGCCAGGCAAGCCAAGTCAATACTCTTTTAAGGAGAGCCCAATTGAAAACAAGGCTTGTATATAATATGTTTGCAAGCCCCACAAATGTCAACACATGCCATACTTTCAAAGATGAGGAGTCAGGATCATGTCTCTCACATGCTTTTCATCAGCCGGGCCCACCTATTGATAATCTGGATTGTTTCAAAGGAGTTTCATCCCTTTTAATGACATTTATTTCAATAGGGATTGGTCCCACCTCAAGGTTCTGCATATATATGATTGATGATAATTTTGATGCTTATGATTAAATAATAAATAATATATAAGATTATGCTAATCATTTTACATTTAATATCAAACTGAGAGTGTTATGTGCGGCATGCCCATTTCAGCATGAGAGAAAACAGCTTATCATTTTACTTACATTTGTTTTACATGTCCCAAGTTAAGAGCTATGCATCAGACGAGTTTGATATCATCAAGCATATGTGCGGGCCCAATCCCAACTTTAGAATTTATTTTGCTGGATCTAAACTAGTTGGAAGACATCAAAGGAAAGGAAATATTCCCCCAGAGAAACTTGAATTGGTCTAAATCTGTCCTGGATCCATCTTGTAGCTATCCAGATATAGCACAGTACAAAAAGGCCTGTCGGGTGGGTAGGAAGGTTTTAGAAATTTGTTCTAACGATACCTATTATTGGATCTAGATGGCCTCACTCGCTGAATTTCATTTATAACAGGTTGCTGTTGTAAGGCCTTAAAATTATCTTTTTGGTCAAGTGGTCACCTAATCTATTTTTACTTTTTTGGTAAAATCCCCTATAAATAAAAGATGCCCATATGTTTTCACATTTCTTCAAAAAGCCCTTCTAGTTTGTGTTTTTCTACTAAACCTCTATGCGAATATTGTAAAGTAAAAGTAAGCTCTTCCCTTCCTGCTCTTGAGCTTTATCTGTTTTACCAATTTAGCCCTCTCGTTTGGTGAAATAATAGAAAGAAACATTTGCCCTTCTATTGGAATAGATTGGCATTCACTTTCCCAGAGCGCCACTGGGATCCAACGGATCCCAGTGACCCCGGGGTCCTGTCGGGGTATGGATCCCGGGGTCTGTAGACTTTTTCATTCCTTACTGATGAATGGGTGTCATATCACTTTATAAACTTTTACAAACATGTTTGGAAGATCCTGACCGATAATGATGATCATATCACTTTATAAACTATTGCAAATATGTCAGGAAGTAAAGTTTGGAAAATCCTGACGTCACTTTATAAACTTTTACAAACATGTTTGGAAGATCCTGACCGATAATGAGGATAATATCACTTTATAAACTATTGCAAACATGTCAGGAAGTAAAGTTTGGAAAATCCTGATCCAAACTTTACTTCTTGACATGTTTGCAATAGTTTATAAAGTGATATGATCCTCATTATCGATCAGGATCTTCCAAACATGTTTGTAAAAGTTTATAAAGTGATATGACACCCATTCATCAGTCAGGAATTTAGATAAAGCTGCAGCGTGTCAGAATGGTCATCCTTCGAGTCATTGACGTTATAAATACCCACCACCCATACCGTTTCTGGACTACACCCCAACTCAGCGGCAGCACAGCCAACTTCTGGACAACACACCACCTCGTTGCCGGATCCTGGCCAACTTTGAGGCCGCTCCCCATCCCCCTCCCCGGTTTCCGGCCAACTTCTTGACCCCTGGTCTAAATCAAGCCTCACCAGATGGACTCTGATGATCAAACCCTCACTACTGCACAGGAACTGGCACATGGTGATACTCTCCCTCTGTCTTCTCCGGCTAAGGTGAGTCTCTGATGTTTTTTTTTTTTTTTTTTTTTTTCCCACTCTTATCCAAATCCCTCAATGTTACTGCTCCAACCACTGAGCTACCGATGATTTGGCACGAATCTCTTATTTTGAATGCAGTTACTTATATTATCATATTCTAAGTAACAGATGATTCGCGTGTATATAAGTAGTACACAGAAAACAATACACTATGAATTAACATGCATAGACTGCTGTTTTTTTACAATTATGAGGATGTGTCTGTGTTTTCAGGGTTGTGGACCTTCAACTTTAGAACAAGGAAACTTGAAGAATTTGAGAGAAGTGACCCATCATCAAAACTTGAGAAATGAAGGAGAGAACAACAATAGCTGGACGATCAATGTTCCTAGCCTCTCCACAAACCAGTCCCAAGGTAATGAACCAAATACCTCTCCCCAGAAATCAACCCTCACTGAGATAATTCAAAGCCGGCCCATCAACAAAAGCACTAGTATATACCCTACTACCCTTGAGGCTAAATCAATGCTCAAGATTGGATTCACCGCATTGATAGGCCTCTTGAGCGTCACTTACAAAACCAACGGTAATGGAAACCTAGTCCCAACGGCTCTCGTCCATCAACCAGCCATCACTTTCACCTTATTTCTCATCATCTTCATGATTTTCTTCTTCTCTGCTGCCATTGGATCGGTACTTAAGGAAGCTTTTCCTAAGATTACCAGAGTGTGCAATATCATCTCCTTTCTTTTCCTGGTCCTCGGGGCCACCATATTGCTGTGGGCCCTAATTCCCAAAAACATTAGCTGGATTCCATGGATTTTCTTTGCATGCACAGCGGCGGTCGTATTTGTAGTCCTTGTTCTCGAGCGATTTACAGATAAAAGCTCTGCATCGAAGTCTACTGCATCTCGCCCGCCTGTTTAAGTTTGAAGTTTGGTGGTGAAAGAATGTAACGGTAGTTTTCACTCTCATGCAATTTGTATTTCTTCTTATGTAACGGGTTTAAGGGATGTTGTAGTTTAAGTTTTTCTTCTTATGAAAGATATCTTCCTTGAAATTTCTATCCACATATAGGATGACAAATGGCTTGGTCATAGAAAGAAGTCCGATGTAACTGGAAAGAGAGGGCTCTGTGTCATAAAATAAGTCATTTTTAGTATGATATGGCTGCAAGCCCCACAAACTTAGACGCATCATGTCATCATATAATTTTAAAGACGAGAGGATCCTGATTCCTGAATGCTAAGAACGTGGGGTATTTATTATTTAACCTTTCGAAATGATGATACTCTACGTATATATATCTCCGTATAAAAGAAAAAACGTGTGTGTATTATACGGAGTGTTCTGCTTTTGGCCCGCTTGCGTTGGGTTTCAGTACTCAGTACGGGCCTCAATCTGATTTTTTGGACCAGTTGATATATGGCCCGGTCTCAGATTAAGTGATAGCAAGATGGAATCTCAGAACGGATTTGTCCATACAAATGATATATGCGGTTTGGTAACTGATTGACCAAAACAAGTGATTAGAAAGCCCAAAGAAAGATAGAAAACCGGGTTAGCCCAGCCCAGTTGACTAAATGGGAGGGCTTGCGCCTGACATGTGTGAGGCGTGATGGGCTCAGACCAGGCACTTAAGGTCGATGACGAGCTTGGATTGGATACGGATCTTTGTTTCTAAAGGCAAGCCAGGCCTAGATTGCCTTAGCCCGGGACAACCCGGCCCATGAACACCCCAATATTACTAGTTTGGAATGTTTACAATAATCGATCTCAATGAAGCTGCCCCACAACTATTAAAAGGAGCTCACTTTCGTAAATACAAACTTTAATAATTGCTTATATGTTACTCACGTACCTCGATTGATTCCGGCTGGCTGGGGCCCATTCCTGAGTGGTTGGGCCCAGACCAAACTCATGTGGGAGTAAAAATTTAAGCCCGGACCAGGCACGGATGTCACTTTTGTTAGTGATGGATCATCCAGTTTCTGATTTGGCCTAGCATAAGTTACACTTCTCTTGATATGATTAAGAATTAGATTAAATTGTTGAGATGGGTTGTGCCTTGATATATGTCAAAATATTCCGCAAGAGCTAGGTTTGGGCCTCATTGTGACTGTTCATAAATCTAGGGTTGATTGGGCTGTGTTTTCGCGTATAAGCTATTCCGTTGACCGGCCAAATGACGTTTGAGCTTGGGATGGGTGTATACTGAAAGGCCCATCTTTATCACGGCCCACCTTCATATATTCAAAACCATGGACCTGCTGGCATTTTGGGCTCATTTGATTATGAGGTAATAGGATTCCAAGGACTTCTAGACAAGAAGGAAAAAAAAACACATGAAAGTGGTATCAACAATAAAGTCCAGTGTGCTGGGGTGCAGGGTGTCCATTCCGCAAGAAGGACAAATTCACCCGTCTCATTGTCACATGTCGACTATAAGCCCACAAATATTAGGGGTCGCCACGTTGGGCCCATTTCAAGAGCCAAATCCAAATTTGGCTGTAAATACAGCAGGAAAAATTTGTGGAGAGATCAAATTGTTGCGACCAAGCATTACATAATTATTACATTCTCTTATGTTTCACTCTGAATGAATATATATATATAGAAATACTCCCACAAAATGATGCCTAATAGAGATGGCACGGGTTGAGTTCGGTACAGGTCAGCCTAAATCAAAACTCAAACGAACCCACCAGTGCCATCCCAAAATCCGATCCGACCTGTGATGTATTTGTATTTTGTGATACCAAACTGCCCGTGATGGGTGTGGCTCAAGTTGGGTTAGTTGTTTCTCTTTCTTAGTGCGCTTGGCTTCAGTAAGAACTATAGTTACAAGAGTACTATGAGCACCACCTATCATGGGTCAGTGGGGGGATTGAAAGATCGAAGTGGGACCACTATAGATATTATGTTTGAAACTAATTGGATGCCTCTAACCTCTTAATTTGTTGCCCGCAATTTTAACAACTTTATATCAAACGGGTGGATCATAAGTTGTGTGGATGGGTGCAAACCCATGAGATTTGGTGTAATTCATGGGAGTCTCATTTGTGTGGATGTTAGGATGGATCATAAGTTGGGCTGCAAGGAAGTGAAGGAACTAGCTGGTCCCAGATGGGTGTCAGAACCGAACTCACCGAGAACATTGTGCGTTCCAGTGTGAAGTAGACCCACGAACTCACTACGAATGCTTTCAGATCTACTGGATGATCAAGCAAGGGTTCTCATCTCCCTTATATATAGCAATCCCTAGGAGTCACGACTACTACGGACTCTACCCCTCCTGGAATACCACATCTACTAACCAGCGTGGGAATTCTGCCAACTGATAGTATGAACTTAATCCAAACTCTACTACCAAGAGTTTGATCCTTATCTGACTCAACCAGATCAAGACTTATTGAGAGTTCATCCGCGGCACACCGCCGGGCTCTATCTGGCGTGGGCCCAATAGCAGTCGGGCCGCACAATTTTCCTAACAATCTCCCACTTGGCACAAATGTCATGTAAATCAAATGTGTCAACGTACATCAACATATACTCTAGTCCATATATACATCTCCAGCCTAGTAAAGTCTTAATGAAGGAATACACGTCAATTCCACGAGTGGGATCCTCGAGATTAAAATATTAAGTTTCTCTCCCACATTTTAAGTATATAGATATCACAATTTAATATCATGAAGGATTGTGGAATTATGGTTCCATTCATCGATGTAATAGCGAACTCATTACATTTGCACCAGTTTATCGGTTCTTATCAACTTCAAATATCCATGAAGAGATCCAACCTGATGGCCACTTGGTTTACTACATCGCAAGTTGTATCCTCGCTTCTGTTCTCAACAGAGCTGCAATGTTGATTTTCTTTATGCCAGAAAATCAAGACCTTTGCCAATGGGTTAAAATATAACCAGACATGGACTCCCTCTAATCAAAGTTATCATCCCAATAAGCAACCATACAACCATGCAGTTCCAAGACAACAACCGTGCCACAAGAAACGGTGTAGCAAATTTCTTTGATGTACCAAGATTCCTCTTATTCATTTGCCATAACGGTACACCCCGATAACTTAGGAATTTGATTATGAAACCAACGGCGATCCATTTCCGGTCTCAAAAATCCGGAATCACAGCATTTTATGCACGATGAGAATGTCATGCATTATGCACCTCCTACTATCCTCGAGTAAGGCTTGTCTCCAGTCATGAGGATGTCCTTCTCACTAATGGGATCCCGATTCCTAGACAATTTCATACACATACAGATGGGAGTGTCGATTGGGCTTGCAAATCTCCATATCCAACTTTATATCAAATAAAAATTCCAACCTTTAATAAAACGGACCAGCCCATTTGGATGGGCGCAAACCCATGAGATTTGGTGTAATTCATAGGATTCTCATTTGTGTGGATGTTCGGATGGATCATAAGTTGGGCCTGCTCGAAGATCTCATCATAATACGGTAAGCAGGTTCTCACGAGGGCATTTCTCTTCTCCATGAATCCTCTGTCCATCAAGCAAATGTGAGGGGCTCACCAACATACATCCTATGTGCACAATACAAAGGGTTTTCATTCAAGGGTTTATAGGCTGAGAAACAAAGCAGAAAATGTGTATTTTTTAAAAAGAATAAATTAAAGATGTGTAGAGGGTTTTGTGAAAATTTCAATCTTTTGACCACAAGTCTTGCTTGTAAGTGATCCAGGTGATGGTCGGCAACGCTCGAATGATAGTTAAATTTCTGTGATTGCCATTTTGTCTTTGACTGCGGAAACCCAATCTTCCAGAGCCGAAATCAGGAAAATCTAATGGATTTTTTCCCTTGATAAAATAATACAAATCTAATATTTGCTCACAGTTAAATTCAAACAATAAAAACAAAAGAGAGCCCCTCAGACCAAATTTCACTCCAATAAACATTAGGCCCTTGATAGATTGATCTTGTTTGAAATGCAAAAATTCACTCCTCTAATTAAACCAATCTAAAGGAAGGCCAAACTCAAGAGGGCCTTCTGTCTTGAGCCGTTTGAATTCTATATATAGGCCCGCGTTTTTATTATTGTTTTTTCGTAGGATTTCTGTGTTTCCACTCCATGTTTCCTAGGTCACCTTTTTTTTTTCTTTTAATAACATGGGAATCCGCCGACCCTCATTCAGTTGATCATCGGCAAACTCACGGATATATAGAACCACCTACTAGCCCTATGTTTTTTAGGTCACTTTCCTTGTAAGAGGAAGCTCCATTATTTCAGCTTTACCCTTCCAGGCTTATGTTTATAGGATTTTTACTATTGGTATCTTTTAAATTTGATTTTTACAGTCCCATGACAAAATTAACACATAAAAATGCCGTTAAAGTGGCTTGGTCATACTTGGTGGTCTTAACCCTGACCCACAAAAAGAGCATGGGATTTGTGAAGGTCCATTTTTCTTCCTCTCTCTCTTTTTACGTCCACTTTCGTTTTTGCTCCTAGCTACATCAGGAAGCATTCACACAAAGGCCTAAAATACAAAAAGAATAGATTAAAATGTTTATGTATGTTCACCCTGTGGGGTTCCGATCCGAAGCCAAGATCTGATGTGCTATCCTTTCTGTAGTCCACACCTCTGGGGACTACCAATCCATACAGCTTTTATCATTTGCTATGAGGGAAGAGGATCTCCCGTTTGGTCCAATGAAAGGGTGCCACATGGAAAGTAAAAAAATTATTTTTTAAGTGGGGGAGATGAGATATCATTGATATGATATGATATCTCCCCCACATGTTGCTATGATGGAAGAGGATCCCCTGTTTGGTTCAAAAGGCCCAAACAGGGGATCCTCTTCTTTGCTATGACCTCATGGAGCTTTTCTGTTTCAATCACAACCTCATAAAGATATCACCCACAATTTCTTAAGGACCAGGGATGAGACCATAAGCAAGTATGGTTAAGAGTGCTATCTTGATGTCTTTTATCGTTAGCCCGAGAAAAACAAGTTTAACGGTGTGGCTTGTCCCATGAACATCCCAAATAGTGACTAATCAGTAATGTCATCAAAGGGCCAGGAAGGCCCATCAAACCATTATACCATCCATTGTGAATATTGGAAAATTAATTGCATGTCCTCGTATCCTCAAGCCCCAGCCTTGAGTTATAATATGATAGATTGTTGTTTATTTAATTATTTATTTATTATTGTTGTGTTATCATCAATATTATAAATAGTTATTATACATTAGTAATTTCACGCTTTAATTTGTTGAAGAATGTTTCATTTGGCTGCAAGAAGTGATGAACATCACTCTAGCCTTAAGAAAAATTACACATGCATCTGTATAAATTGATTTAAAACACAATTAAGTTATCAATTTTACAACTTTTAGCATTTTCTATTTTTGTTAATGAATTCTTTTTAAAAATTATTTGTAATGTGTTTAGGATCAACACGGGTGACATTGACTTGTCCCGGTCTTACTCGACACAAAAACCAACACTGAAATTTAATACCTGGCATAGAAAGCTAATTAATCAGAGGTCAAAATTAGTTGGACTGACAAGGCATGTCTACACTTGAAGGCCCAACCCGTATCCAATCTCCTTTCATTTTCTGGAGCAATGAATTTGACACTCAAATTTATTGAGGTTTTGATTTGTGTTTTCCGAGGTCTTATTCTATATTTTTATCCTTGATAAAAAAATTTTGGCTGCAAAAAAATTGAATAAACACCTAGGTGTTGTGCCCATGGAACTCGCTGGAATTTCATTATTTGGGAAACTAGTGAAGTGGTTATTCAATATCACATAAGAAACAATGAATTAGACTCCCAAGTTTGGTGGTGTTTTGAGTTATTTTTTGTGAGGTCTTATGCTATGTTTTTCTGGTCAGTAAGAAAGAACTTTTGGTCGGGAAGAATTTGATTAAAGTCCCAACTGTTGTGTCAAGAAGTGCAGTCTTTCATTCTCTTCACATATTGATGGCTTCATGAGAAGCAGTTCCCAAAAAGGTTCGCATAGACCAAGAAATCTTGCAAGGTATTGATGTTGTGGATCTATCCCTTATCCTCAAGGTAAAGTTTCACAAAAGGGTAGTGACCAAATATGAAAGAAAAGGAAAGAAGACTAGTGGGAAACCCTCTTAAAAACCTTCTTTATGGATAGAGAAAGTTGCACGAACAGAGAAAGTTGTAGAGGAAGAAATTGAGGTTCAAAGCTTTAGGAGATGGAAGCAGAGGGAAGTATAGGAGGGAAAATGATCCATATTATTTTCACCTTCAAATTGTGCGATATCATATAGATTGTGAGATAAAATGGGTATAATTGAAAAAAGAATTTGGGACTCCTTTTGTACAATACTCACATTTGGGACATGGTTTTGGTCAACACTATTTTAAGAAATTCATTGTCTTTTATATCCTTTACAGTCAAAATCCCTATATACAAAAAATCTTTTTAACCCACCTGCGAGTTGGTACAGTGGCATAAGGTGTGGGCTTGATCCCCATGCCTTGTGTTTGAAACTACATTTGTGTGTGTTTAGTAAATGCTATCCGGGGGATTAGTCCTTTTGGGTCAAAAATCACAGTGACTGACACCCATGTTTCTCTATATAATCTATGTTAAATATCAAAATGTTACACCCAAACCAGCCCATTTTAAAGGGAGGCGGGTTATCCAAGTTAAGTGGGTTGACTGTACTCGACCTGTTTAATGCAAGTCAAGTTAACTGGACCCGTGACCGACATGCTTGTTTAGTGGGTCGCTATCGCTAATACAACGCGCTTTCAAATGATAAAACGTAACCGTGACTTTTACATACGGGGAATGTTCATATGCATCCATCCATCACCATAGGGTGAGGGATGCTTCCATAAATGGAGGGTTTCAAGTACAAAAGGGAGATTTCAAGTACATAGGATGTACTTGAAACCCCCCATTTATAGAAGCATCCATCACCCTATGGTGAGGGATGGATGCATATGAACATTCCCCTTTACATAAAACTCTTCTTGATGTAACGCGCTTTCATGAAACAAAACCGTCCTGTTAGCAGTGCTCTACGAAAGGGGCACACGTACGCCCTTTGTCTGCTGTTAGGAAATTGTCCTCTCACGACTTTTGTTTTTATTTGGTCCGTCAGCACTCTCCTCAATCATATTTAAATACGACCTCAACAGTTGGGATCCGGATCTCCTGTTGGGACCAAATAGGGGGTGCCACATGGAGAAATGAGTTTTTTTTTAGGAGATAGAATTATTTTTTGAGATAGGAAATGACCTCTTTCCCCATTTGGCACCCCTTCATTGGTCTAAATAGGGAATCCATATCCCAACAGTTGTATGAACTCTAACAATCAGACTTCCATTATTCCTGAAACAAAAACTGGGCGCATGGGTGACCCTCTCTCCATCTCTTTTTCAGATAAGGTGAATTTAATCTCTCAGTTATAACTTCAGTGCTTATTTTTATCATATTCGATCTCTAAATAATTAGATTCATGATTAGCATTTATACAAGTACATAGTACACACAAAACAATATATATCAGTCAATGAATACAGTGCAGATTTTTGGATGACCAATTGACGATGATGCTGTATATTAATTTCATGGAATTTTCAGGGTTGTGGACCTTCCTGTTTCGAGCAAGGATACTTGAAATTGAGAGAAAAGAAGACCCATCATCCAAACTTGGAAGTTGAAGGAGAGGGTAACGACAGCCACACGATCATTAAATAGCAATCTAAATTCTTCCTTTTTTAATATTTTTGGGGTATAATGTTGGTGATAAGTTCTTAAGAATGCATATTTCTCATCATTAATTTAGAGGATTTAAGGACTTATGCATCAAATCATCCATTATTTTATTAGAAATTCATGATTTTATGTTTTCATGCATCAATGTTGTATTCAACTCAAGATTCATTGAATATCATATTTTTACAAGAATCAAGAAACTTTCTAATTTTGACATTGAAAGTCGGGAATTTCTCACAACTTTTAATTCACACATGAAATGATGATATTTCTCTTCACCATTGGTTTAATTAAGAAAATAAGATAACATTGTGTCATATCATGCATATATTTATTGTGAATCGGGCCCATGCATTGCATTATTTATTTCTAAAAAAATAATTATTGCTGAAACTATTTTTCTTATTTTTTTAGGAGAATTCATAATTTATGGGCCCACATGATGAAGAAAAAGAGGAGAAATTCAAGAATTGAAGAAAGAAAAAAGAAATCAGAAATTGCACAAAGAGGCAAGGCACGTCCAAGCATGGCTGAATTCTAGGGAAGCATGCCCATGGTGGGCCCATCATGTTTCCAAATTTAAAAGAGAAATACTAATTTCAGATTTGGGGCTCAGTATGGGAAGTTGCAAGCAAGAAGCCAAGAAATCAATGAAAGAAAGGAGGAGGAAGGAAAGAATGAAGAGAAAAATTCCAGCGAAGAGTACACGTCCATAGCACGTTGTTTTCAAGATTCACACATCCGTGTGGGGCCCAGGTAAGTGAAGTTCCAAGAAGCAAGAGAGTTTTAGATTTATGAAGTTTAGGAAGCAAGTAATTCCAAGTGGGAAAGATGAAGAATTTTGCTCAAAAGCCTTCCTAAAATCATATTAGGTTAGACCCAAAGCCAAAAAATTTCCCAAAACTAAAATTCCTTAGAGCCAAAGCCATCAAACAATCCCTATAAATCAGCCCATTCATGGGACGTCCCAGATCATCATACCACACTCCCACAATCCCTATAAATCATCTTTCTTAATTATTTTATTAGTGCAGGGTGACGATCAGCTGGGTTGTGCCTTGCCCTTGATATATGTCAATATTCTGCTAGAGCTAGGCCCAAAGTTTGGGCCTGAGTGTAACTGTTCATAATGCTAGGGCATGCAGAGTTGTCTTAGCCCATTTGATTGGGCTGTGTTTGCGCGTATAAGCTATCCCTTTGACATACTATCTTTTTCACAGCCCAACTGCATATATTAAAAACCATGGACCTGGCATTTTGGGCTCATTAGATTAAGAGGTAATACGATTCCAAGATTTTCTAGACAATGCCCTCCTTTAGAATGGCATTTAAAGGAAGAAAAGAAAAAACATGAAAGTGGTATCAACTATCAAGTGCATTGTGCTGGGGTGCAGGGTGCATGTCCAATGCGCATGCAAGAAGGACAAATTCACCCGTCTCATTGTCACATGTAGACTATAAGCCCACACATATTAGGGCTCGCCACGGAGGGCCCATTTCAAGAGCCAAATCCAAATTTGGCTCAGGGAAAAATTGTGGAGCGATCAAATTGTTGCGACCAAGCATTAATTACATTCTCTTCTGTTTCACTCTGAATGAATATAGAAATAGTCCCACTAGAGATGCCAGAGGATTGGGTTCAGTATAGGTTGGCCTAAATCGAAACCCAAACCAACTCACTAGTGCCAACCCGATACCAAATCTGACCGGTGATGGTTTTGTGTTTTGTGCTACCACATTGCCCCATGATGGGAGTGGTTCAGGTTGGGTTAGTTATTTTTCTTTCTTATTGTGCTTTGCTGCTGTGAACCGTGCTTAGTTACAGGAGTACCATGAGCACCACCTATCATGGGTTAGTGGGAGGATTGAAATATCCAAGTGGGACCACTATAGATATGCAGTTTGAAACAAATCCGATGCCTCTAAACCCTTGATCCGTGGCATGCAAGTTTAATAGCTTTTATATCAAATAAAATAATTGACCATCTATCAAGCGGTCCATTCCATTTGGATGGGAACAAACCCATGGGATATGGTGTAAATCAGGAAAGTTTCATGTGTGTGGATGTTCGGATGTATCATAAGTCGAGTCCATTGGAAGTTCTTACCATAATACGGTGAGCAGGGTCTCACAGGAGCATTTTTCTTTCTCTGTGAATCCTCTCACCATAATACGGTAAACAGGCTCACCAACATCAATCCTATGTGCACAATACATAGGGTTCCCATTCATGGGTTTATACTAGACCTTTATAGGTTGAGCAAAAACCAGAAAATGTATTTTAAGAAAAAATTAAATTAAAGATGTATGGAGGGTTTTTTAGATTTTTTAATCTTTTTGTCCACAAGTTTTGTAAGTGATCAAGGTGATGGTTGGCCATGCTCCTATAAAAGTAAAACCTCTGTGATTTCCCTTTTGTCTTTGAACACAGAGTTCTAATCTTCCAAAACTGAAATCAGGACAATCCTGTTGCCATATTACAAATATAACGCAAACAGTCAAAACAAAAGCGAGTCCCTCAGACCAGATTTCACTCTAATAGACATTAGGCACCCTGCTGGATTGATCTTGTGTGAAATGACAATTTTCACTCCTCTAATTATAGACCAATCTAAAGGTAGGCCAAACTCAAAGAGGGCTCGAAGTCTTCAGCTGTTTGAATTCTATATGTGGGCCCGAATTTTTGTAAGTGTTTTTACGTAGGATTTCCAAGTCTTCTGGCCTCCCCTGCATGATTGCTAGGCTGCTTTTCTATTTTGCTTTTGGCCCTAGGTTTGCTGTCTGTGGGTCTGGTATTCTTTAGACTTTTTGTTTCCGATTTACCTTTGCAATTTTTTGGGTACGTTTTAATCAAATCTTCTTTTTAACAAGACTTTTATGCCGCATTTGCGGGAGAAATTTTTTTTAAGTGATATAAGCTGAGAAATGTTACTCATATGTGTATTTTCTTTACACAAAATATCATTTTTTGTATTGATCGCAGAAAGTGTATTATACGATAAACCTGAAAATTCTCATGCTGACATCATCGAATCCGGACAAAAAGGTTTTAAAAAATATTGACTAGAGTCAATGGACTCTAGTGACATTATTTGACTTTCAATCGTCAAATTGGAAAAAATGTTAAAAAAAAAACCTGCCTTTTTTTCATATTTGGGTAGAAACCACTTTTCCATGTTAATTTTCTACATTTGCCTTAGGGCAGGTTTGTGTACACACACTTTCGTAAAATTTAGAAATTCATGTTTGGTGTAAAAAAAAAAATTTCGCTGAATTGGTGCTAATGTTGCTTGGTGAGGCTGGAGATTCCTTATAGAAAATCAAATTCTCGTATTTTATGAAACAATTTTTTGAAGAAAAATAACATAACATGTATATCATTTTTTCTAACATTAAATAATAATTTATTTAAAGAATTAAAAAATAAAAAAGTTCTAGGGTTTTTGGTTGAAATAGACAATAGTGAGGAAAAGATGGAAAAGTTTTTCAAAGAAACTCATTTCCCACACCTCCCCATAGGAAACTCATTTCTACCATTATCAAGGAAAAAAAGCTAACAAGGCAAAAAAGCAAAAAAGCGTAAAGTTTAACAGGTACTAACATATAAAAATGCCTTTATTTATGCAAGGCGATGAAAATACCAACGTAGAGGATTCCTACAAAGTTCAAAACCAAACGGAACATAACATGACCATCTTTCATCAAACAAGACAGACTATATAGATAATGACATGGCCAACCAGATGGACGGTCGGGATTAACCGAATAGTTCTACACATATTTTATTTATGCATGGCGATGAAAATACCTACTTGGAGGCTTCCTACAAGTTCAAAACCAAAAGTATAACATAACATGACCATCTTCCATCAAACAAGACTAAAACAATACCGTAGACGACATGGCCAACCAAATGGACGGTCGGGATTAACCAAATAGCTCTACACATATTTTCTTCACACCATCAATTCTCCATCTTCTTCTTTACGTAGTAGAGCATCTGTTCAACGCAGTTGGCAGCAGTGCAGAGTTTCCATCATAAGAACAAGCTCGTAATGTGGCAATGACAGTGCATGCAAAGAAAATCCATGGAACCCAACCGAGGTGGTTGGGAATCAAGGTCCACAACATGACTGTCACTGCAAGGACTAGAAAAACAAAGGAGACGAGGTTAAGAACTTTGGTGACCTTAGGAAAGGATTTTTGAAGTATTACTCCAATGGCAGCTGCATAGAAGATGGTCATGATAATGATGAGAAAGAAGCTGAAAGTGATAGTTGGTTGATGGAAGAGAGCTGTTGGGACTAGGTTTCCATGACTGTTAATTGTATAGGTGACACTCAACAGGCCTACTATGGCAGAAAATCCCATGGTGAGGATTGTTTTCACTTCAAGGGTAGTTGGATTTGTACTGTGGTTTTTGTTGGAGTGGAATACAAAAGCCTTAAGAAGAATTGGTTTCTTCTTAGGAGTGGCTGGGTGGATGGTCTCAGTAGGTTGGGAGTTTGTACTTTCTTGACCCATCTCAACATCCAAATGTTGGTCCTCTTCAACTGACTTCAATGATTTTACAGAGCAGTCAGAACCCTGAAAACAGAGTAATTTCCAGGGAAAAGGATCATCAGCATCATTCTCATGAACATGAGAATCGATTAAAGACGTTCACAATATTGCAAAATACTAGTAAGAGTTGTACCTTGGTTGATGCGGAGAGAGGAAGAGGTTCACCCATTTTGTTGAAGGAAGAGTTAGAAATTGATAGAATGTGTAGGGAGGCGTTTTTGACTGGACAGGTAAAGAAGAAGCTATTCTTAGTGGTGGTTTGCCATTTGCTAATGGTTCAACCCTCTTTAATAGGATTCATGGTGGTCCACAGCTGTAAATAGGAGTGGTGGCAGGGTTCCAAGTTGTAACATCCCCACCTTTGAACCGACCCTCAATAGGAGTGGTGGCAGACATACGTCACATACCTGGAGGAAATGTTCCTCCAATGATAGACTACCGTAACCTTGAAACTCCTTATGGTAGTCTACAACGTTGAGAATGACTTGGAGGAACATGCTAACAAATTTTCCTTCAATGATTAAGGACTAGACTACCATAACATTGTGACTCTCTTGGTAGGTTGATTATGGTATAGACTACAAACGATAAGAATGACTTGGACAAACAAACTTTTCTTCAATAGTAGACTACTAGACTACCATAACGTTGCAACTCATTTGGTAGGTTGATTATGGTAGTCTACAATGTTGAGAATGACTTGGAGGAACATCTAACAAATGTTCCTTCAATAATAGACTACTAAACTACAATAACCTTTTGCTTCTCGTTTAGTAGGTTGATTATGGTAGTCTACAACGTTGAGAATGACTTGGAGGAACATGCTAACAAATTTTCCATGAACGGTAGACTACAAGACTACCACAACTTGCTTAGTAGGCTGATTATGACAGTTTACAAGTTGAGAGTAATGTGGAGGACCATGCTAGTAAATTGTCCTTCAATGCCAGACGACTACCATAACCCTACGACTTGCTTTGTAGGCTATTATGGTGTTGGATATTTACTAAAACTCAATAATTTAAAAAATAAATCCTGTGAGACATTTGAATGTGTCTTTTCAAAATTAAATATTTTGTGCAATTTGGATGAGATGTGTCTTTTGGGCCCATTTGAGCGGATGTGACCTAATTTCAAAGGTTGCTTTCAAACATTATAAATTAAGGTAATTTGAAGTTTTTCAGAGAATTCAAGATGCATAGAAGACGGTAAGAATGACTACAAATGATAAGAATGACTTGGACAAACAAACTTTCCTTCAATAGTAGACTACTAGACTACCATAACCTTGCAACTCATTTGGTAGGTTGATTATGGTAGTCTACAACGTTGAGAATGACTTGGAGGAACATCTAACAAATGTTACTTCAATACTAGACTACTAAACTACAATAACCTTTTGCTTCTCGTTTGGTAGGTTGATTATGGTAGTCTACAACGTTGAGAATGACTTGGAGGAACATGCTAACAAATTTTCCTTGAACGGTAGACTACAAGACTACCACAACTTGCTTAGTAGGCTGATTATGACAGTTTACAAGTTGAGAGTAACGTGGAGGACCATGCTAATAAATTGTCCTTCAATGCTAGACGACTACCATAACCCTACGACTTGCTTTGTAGGCTATTATGTGTTGGATATTTACTAAAACTCAATAATTTAAAAAATAAATCCTGTGAGACATTTGAATGTGTCTTTTCAAAATCAAATATTTTGTGCATTTTGGATGAGATGTGTCTTTTGGGCCCATTTGAGCGGATGTGACCTAATTTCAAAGGTTGCTTTCAAACATTATAAATTAAGGTAATTTGAAGTTTTTCAGAGAATTCAAGATGAATAGAAGACGGTATTTTCATAAGCACATTATGTGAGAGAAGTTTCTTATCTTTTATTATTTACTTTGATTTTAAGGGCAGTTCCATAATTTTGATTCTATTGTGCAAACTTCAAATCATAGTTGAAACATTGTATCATGGTGACAAAAAATTTATCAAAACCACTTGCATGTGGGAAATTACTGTCTTTAAAAAAATATTTTAATTGGTGTGCCTTGTCCATTTTTCTTTTTCTTTCTTATTCAATTTCTCAAATTCGCTATCATTCACATTATTCAAAAATTATTTCTACTAATTATTTATTTGATTTCCTGATTGCACATTCTTCGCCAATAAAATTCCTCAACATAAGGTGGTCAACAAAGTTGAGAATGACTTGCAGGAACATGCTAACAAATTTTCCTTCAATGGGAGGCTACTGGACTACCATAACCTTTCCACTTGCTTGATAGGCTGATTATGGGAGTCTAAAATGTTGAGAATAACTTGGGGAACATGCTCACAAACTTTCCTTCAATGGTAGACTACTACTAGACTACCATAACCTTGCGACTCGCTTGGTAGGCTGATTATGGTAGTCTACAATGTTGAGAATAACTTGGAGGAACATGCTAACAAATTCTCCTTCAATGATAAGACTGTTGGACTACCATAACCTTGAGAGACACTTGGTATGGGAAACATGCATGTACCCAATGTTCCCCAATGGTAGACTACCATAACTTTTTGACCCACTTTCTAGGCTGATTGTGGCGGTTCATAATCTTGAGATTCACTTGGAGGAGCATGGAAGCTGTAAGTGCCTAAAAATTACGGACTTGGTTAAGAGAGGGTTAAGCTCTTAGTTTGATGATCTAGAGAAGATGAGGGAAAAGGATCGGGCCTCCGATGACCTGAACAGGGGAGACAAAAGTCAGAGCTCCTGGCTGTAGGCAGCCGAAGGAACTCCGATGCTCAAGTTAGTGTGATAACTGAGAAAAATGAAGGAGAAGTCCAGGGGGAAGGTTTGTTGCGTACCTCTTACAGTTCTCATTCGTGCATTATATAGACGTGAGAGTCATCATCGGACTGGACCCCTCAGGGAGAGATGGAAGTCCCATCAGCATGTACCTTTCTCTCCTGAGTGGGGATAGGTAAAAAGGGAACGTCCCATCGAACCATCTCCCTATACCTATGGACATGACCCTGAGATAAGGTGTGTCACTTATCTAGGTCCGGCGCCCACTCCATTTGTCAATTTGCTGTCCCCGTCACGGCAGTGCATTTATAGCTGCATTTATGGCTGAGTGATAGGAGACCGAGATCAGGCTTAAGGCCGAGACCGAGGTGGATACTTGTGAACGTGGCCACCGAGACGGGCTCCACGGTCCCACCAAGATGGTGCTACTGCCGAGCTTGGACAACACTGAGACTAAGGATAGTCCGAAATCGGCGAGCGGCCCCACATAAACCCGTGATTACAAAACAACCCCACACAATTGCCCCTAGCTCTCGACCTCTTTGGTTCTCCTCGAGGTCGGGAGCTAAGATTTGAATGGATGGGCTGGCCATGTCTAATCGTATCTTGCTGTCGTGCGATCCTCATCATGATGCCCTTTCGTTTGCCCTAGGCAATAAATATGGTATCATAATTGCTTCGCCAAGGTGGGCACGCGGGCGCCGTCCCGTCTACCCGAGGTGATAAATGTCGTACCAGAGGCATGGTGAGAGAAGGACCGTCGCTGCCACGTGTAACCCTTCGTCTGGCTGTTCACCGGGATCGAAACAACGTGTGGCGAGTCCAAAGCGCTGCTTCGCATGCGCGGCAATCAAGAGGGGCGTGCCTCTATAAAATGGGGACGCCCCTTTCCCTTTCTTCTCTTATCTTTGTTTTTGTCTGAAGGAGATTTTGCTGAAGAAAACAGCCTGCTGAGAACAGAACCCCGGAGACTTCCTACTTTCTGCTTTTTCGGTCCCCGCTTCTTGCTCTTCGCACTTCGCCATATTCTCTCTATGAGTTCTCCTCTGTTTCTTTCTTCCTCTTTTTCCTTTTGTCCAGAGGGTTTCTACCCTTTAGGTTTTTCTAGGCCTTGTCCCTTCTCCTTTGCTCTTCGCCCCTTCTTTAGTCTTTAGAAAATGGGAATCTACAGCCACTGGTTAGAGGGTCCCCCAGCCCTAAGGAGACTAGGCCACGGGCAGCCTAAGGAGACTCGGCCACGGGCAGCGGAGGCCGAGAAGGAGACTCTGCTGCCTAAGGAGACTCCGCCACGGGCCGCGGAGGCCGAGAAAGAGGGTGAGAGGGCCCCTCCTGAGAAGAGGCTCTGCGTGGGAGGCGAGGAGGAGCGGGTCCAGGAGGCGGATCCAGAGGCCCGGCCTCACAAGCCGATGCCCTGGAGGCCTAACTTCGACCTCAACCCCTGCCAGCCTATGACCATAGAGGACCGGATGGGGACCTCCACCAGGACGATCTCGGCTGTTGTCCAGGGATGTGCTCTCCCGTTGGACATGGAGAGGCATAATAAATCCGGGACAATGAGCCTGCTTTACTCAACGATGAAGGCGTCGCTCGAGGTGATCCTCATTTCTTTTTCCTTTGAACTCTATGCTTTGGTTGTCCGTTCTGACCTCCTGCCCCATTTGTCTCTTTGCATAAAGAACAGAGGCTCCAAATAATACTGGAGAGGACGGAGAATACAGCCACTCAGGTTATCGAGATTGATAGAGAGAAGCAGAAGATGGGGGATGCCCTGGAAGCCAGTGCGGCGGAAATAAAGAAGGCGGAGGAGAAGATCGTCGAGTTCGCAACGGAACGACAAGCAGCAAAGGCCGAGATAATTAAGTTGTGAGGCGAGAATAAACACCTAAAGGGCGCAGCCGAGGACAAAGCGAGGAGGGTGAGTCAACTGGAGGCCGAGCTCACCAAGAAGGAAACTGAATTGGCTGGGAAAGAGGCCGAGCTCGAGGCCTCCAGGAAGGAGCGGTCGATGTCGAGTCCACTCTGCGAGCCCAGGTCGCCAAGGCTTATCAGGAAGGAGTGGACTGGGCATCAGCGGAGTACATGGCTCAAATTAAGGATCTGAGCCCGGTGTTGTACGATATGGGATGCAGGGAAGCTCTTTGCTAGTACGGGGTTCCTGAGGATGACCCTATATTCGCGAATCTTCCTCAATTCCAGTCTGCCATCCTGAGCCCAGAGTCAGAGCCCTACTCCAACCCTCCGGAAGCCCCTCCCGAAGTTCCAGGCCCTCCCCCTCTACCCTCGACTCCTGCCGAGGGTGACAAGGCCCAGGCTTCCTCCATGGCTCCTCCACCCGAGGCTTCAGGCGCCCCCGCTGCATCCGTCCCTCCAGAGCCGAAGAATAAAGCTGCAACGCCCGAGAAGTAGAGCAATAGGAATCTATCTTTTTTCTTTCCTTGATGTATTTTTTTCTATTTCCTGAGTGTACAAAGCTTTGTAATTATCCTTTATGATCAATGAAAAGCAATTTTCTTTCAATTCTCCAGCTGTCTTTTCATTTCTTTCTTGCAATGGTGTATGGATGTTCTGATGTTTAAACATGACCAAAACCTGCGAGTGGCTGAGATCGGCGAAGAAACTGGACTTTAACCCCCCTTGTCTTGGGATATTGAATGAGAATGAGCCCCCCTTGTCGGTGAATCCGTAAGACTGGGTGATGACAAGGCTCGCTGTCTCTTGACCGATCCTTCAAACCTTCAAAGTGGGTGAGATCGGTGAACATCTGGCCTTAAGGCTGGGCTTTTCCAACGTGCATCCGAGGGAAACACCTTAAAAGAACTTGTAGTTAGCTTGGACCCACACCCTGGGTTACGACCTTGTTGCTGGAGGGTTGGGGTCTTGCCATCGACTTTGATAACCTGGGGGGTTTGGCTGGATTCAAAGGTAGGCCGAGCTCTGAGACTTCAGAGTGAATTTTTAGATAGTTGACTGCTCTTGTCCCAAGGGGGATGGCCTGACATCCGACCTCAACGAGGCTGCTGCGAGGAACAAAGTCCTAGCCCTGTGGCCAATTTCAAGGAGGCTAGCACGAGTGCCGGAGCCTTGGGAGTTGGTCCTATGACCGAACTCAAGGAGGCTGGTGCGAGGACCGAAGCCTTGGGAGTTGGTCCTATGACCGAACTCGAGGAGGCTGGTGTGAGGACCGAAGCCTTGATTCACAACTTTGAAGGACACAAAGGCAGACTTTCTCTAAAAAATCACCATTTCATTGATTTATCACTTGAGTACATTTAGAAGTAGTACTTCTTGAGGTGAGCGGCATTCCATGGTCGTAGCAATTGTCTGCCATCCATGCTCTCGAGCCTATAAGCCGACCTCCCGGATACCGAGACCACTTTAAAAGGCCCGAGCCAGTTTGGTGCGAGCTTGCCTTCGTTGGGATCTTTGTCTGCTGAAAGTGCTTTCTTCAAGACCAGTTCCCCGATGGAGAACTTCCTTTCTTTGACTTTCTGATTGTATCCCCTGGATAGTTGTTGCTGGTAGGAGGCCAGGCGCACGGAGGCTGCCTCCCTTCGTTCCTCGGCTAAGTCGAGCTCTTTGGCCAGATTTACTTAGTTCTGTCCCTGTTCGAAGAGGTTCGACCTCAAGGTCGGGAGGCCGACCTTGAGAGGGATCACAGCTTTCATTCCGTATGCCAAGGGAAAAGGGGTTGCTGAAGTAGATCGTCTCGGGGTGGTCCGGTACGCCTAAAGGACACTTGGTAATTCTTCTACTCATCTACCTTTAGCTCTGTCAAGTCTCTTTTTGAGCTCGTCCAATACCACCTTGTTCGAGATCTCTGCTTGCCTGTTGCTCTGTGATTAGGCCGGGGTCGCATAGTGGTTCCTGATGCCGAGCTTCTAGCAGAAGTTCTTGAAAAAGTTAGAGTCAAATTGGGTCCCGTTGTTCATGACCAGAGCTCGGGGGATCCCGAACCTTGTGACAATGTTCTTCAATACGAAATTCTTTGTGTCGTGCTCGGTGATGGAGGATGAGGCTTCTGCCTCTATCCATTTGGTGAAGTAATCAGTGCCCACTATCAGCCATCTTTTGTTTCCTTGAGTTCGGTGAAGAGGTTCCACGATGTCTAGCCCCCACTGAGCGAAGGGCCACGGGCTGGAGAGAGGACTCAAGTCCTGTGCTGGTTGGTGTAGAGAGTGGGAGAACTTTTGACATTTTTCACACTTCCTGGCGTAGAGCTCGGCGTCCTTCTGCATATAGGGCCACCAATAGCCCTTACTGATGGCCCTGTACGCCAGTGATCTTCCTCCGATGTGGCTTCCGCAGATTCCTTCGTGAGTTTCAAAAAGGAAGTCTTCTACCTTGCTAAGATAAACGCATTGGAGATATGGTCATGTGTAGGACTTTCTGTAGAGCTTCTCATCTGGGGATAGCCAAAAATGAACCGCTTTCATCCTGACTTTGTGGGCTTCATTCTTGTCTTCAAGGAGCTTATCTTCTTTTAATAGTGCTATGATCGGATCCATCCAGCTTGAACCGAGATCAACGCACAGGACTTGCTGAGCTGGGAGGAGCTCTATGCTTGGTTTTTTCAATGTTCCCACATCAACTGTCCTTCTCTTTCCTGCTTCTCCGGCTAAGGCCAAGTTGGCTAGGGCGTCTGCGTGGCAGTTGGACTCTCTGCCTATTTGTTTGACTTCTGCTTTCTCGAACTGGGAGAGGAGCTGCTTCGTGTGGGCTAAGTATGCCGTCATCCTTTCGTCTCGGGCTTGATAGTCTCCGCTTAGCTGGTTCGTCACCAACTGGGAGTCGCTGAAGACTACTAGCCGATGTGCCCCCAGTATTCTTGCGCTAACGAGACCCGCAATCAACGCTTCATACTCTGCTTCATTGTTGGATGCTTTGAATTCGAGGGTCAGTGCTTGTTCGATGACTAGCCCCTCTAGGAACTGGAGGACTATGCCAGCGCCAGCCCTTCTGGATGTCGAAGATCCGTCAACGAAGACCTCCAGGCCGACTTAAGGAATTGTTTCCAAGATCGTTCTTGCTCGGTCTCGGCTGTCTCATTGTCCCTGCTGCCCCCCAGTTCGGTATCAAGTAAGGTCGGTGTCGAACTAGGAGAAGTGAATTCGACGATGAAATCTGCCAGAATTTGTGCTTTGATCGCCGTTCTGGGTTGATATTGGATATCGAATTGCCTCAGTTCGACAGCCCACTTGGAGATTCATCCGGAAAAATCCGCCTTTAGAAAGAGGGATTTGAGAGGGTATTCTGTGACAACCATCACCGTGTATGTCTGGAAGTAGTAGGAGAGTTTTCGAGAGGCGCTGATGAGTGTCAGTGCCAGCTTCTCGAGTGGCAGGTACCTGGCATCGGGGTCGAGTAGGATCTTGCTTGTGTAGTAAATGGGCTGCTACTGCTTGTCGTTCTCTCGATCTAACACCGAGCTCACTGCGTGGTCCGAGACTGTGAGGTAGAGATAAAGGAGGTCACCTTGTGATGGAGTAGACAATAGCGGTGGTGAAGAGATGTATTCCTTGAGTTTTTCCAGCGCTTGATCACATTCAGAGGTCCACTGGAATTTGGAGCACTTTTTCAAGAGTTGGAAGAAGGGACGACATTTGTCCGAAGCTTGGCTGATGAAGTGATTGAGTGTAGCAGCCATCCCTGTGAGCCTTTGGACCTGCTTGGCCGAGGTCGGGCTCTGAATCGCCTGGATTGCTGCAATTTGTTCTTGATTAGCCTCGATTCCTCTCCGCATTACCAGGCTCCCTAGGAACTTGCCGGAGCCGACGCCAAACGCACACTTGGAGGCATTCAGTTTGAGCTGGAATTTTCTGAGGGTGGTGAACGTCTGGCATAAATCTGCCAAATGATCTTGTGACATCTTGGACTTGACCACCATGTCATCGATGTAGACCTCCACTGTCTTCCCGAGTTGGCCTTGAAACATCTTCGTGACTAGCCTTTGGTATATTGCCTTGGCGTTTTTCAACCCGAAAGGCATCACCTTAACAGTATATGCCTCGAGGCGTTATGAATGCGGTTTTTTCCTCATCGGGGCCGTGCATGGGGATTTTGTGGTAACCTCGGTAGGCGTCGATAAAGCTCATTCTATCATGTCCTGAGGTGGCGTCGATCATTTGGTCGATCTTCGAGAGGGGGAAGCTGTCCTTGGGGCAGGCTTTGTTGAGGTAGGTGAAGTCCACGCAGACCCTCCACTTGCCATTCTTCTTCTTCACCACTACTGTGTTAGCCAGCCACTTCGGATAGTGTACTTCGCGGATCGCTCCGGCTTCGAGGAGCTTATCTACTTCTTCAATCACTGCCTCTGTTTGCGGGACCCCTATTCTGCGGGCTTTCTATACTACAGGTTTGTGTCTGGGGTCAACATTCAGCTCGTGGCACATAACCTCGGGGTCGATCCTAGGCATCTCATACGGAGTCCAAGCGAAGACGTCTTTGTTCTGCAACAGGAAGTCGAGCAGCTCGGCCCTCTCGTTGTCTGGGAGCTGGCTTCCCAGCAGGAAATACCGCTCGGGGTCATCGGAATCTATCCTGACTTCGGTGAGTTCTTCTACGCTCTTTTGCCCCGCTGTTCGCCCGACATCCTCGAGTTCGGCTTCGAGTTCGGCCATATGCACTTGCTTCGGCTCCGTCTCCCCAGGCACTACGACCGTGAGGCACTCTCTGGCCATCTGCTGATTTTCCCGTACGGTCACTATTTCAACCGCCCCTCCAGCCTTCTCTAGTGGAAACTTGAGCTTCTGATGAAAGGAGGAAGGTACTGCCTCCATGGCTGTAGCCAAGTACGCCCCATTATGACATTGTAAGGAGATGGCGGTCCACTACCAAAAACTCGGCCATCTTCGTGGTGCCTCCTATCCGGACTTCAAGCGACATCCTCCCATTAGGATACACCGGCTTGGCGCTGAAGCCTACCAAAGGAACGCGTGCTTCCTGCAGATCGGACTCGGTCAAGCCGAGCTACTTGAAACAGCTAAAGTAGAGGATCTCGGATGAGCTCCCTTGATCTACAAGGACTCGCTTCACAGTGTAGTTGTTGAGCCGCAGGGTGAGGATGAGGGCGTCGTTGTGGGGGAGCTAGACCCCTCCGAGGTCCTCGTCCAAGAACCAGATCTTGGGCTTTTCCTTCCTAGCTCTCTTCGGAGCACTCTTTAACTCAGCTGACATCACCTGTTTGCCATGAGCAGCCTTCCTGGCCTCTGTCCGAGCTTGGGCACTTCTCCCATTTGGAGCGGGGGCCAAGTGAATGACGTTGATGATACCTGCCGGTTCGTCGATGTCCTGATCATCACTGGGTGGGGCGTGTCGCTGGGCTTGGTTGACCCTCTCTCCCTCCTTGACGTACTCTTGGAGGTGCCCGCCCTTGACGATCCTCTCGAGGTGGGATTTCAGAGCCATGCAGTCCTCGGTCATGTGCCCGTGCTGCTTGTGATAGGAGCAGTTCTTACTTCGGTCTCGGGTGGATGGATCGCCCCTCATTTGCTGCGGCCACTGGAAGTAGGGCTCTGCCTTGATTTTGTTCAGGAGTCTGTAAATGGGCTCCTTGAAGACAACATTGACGGCCCTGTAGGGATCCCCTGCCGACTTGACAGGTTTGAACTTTGGTCTCTTGCTGCTACCGGAGATAGAGGTTGAGAAGGTTGCCGAACTGGAGGTTGTCCTCTTCTTGTCCGGCTTTTGTCTGGAGAACACTCCTTCTCCTTTGGAAGTTTCGTTCTTCTGCAGGAGTTCGAACCGCTCTTTGCCATGAGCTTCGTCCTCCTCCTGCTCAATGTACTGATTTACCCTTGTCATCAGCGCTTTCATCGTGGTCACGGGAGTCCGGACCAAGTCCTTCCGGAGTTCGTTTCCTGGGAGTAAGGCTTTTGCCGGAAACACATGATGGCGACGTCATCCTTCGCGTCTGTGATCTGGCTATAAATAGTCCAGAATCTCCTGGCTAACGCAGTTATGCTCTCACCGTCCTTCATCCGGATCACCATGAGGTTGCCACCTGTCTTTGGGATGACACGGTGCGCTTGGAACTTCTCGACGAAGGAGCTCCGGAGCTGTCGCAAGCTTGAGACCGACCCAGGGGGGAGCGCACAGAACCATCGGAGCGGGAGGTCGCCCAGACTGGAGGAGAAGACCCTGCAGTTCAGGAGGCCGACATCCCCCCAGACCGACATTCGCTGAGTGAAATGCCGCAGGTGCGCTTCGGGGTCCGAGGTTCCGTCATAAAGGACGAACCTCGGGACGCTGAATCTCTCGGGGAGAGAGAAATCTTTTATTTCCTGGGAGAAAGGAGACATGCCCTGGTCTTCTGCATCACAGGCTTCTGCCTGACCTCGGGTGAAGCCGATCTCGGCCATCCGAGCCTGGACCTCTTGTTTGACGTAGTGGTCGAGCAGCTCCCTCGAGGTTGCTAGGTAGGTGACTGCTGCTCGAGCGTTCTTCTTCGCAGCTATCTCTTCTTCTGTCATTGAGGACTTGCCTCAGGTCTTGGCTGCCCGAACGGTTCTGCTGTCGTCTGCGAGGTGGAATACAAGACCTCCTTTCATTTGCCTTGAGTCGCTCCTGGAGATGACGAATTAACTCCTCTTTCTCTTGGATGACCCGGTTCTGGGCGTCGAGCTCTTCAAGTAGGGCGTCACCTCCTCATCCATAGGCTCGATGACAGGACTGATCGTCATCATGAGTACAATGATGGGAGTGATGGAATATTTTTGCCGCGACAGGGGTCTTGTCCCGTCGTCAAGGATCTGAAGGGGAGACATTCTATTGTAGACCCCTGGTTGGCTGGTTACCTAGGTGGCGAGGAGCCTCCTGATGGTCGTCACGACGGGGGGGTGCCGTCAGAGGTCGGGACAAGGAGTCCGACTGGACAACACCTTCCACGTATGCGGGACCGGATTTTCCTCCGGACTTTCTCTGGCGAGGAGTCCCCGACAACCCCTGCGGGACAGGGGGGACCCCCGCTGGTCCCGAAGGGGGAAGGAGAGCAGAGCGAATGCCAGTGGGCGGTTATGGAGGTACCGACTGGAGCGGCTGAGGCTGTGAAAAAGGTGGGAATGAGGGTTGCTTTGGCGAAGGGAAGGAAGGTGCTCTTCGGGACTTCGACGACCCTTCGCCACCGTATCTGGTTTTTGGAGGCATGGCTTTTGTAAAGGCTTTGGCAAAGATCCTAAATCCCCACAGACGGCGACTACTGTAAGTGCCTAAAACTTACGGGCTTGGTTAAGAGAGGGTTAAGCTCTTGGTTTGATGATCTTGAGAAGATGAGGGAAAAGGATCGGGCCTCCCATGGCCTGAACAAGGAAGATAGAAGTCAGAGCCCCTAGCTGTAGGCAGCCGAAGGTACTCCGATGCCTGAGTTAGTTTTTATAACTGAGGGAGAAAACGAAGGAGAAAGAGTCTGGGGGATGAACTAGTTGCATACCTCTTACAGCTCTCCTTCGTGCATTAAATAGGCGTGAGAGTCATCATCGGACTGGACCCCTCAGGGAGAGATGAGAGTCCCATCAGCATGTACCCTTCTCTCCTGAGTGGGGGTAGGTAAAAAGGGAACGTCCCATCGGACCATCTCTCTAGACTTATGGACGTGACCATGAGATAAGGCGTGCCACTTATCTAGGTCCGACGCCCATTCTATTTGTCAGTTCGCCGTCCCCGTCACGGCAGCGCATTTATGACTGCATTTATGGCTGAGTGACAGGAGGCCGAGATCGGGTTCAAGGCCGAGACCGAGGTGGATGCTTGTGAACGTAACCACCGAAATGGGCTTCACTCTCCCCCAAGATGGGGCTATTGCCGAGCTTGGACAATACCGAGACTAAGGATAGTCCGAAATTGGGAAGTGGCCCCACATAAATCCGTAATTACAAAATGACCCCACATAGAAACCTAGTCCCATTGGCTGTTTTTACTCAACCAACTTTCTCCTTCTTTGTCATCATCATCATGATAAGCCTCTATTTCACTGTCATTGGAATAATAGTTGAGAAAACTTTTCACAGGATTACTGGAGTTCTCAATGGCATATCCTTTGTTTGCATAGTCCTCGGGCTCACTGTGCTGCTGTGGGCCTTGATTCCTTACAGCATTCGCTGGATTCCATGGTTTTTCTATGCATGCACCATTGTTGCTGTATTAGGAGTCTTTGTTTACTGGCAATTTACTGATAAAAGCTCTACATTGAGTTCTACCGCATCACTTTAAGTATGAGTTTTGTCAAGAGAAACAGAAAATGGAAGCCCATGTTGAATCTTTGTAAGAAAACAGTTTTTCTCCCCGGCCCTACCCAACGTATCCTAATGTTTCAGTCTCATGTAATTTTTATTTATTATGTTTGAAGACAATTTCATGTTTCATTGTGTTGGGTTTATTTCTTGTATTCTAGGTTAACCCGATTGATCCATTGGGTTAGTTAGGTACCAAGCTTTGGGTCAGGGGTATTTTAGTCATTGTACCAATCTTTCTTAGGGGCTAAGAAAGAGAGAATTGTATATATAATGTCACTTGTAGTCCAAAACCTAAGAGTGGAATAGTAACTAGTTTGTGAGTTCTCTTTAGCCATGGACATAGGCACATCGTCAAACCACCTAGATCTTTCTCTTGTGTTTTCTCTTTTATTGTGTGTGGTTTGGTTGTCAATTTCAGGTTAGCGCTTCCGCACTCACACCATAACAGGTTGTGTCTCTGCAACGATATTTCTATTCTGGAGAAGACAATAAAAAGGTTTGGATGTGAATTTTCTACTGACTCGGAACTAACCAAAATCTAGTGAGTCTGGATCCCCTCTCGTGGCAGTGTTTTAAGATTTGGATTCCAACTTTTCCTTTGTTTCATATATCCCATGTAGAGAGAGCCATGTTTTTCATATCCTACATATGGCCCGTCATAGGGTTGCAAATGGGTAACCAAATATCCGATTACCCAACTATTCGACATGCGAGAAAAGGGGTCTCAAACTAGAGGTGGCAAACGGATCGGTTCGGGCTAATTTGATTGGACCCATTTAATAAATGGGCTAAACACTCACAGCCCACATCATACCCATGACCTACACCCATCACGGGTCGCCCCAACTTGACCCACAGCAATCAGCATAGCCACTGCGGGTTATTTTGGGTCTGCTTGACTCACACAACTTGTATCCTTTTAATGAGTCAACTTACCCAAACCATTATTGACTTGTAAGCTTAGTTTGAGCCTAAATTCATATTAACGACTATGAGAGGTCCATGACCTAGATTTTCATGGGTAAAAGTGGAGTGAAAGTCAATTAGCCTTTTTATTTTCCTTGCATTGAACCAATTTGTGCAAACGCTAGCCTATTAATGAATGATTTAACCAAGCTCAACTTTATTTCAAAAACATATGAGGCTTATTACTTAGTCTTCCATCAATAAAAAAAAAAATGGAGTCCAATTTTTTATCCCAGTAATTGAAACAGTCAATTTAATATATATTCATTTTGCGGATGGAAATCTTAAAAGGTTAATTGTGAGTTATGTGGGTTACCCTGGTTGACCTGAACCCCACCCACCTAAATGCGGGTCAGAAAAGTCTGACGCTTGACCAACACATATATTAAGCAGGACAAGTTGGGCGAGTCATACGTTGGTCAGGTCAGGGCAAGTTGGCAGGTTGGGTTAGGTTTTGCCAGCCCAGTGAAACCTCATATGAGTTTGATTGTTAATCAGGCCGGGCCATGAAACTTGTGTTTAAACATGGAATCAAAATGGGCTCGGTCGTATCCATACAAGCCTAACCCGGAGACCCAGAACCAGACCCGTTTGCCGTATCCATCATATGTGAAGCGTCTGGTTAGCTGGCTTAGTGAGGCAGCTTCGTTTTGTCCCTTTCTTTGCACAACTTTCAAAGAATGCGTACCATGTTACTTGTGTAGGGGTGTCCTGGGCCGGGCCATGCTTACATTAAGTACTAGAAGCCCAAAGCCCGACCAGAATGAAGAATGAAAATTGCTTGTAATTTGGTGGTTAAACAATGGCTAGAAAGCCAGGAACAAGCTATCAAAAACCCGGCCCGACAAATTGATAATGGAGGGCTCAGGCCTGACATTCACGGCTCATCTTGGGCTTGGGCCAGATACGGGCCTGGGTTTTCAAAGTGGGCCGCGCCTGGATACAGCATGACTCATCCCATAACATCCCTCTACAGGTACCACATGATGTCCTGCATAGAAATAGGTAGAAACAATCTTCCCGTTATATCGATACATGAAAGAGGGCCACCCTTTTGTTGTATATCCGGAACTTGGATTCTCTATGGCCAGCCATTACTATAAATCTGTCAGTGAGGCATAACACTGAAATCAAATGGCTTAAAATCATTGTCCAATTTAAGTTTGTCATAAAGGGCATGATTGTTCCAAGGAAATCGAATTTCAAAAGCTCTTAAGAAATTCCGGTGGTCAAATTGAAAAAAAAAAAAAAAACAAAGCCAAAGATCCATACATGGCGCTATTAATGATCTCCCATTAATAAAGTTCCAGGAAAGGAAAGTCAGGGTCTCATCAACTTTTACACCTTTGTATTTCACCACTGGCCTCATTTTTTTCAGAACACTGCCCTCTTTGACGGGCATGCCTTGGTAAAACTCATTCATCATGAAGTCCTAAGTTTCAATTTCATGCAAACAGACTCAAGGAAACCTCTCCACCATTTGTTTTTATAGGGGCGAAATGAAATAAAGTTAAGTGGTCGATTCAAGACAAAAATAAAGGGGAAGGGGTTTAACATAAGGGCACAAAATGACATGAAAACATCAGAAATATTTTGTGTAATGAATGGCCTTTTCTCTTCTTAATGAGAAGAGATCATGATGATATATTTAGAATGTGGATTTGGTTAAATTAATTGAAATGCAAAAAATTGAGATGCAGAAAATGAGAGGTCCATGATTTGAATTTAGTCTCAAGAATGAAAAAAATCAAAAAAGATATTTTACACAATTGACGGATGCGGATTGGATGAAAAAAGAGTATCTCCTATTTCCACGAAAAAGAGATCCGGACTCATAGTCTTATGCCCTGTTTTTTTTAGTGAAATTTCTATCAGGAATTCACAATGTCTAGGAATTCCTAGACATTATGTGACAGGCTATCCCTTGGAATTTCTGAATTCAATATTTATTTACTAACATTTCTGGATTTAGCCACATGAAAGGTCTCTTTTAACTTTTGGAAATCCAGGAATTTCACTCCCAATACATTTTGGTGGAATTCCTGGATGCTCAAGCCCAAAGGTGTATCCAAGAATTCCACTTTGTCTAGAAATTCAGAAATTCCTCATACATGAATCCTTGGAATTCCAGCAAAGAAACAAGGTGGTATTACATAGAGAAATTGAAAACCTGTTCTCCACTGATGCGTTCTTGTCTGTCCATCTTTGACTTCCTTAGATTGTTGCAACTTTGTTTGTTAATCTTTGACTGGGTTTGTCTGACTGATTCGATCTAGGATTGGGTTTGCTAGACTGGAACATTGTTGAGTTCTATTTCTTGAGTTCTACTTCTTGGCCTGCTAGAACATGACCTAGTAATTATCAAGGTTCGATATGGGTCCATACATTCCACTTAACCTGTTACTCTGACCCAAACAAGATCTTATATTATATGGTTTTGGTTAACATTTCCAACATGACTAATAAGTGGGTCTGCTCAGGATGGGCCCTTTTCATTCACCTAAAAGCCAACACGGCCCATTTCCTTTCCATTGTGGTTAATGGCTGACCCTTTAAAAACTCTTGAGTTTTCAAAGCCTGGGTCTGACTCTCTTTTTCTCGAATTCGTAATCATAACTTCAAGAATTCACTTAAATTGATTATCCTCACTGTCTGATAAGTAGCCTTAATAATGGGATTGGTAATGTTAAAATCAATATTAATTAAATATTATGAATGAAAATAAACAAATTTGAAATTTCCAAGTCTGGGTTCAGCCCAGAATTAGATTTGAGTCCTGAACCTTTTACATGGAGCCTGCGCCAACCTTATTTCACAAGCCCGGTTCGGGCCGAGCCCACTCTTAGACAATGCTAGTTACAGTTACAGGGTCCTCAACCTAGCAAACTCTGCATTATAACGGCTAGAGCATATATATATATATATATATATATATATATATATATATGAGGAATGCTCACACAGGCTGCAGCTGTTTTTATTACAAGCTTGAGCCTATGTGAGGCCCAACGGATCTACCTGGCCTCACACAAGCTCCAGCTTGTAATAAGAACAGCTGCAGCCTGTGTGAGCATTCCATTATATATATATATATATATATATATATATATATATATAGAAAGTTTCAAGTGCATCTATCCCTCACCATAGGGTGAGAGACACTTCTCATTTTTGCACATGAAGACAAGGAAGTGTACCTCACCCTATATACTTGAAAAGTAACTTTTGTACTTGAAAATGCCCAATTATAGAAGTGTCCCTCACCCTATGGTAAGGGATGGATGCACTTGAAACCTCCCCATATATATATATGAGCAAGGCTCTCCTAAGCTCAAGCTTAGGAAAAAATTTCGTACACACACTAGGGAGGGAACTTGGATTTTAGCTCAATCTTAACTGAATTAAACCCCGAGTTAGTGGGTACTTCTGGACCCGAGTTCACATTAGGCTTGAGTTATTAGCTTAGTTTGCATTCAGGTCAGGTTTGTGTTTCGTCGAAGTGGATACAAGTTTAGGCTGAAATTTAATTTCTCCAACATATAAAATGATTTTAAGGGGTGCAACTGCGGTGGAGTCTGGTTGAGTTGGATTCAGGCTAGCCAAAAAACTGACTTGACATGCCGGGATTTCACCTTCAGTAGGGCCCAAAGGGGCGGAAATTCGTGACCTGAACTGACCATTCCAGTATTTCAGGGCACGGGTTACACTCCTGACCCGATTAAGAAATGGGTTGGGTTAATTCAACCTCCCCATCTGACCCAGCCCAACTCATGAAAGTAGGACCCACACGCCAAGTCAATCCAAACACAACCTGTGAATCAATGGGTTGGGTTGACATTGACAACCTGAATCATAAATGAGCCAGGTTTGGCTACAGCATGTGGTGCTGCCCGTAGTTCTCAACCCGGCCAATGGCTACCCAAAACCCAGTGGTATGTATCTTCCAACAATGGTGAACCAGTTCCTGATCGTAGCAAACCTGTACCATGGCATTTCATGGACACCGTTGGATTTGATGCACAGGTAGAAACCTGCACAAACATCTTGTGTGAGATTGTAATTCATAGTGGGGCCATGCAATGTGTGGTCAAAGGAGATGAACGTAGGGGAGGAAAGGTTATTTAATTCTCATTTTGGAAAATTCACCTTTGATTTTCATTCTTTGCCACATCAAAAAAAAAATTCCAATGTATTGAATTCCTATGTAATTTAATGCAAATAAATACTCCATAAGTGATCACGATGATCTGACCAAAGTGGTTTTTAAAAAAGAAAAAAAAATGTCCAGACAGGGTTCACATTGTTGATGCCTAGAACATAACTTTGGACATTTTTTTTTTATAAATCACATCAAAAATCTATTTTTTGGTAAAAATAAAAAATCTATTTAATCATTCCTTCATGATGATGGTAATTAAGATTGTGAAACCAACTGTTACAGATTTACATAATTACAGATTATATTGCCCATGCTAAGATGGGCATGTTTTCCTTGTTATATTTTAGACACCTTGTTTGGAGTTTGATTTTGCTCAGCTCTAAATTTCAACATCTTCTTAAAAATTATTACTTATGAAGAAATTACTATAAAAACAGAAACTGAACTATAATTTCTTCTGATCTGTAATTGCTTCTCCATACCATGAAGAAATTATCATATGACATAAAATTGCAGTTGGCAAATCGATTCCTCCTTACACTAGAAGCTATTCTAAGCAATTTGATTTGGTTTATTACTCACACAAAATTTTTTTTTTTTTTGTTCTTTACTCACTCGAACCTGGTCTATAAACATTCTCACTGTTGGATTATTTTTTTTTCTAACAAGTTGGATTTTTTTTCGAGGGTTGAATATTTTTTTGAATATGAGTCATTAAACTTGTGAGTCACAGATAAAAAGGTTTAAGACATGGGTTTGGGATCAAACTTGATACTTGGGGTAATCTCACGTAGATTTTTCCATCCCCCTTGTCCCATCACCAAATGGGGCCCATAATTGAGTCCCACAAAAAAAATCTCATATAATATGTGAGAACTAGTTCTCATCTGAATATTACCGTAAACAAGTTATGCTCATGTAGGTGTGATCTTATCATGGTTCAAATGAATGAAGAGTGACTGGCCGTGTCATGGAAACATGGGGACACGTACAGAATTCTAGTGTTAATGAACTGCATGCGATGTTCTCATGCCAAGCATGTATGATTTTCATGGGGGAATTTTCTCTTTTGGAATAGTGGGGGTCACCAGATTTTGGTTTGAATGGAGCCGATCCAAATAGGTAGTTGATTTTGTAGACTTCCTTAGGATTTTCATATGGGTTTAACGGCAGGCCCAGAATCTTTACATTTACGTTCTACTCTTTTTTATCTCTATGACTTAACACTTCTCTTGCAACTGGCTTATATGTTAAGAATATATTAGAAACAAATGCATTTATTCATGTAGAAATCTCATGCAGGTAATTCATGAAACAATTTATTAATCTACAACCTAGAGTAAAGCCATTAGTAGAGAGAGAAGAGCTTATTGGCTTCATTTTTTTTAACTAACAATACTCTCTCTCTCTCTCTCTCTCTCTCTCTCTCTCTCTCTCTCTCAAATCAAGATTTGTATGGATAGAATATTTAACTAATTACCCTTGATCGCAAATGGATGTATCATTTGGGGTGGGGTTATAAGGTCGGACTTAAAACTATGGGTAACATGTTGATGTGGAAAAAGCACTTGGCAATTTACACTTTTTTGTTCTTCACAATTTTGAGGAAGCTTCAGTTTGATGAAAAAAAGTTAAAATAATGGGTGTCCACTCATTTTTTTTTAGGGCTCTTATATTAGTGGTGGGGTCAATTCAAATTGAAAATTATTCTTTTACTCTAAAAATGATTTTATTTGAGAAAAAAAAAGAGATGATTCTCTCCTTTCCTTAAAGCCACATCACCAAGAAAAGTAATTAAACACTTAACTAAATATACAAACAATTTACGCTTGGAGAATCACAAATTAATTTATAAATATTTGCTCACATGATAATTTCAAAGCCCTATCAAGAAATTCTCTTAATTACTAATACATGTTATAATATAAAACTTATTTTCTGATGATGACATGAATGGGTTTAAAATTCAATCAATTCATGTATTTCTTTTTACTAATTAGTGTTTAATTCTTACTATTAGTTAATTTGGATGAAACTTAACCCATGCCCCACCTGCTAGTTAATGATTAAGATGTCTTTGTCAAGACCCAACGATTACTGTAGCAAGCCGGAAGATCCAAATTCATGCCAGTTTGATCAATCACGATCAGATTTTGACATGAAAAAGTTGACCATAGTACGATTGCGACTGATCAAAGGATGCCCATAAACCTTTATGACCCTAGTGGGCCATATCACTCTTCTCCTCTTAAAGTTCAACCACATGTTTTTTGGCCGCATGCATCTCCAAACCTTTTGAGTCCTAAATGAGCGCGTGCCATGAATTCAGTGCTTGTCGATTTGGACCTCTCCAGGTGGTGATCTTGAGTGTAAACAAATTACATCCTAATAGGAGCAGGCTCCATCACCAGATTAACCATAGGTAGAAGAAGGGATTGCCCAATTGGAACCCCTTACGTCACCCGGTTATCTAGCTAGGATGGTTGTCGGATTGGATTATTGGGAATGCAGTAAGCTTTCTTGCCATGTTCCCTTTCTTCCTGTATGAGCTTTTCTTTATATGCGTGAGTGTTGAAAGTAAGTACGCCCCGTGAATAGGTTTTTAAATTTTTTTGACTCATTTGACTCAGAAATCAAGTACCCATAAGGCCATAAACCACATTTAGGATACAATCCTTCAATCCCATCAATCATGTAAAGCAACAAACTCTATCTAAAAGATAGAAATCAGCAATACTATGCAACCAAAACAATCCACAACAACTTGAGAAGTAGATTATCCATTTGAAACCTGGTAGTGCTCTAATGGAGAAGAAGACAATTAACTTGAACAAGAACTCTTCTTATAGCAAATTGAGATTTCCAAGACCTCGTTGTCTTCCACGCTATAACCCGTTATCAGATTTCTTTTTTCAGAAGAATGGTGAGATCTTCAAGAGAAAACCAAGTAGAAAACTCTTAAGAAACTAGAAGAGAGAAAGGAGAAGTGTGTGTGAAACAACTTGCACAAGAAGAAGGCTGGAATAGCATGGGGACATCCAAGCGGATGTATTCCCTATTTATAGCTTCAAGCAAATCCCCTTACTAATTAAAATAGAAGTCCTACTTTAATTAAAACTTAGTAACTTTCTCCTTTGTAATTATTATAGAAGTCTCACTTCCACAACAATTAGTAACCTACTATTACCACTATTAAAAGTCTTACTTCAAATAGAAATAGTAACTTTCCAATTCTTTCTTATTAGAGTTCAAGTCGGATTAATAACTTTCTAATATCTTGGTGTAGCGTGGGAACCACTAGGGATTCCATAGAAAGCTGGTTCCAACTGAGACACCGGGACCCCACATCTCATGTGCAATCCAGGCCCACAGTTAATTGCAAATAACACCACTATATAAATGCAATTGCACTATAGTCTTAGGAATATATTACAATGAATGCCTTAAACTTCTCAATTACCACAAGTGGACCCTCTATCAATATCCATAGATCAATTGGATTAAATATGTTTATTCCAATCTTAGATCCACATCTTATTATCCTTGAACTCTAAATAATTACAGTGATCATCAGTACCATCCAATTAACTCTTAATCGAGATGGGTGTGCACTTACTAATGATAAATCCATTAATTGGCACAAGGGTATAATATAGATAGATTTCATCTTGACCATTCAATGTTCCAACAGTTCTACTATCACATACCCAAGACACCGAGGTGTTGATCTACCGTTGGCCTCACTCATTTATGACTCAAAGCAAATGAATAGACAGAAACTTGAGTTCATCAATGTCTCATGATTGAGAGCCTATTGCTAGGAAATTATGAGAGCAGACATTAAAACAAAAACAGTGTACATAAGGTGCTTCTCATGTTCATTCAATACATTCAATGTACCAGCACCATGATCCAGAATCTTACATTCTAATAATCGAGACAAATCGCACTATCTCATAGTGATCAAAGTGTTGCAACCTTATCAGGTGAGATGCCCAGTCTCATCACTGGTTGTGAAGATATTTAAGTATAAGATTTGTGACACATGTCTCTCGTATATGGATCTCATCCATACGCATACATCACATCTAATATACTAATGGTTCATCTCGTGAACCATCATATCATATGTATTGGTTATGTATATAAATTAACAAAACAGCATTCATCTCATGAAATAAAAGCATGATTTTATTGATAAATAAAGAAATTAATCAATTTATTACATCATCTAATAGATTGAATCCATACAAACAAACAGTGATGACACTCTTCCCACCTGTGTTGTCTCTCTCCCTGCGTGTGTGGGTATTATCATGGGCACTAGGGTACCCAAACATAAGAGATCTCATACAACAAAAGGGCTTTTTTTTTTTAGAGGCTCCACATTTGAATAGGTGAGCTCCCAAAGGCAGGGTTACAATGAATTTTCCTTGTCTTAAATGTTGCGCATTTATTTGAAGATTCTACTGTTTTTACTTTATAATGTCAAACGAATAAAAAATAAAATAGCAACACACGGCTATGGTTCAAATTGCATATTGAAGGTAATCTACAATGTATCTAACCATAAATGACACAAAATTAGAACCGTCTGTGCTCTTTTTTTTTTAGGGGGAGGGGGAGGGGGGGCGCTCGCTTGTACCCGCAAAAATGAGGAGAGACCCTACCCGCAAAAGTGAGGAGAGGTGTGTTGGGCACTCGCTTGTACCCGCAAAAGTGAGGAGAGACCCTACCCGCAAAAGTGAGGAGAGACCCTACCCACAAAAGTGAGGAGAGGCCCAGCAATTGATCCCTAATCACTAGGGGTGTAACGGTTCAGTTAACCGGTCTTTTTGGGGAAACCGTTAACCGAACCGTAACCGCGGTTTTCCGTCTTTAAAAACCGTAACCGTAACCGTATATACAAAAACCGTGGAAAACCGAACCGCGGTTAACCGTATTATACGGTTCGGTTACGGTTAATAACCGTGGAAAAATATACACAGTAATACAGTATAATTACAGTATTATACGGTTACGGTTCGGTTACGGTTAATAACCGGCGATGACGATGTGGGAAGCTAGGGTTTGGTTTTAGGTAAGGAAAATTTCGTTTACCACCCATGTATATTATTTTATTTGTTATCGGTGCGGTTAACCGCATACGGTTAATCGAACCGTATTTTACGGTTCGGTTCGGTTAATAACCGTGAATATTGTGGAAAACCGTAACCGAACCGAACCGTGCGGTTTTGTAGTTTTATTAACCATAACCGAACCGAACCATGAAAATACGGTTAATAACCGCGGTTCAGTTCGGTTCGGTGCGGTTTGACGATTAGGCGGTTTTTTCTTACACCCCTACTAATCACACTGGTAAGAGCTAAGGAAGCCCTCATTCGCTAAAGCTTACCTAAAACATATATCTAGTTTTTGGTAACCCTTCCTTAAGAGTCATAACACAACTCACACATGCGAAGTGATGGAAACTCATACATGAGAGGAGAGAGAGACGCAACTGACACATGTGAGGTGATGGAAACTCACACATGAGAGGAGAGATAGATGCACCTCACACATACGAGGTAATGAAACTATATTTATCATGATAATGATAGGAACTGTTTTGTGTTCATAGACACTATTTGGGATTTGATCAAATTTCAATTGATATCATAAGTTTTTTGTTGATGATTTCATCTTCTTGCTTTATTTTATATACTTTATGCACATGTGATGGTGGTTAATTCAATTCAAAAATCTGCAACATATCATGACTGGGCCACTGTGGCGGCTACACAGTCAATCAAAATTACAAATTATAGAATTTTTCTTTTTTTCTATCACAGAGAGCTTGATGGCATAGTTTCACCATTTCAACCGATACTCATCAATTGTTTTATGAAATAATGCACGTTCCAATACAAGAACTTGAACCCATACGTGTAGAAAACATGAAGTGTCACTGTCAATGCCAAGAAGATGGAAATGAAATCTCATGTCATGTGACACAACCAAAGACTATGCTGGGCTTTATTAATAGAAATGAAATCTGGATTGACCATACATGGGATTGCATTTTAGAGTCTGTGAAGGTGGATTAGCCTCAAGCAAAGAAGAGAAAGGGATGGAAGTATGGACTTAAACATCTCCCCCAGTTTTGTCATATCCCTGGAAATGGAATAGGTAGTAGATGCAAGACATTGAAAACGTGCTAGAAGCCTAGGACCAAAATGAGGAAGGCCCCCTTTATTTTTCTTGATTATGGTGGATCCTTCCCTTTCATAATGAAAGCTTGCACAAGGGTTTTCCTAAATGGTTACACAAGATGATGAGACAATGCCTGTCTTCTTCTTCTTGTGATTGAATGAATCCCCTGTGGTTTCAACATCCAATTTACTTCACTCATTTATGATCTCTACACTTGGAATATTCCATCCAGCTAAGTTTATGTTTTAGCCCCAGACATGAGATTGACACTGGATGCTAAAATTGTTTAGCTAAGCTAATATATATATATATATATATATATATATATGGGATGTGCCCACACAAGCTGCAGCCTACCTTATTACAAGCTGGAGCCTATACAAGCATCGTTGGGCCTCACCTGGGCCTCACACGCTCCAGCTTGTAATAAGGTAGGCTGCAGCTTGTGTGAGCATAGCCCTATATATATATATATATATATGTGGGAGGTGCTCTAGTAAGAGACACTCTCACCTTACTATGAGAGATAAAGATGGGAGTCCTCACGTTTAAATTGTTGACATTGGATATGGATGTAAGGCCCCCACCTTATCTCTCATAGTAAGGTGAGAGTGGCTCTCACAAAAGCACCTTCCATATATATATATATATATATATATATATATTAAGTGTACAACTTGGGCCTAGGCAAGCCCAACTCGGTACATGAAACGTCAAAAACCCGATTTGGGCTGGGCTTGTACTGTCTTGGTGTTGGGCTCGCCTGGTTCTTGAAGCCCATTGCATATTGGGCCAGGCTTGGGCTATGGGCTATATCACACCAACCTTGCCTGACTAAGTTGGACCATTGAACGTATGAGACTCAGAAAACTGTGCTGTAAATTATTTAGGATTTTTTAAAATAAAATTACCCTTTTACATATCAAAAATGAAAAAAAAATAAATGAATTTATAATTCCATTAGGTGGGGCTATACTATTTATACTTATAGGTGGCAACAAATTAGGGATAGGAATTAATACCAAGATTCTCGCAGGGACATCAAGCAGGATTTTAGGTAGTTGCCGTTCATTCAGGGGGGTATGTTGTTATGGACCCTCGTGATTGAAAATCCTATACTATGCGAACTTCCATAAGAGAAAATTTAGTCTATTTTTACCATATAACAAATTCATGTTTAAGTAAGTCAAACATATTGCACGTCTTATCGAATGATCTATTTGTAAAATACTCTAACTTAAAGAACCTCATTTCAAACAGATATAATTGAATTAGCTCTATTTCAAACAGGCAAGAGCTTCCAAGTAGGCTTTTAATATTCATTTAGGGCTTGTCTCGGCTGAGGAAACTGAAGTATGATGGGGTAGCTAAAAAACAAGATTTTTCTAGGAAGACTCTAGTTGCACCAAACAACTCAGCGCATAAAAGGTTGGATATTTGAGTTTCTATTGCGCGGAAAAGGCCCTACACAAAAGTGCCCTTAGGGCTTATTTGCTTGCGTGCAATTGAATTCAAACCTATTTGAGAATCAACAAATTAAGTGACTAAAACGAGAGATATGAGCAGCAACTCCACTCATAACTCAGGTGTTCTACCATGAAAGAAAAAGAACTAAGGGGTGATGAAACTTGAACAGGATTCAATCCCTTGTTGATGAAACTTGAACAGAGTGGGTGCGTGTGTGAGATATTTAGCAAAGCAAAAATAAAAAATTAAATTAAATTAAATAGTGCAATTATTCATAAATGGCCTCCTCCAAATAATTCTCTCTTTGAAAATGAATCTTCAACTCACGTAAGTTAATCAAATCGGCTCACATCTAAATCTTCACCTTATATACTTCTCCCCTCATATTTTTAACGTTCCTTCATAGGAATCAATTTTACAATGGAAAATGGATTCCTTGGAATTCACTTTCATAAAAATAAATGGGCCCTTACTATAATGTCATGATGACATTAGGATGATCTCAAGATTAAACTGGTCAGTTTCCCCGGTTAGACCTAACTTCTTCAATAATGATTTGGCTATCGGATCAGTATTCAAAACATTGGACGCTCAATTCGAGGGAAAGGGAATAAAAATGACACCATGGTGCAATATTTTAAGCCTAATTAACAGAAACACATTTACTTGTCAGAATTTGGTGGTGTTAACAATCAAGTTTTTTAGTTCAATGAAAGGACACTTTAATCATTTTGAGATTCCAGGTTCTTAGACCACATTAGAAAATTTGAAGGGTCAGGTTTGAACATGGATAGCCTTGACAAATTTTGTTGGGTTGGAAATGGTTCAAGCCCTAATGTGACTGGGCGGAGCCCATTGTCAGTACTACAGCTGGTTTTGATAAGTGGTCAAATTGTACTGGGAGAAACTTCCTTTATTATAATGTAGTATTGTTTATATGAATCAATACCATTCGATTTGTGGGACCCACCATGGACAAGGATAGCCAAGCAACAATTCACATTCAATTACCATTCTTGCCTTTGACATTTTCTTCTCCATTTGATTTAGAAGATTATGGACCCAGTGCAGAAGTCTGACCCAGGATCCATAATGGGCCATTCGTTGATTTTTTTTCTTGTAGAGTTTCAGCCATTTTCATTTGACGGTCATGATCTGATTGTTAAGGTTCTTCAAGAGATCTTAATATTATGAATATAAAGATCAGCACTAGTCTATACCACTGACTAATTGGACTTAGTGACCTATTTGACCGTGTTCTCATGGTTTGGTGAGAACCATTCCTGAGCTTACATTCATGTTAGTAAGTTATTTATTTATTTTACTAAGAAAATGAATTGTAAATGCGCCACTTTTATTGGCCATCCTTTTATTTCACACATAACCCACCTAAGATTCATTTATAAGAGAAAGTAGAAAAGAAAAATCCTTCGACTTTGAAACTAGTCTTAATTTGACATTTACAAAGAAATAAATCGAGGTTGAACACTATATTACAATAAATTTGCTTAATGTGTAACCATTAGACTATGAGGGCTAAAATCTAGAGCAAGGATCATTTGACCAAACTGAGATTAAAACCAGCCCAAAGAACAAGGGGTAACCTAGTTTGGTTGGCTCTGCCTTTCTCATCCTACTTTCTAGGGCTCGACTCCTTTCCTGTGGTGAGCAGGCTGTTATCTAAATTGGTTCCCAACCCCCATGGTTGGGTAAAGAAAAGACCCTAATCCATATGAGAACCTATTGATCGTATGCATTTTTTTTATTATCATGCATCAAAGTAGTCCCACAGGAAGTGACAAAGTCAAACACCCTTTGTTTGTAGTTGTGGATGTGAGATCTCATTTGATTTAGTGACAAGCACAACCAATATTGTTGTACCATGATTTTCAATGGGAACCATTTGATTCATGGATTAGAAATTGACTTACCTAGAAGGGATAAATTAAATTGGGCAAATATTGGATGACTTAAATATTCTAATATGAAAGGTTTAGAACCATCCCTCATCTGAAAAGTGGGGATTTAATAGATCCTAAAGTCTATGCACTTGTGCAAGCTTTATTTCCGTATGTGCGAGCTCCTTTCCCACATAAGTGGGTTGTCTTTCCATGTGTGCGGGCTCTCTCTTGATTATCAACCCCCTTGATTGGGGTACAAAAAAAAAGTCTATAACTCATCGAACAACATCCCCACCTATAGAAAATTATATAGAGGGCCCTCAATACAAATAAGAGAGGAGTAAAAATGGGGCATTTGGTCAGAGGTCCCTCAACTTTAGGTTTTATTGCAAATGGTCCACGTGTTTTTTTTTTTTTTTTCGTAGAGCCAAAGGTCCATTTTCAAGTGTTAAACACTTAAAAAGTCTACAGTGCCCCTCTTAATACACTCTGTGCAGTATACAGAAAAGGAAAACTGATTTCATTAAGAGTTTCATTCCAAGAAAAAAATGGAGAAAATTCGTCAATTTCGTGAAAATTATTTGATTGTACAAATTAAGGATTAAAACAGGTAAGAGAAAGAAAATGGGGAAAATTGATTCTAATAAGGATAAATCATCTAGAAAATATGCACGTGAGACTAGGCAAAACTCAAATAAATTTATCTAAGATGGAGAAATCATCTAGAGAATCTGCACATAGGACTGGGCAAAACTTAGATAATTTTTTTCAAATTCTAATAAATTTGTTCGAAATTCAGAAAAACTGTTCAAAACCCAGATAAATTTGTATAAGTTTTGCCAGAAGTTTAGATAAGTTTGCCAAAAACTTAGATAAACTTATCTGAGTTTTGGCAAATTTATCTGAGTTTTTGTCTAGTTTATTAGAGTTTTTGTTAAATTTATCTGAATTCAACAACACCAAAAGTCAAAATACAGAAAATCAGATTTTAATAAAAACCGAAATTCAAAACAACAACACTTAATGACCATGATCCAATCGAGAAAAGAAAGAGAAAAAAAACTAAAAGAGCAAACTGTTCTCTTTCAAATTAATTGTAGAGAGAGATTTGGAAGAGACTTCGGATGAAAGAGTAAGAGAAAGTAAAACCGTTTCTATCTTTGAAGAAATGAAAGAGATAAAATCGTAAATCATAGTGGCGACGGAAGGTGCCTCTCCAACGGTACTCCTTAACCATGGAAATGAACGAAAAATGGAAATGAGAGAGAAGAAGACGGCAGGAGTTCTCCGGGACAATAGAGAATAAGAGAGAACTTGGCTTAGGAATAAGGGTTGAAAGGGGCAAATTAGTTATGAAAATATATGACGTGATGTATTAGGGACCTCTCACCAAAATATCTCCAGCTGTCTGGACTATAGACATTAGATAAAAAGTTGTTGGACTGAATGTCTTAGAAGACCGTACTTAGGGACCGTTGGCTAATTTCCTCATTAAAAATAGGTTAACTGCACACATCCCCATGCATAGAACTGATTAATAATACCAATTAAAACATGATGAAGAGTGTCACATAGAATGCAGATGTACACTGATAGTATTGAGTTAAGAGTCTTCACCAAGAGACGGATATACCAATACTCATCCTTTGATCTTAAATTCTATATTTCATTAGACAACCATAAGGACCAAAGAAGAAATTGGTGAGTGAGAGACTTCACTGGACATAACTCCAACCACAACTTTCACACCCGAAGGCTTACTTTTGGGCAAGAAGAGGACCAAGTAACCATCAAAGAAAAGCTATAATAGATCCTCACATTTTCAGAAAGGAACAGCTTTTATCATAAAAGTGGGTTTGATAAATGGGGTTTGGAGAAAGTTGCCCAAAAGATGTCTACAAAACAATGGGGGGGTATCATTCAATTTCATCTCATCATGTCGAGTGGTGATGCTTCATGGAGATTCTACTAAATCTCTCGGTAAATTAACCCATGCCTTGAGCCCAAGCTCACATTATCCATCTTCTACTCAAGTCTATGAGATTGCAATCTTCCACGTGACATTTGGACATTTTATATGAAATGGGTGCTATGATAGCTATTTCATTGTGACACTACTAACCATTGTCATGCAGCCATAAGCCATTTTTTATCAAAATATATATATAAATATATAATTATTCATGTGCATTCATTCATCGTCATATTACGATGAGGGACAACATAGTAGAGCCAACTTTAAAATCCATCCGAACCATCCACACACATGAGACCCCCCAACAAATATCGAATCCATTGAATTTTCACTAATACAAGTACCACTTCTTTTTTCTTTCTTTCTTTTTTTTTTCTGAGAAGCAGAGGTAACAATCTTAGCATCTTGTGGGGCTTCACATATCATCAATCTATCTCTTTTACACCAACTAACCATGTCACATTAAACTAAATTATACCCACCATTGATTGAATTCCATATAAGACATAACTCGAGAAACTGCTAAACTCCATCTAATTGACATTGATGATTTTCTGCTCAAAATCATATCCACTAACATTTTCAATGTTTTTGCTATTCAATGTTCACCAAAGTAATTATATTGCTTCTCTAAATTAGATTGCACTGTATGTAAGTTTTTCTTCTTTTCAAATATCCTTTCACCTGTTACCTTAGTTGGAATGTGATGAGTTATATAATAGATCTACTAGCATAAATTTTAACTGATTTTATAATAAAAAAAATCAAATTGGAAGAAAATGAATTAGAGATATAGTCATATAGAGAGAACCAAGTAAATGCTCACATCAGCCTAGTAGCATTAATACATGTATGCATGGACACCCATTTGTTGTTATGTGCTTGTCATACATGACATATCAGTGTGTGTGTGTGTGAGAGAGAGAGAGAGAGTGGTTGCTGTCAATGATTCAAAGCAGGGCCGGTCCTGAATTTTTCAGGGCCCAGGGCAAGAGTAAAAGTTAGGCCTCTTCAGCCATCATATATGATAATATCATTGGTGGGTCCCACTGATGTGAAAAATTGGCAATGGGTTGATAATGTCCAAGTATAACTATTTGAAAAAAAAAGAGAAGAAAGAAAACTCCGACCAGAATTTAAGCATCATATATGGGGAATTAAAAATCATTAGTGGGCCCCACTAACAAATGAGAAGAACGGGTGTAGGGCTGAAGGCTTGATGATCTATTTGTAAAAAAAAAAAGCCCTAAATCATCCCAACACTAGACCAGATTCTCCCAAAATTTCAGCCATCAAATATAAAATATCATTGGTGGGCCCCTCTGATGGATGCTCAAATAAGTGATGCAATAAGCACTCTCAGATGATTTGATGATGGGTCTATTGATGCCCAGGACGATGGAATCCATTAGATGAGCCCTGCCCTCACCAAATAATTGAAAAAAAATAAAAATAGAAGGGATTTTGGGGATTTTGGGCCCCCTCAAAAAATGGGCCCGGGGCAAGGGCACTTACAGCCCTTGCCCAGGGCCGGCCCTGATTCAAAGTCCTTGAACTTAGTAAAAGAAATCTAACGAGGTCTAAGAGATCTCGAATCCCCACCTCCCATCCATGTTGCTTTCGATGGATTTGGTTGCTTAGTTTTAGCTTTCCCAAAAGGAGAGCCATGCCAACCATGCTCATGCATTTTTATTTCATTCTTTCCAGCATTTGCCCCACCAATCCATAAGTCCCATAAGCTTTTATAAGCCTGGACCCAACCTCAAAGCCCCTCATTCAAAGTACTTAATCACACATGGCAACCTCCCACTGGCTGGTCCACAGCCTCCACCTAATCTAATTGGAGTGAAAGAGTTTTACAAGGAATCTATTCCACCCTTTGTTTAGTAGTAGAAGTAGGCTGCCCCACTGTCCTCTTCTTTGGAATCCCTCATAGATTTTTGCAGTGTTTTGTGAGTCTTGGAGGGACATTGAAAGAAAGGTAAAAGGAAAGTTAGGAAGGATTGGAGATAGCTTCTCAAAAACTCCCTTGTAAACCCCACCCAATCAACACAAATCATTTTTCCCCTTAAACTTTGATTTTTCTAATGCCTAGGCTTAAGAGAAGATTACATTTTTATAAAGCAAGTGTAGGAGAGATTCCATTTTTCTAAGAGAAAGTCTAAGGAGTCATCTTAACAAAGGACAGCCAATGGAGGAGCTCCATGTGGCCCCTGAAGCTTTATTAGGCAAATTGCTATCTTAAGAGTGGACACACACACAACACACTTTTGGTCTTCAATTGCGGGCGCTACCAGCGGCTAACATTTTAGTTGGTACGTTGATTAATTAGGGATCGTAATTCTTGACCTGATCGGCTAACCCAACCAAATCCCCAATCTCGTGGGCTGTCTTGTTTCATTTTCCTTTTTTTTTTTCCGCTTTTGTTTGTTCTCTTTGTGTTGGTTTTTAATGATATTTCTAATAAAAAAAAGTAGTAATTTAGGATTTAGGTTGATCTTTTTTATTTCGAAGTTGAGTTAAATTTAATATTTCTAACCTAACTTATAAATAGTGGAGTTGGGTTGAGCCCACTCTTACGATTGTCGCTAACCCAAACCCAACCCAAGTAGTTGTACTATGACCCACCAACTCTACCACAACTAGGCTTGTAAATTGAGGGTTCAAATTGATCCTACAAACTTTCAGGTGGGTTTAAGTTGGCATTTTCATAAGTGAACATGTATCAAGTTTAGTCTGGCCCAAAGGGCAGGGACACCCTCCGTTACCAAAAAAAAAATGTATCAAGTTTAGGTTCAGCCTATGCATGTTGGGTTGGGTTGGTGAGTCAAATCGAGAGAATAGACTCTAGGATCCAATCCATAGATGTTAGCCAAATCAAGTACACCCAAACCCAACTTAGTGTGAGCCCACCAAATTATCAACTAATATTAACCCACAATTAGAAACCATCATTTTCAAAGTCAAAGGATCTAAAGAATTATTAACTTAATTGACATCTAGAATTATAGTACCATTATGGTGTAAATACATTGAGTTTTAGAGTAAATTTCTATTTATTGGGCAAAACATACTGTGTGAATATTGTAACCTAAATAAAATAAAACTATACCTCAGTAATTAAACACTATCTAAAAGGCAACAGGAAGAACATCATAGCTCAAAAAAAAAATCTAGTTGCTATCTACATCATTCATTTTGTGATCTTAAATCAGGCCGTAATCTAATGAATCCAATCGAAATGTCTCCATACTTGCTATCCACGTAGAGCTTTCTCATTAATATTCTTTTCGACAAAGTAACTCTTAGAGAGTTTATTCTAAACACAAGTTTACAAAAAATTTCTTAAAAGTGCAGGGTCCGATGCAGCAAATAATGACATAGAGCGTGAGAGTGAGTGAGAGACATATTAATAGAACCCATATGTAACAGTTGAAGCATGATTTTAAACTCGCCCGAAAAATAGGGCATATGTAATAAAACCACAAAATTCCCAATAAGATAGGGGATTTTCCAAGATTTCTGTCATTTGAAAGTTTTTTTTTTTTTTTTGAAAGATAAGTGGTTCTTCATTTCTCAAAAAGCATAAAATAAAAAAATGGGTAATTTAATTCCCAATTGGGGTATAATTCCCAATTGTGGCGTACCCCAATTTACAATCATTGAAAAAACTCCATAATGTAAAATTAAAAAATATATATAAAAAAAGGCCCACAACCCAGGATCAGGTTAAACAATAGATTGCAAAAAAAATTGATTTCCATCAGAAAAAAAAAAAAAAAAAAAAGATGAGATGATATTTGAAAGTTTTTGCCAATTCTGTATTGTATATTTGTGCATGTCAATATTTAAAATAGGAGCATAGAAGGTATTTTTGATCAATTATGAGACTAGAGGATAAACATTGGACTGGACAGTTCCATTGAGAACGGGCCCAATGCCAATATACCGATAATGTTAAAATGGAGTATCAACTTTTTTTGGTTCCCCAGCGTAGGGGCTGGGAGCCTGGGACCCAAGAGAGCCCACAAAAGTGGAAAGTTGCGAGTGAAGCTTTCCTAACCTGTATTTTAACAAGTCAGGTTATGGTCAACCGTTTAACCCGCATGACCCGTTTATCTTTTTTTTGCGGCTAAAACTTATACTCAATACTTAATTCTATGGACTGTATTTTTTATTTTAATATAATATTTTTATGAGAACTAATTGTTTATCTATTAGTTTTGCTTGAACATTAAATAAAACACCTCGAGCACGAGCTCAACAGAGCTTAGCCTAGCATTAGTCATGGCTTCAGCTAAGTTGAGCCGAACTTGAGTTCAAGCTCAGAAAGGAACAGAAATCCAACCCAACTAACCAAGCTCAAGCTCCACTTAACAATGCATATCAAGTTTGAATTCAAAACCAGATAGACTCAAACACAATCAAATATAGTGAATATTTTTCCTTGAACCACTTACATGAGCACCAATTGAGCATCATATGTAGGATCTGATTTTGGTTACCAAAAATAGAAGATCTATGCGTAAATGAGGATTAGTCTAAAATTATAACCTAATTGAATCCCAGCGAGGATACATTTTAAGGCCTTAAGATAAAGAGATGAAAGAAATATATAAAAAATGCCATTTTTTATTTTTCATTGGTTAATATAAGGTCATCATGATATAGCTTTGTTGTGAAGATATAGAATGCCCCCCAAGTGGAATTTGGGTTGGGCTTAATTGCATGAATTTGGCTTGAACTCAAGCCTTCATTTTTTAAACTGAAAAGAAATCAGGTTGTTTTTGGCTTCTGGTTCCATATTATTAGTCTCTAATTAGACCCAAGTGCCCCATTATTTACCCAAAAAAATAATTACCCCATTAGTCTGTATTGTAATTAAACTACAATGCATATAAATAGTATGTGCTCATTATTTATATAGGGGAGCATGTAGACTTTGTTAACTTTATACCCTTTAATATGCAATTCAAATCTACAAATCTGGAGAACATCGGGATAACCCAATTGGTTGGATATCTCATTTTTCACCAAACTATCTAGGTTTCGACCCTTGGTTCTCTCTTTGGGTAACACCCGTTAAACCCATACAAACACACATTAGGTAAATCTAGAACGACTTTCGTACACAAGACATGATAGCAAACTCGTGTCTTACGTCACTCCACCAACTCCTAAAGTGGATATTCCATTTTCATCTTAATACTTGGTACCCAAGACTAATATCAAGGATATACAAGATAGAACTGAAACTCAGTTAAAATCTGCGCATCCAGGGAACAGTTTAGATTGGAGATTAGTTGGTTAGATTTTTCTCAACAAGCCTCCAAACATAACCTTGGGAGACATTTTGTCTCACTTGTTTGGCTTGGAGAGAAGCGTCTGCTCAATTTGTAGGCAGACCTGACCCTTTTTCCTTCATCTGAACCATTCATGTTGTAACCAGGTTCTTGTTGGCTTAGAATCTCTTAATTTGTTTGAGCCTGTTTATAAAAAAGTGTCCGATTAGAGACAAACTGTTAATGTGTAAGTATGATTTTCAATCTAGCCACTGAAAATGTGATCAGGGCAGCAATCAAATTTGCTCCTATTGTGAGGTCATTGTAAGGAATCCATAGGTTGGAGTATCAAAAGCAATGTATCTAAGATAAATTAGTGTACGCGGGGCTACCTTTCCTCAATCTTTGCTTTCATCAAATAAACATTCATCATCAGATGGAGAAACTGTGATTAAGTAATAGTAGATAATTAGTACAACAAAGCTAACCTTAAAGGGATCCAAACCTTCCATGTGATGCATAGTTGGTTCATCTATCACTAGATACAGTTTCTTTTTGATCGATTGATATTCACCATTGGATTAGACAATCACAATTCAAATGCTTCTTTAAATGTTTCCCATCAAAATGTCAATATTTCTCACAATGAACCAAGAGTCTGGGGCTACATCAAACCGGCAATTGAAGCTTGAATGGATGGTTTGGTTTGGAAGCAATAAGGTTGCCTCCATTTTATTTATTTATTTTTGCTATTGGAGGGTTTTCAACTCTTTGGGCTAAACTAATTAATTCCCCTGGGCTTAGAGAAAAGCCGGATAAACTCTCATGTAGTCCTAGTGTGGTAGTGCAGTTTCGAACCTACAACCTCTTGGTGCAAACACAATCCTAAATCAACTGAGCTGCCTCTTAGAGTTAATAAGGTTGCCTCCATTGAACTGGCCCAATCTAATGGTGAAGATAAAACTGAAACTTGAACCTATGTTGGCAACCATGGGCGGATGCAACTTTTGAATGGTTCATATCTTTAGAAGGTGGGTCCACAGTGCCCTGAGTGCATTAGAGTCAGGTGGATATTATACATTGGTCAAGGTTCAAGTCCAAATAAGAAAGGGAGGGGTCCTGGATTGAGTCTTTGGCATGTGTGAGAGGTTAGCATAATAATCCATGTTTAAAAGTAGCAAAGTACTATACTAATCACACGCTATTCAAAATCTCGCGGTAAGATATATTCAGGAGAAATTACTGGTAAAATGTCCTAGCCAGATCTTAGATTCTTGACCAAACAAACCCTTACTAGGTTTAAAATAACACCTCCAAGAAAGCAATACCAAAAGCTATAAAAGAAATATGAGGAGAAAAAAAAAAGTCTTTTGAATAGTTGGCAATGTCAGTTTGCAAGCTCAATCTTTTTATAAACAACTCAAGTTACCTGCCATAAATAATAAAGTATGTGTGTGCTAATTAAAACCAAAGGTTAGCAAAAGTAAAAGCAGAGCAAAGTGAGGAGTGCAGATAGTCTGCAAGTCTGCCTCAAATTCTACTCCCCATTCGGTGGGCAGTGGACTGCATTATGGACTTTTGGTCTTCAAAGTAGTAGCTAAATTAGAATAGGGATCATAGTAGAGAGAATTGGCATTTCTCTTCTTATCAAAATAGTAGCTACATTAGAAAAGGAGCAATAGTAGAGAGAGAATTAAGAGCTGGGGGGCTATTGTGTGGGGGCCATCCCGTGAACCAAATCCCATTTTGGTCTAAGCAAAATGCGTCAACCTTAGTCTCGACCTCGGACACAGACCCCGCGCCGCCTTGGTTTCGGCACATCCTGCTGACATCGGTAGCGGGTAACCAGTTCGGCCGCATCGCTCCATTCGGTCTCGGCTGCACGGAGTTATGCAACCACGTCCATTGGCGGCAGCCCTATCGGGACAAGGCCCAAGAAAGGGATTCGATGGGACCTCAGCCGCCAACGAATTAGGGCGAGATCAGGCCCAATGTGACTAGCATTAAATGCAGTGTGGGCTGATCGGACCCTCATTAAATGCAGTAAGGGCTATGATGGACCCTCATTAATGACTATATCGGCTGATGAGACCCTAGTCACATCGTGAGGCCCACTGGCATAGACGCCAAAACGGTTCCTTATATAAGGCGTGAGAGAGACCAAGAGGGAGGTAAGCATTCATATGCATGCAACCAAACATTTTCTTCCTTCTCCTCCTCCTTCTCCGACCAACCACTAACTTAAGCATCGGAGAGCCCTGTGCTACCCACAGCCAGGGTCCTCTGACCTTCTCTGTTCTCCTCCCTTTCAGGTCCCTCAGGCACTCAGCTTCTCCTCAATTTCCTTGAGTAAGTCCTTGAAGGCACCCCAACTTTGTGAGTATTATTTTCTGCACTTACATATATATTACTCAATTTACCTTAATTGAGTGAAACTTGGGGTCCATGCAGTGGCGAAACTGTGTTGAGGCCCGGGGGGGGGCAGCCTTTGAAAAAGTTTTTTAAAACACCAAAATGGGCTCCCCCCCCAAGGTTTTTGGATTTTTTTTTCTAAGTTAAACCCCACCCCACCCCGGCTCCCACTCCCAACCCTTTTAACTTTCGAAAACCTCTCCAGACTCCAGTCTTAAGCCCTAATCCTCTTGAGCTCTTCCTTCTTTGTTTTGTTCATCTCCTCTTTTTTTCCTTTAATCTCTCATCTTCAGTGGTTAAAATTTTGCACGCCGTCTTATCTATGTCCAGCATTTTCAAGGAACAAAATCATAGTTGAACTTATAACTATGTCAAAAAGGAAACTTTAAAATATGATAGTTATAATAATTGGTGAAATAAAATTTTTTTCAAGTTTTAGCCCCCCCCCCCCCCCCCCCCCCCCCAAGATGAAATCCTGGCTCCGCCCTTGGGTCCATGCCTATGCAAGGGGAAGCCAGATTGAAGGCGGGCCCTACATAAATCAATTTAGGTGATTAATGAATTTATTTATAATTATGGCGGTAGGGATTACTGCTCATAGAGAACAGATTTGAGTATAACCCAATTGCACCAAATATGAGCAACCCATGATCCCAACTCTAGGGTCTTTTTTGTGCATGATCCCACCTCTAGGGTCTTTTTTGTGTAATGCTACCACAGAGGAAATACATGGAAATGCAAGTCCGAATCAGGGGTTGAATTCAATAATCCTCTCTCACAAAGAAATAAGGCCTGAAAAAGGACTTAATCTGTCGAGAGTACAAATGTACCAAACAAAGAAAAAAAAAATAGTCACGTAAAACTTAGATAAATAAATAAAGAACAAAGATGTGATGACCATATCTTGCCCACAACACTCATGGTTTAGTGGTGTTGGCACTTTGGTTTCACAGACATGTCTGGAGATCAATCCATAGGTCTTTTAAGTGTAAAGCATGACTTTTGACCCATAGCCCAATCTAGAAAGACCATCAAACTTTCACATATGTAATGAAATTTATTTATTTATTTACTTAGAGGGGAGAGGAGTTCACCATTAAAAGTGAAAAGGGGGCTGTCAACTTTGTTGGTCGCCAATAAACTATTGGCTCAGTGGTGAGGCATCTTCTTATCCACAAATACAAACATGAATTGGTCTTAGTCTAATGGATAGGATAGGGGCTTGGGCAGCGTGCGAGCGTGTGTATATATAAGAGAGCCCAAGAATATTAATAATAATAATAATAATAATTAAATTCTTTGTTGGTCATATCCATTTTTTTTCTCATCATCTCCCACCTCTTTCCATTTCCATCTACAAAATAATATGCAAATGACAAATTCCCCCCTTTTCACCTATTCAGTTACCCACAATGCATAGAAGTGGGCTTAATTGTTTCCATTAAGTGGGTTAAATCGGGAGTGTGGGCCCATAGACAACATGATCTAGATCATTGATATGAGGGCCCACCAAAGATTGAGCATTCCACAAAAAGTCCCATAGATCAAATGCTTCTACCCATTTTCTCTTTGCGATTGTTATTATGGAATTAACTTCAAGGGGTAGCTGAGTTGGCTTAGAACTATGGTTTGCATCTAGAGATTGTATGTTCGAAATTGCACTACCACATTGGGGCTACCGGCTTCCCTCTGGGTCAAAGGGATTAGTCCAGCCCAAAGGGTTGGAAACCTCTGATAAAAAAAAAAATTGTTATTATGGAATGCCAAGGTCAAATAACTATATATTTAAAGCTCTTTACTTGGATGTCTGAGTCCAATTGGTTAGACTGGAATGACTCAATGGGTCAATCCAAAGACCCAGACTCAGTTAAGTTGGCTTCCACATTTTACAGAGTCAACTCAGGAATCAACTGAGTTGACAATGACTTCATCTCAAAGATAAATAAATAAATAGCCTCCAAACGGTTTCAAGTTTCAACCAACAAAGATGAGAGGCCCACTCATCAATGGGCCCTGACTGAGCAAGCAACAAAAAAGAAAAGAAAAGAAGTCTCCGCTAGTCCTCAAGACTACTTAACCTGACAACCAAAGTAGATTAATGGAGAAGGAGAAGTAAAAAAAGGAGCAAAAAGAGAGAGAAGCTATCAAAGGTAGTGACTAGTGAAGGAGTGAGTAAAAAGAGACCAAAGGGTGTGTTGTTTTCAAGTAATATTTTGACAGCAGCAGTGGCGGTGGTTAATCATTCAATGGCTCTCTCTCTTATGCAGGCGTGGTATAAATGCAGAACCTTTGCCATTAGTCCTCTCTTTTTCTCTCACTATATCTATCTGTATCTGTTTATTGAGAGCCTGAAGTGCCTCAGAAGCTCTGATCTGTTACTTTCATGTCCTTTTCCTGTTCTGGGTCTTCATCTTTTTGCACTGATAATGAAATATGGCAGTAGATTCAGAGCAGCACAGGGAAGTTTGAGGTTGAACAAAGCCTATTAGCCAAAGCTGCTGCAATTGCTTCAAATGGAAGACAATAGCTAAAAGGAAAAAAAGGAATCTGAACTGGGTAACTGTCTTTTTGCACTTTTAGTTGGGTTTTCTTTCTGTTTGGGTCATTGTCTGGCTTCTGAATGGGGTATGTCTTTCTGGTGAGTTTTGAATGGTTGTGTTTAGGCTCTGAACCATTGGAATCAATGTGTCCTGATTTAGATTTTGATTGATTTTTTTTTTTTTCTCTTTTGGGGTTCTTTATGGTATGGATTTGAAGTGGGTTTCTGTTCTGTTTTGGGGCAGGAATATCATTTAATTGACTATTGAAGCTTTCCATATGTAATTTGGGTGCGTTCTGAATGTTTGTTAATTTGGGTTTCTTTTACTCATTTGTGGACATCCTTAATATCTGTTGCTTCGCTTCTTTTCTTTTCTTTTTTTTATTCCAGGTGTTACTTTGAAGTGGGGATTAGGGCCTTTTCATGTTTAATTTGGGGTTCTGGAAGTTTTGGAGTGAGTTTCTCTGGCTATTGATCTCTTGAAACCAGTTGGCCGTGTTGGTTTTTGTGCTCATTATTGAAATGGGTTTGTTTTCTTTCTCATCTTGATATCTTGCTCATTTTGAAGACTTATTAGTTCCATTCATTTTGGTTCTGATAAGCACTACTGAGGACTTGGTATTATTAATCTCTATCAAAATAGAGAAAAAGAAGTAAAATGGAAAAGCATCTGGTTCTTCAGTCTTACAGAGTTCTAGATTATTAATGTTTGCCCAATATTACTGACTGTAAAAGTATAGAAGACTCCTTTTTTTTTGGCTTGGATCTTTTGCTCATCCTGTCTTTGGGAGGACATGGATTTGAATGACAAGGAAAAGTTCAGCATGGAGGAGAGTGCAAGTGATGATCCTTTGAACTTCCACACATCTAATAACAATATATCATCAGATTGGCGATTCAGTGGTGCCAATCTCACCAACCCATCTGCGAGCTTGGTTCCTACAGACAGTTCTATCACAAATCCATCAATGGGTTCATCTGTTTCCATGGCTGATTCATTTTGCCCTGGGCTATGGGATCACCAAAGCTCACAAAACCTGGGTTTCAGTGAGCATAACATTCAGAGTAGCACGAGCACATCCAATGGTGTAGTCCTTAGGAACTTAGGTCCTGGATCTTCAAGATCAGGGATAGAAAAACCACTTGATATTGGCTGGAACCTTCCAAATTCAATGTCCAAAGGGGGTGTGTTTATGCACACTAGCGCTGGGATCCTACCACAGAGCTTCTCTCAGTTCCCCCCAGACACTGCTTTCATTGAAAGGGCTGCCAGGTTCTCTTGTTTCGGTGGTGGGAGTTTCAGTGATATGATGAACCCTTTTAGTATTCCAGATTCACTGGGTCCTTATTCTAAGAGCGGAGGAATCAATGCGCCTGAGTTGTTTTCGGCCAGTGGGCTGAAACTAGCTTCAGGGGTGCACTCTCAGAAGAATGAATCCCACATGGCTGATGTTGCAAAAGGTGTTTCTGTCACGGTTGATAGTGGAGCAGCTGAAGGGAGTCCAATGAAGAGTGAAAGAGAAACAGAGAGCATTATGAGGCCAACAGATGAAGGAAAATATGCAATTGGGGGACGGAGTAATGAATCTGATGAGGTTGAGATTAGCGGAGGTGGTCAAGAAGAGCAATCTGTTATGGAGAATGCTGCTGGGGAACCTTCAGCAAAGGGACTTGGGGCTAAGAAAAGAAAAAGGGGTGGCCAGGTAGTACTAGTGGAGATTTCTTTCTTATGTACTATTTGATTCTTATAAGATTTCCTTGTTTATGCGTAGAATGCTTCTGGGCTAGTACTAGTGGAGATTTCTTTCATATGTACTATTTGATTCTCTTGAAGATGAGAACATTGGTCTTGATTTTGTAGCTTTTAGTCTTGTTGATCAACAATTAAGTTCTAGACCTTTGATCTGAAGGGGCCCCTTCATGAACATACAATACCCAGAAAGATCAGCAAGATTAAAAGATCATAAACCATCCAATATGTGGCCTTTTATCAATTGCATGTGGAGAATTGCTGTATTTCTTTTGAACCATCAGTTTTCAATCTTTAAATTTAAATATTAGGATTATTCGACTTGGGAGATCATTTAGACATGGTCTTCCACTGTTTGGCCTACCAGATCAATGTCCGGATACTGGTTACTTAACCATGTGCCAAGACTTGCTCATACATTTGTGTCATGTGGATACTAAAAGTTTATCTGAGGGTCAAGGACCCTGTAATTTATCTTCTTCAGATATCTTTATATTTTTCAGCCTAATATTTATTTCTCTCATTGGAAATTAACGATATTCAGATGCTTTCATGTACATTTTTCATGGTAGGATGTGGAGTTGGACCAAATTAATGGTGGTCCATTATTATCTGTTGAACATACAAAGGAGAATGTTGACATTAAACAGAAAGGTGAGCAGAATCCAACTTCAGCAACAACCAAGCCTAGCGGAAAACATGGGAAAGAAAGTGCTCAAAGTCCCGATGCGGCCAAGGAAGATTATATTCATGTGAGAGCACGGCGAGGCCAGGCCACAAATAGCCACAGTCTTGCAGAAAGAGTAAGCTTTTCTTGTTTATAGTTGTGAAGGCAATTATTTTTCTGCCATTCTGGACTAATTGGGGTGAAACTTTTTTATTTTATTTTATTTTGGTTCTGTCTTAACTGGGTGAAACTTAATTGAATTCAATTAAAGGTGAGAAGAGAAAAGATCAGCGAGCGGATGAAGTTTCTTCAAGACCTTGTTCCTGGTTGCAGCAAGGTAGTCTTTTATAACTGTCTTAAAATGATTACGCCATGATTTATTTTACACAGCACTCCTTTTCCCAAATATTTATGTATTTGACACTTAATCCAACATGTCTTTGGCACACAAAATATGAAATTAAATAAAGGAAAAGGAAATATTTAAGTTCTAATATGGTGGTTTACTAGCATTTACATATTGTTGATACATTTTGTTTATAAGCCAATTTAAGTTACATGTTTACTAATAAAAACTTGCAAGACATTCTAATATTATTAAAGTGATTAAGAGTGGGCCTGCCTGTGAGGTTTTTTGTCTAAGATGTCTGTGCTATTCTTATTGAACTTGCTCTGATAGTTAAAGCTATGTTTGTGGTGTGCAGGTCACTGGCAAGGCAGTCATGCTTGATGAGATAATCAACTATGTACAGTCGCTACAACGACAGGTTGAGGTATGCTTGTAATAAAAAATGCTGGTATTTTTTTCCTTTTCTTTTTCTAGTTTCCCCAAATCTTGTTTGGGAGAGCATGGACCATTACATTGCAGTGCTCTATGCTGGTGTCAATGAAGATAAGAATCCAGGGTATGGGCATACAATGACAATTTCCGTGACATCTATTCCACTATTAGCTTTCAGAAGTTTGCTTGACTTGGTCACACTTCATATGACACCATCTGGCTCCTGTGTGCCATGTTAAAGCCACACATTGAAGATGAACTGACCCAAAAAAGTTGGGCAGATTTAAGAAATAGATGCATGTTTTAGAAAGAAATTCTCCAATTCTCCATATTAGGTGTAAACATGAGTCCTACCTAATTTAATGGGCCCAATTGATTTCGGTCAGCTCATATGCATGGTTCAATTCAGAGGCATTCCCAAGGGCCAAAAATATAGTGGCATTCCTACTGTTGATTTATTTATTTATTTTTAGCCAGTATTTTGCATTGTGATGGGGTAAGGTGCTCACTTTACCTTACAGTACATCCATTATCTCTTTCATAGTTACAAGAAATATGTTTCCGATAAAAAATGAATAATGTTTTTTCACCCTTTGGTTCCAGTTTTTGTCAATGAAGCTTGCCACTGTCAATCCACGTCTGGACTTCAACTTAGAAGGGCTGCTCTCAAAGGATGTGAGTAAAATCAGAGGCATCTAGAAAAAAAAAAAAAAAAATTTGTGGTACCGGATTAATTTTTTTAGCAGATATGTACTGTAGCTGGATTGTTTTGTTAAGAGAAAATATAAAATGCTTGTCCTAACTGCCTACATTTCACATGGGCCAGCTCTTTGTACCACTTGAGCCATCAACTGTCAGTGAGCAAGTGGATGGTTAAGAAAAAAATTACAGCTCATGTGCAATTGCAACTGGGTTCCAGCAATGAGATGACTGGATTGCCTCATGGGATTAGATTGTCTTTCATTCGCCAATCAATGGCAGAGCCCACCAATGAGCAATTTATTGTTAAATGATAGGCCAGAAGGCTTGGACTGATTGAATAAGATGGTAGTTCAGGCAGCAGATGATTTCCATTGTCAATATAGCATCCTTATGTAGTTCTTTTCTTTTTTTTTTTTTCAATTTCATCATTTTCAGATTCTTCATTCGCGAGGAAGTGTGTCATCGACTATTGGTTTTACACCAAATGTGAGCATGGCTCATCCCCAGCTGCATCCATCTCAACATGGTTTGATTCAAGCAGGAATTCCTGGCTTAGGAAACCAGTCAGACGTGCTTAGAAGAAGTATCGCTTCTCAATTGGTTGCCATGAATGGATACAAAGAACCTACTCCACAGGTTCTCTTCTTACCAGTGTTTTTCATAGATGTTATTTGATTTCCATGAACCATGCACTGCCCATTATGATTTAGTCTTGAAATTAGAATCCCCCTCTTTACACTTCCTGTGGACCACAGTTATTCATAGATGTCACTTATGTGGATACATAATCTGATACATAGGCCATGAATTTTGAATCTTGAAACAAAAATCCATGATTGCACCTTCTTGTGTCTGTCATAATAGAAATTGAGGTCCACCATATGATGTCTAATTAATAGGAAAGGTTTTAGGAGATATTGCCAAGAAATAGGTGGGTCCCTCCTGATAATCTAAGCTGCTTCTCAAGGTCATGATCTGAGCTGTGAACTAATATCTTCCTAAAAGGGATGGCCCTGGCTGTCCATTTAGTTGCTTACAAATTTTGCTTCTGGACGAATGATTCCCAAACAGTTTTAGGTTCTCTCTGTGTCATGATGGGCCCTCCATTGGGTGATCCCTGCATGTACAGTTTGTAGGACCATTGCATGACGTTTACATATCTGCTCCAAAAACTGTCCAAAAGTTCTCAAATTCACTTCCATTGTAATTGTTTGCAGATGCCCAATATATGGGATGACGAGCTAAACGGGGTTGTCCAGATGAGCTTTGGAGCAAATGCCCCTTTCAACACCCAAGAGCTAAATGGTAAAACTTGTTTAGATCCTCGCATCTAGGACTACATTTGAATGCCTCAAAATCACAAGTGGTTTGGGAATACTTGCACAACGAATGCCTATCCTTTTTACCTTTTCCGCTTCACAGAGTTCAATTGCTTTTTCCTCTCCCAATCAAATATTGGGAACTCTTCTGATTTTACTTCGCAGCAATAAAGGTGGAAAAACTGCATCCCTCTTAACGTGATTTTCTAATTTAGTGTCAACCCAAACACAATGTTCAAACCACTTGTGTGATTTTCCATGCAATATTTTCTGCAACGAAATCCTCTCTGAGCTTTCTTTGGGTTTTCAGAGCCGCTGCAACCAGGTCACATGAAAGTAGAGCTTTGAACCTTACCTCTGGGCTAGCCTCTTTGCATTTGCATTCCTACCATTTGAAGAAAACAAGTTTAAGCTCACTGTCTCCAAGACATTAAAGGGACGTGGACATGTCATCTTATATTACTAGCAGAGAGATCTGTTGAATTCTCAATATACCTGAATCCAGACACAAGGCCATGGATTCTAGTCAGTGTATAGCAAATGGAAGGCAGGCGATACAGCCTCATACAACCGCATTTGTTTCTACCATATAGTGTGAAATCCATGTACATGCAGATAGAGCTGCGGGGACCTATTAATGATGTGAGAGTCATTGCTGCGCAAAACTTATTTAAGAAGCATGTCATGAGTTTGTTGGAAGAAGCTTAAATGCTTTCAGTAAGATCATCTTCTTGTTATTGGATTTGCAGTTGAAATGAAATGGGTGTAGTTTTCTTGATTGATGATGTAGAATTTGTAACCTTCTCATGTATTAACAAAATCATTTATAATTAATTGCTCTTTATAGGGGCAGCTTTGAACTGGAGTTATTGGTGAATTTTCATTCATCATCATGCTTGGGTTTTAAGGAGTGTGGTTATGAGAAAAAGAAATGTGGATTAATGTGTTAATGAATGAAAAGGTAATATCCATTTGGTTGAGAAATAATAATGGGTGTCTGAAAGTGGTTGCAATCTTCTCTTGCTTCTTTCCTTTCTGAGAAGAAGTCATGAAATAATATTCTCCCCAGTGGGCTTGAACACCCTTTCATCTAAAGATCTGAAGAACCTCGGAATTGGTAATATCATTGTAAACTATAATTTAAAATATAGTACTTTTATTTTAAACCTTAACCTAATTAACTCTTATTAATTAGATTTGATTTTCCAAAGGACCCCTTAGGTGAGTTGAATAGCTTGCAAGGAGAATAATAGGCATTTGAAATCCTCCAGCTTATGGTTGATCTAGAGTCATGCTTGTTCCCTCCCTTGACTTTGCCATTAGAAAGTATAAAGAAGTGGAGATTTTTTCGACGCAAAAGTCATTGTTTGTGGTCCATCACTGTCGCTCAATTAGTTGGGGACATGGGTGTTTGTTTGAATAAAGTGCTTGAGTTCAAATCTCTAATGCCAAACAATAAATAAAACACAATAAAACACAATTATAACCACAACTTAAATAATGATAAGAGTGCAATATAGCCTTGCAATTTTGCATAGATTGATGTCATCATATTCAGTAGGCAATAATGAAAAAAAGATGTTACTTTTTTTAGTAGATTAAAAATTGTTGATATAAGATATGGAAAGAAAAGGCTATAAGATTGACAGTACAGTAATCATAATACCTTCATGTAAGCACTAGATTCACTAGTCAATGATTAATCCAAGGACCAAAGCAAGAGCTAAGAAATAACTAGGCATCAAGCCACACATTAAAACTAGTTTTAGGATCATCACTTAAACATCATCTTAGCCTGAACCATATTATACAAGGTCTATTATAAGAGTCTAATTACAACTTCTAAAATGTCAATTTTTTTATTTTTAATTTCTTATAGTAAGAAACTAATATTAAAGTGCAAAAATAACTATCATTATAGATGTAACTTACATTAAATAACATTTAAAGAAATAAACTCACTTAAATTGTAACCAACTGCTTTATGATCTAAATGAAAATGAATTTCCAACATCTTTGATTTCTATTAGTTGGGATTGCTTTGCACCCCTCTTTGAATCACCTGAAACTGAATCCAACCGAGGTCTTCTTAGTTTTGTTTCAAGCTTCTAATTGAACTGAGGGCTCTTCTAATAATGCTCAAAACCTAATGTCGAAGAATTGCTTGGGAAGGTATGGCTCTACAAAGAGTACTCTAACAACTTACTATAGAAGGGACCATGTGATTTGGATTATTAATATTATAGAAGGAACCATAAGTTTTAGGGCTTGTAGAGGTCCAGGCCAATCTAATTGATTATTGGGTCAAAAACTTGCTCAAGCCAAGACACAGATCTATTTAACCTACCCAAGCCTAGAATGACAAGCCATATCCCAAATATCTAGAACAAATGCATTGATCAGCCAATCCACCTGTCCATTGATAGCTCATGGCCATGGGTTTCAAACACTAAATATAAATCCAGGTTGAATCAAACTTATGGTCATAAGCATCATGAAGTCTACATTATTGTATGCATTTACTAAACAAAATAATATTAACATATAATTCAAACATTAAAAAAAAAAAAAAGTGATTTTTTAATTTTCTCACATAGAGGTTAAGAGTTCATAATTATAGATAGATACACTCAGGCTTTGACACAGGTGTGTCAGGCCCAAGTTCAATCAACCTATTGGCAGCCTTTATAGTGGTCCAACTTGGGGCAGATCAAGCCCAAGTTGGCCGGGGCGAACCCAAGTGATAGCAAGTGGGTGTGGCCGCACTTGCATGAATAAAAAAAAAATGCCTTTAATAAGATCTTAAAAATTCAATTTTATTATTTCACTTAAACCATATATGGCACCACCCAAATGAAAATCTCTGAGTGTACCAGTGCAAGTTGGCCTGTCCTTGGCCATCATGGAAAAAAAATTGGGGTTCGGGATTTTTGGGTTTGGGCCTAGATTTTGAAGCCCAAGTGCATAAGATCATGCGTTGGCGTCTGGCATGCGGACTAATGGGCCTTTTTATTATAAATCCAATTTTGGGCTACCCATTATAGACGGCCAAGATTATTCCATCGTAACCATTCATTTGCAAGGCAGAAATCATTGGTGATGATGATCTCTACGCTATTCTCAGGTGGGCCCCACTTATGGGGTACAAAAAAACCTTATTGGGTCTCGTTAGATTTGTCTCAAAGACAAAACGGTTACATGTTTTAAACGTTTCTTTGCCGCCTCCAAACCATGTCTTCTCTTTCAAACCATTACTCTTCTCTTTTGAAATTCTGTTGTGAGTCTCACAACCAAATCCAGGCAAAGAAGCTCCACTGCGTCATAATCAAATCTCTCATCTACAGAGACACATTTCTCTCAAACAATCTCATCAGCACCTACTACAAACTCAACAATTTGAGATATGCACACCGCGTGTTCGATCAAATCCCCCAACCAAACCTCTTCTCCTGGAACACCCTCCTTTCTGCCTATTCCAAGTCTGGGAACCTACCCAACATGATAGATGTCTTTGATAGGATGCCTGTGCGTGATGGGGTTTCGTGGAATGCTATTATTTCGGGCTACTCGAGTTATGGGTTTTTGGGTGACTCGGTGAGACCCTATAAATTGATGTTGGAAGAGGGGGAGAGCCCAAATCGAATCACATTCTCGACGATGCTGATTCTAGCATCCGGTCGGTCTTTGGTTGATTTGGGCAGGCAGATTCATTGCCAGATAACAAAATTCGGGTTTGAATCGTATGTATTTGTCGGAAGCCCTTTGGTGGATATGTACTCGAAAGCGGGGCTTATTGAAGATGCAAAACTGGTTTTTGAGAATATGTGTGAGAGGAATTTGGTATTGTACAATACCATGATTACAGGGTTGTTTAGATGTGGGATGATTGAGGAATCGAAGCGTTTGTTTGGTGAGATGCGTGAAAGAGATTCGATCTCATGGACAATAATGATTACAGGGTTTACGCAAAATGGGCATGATAAAGAAGCGGCTGATATGTTTAGAGAGATGAGCTTCGAGGGATTTCCTAGCGATCAATTTACTTTTGGAAGCGTGTTGACTGCCTGTGGTAGCCTCTTGGCATTAGAACATGGCAAGCAGATTCATGCTCATGCAATTCGGATGGATTACACAGACAATATCTTTGTGGGCAGTGCTCTTGTTGATATGTATTCAAAGTGTAAAAGTATCAGAGTGGCTGAAATGGTTTTCAGGCGCATGGCTGTGAAGAACATTGTGTCATGGACAGCGATGCTAGTGGGTTATGGTCAAAATGGGCTCAGTGAAGAAGCAGTGAGAATCTTCTGCGAAATGCAGAGAAATGGGATTGAACCAGATGATTTTACTCTTGGTAGCGTGATTAGCTCTTGCGCTAATCTAGCAAGCTTGGAAGAGGGTGCGCAATTCCACTGCAGGGCCTTGGTTTCAGGGTTGGTTTCATTCATTACCGTGTCAAATGCAATTATTACATTATATGGTAAATGTGGAAGCATTGAAGATTCACATCGCCTGTTCAACGAAATGGCAATCAAAGATCAAGTATCATGGACTGCATTGGTTTCAGGATATGCTCAGTTTGGAAAAGCCAGGGAAACAATAGAATTTTTTGAGAGCATGTTGGCTGATGGTGTGAAACCTGATGGGGTTACCTTCATCGGTGTTCTTTCAGCTTGTAGTCGAGCTGGCCTTGTTGAAAAAGGGCATCACTACTTCAACTCAATGATAGAGAATCATAAAATTGTCCCAATAGTTGATCACTACACTTGTATGATAGATCTTCTCAGCCGGTCTGGAAAACTAAAAGAGGCAGAAGATTTTATTAAAAAAATGCCCTGTCGGCCCGATGCAATTGGATGGGCGACCTTGCTAAGCTCATGCAGAGTTCATGGTAACATGGAAATCGGGAAATGGGCAGCTGAGTCTTTACTTGAATTAGACCCACAGAGTCCTGCAAGTTATATCTTGCTTTCAAATATCTATGCTTCTAAAGGGAGATGGGAGGATGTTTCTCATTTGAGAAGACAGATGAGAGATAAAGGAGTGAGAAAGGAGCCGGGCTGTAGTTGGATCAAGTACAAAAACAAGGTTCATATATTTTCGGCTGATGATAGATCAAGCATTTATTCAGATCAGATATATGCAGAGTTGGAGAAGCTTAATTCTAAGATGATAGAAGAAGGTTATGTGCCTGATATGAGTTCAGTTCTACATGATGTAGAGGAGACGGAGAAGATGAAAATGCTTACTTATCATAGTGAGAAGCTCGCTATTGCTTTTGGATTGATCTTTATACCGGACAGCTTGCCGATTAAAGTGGTTAAAAATCTCAGGGTGTGCGGGGATTGTCATAATGCAACTAAATTCATATCTAAGATTGCACAGCGAGAGATCCTTGTAAGAGATGCTGTTCGGTTCCATCTGTTTAGGGATGGGCTATGTTCATGTGGAGATTTCTGGTAGCCAGGAATAATATGCTGCTTATTTTAGAAGCATCACTCTTTTGTTTTGACCAGCAATGATAATGGTGTGCTGGGGGGGCATGCCCTCACGGCCCTTATTAGATGATCATGGCCATCTGATTTTTTGTTTGCAGAGGTACAGACAAATGCTCTTTAACAAAGAGAGGTCAGATGGAGGTAAGGATCTCATGTTGTTTATTTGATCATGGATCATAGTGATGTTCTAGCATGGCTTGGTTAAAAGGCACATGCTATTGATCAGGATTCTGAAGCTGACTTCCTAATATGGGGCCATCTCAAGGTGGATTGTATTGTTTGGGTTTTAGGAAAGTAGCCATATTACTGAGGAATGATGATGCACTTGTTAGGATCTAAATTCACGAATCGCTACTTGATGAGGGTGCACTCAGGATAGTAGCATTTACTCATGTGGTTAGTGGTTTGAGCAATAAACTCGAAAGATGAGACTCATCTTGCAGGGATCCAGAACTTTCTGTCTGGTGGGACAAATTATGACTGGTTGTTTTGAAGAAAAGGGAGGAGATGGAGACACCAATTCATGGCAAGTGTTGAGATAGAGATGCCACTCCTTGATGAGTGTTGTTATTGATATGAGGTATTAAAAAAAGGTATTTATGTAAGATGGAATGTAAAAGACAAAAGGTTGCAAATTCAGCTCCATGATAGTGGTAAGTACACTGATGGATGGGACTACTTGATAAAGAGATGCATTTATAGGCACTTTGAAGGATATTGTTACAGCAAAAACAACCGATACCATCTCACGACTGTCTTGCTCCGTCATTCGATGTTTAAAGGAATTATTTTTTCACTAATCTTTTTTTTTTTTTTCTTTTGAGGTTTCTGGGAAATTTATTCTTTTCTTCTCTTCCCTCTTGGACTTGGATGAAACTGAATTAATTGAAATAAGAGAAGAAATCACTGGGTGGATGAAGTTGCTTCAAAGTCATGTAACTGTTTGTACTTTGCAGCATCATTGTTTGATTGTTTCTTTATAATGTGTTACGGTGGTCAATGTATAATCTATTTGACAAGCGCAAGCGCGGTCTGATAATGTTGTATACAATTTGTCGTATATTTCAGTTTCATCATATTTGTTTGAACTAGTGGACCTGTGAATAATGTTATATTTCTAAGGGCCTCCATGTCTATAGTCTTTTGTCCATTTTATAATTTTTTTAACTTTTCTGATACTGGTTTTGTTCTAAACTGTTGAGGTTTTCATTTTTCTGGAAAGGAAGTCATGCTTAATGAGGTTATCAAGGGTGCTTCAACAACATAATGGCATAATAAAGATTGTGTTTTATGTTCTTTCCCTTCTTTGGATATTTACCTAATTTGTATTGGAAGAGCAAATGCTGTAATGCTCTGTGCTGTTACTGATGATCACAATATTCCAGTATATGGGTATCCAATGATAATCTTCCCGATATCTCTTTCCAATAATAGCTCTTCAGAAGTTTTCTAGGCCTAAGTCACTTAAAATCTTGACCCATTGAATATGATCTACTGCAAAATTACAAATAGTCTGTTCATCAGACTGTCCATACATTTGTGGAATAGATGGGTGGTTAGGAAAGATCAAAGAACTCTTCAGTTGCCCACATTAAATTCGATGTGGCTTTCACCTAATGAGTGGACTTTCCTGATTATGGTTTGGTCATAGACATGGTGCAATCCACCTGCTTACTGCACACATGTACAGCTGGCCCTTGTTGCATCATTTAACATTTAAATTTCAAACAAGTCCCACATAACTCGGTGTTCTTGCTATTTGTGCAATCTCTCCTCCATGATATGAACAGCGAATGGTTAAAACGAAAAAAAAAGAAAAAGAAAAAGAAAAGGACCTTGAAAGTGATTCTTTGAAGTAAATGAGATCATTTTTGTTGATGATGTCCTTCAACTTCTACTTCCACCAAGTCCCTTGAGGGGCCTATTCTTTCGTAATCTCTGATGCGCAGATATAGTGTGGATACTGCAAAAGGACACTCGGAGTATATGGCATGGATATGGATTTTACATGTAAAAATTGTGAAAGATATTGACACCACTTCCATTCTGAAGCATCCAATTATGTTTAAAAAAAAAGAAGAAAAAACTAGTGCTTTCTGTACATTTTGCAGCTTTCAGATCAATTGGGATTCGTGGTTAGGCTTCTTTAGATAACCCAATTTTCAAATTGGGACTATGTCAAAGGAGTAATAAGGCTATCATGACTGCAATGGAGGAAGAGTTGCAAACTATTTTTCGGTTAAAGAAGATAACTTGTAGGCAGTGTCAAGAGATATTTTAATGAGGAGGGTGATAAGAATACTTCGTCCACAGAATGACAAATCTAACTTAATTTTGAATATATTTTCGTATAAATCAAAACCCCAATCATGAAGATTGTGAAGCCATGAGGGGCCTACTTTTCAGGATCCAACCCCCTCCCTTTGCGTAGGCACTGACCAACCCAGTGTTCTCTGCCAACAGAGTGATGTACAACATGGGAAGTATCATATTTAACTGCACATTACGTGGAAGCCATGTGTTAAAGATATTCAGAAGAATGGCCCTACATAGACCAAATCAGTGACCAGTTTGGCAAGGTTAGTTTGGTATGGATGTTTCTGATTATTTTCATTATTCGGGTACAGAATGATGTAGGGAACAACGTCGCGCAGATAGGATTGCAATGACAGAAGACTCAGGAAAATTCATACCAGCACAAGACAAGTAGACAACCCTCATGCAGACACAACTAACAAGGTGCACTTACACACGAATGTTAGGGCCGGTTTGGATAGGCAAAAAATAGAGTAGAGTGAAGTTAAATAGGCCATAACAGTCTAAAATTTCAACTCTACCTTGTTTGGATGAGTCTATCCCAAGAGATAAAGTAATATTGTAAGCCACATGTACTTCATTTCACTTCAATTCTAAATATTTCAATTTCCTTGAGTAAAAGTGGTTTCTACTGCAAACCTTAACTTCAAAATAAGCATCCAAATAGAGTTAAGTGAAGTACTCTGTTTTAACTTCAACCTACTTCTCTTCTGCTCCACTTCACATATAAAATATACTTCAATTTACTCCACTCCTCATTTATCCAAACAGGCCGTGACTTTGAGTTTGAAGCCCTAAATGAGGAGTTGGGAACTTAGGATGATATGATGAAAGTGGTATTTGGCCCACCCCTACACAGCTAATATTCTTCTTGTTCCCTGTAAACGTGTGGCAGACATGCATCCTGGTGGGCTGAATACAAAGTTGGTATGCTTTAAAGGACAAACAGGCCTTTTTCCAGTCTCTTTCATCAAGTAAAGAAGGGACATAAAACAAATAATTATTGGTGTGTTAACCTAACAACTCTTGAAAAAAAAAATAGAGGGGTCGATCCTTCGGAAGAAGAGAATACTGACCACTGAATGGAGTCTTTCCCTTTACCTTTCATTATCTTATAGTAGTCATTATCCTAAAGTACTGTATTAGGTCTTGATAATTCTTCTCTACGACACCGTCTGCTACAAGTGAAGTAGGCTAAAGCTATCTTGACGTTTGTCTTTTATTGGTTCCTAATACCTTAATGAGTTTTCTTGAGGTAACTCTTACAACTTCAAATATTGGAGGAACAACTCCAAGTCCCTTGTTGGACTAGCCTAATGCCAAGCTATAATGTGATGAAAATGTTTCATTGTGGATATAATTTTGCATGAAAACTTTTTCTGAATTAGATCATAACAACCATTGACCTATGAGCATTATAGGTTAATAGTTTTTTTAATTATACTTTTTATGAAATCAATCCAATAATAAATATAATTTAAATTGGTGTCAAATTAGAGTTGTCAATTAATTCATCAGAGTTAGTGAATATGATGGTAGGTGGGTCACACATGTTGCTAAAGTTGTTACCTTGCAAACAAGCCATGAGGGAGAAGACTCCCATGGAAGGAAACCATACCCTTAACCTCAATAACATGAGGTGATTATTTGCAAAAATTGCATGAGAATGATGTTCATCTATCTGCACTGCATCTATTGGATGGAACAAACTAATCCTCCGGGGTAGAACTAGGGGGCTGGCAAGGTCATGGTCCCCCTAAATTTCAAAAAAGAATCTATAGATAAATGGAAATTTAAAGCCATTTACTAGTCCTTTTTTACTGTTCTCTAAAAGCTTTACTGTATTCATCAGATATGTTGAACTTACAACATTGGACTCAATTCTTTAATAAAACGACGTTCATTAAAGACTCATTCCATGAGAGGTAGATTAGATGGAGTTTGTCTCAAAGAAGGAAAGAAACATATGAGATGAGACGAAGTTACAAATATGTCCAAGAGTATCGCGGCCTCATGCTAGTACAAAGGGCAAGGGTGAGGTGTGATTATGACAACCCCAAGGGGTAGCTTAGTTGGCCTAGGACCACGGTTTGCTCCCGGAGGTTGTGGGTTCGAAACTCTGCTACCACACTAGGGCTACAGGGGATTTACCCGGCTTCCCTCTGGGCCCGGAGGGATTAGTCCAGCCCAAAGGGTTGGGAACCCTCCGACAGCAAAAAAAAAAAAAAAAAAGGTGTGATTATGACCATGGGTGATTGATGCTTGATCAGTGCCAGTTGAAAATCATAGTCAATTTAAGGCACATGCATGTGAGGAGATTGGGCTAATCATAGGTGCACCCTTTGTATGAAAACACAATATGGGCAGCCAGAAAAGTAGGTGTTCTCAAACATTTGCCACAAATGCTAGATTGAACAACAGCTTTTGTTTTGAGGAGGTGGGCACATCAACAACTGGCCATACCCTAATATAGCCCATCAATCCCTCTTACATCTACCACAGGCATCCTATTTCTGTTTACCACATGAGGCAGTTCGGCACATTTCTTGCTGACATGGCATCACACATCCCCTCTTGTCATCTCCCTGTATAAGTCTTTTAGTTCAAAACATGGCCCAGGATTCCCTGTTTGGTTGATCAATGAAATTGCAACACATTAGAGACATCTTCTTCTCACACACACACACATTAGAGACATCTTTTTCAAAGGCTCTTCTAAGCTCAAGCTTAGGATAAAATTTCGTAAGCTTATGTTTGTGGAACCCACATTTGGTCTATCTAAATGGACCAAACACATGACCCCTCTAAATTGCACATATCCACCAACTTTCGATTAGATCCAAATTTAGTGAACCGTTGGATTGACTATGTATCAATCCAAATTGTTGTTGACCGTTAAACTTTTGGGCCCATATAAAGATGATAGTAATCACATTTTGGGTTGATTTTTTGTAGAGAGGAAGATCCTAGAGAGCTTTGAAATGCCCCTCATCCCCATGTGGGTCCCCAGGTGGGCTCCACCACACACTTGAACTTACCTTATTCTAAGCTTGAACTTAGGAGAGCTGGCGTGTATATATATATAATGGATAACGGTAGACCTCATACATTTTGCTTGAAAGCTATATTTGGGGCCCAGTAGTGACAAGGCATCACACACAAAGTCACAATGTACCATACAAATAATGCATGCAACCAATTCAATGTCCACGTCCGAAAAGACAAAGATACAAAGTGAGAAAACAAGATTAATCCTCATTGGAAGCCTTTAACAGTCTTTTTTTTTTTTTTTTTTGTCATGGTGGGGGCCACAAGATAGATGGTGTGGATGAGAATCCTACCTTCCTTATGTGGTCCTTTCATGTCTTATCCACTTTGTATATAATTATTAGGGAAAAAAGCACTATACTTACCTGGACTTTGGCCGTTTTGCAGAGTGCACCATGTACTTTGGTATTTGTGACTAAACCTACCTGTAGTTTTAGTTGACATGCAAAACTCACGAATTCTATTAGTATTAACGGTGTATGTCGTATAAATGGTGTCTGGTGCATTCAGGCGTCAAATTACTCGCCCAAAAAGACTTATTTGCCCCTGGGGAGAAAAAATCTCAGGGCCCGCTTTTTTTTTTTTTCCTCATTTCCCCCTTTCCAAATTTCTAAACCTAATCGATTTGCAACACTCCTTCTCTCGTCTGCACTTCCTCTCTCCGGGCCAGACAGATCCAGAAAATCTCCGGCCATCTCCTCTCTCCCCATATCTCCTTAATTGATTTGGAGGTTTCCCCATCTCTCCTTTATTTTCTTTGTTTCCCATGCTTGTCTTCATGCCCATTTGAGTGAGTTCAGAGCTGATGCAGAAAACCTGGAAATCGGAAAAGCCTCTGTTTGGTTGAAGCCATACCCAACTCTTCCCTACCAAATCAGTATTAAAAGGTGGGTTTTCTCAGCGGATATGGTCACCTCACATTCAGCCATGATTTTCAGGTACGACTGGGCTACAGCCGAATCAGGAATCTCTTCAATACGGTCCGGATTGCTAGCTCCCGTTCATAGTTCTGCTACAGATGATACACGAGGAATCTTTTAATGGCGGTTCTTCCTTCTACGGCAGAAATAGAAAAAAAAAAAAAAAAAACACTAGTTTACTCTAAAGCATCCATTGCTTTATGGTTAAAGTGCCCAACTCAACATTGGGAAATTCGTAGGTTCAATTCCTGCTGGATGCACTTTCCACGTTAAGTGAAATCGGGTGGGTCCCAACCAAGTAGTACATCTCCATCCATCCCTATCATTCGTATTTTTATTTCTTCATTTTTACAATTTTTGCCCCGAGTTAGTCGTACCTCTGTGGAATTAGTTTGATGGGTTTCTTAGCTTGATCTTGGATTTCACCATTCATGTCTTTCATGTCAGTTTTTGATGATATTGGAATCTGGGTATTGGATTCCTTGCGTATCTATTTGATTTAATGCAACAAGCTGTTATAGGGATTTTCATGTGTTTTCATTTTCCTCTGTGACTGTGAGGGATCTTTCTGGTGCCTTTTGGGGTTTGGTCTTTTAATTTGTTTATTCATTTTTGGGTTCTCTTTCCAGTCTCATACTGAGATTCTTGAATGTTGGTTTTTGTGGTTTGTGGGTCTTTTTTCATTCTCAAGGAATTTCATATTTAGGTATTGGAGGGTTTTTTTTTCTTTTTGTTTTTTTTATTGGGTTTAAGAAATGATGTTTTTTAATGGAGTTGCAAAAATGAATGTTGTGTTTCATCGGTAATATGGCATCTTTGAGAAATTTGGAACAGATCCAGATCCTAAGATTAGAGGATTTCAAAACCATGTCCCGAATTTTGGGTGTCAAGCCAGTTGCAGAGAAAAGGCATCCTCCAAGATGATTAAATGAGTTGAACTGGAGAATCTTCTAGTGGATCAAGCCATTTTTGAAGAAAGGGCCTGAAATCATACCTCTGAAACCGCTGATGGTCTTTCGTGCCTGGATCTATCCACAATCTTGAGGGATCTGTCAATCGCAAGGAAAGAGGGGCGGTTTCAGGGAAATGAGCAAAAATCGTGAAGAGTAAAACTGATATATGGAGGGGTAAATTCGTCATTTTATTGATTCCGTCACGGCAGTTAGTATTTGCATGTCAACTAAAACTACAGGTAGGTTTAGTCACAAATACCAAAGTACAGGGTGCACTCTGCAAAACAGCCAAAGTACAGGTAGGTATAGTGCTTTTTTCCCTAATTATTACTATATGTTATTAATTTAATGACGGTAGATCCTATTTCTTATTAAAAAGTCCATTTTGTCAAAGGCAAGGAGTGTGGAAAATTTGTCGCGGACGCGTAGGATCGATCTTACACGTGGCATAATTAAGGCCACATTTGCACAATCATTAAAAAATCTTGTGAACCTAAATTATTAAGGATTTGAATATTATTGTTAGTTTCCTAATGACATCATTTGGTGAAGCCAAGGAATGCTAAGTATTTAGTTTGTTTGGATACGCCACTCCCAAGTCCTACCTTTACTATGTGCCCACTGGCCACTAGCTAGGGGAGTAAAGATTGCAAAAGCTGCTGATTCGACCCACTGACTCGACCAGCATTTAATCCACTTAACCGGATGAGAACTTAGCCGCACCACCATGTATTATTAGTCTAACCCATAGTTGAAGGGGTCAAACCATGTAACCCAACCAACTTAAACCTGCTACGCATTACAACTTGTAACTGTGGTTGGAGCAGGCCTATATGGCATGTAATATGTATACACATCTGGTATGTAAAGGTGGATGTCAGTCTTGGTTGGGTCAGTGCTTTAGTAGGGTGCGGTCGAGCTTTACGGAGGATGATTCCCTTTGCTATTTTATGGTCTATTTGGAAAGAGATAAATGATAGAATCTTTAGGAGTTCTTCTTCTTCAACGGCAAATTTGACCTCTAAAGTCGCTTTTAGGATTGCAAAATGGATTTTGATTAAAAAGGAGTTCTCCAAGCTTATGTACCTTTGACGACCTTCTTTCAAGTTGGGGAGCTTGCATAGTGTGTGACCCTTCTAAGGAGAGGAAATCAACCCCTTAGTATCCCCCTCCAGAAGGGTTTTTAAAGTTCATTGTGGATGACGCTTCAAGGGGGTGTGCTTCGCAATAGTAAAGGTAGGGTGTTACTTATGTTTTCCAATAATGCTGGTGTGTGTGATTGCAATGAAGCGGGGGTGCTAGCTATTCAGGAAGGTCTTAGGTTGTTCTCTACCAGATATGGTGGTGCACTTCTTATGGAAAGTGATTCATCTAATGCGATTGCTTGAGTGTCTAACAAGAAGGTTAATCCATGAAGCTTTCAATTTCATTTTAATGAAATTAGGAAGTTATTGCCAACAGAAATATTTTCTTTTACCGTGTGTTTAGATCTGCTAATTCTATCGTGAATGTGTTAGCCAAGCAAAGAGTTGATAGGTTGATACCTTGGGTGGGTGTGTTATTGTAATTGAGGTTGGGTTGGTGCATCTCTCTTGCACCTTCTCTTTCATTTGTTCCTTTTCTTTTTCTTTTTTTCTTTGTCTCTCCTTTTTTTAATGAAATCTTGTTACCGCTTCAAAAAAAAAAAGCATTACTGTAATACGATGTATCATACTTTACAATGCCATTATGAGGTAAAGTAAAATTAGCTTGTGGTGAAGTGTGTGGTAAAATAAAGTGGCAACTAGACTTTACTTTGGCATATTATTTTTTTTCATTGAAACATGATAAAGGAATAATATATCACATATGGGGTTACTTTTGCTTTATCAGTGGCCAAACAAACATCACCAATAATATATATATTTTTTGGCTCCCTATATGTTGCTCATAAGCATCAAGACTTACAAACTTCTTCCAAACAAATGGCTTCTAACTCTAAATGTTTACAAAAAATATACTCAAATTCATCCGCTCCAGCCTCAAGTCTTACTCAAAGCCACCGCCAAATCGAAAGAATGTCCTCATTTAGGCATTTTACTAGACACATTGCACTCCAAACTCAAACTCTCAAAACTTATGTAAAGGGAGGCGATAAATATGTAGAAACTAAGTATGAGACTCACACACCTAATGAAGATTGCTAGAGGCTACTTAAAGAAGGCCATTGGAACACAAAAATGCAATGATTTTCATAACGATTCTATCACTAGGTAGAAGAAGACAGACCAAAACATCATTTTTTGCAATGAATCGTCAACTAGGGTGGTTTCGTCCAAAAGAAAATACATGAACAATCATCTATCCATTTTATAGTTTTTCATCGTAAAACCAATTAATTAAGTTTAAGCTTAATGTTTTCATAAATAAATAAAAACCCTTTTAAAAAAAGTGAGACAGATGCCTTCAACAATTGGATTTGAGCCTCGGATGAAAACTATTGTCAATCCCAACCCCCTGGCCCTGGAAGTATACTTTCTTTTTCTTCTCTTTTTTTAATGTTCTAACTTGTCCATTTTGGTTCTGAAAACATATAGCATTAGTTCTAATTACCAATTTTAAGTTGCTACATAAATCGTGGGATGTGTAGCTAGATTAATTGACTGCGTCTACCATTATTAGAAATCAGGTGGATTTTGAACACAAGACTGCGAGCAAACTGAAAAGCGGCAGAGACTCTGCCGACTCCCAAGGGTCAGCAAAATGTAACAAAGTCCATCCATTCAGCACATGAAGTTGGCCGCACCGACTACAATAAGAAAATGAAAAAAAAAATTAAAATATAATTCCTAGTCCATGCCCAACAAAAAGATGATTTGATTATGCTAGCCACACGGGCCCAATTGGGAGCATGGATACATATGGTTTGGAAGGCCTACCAATAACTTATTCTTGTGCCAAAACGTGGAAACTTTTTTTTTTTTTTTTCCTATCGAAGGTTTCCGATTCTTTAGACTGAACTAATCCCTCCAAGCCCAAATGGAAGACGGATAAAATCTCCTGTAACTCCAGTGTGATAGTACAGTTTCGAACCCACAACTTCCGAGGTACAAACCGTGGTCCTACGCCAATTGAACTCTCCCTTGGGATTAAAACTATGTTGGACTAAGTGAGTGTGGCCCACATGACCACATGAGGCCCAATTATTTTTAGTACATCCGGTAAAAGATGTGATGGATAGATCTAAATGTCAATTGAATTCTGGTAATATGAATGGTCCCCTGATCTGATCAAATTAAGAGATATCAATTGATCAAGTAAAGGTCTAATTAATCTTGAATACTATTAAACTTATCAGATCTGAACAATTTAAGTGGTTCATCAGCATTGTGATATTCTTTGGATGTCCCTGTTCAATATCCGCGGTGATCATTTTATCAAGAAATGGATGGTTCAGAATTTATTTTGATTATATTGGACTCATATGGACTCAGAATTACAACGAGAATCAGTTTGAAATATAAAATGGTCATCCAAATTTGGGGCCACTCTCCACGGGAAGTAATTTTTTGAGAGCTTCCAATTTGGAAAAATTACATTGAGATAAAATATAATGAGTGCCAAATTTGCATGATAAATTTAAGGATCTACAAAATAAAGGGGAAATGTCAAAATTTGTGGGAATTGATTGACAGGGGATTTGAAACTGACTTGATAATAGAAAACAGTCAGCCTCTCTCGGAAGAAAAGGGGACACATTTATGGGGCCACAGTCCTTTCAAATACGGAAACAGTTGCCGATTAGCTATGAATTTGCTTCTCAGTCAAACCTGTCCCTCAATGTCCAAAACATTGATGATAATAGCCCGATATTTGTCTGCTAGAACAATATTTTATGATACAATTGTGATGTATTCAAAATGCCAAAAAAGTTGAAACTATGATGAAAAAAATCAAGTAATAAGGATCAGTTCTCACATGTTGCCCTGTATGCAGCAGTTCTCACATGGCTGCCTTGGATTGAATTCATGTGTACGCCCTCTTTTTTTTTTTTTCAGAGACTCCTTCATATTTACATGGGCTTTTTCTTACATGTACAAGCTCTTTTTCTAATGAGTGAGATATTTTTTGTATATGCGGATTCTTTCTTGAGTCGCAACCCCTTAGTTGGGGTACCTAAAAAAGAGAAAACCAATAAAATATTGAAATAGAAAATGAAAAAAGAAATATTAGAAACATGCAAAATGTTATTTTATACATAAAATTTTAATTATTTTAATATTAATCAATTGTCTACAACATTTTCTGGTAATATCTAGAGAGAACCTAGGAATTGAATATATCCCTCCATTTCCCAGAGATGGTGTTTATCCGAAAACGATTTTCCTTATGCTATCATTTAGTCAACTTCAAATGCACTTACTAACTCATTATTAAAGAAAAGTAGTTAATCCACCAACTCTGAAGTCTAAAACTTAGTAAACTATTTGATTGATCAATGTGTAAAAGGTGTGTATTATATATTAGTTTGGATTGGATGAATCAAAGTAAGCCCCACATAATATTAAGGGGTAGCTCAGTTGGCTTAGAATCATTGTTTGCATTCGGAGATTGTATGTTCGAAACTGCACTATCACACTAGAGCTATATGAGAGTTTACTCGGCTTCCCTCTGCCTAAATGGTTGGAACCCTCTGACAGCGGAAAAAAAAAAAAGAAGTAAGCCCTACATAACTTAAATGAAACCGTCCACACAATACTCGATGCTCCATACTTTATTGCTACGTATTGAAAGTTATAATATATGAATAGTGAAAAAATGTTGTAAAGATCAACCAGCTGAATGGTAGTTTCTTTATTGTGGAAGTTGGCACTATGAATGCTTTTGTTTGAACATTGTGTCTCTTTCAAATAGAAAGAAGCAAGAGTCCTGTAAAGGTGTTGCTAGCTATTATTAATGTGCATCTTCCCAAACACGATGAAAAAATCGAAGCAGATGAATCAGCAGAAACTGGTAAGTGCTCCCAGTGATTGCTTTGAAATTGCATACTCAACACTTTTGAGTTCTTAGCTAGTAGTTTGTTTACCAACTAGAGAAAACTGAAAAAGAAACAAAACAAGTTTACATGCATTTTTAATGAAGATAGGTCGATCTGATCACTTTAACACTAAATTTGGTGGGGACACAAATCTATATGTTTGTAATTGACAAATTGAAAGTAATTGATATGTATGTAGTTTTGTTATTTTTCTGCAGAAAATTGTTGCACCAAATAGTAAATACTAATTTTCTATAAGGAATCCGCAGCAGCATGCATCAAACAACATTAAGCACAAATTCATCAAAGAAAAGCTTTTGTACCAAATATGAATTTATGACTTCCACAAAAAAAAAAAAATTAAAGTATTTCAAAATCATAAAATTTGATGACGTGACAAATTCACCGTTCCATAAAAATTAGGTGTACGCAAACGTCGCCTTATCCTTTGAAAAATTACTGGTCCAATCATGAACTCACGGACTATATAAATCCTGACAGTTGGTTTGTTTGGTACACAAAGACTCCTAAAATTTTTGCCAATGAAGTCTTTTGGCTCTTTCTCCATAAATATAACTGGCTAAGTTAGATGTCTCTTTGTTTTTGAATTCATAAATGGCAAATCTCTGTGTGTAAAAGGAATCCAATACAGCGTAGGGAGTTTCTCAAGTCCGACCCTTTCCTTTTTAACTATTTTCCTGCCTAATCAATGGGCTCATTGATATCATAAATCAGACAAATTGGAAGGCTTGGATTGAGTTGAGTCTGGGAGATGAGTGGCCACAAATTTGTGTCGTGTACCAGAGACTAGAATATGATACCTTCCCTGCAACACGGCTCTTTGTCCAAGTCCCAACTGACAGCGGCCCATAATACCATCCAAGCAGAATTCTGCTGCTGATTTTATTTTTTTTATTTTTTTGTTCTTAGAAAACGTGTAGAGTATGTTCACAGGATCCACCCATTGCAAGACGGCATAAGAAAGGATTTGGTGGGGTCTGTGGGACTCACTGGCTATAAGATGAAATGAATTATGGATGATCCAGCGTCATAATCTAGGCTAGACAGGAAAATAGTGCATAAAGGTTGTAAAATGGTTTATGACTTTAGATTAAATGGATGGCATCATCTAATAGATGTGGTTTATGACTTTAGATTAGATGGATGGCATCCAATAGATCATATAGGGGAACAACCGGAGTAAGCCAAGGTGGATATGTATTTCTACACAGCGTTCGGACAATTTTTAGGAGAAAACGCCCCTCTTAATTGGGCCCATTAGAATGCATGATGATCGTGGAAGTCCATTGATGAGTCCTATTTATATGCAAAAGTTTTGAGTCTATAAGATTATCCTAACTTCTAATCCATGACACTAAAATTTAATGGTTTAGAGGCATTTCTTTTATCATGATTTCAGTCCAACGGTGAGGAAAAGTTGGATGCATGTCAAACTTGGATTAGTAATTATTCATAAGGGGTATGTGTGTGAAGAGACTAAATTGATTCAACATGGGCCCCATTACTAAAAATTGAGGGGCGGAAAAAAGAACGTTTTTAAAGTGCGGCATTTTTCAAAATTTATTTATATATAATAATAATAATACGTAAGTGGCCTTAGGCATGTCAAATGGGCCGGGCAGGCCCGAGCAACGGCCCGTGTCAACGGCACGGCCCTTGACATGGGCTGTGTTGCCTCGGCCCTGTTTGGCACGGCCCGCTAGGCACATGGGCTGGCCTATGAGGCCCGGCCCGCCAATTTGAAAAAAGAAAAAAAAGAAAAAAAGAAAACCTAAACCCTAAGGGTAGTGTTTTTGTTTCATTAGCATTCTTATTTTTATTTTAGTTAATTTATTTCCAAGTTGTAACGTTACAAGGAAGGAGTTATAATATAGTTTGGAGTTATAGTGTAGTATAGTATAGTTAGATCCATCACTTGTACTATAATAAGATCAAACATTGGTGCCATCATTTGCAATGTAATGGTTAATTTTTCGACTCTGGTGCATTGACACTGGTGACCATAGAAAATATTAAGGTTTGGCATCTCCTCTGATCGGAGAGAACAGCCTTCGAGCTTTTCGGTGAACGCTTGAGTATAATTTTTCTTGCTCTGATAAATACTCACACACCCACATACACACCATAACAAAGTTCCTAATCAACGGAGTTAGTGATCAATCCTGAGTTGTTTTTGCAAGTATAATTGACTTTGCGAGGTACTGTTTTACCGATATTTATACATCCTAAATGTTGCCTATTCAAATCATATCTCCTTGCATCCTGCTATCATGCAATCTGACTTTTTTTTTATGCTACATCATTTATATATTTAATTGATAATTCTAATCTTTCAAAGGATCCATTTTAACATGATTCACTATTTTATTGTCTGCTTGGATGCGTAAATTAAATTGAAGATTGTTAGTTGAAATAAACATGCATACATTAATCAAAAGATTATCAGATTCGATAGGCACACAGCTTTCTCAAACCTCTGTTATCAAATGAGCCATTCTCCTTCATGAACTATAGTAGTTGAAGTAAAATGTGTAAAGAAGTGTTTTTTTTTTTTTTTGTGCTATCTATTGGAGATCAAATACGGCCTGGATGGTCATGATGAAACTTAAATTTATGTAATAATATTATACAATATGTATTGATGATTTATGAGTTTATCCATTTAATGCATTTGGTTTGATAATCTCATCGGTATTTTCAACTTCCAGTAGATAATCCCAAGGGGTTGGCCGAGTGGTTAGGATCACAGTTCTTCCCTCTTCTGGAACTAGAGGTCTTGGTATCGACTCACGGTTCCCCCCTATTCAGAAACCAAATGTTGAGTTTACTTGTGCTACCACCTAGGTGTCATAGGGGTTTTACCTTGCTTCTCCCTGGGCCCGGAGGGAATAGTCCAGCCCAAAGAGTTGGAACCCTCCGTTAGCAAAAAAAAAAACTTCCAGAAGATGGGTTAATGCTATTCTAACGCCGATGATGGTGACTACTATTCATCTTTTGAAGGAGAAGCTTGGCTAAACCAAAACATGCACTAATTACAACATTATTGATTATCCTTTAATATTTTTATCAATTATTAAAGGGGAAAATGTCTTGAATTTAATTTTAATACTGAAAAGAAAAAAAATCGGAAAAAAAAAAAGAAAGATGCACGCTTGCGGGCCGAGCCATGCCGTGCCAGGGTATTTGTCTGGTGGGCTGGGCCATGCAGGGCGGGCCGAGGTTGGGGCAGCCTGGCACGGCCCGTTTTACTTGCGTAGGTGGCCTCTATACAAAAGATTCCCGCGTTGTTGATAGGTGGAGTTGTCCCAAAAGATAGCAGGGCTGCTGATGGGGTTTCACTGGACGGCCATTGTCTTGTAGTGGCGCTGCCGCCAGGTGGATACATTCATCATACCACTGCCTTTTGATGTCCAGCATTTTGGTCTTCGTAGTCATTATTGCTGTGTTTGGAGGAAATCGGAAGATGATGTTCGATTATTGGGGGAAGGGACCTATCTGCCTTAAAAAACGTAAGAATGTATTAGCATGTGGCCCAAATAACTACCGCATGCAACAATAAATAACTTTAAAGCCTAACCATCTAAGACAAAACATGCTTGCAAGTCCTTTTAATTTTTCTCCATGAGAGGTAGGTATGTCTGAGGTTTTTCACTTTATGTTAATTTTAAACACAAGACATGAGAAGGAAATTCATTCCTTATGCTACTCGAGCTATAATAAGGATATAATTTCCTAAGTCAAAGGAAGTTATCAAATAGCAATTTCTTTTTCTTAAAAATGGGAATGACTATGTTTTTTATTAGAGGATTTTATGGGAAGAAGCCTCTTAGATGGCCATGCACAAAAAAGGATCTTAAAATTCAATGCGCGTAAAAAAGGCCCTCCCACTAGATTTTTTATTTTGTTTTCCTTGTTTGAACAAGTGACAATATCGCCCATAAACTCGTATCTTCTTGATTTAATTGAATGACGTCTTTTAGAATTTGTCACTAGAGTGTTGGCCCTTATCTCTAAACCAGAGCAAGCCCTCTCCCCTTTTCGTCCTAGCATTGGCATTTCCATCAAAGGGCTTCCCGCAATAAAAAAGCTCGGACCACTCCATGTCTCTCAAATGGATTTTCCTAAACCCTATTACTAGAACTCCAACAAAGAAAAAAAGAACATCAAAAATTAAAAATTATAGGCTTGAAAGAGATGAAGAGGAGACAGGGATTTGGGATATGGGGGGAAGGAATAGGGAGGACATAAGTTTGAGGGGAGGGAGAGAGAAAAAAAGAGATGTTACTCCACTTCAATTGGCCCCATGGGACTACATCTATGTAGTAATATTTAGAAAGTCCTTCACGCAGGAGCCTTGTCATAAGTTGTTTCCCGTAAAATCATTTTTTTTCGTATTTTAATAACTGCATTAAAAGTTAGTCTTATACTAACGCAAAGGTAGTTCACTAATGAACCACATCTCCTCGATAGAAACAGTTTAGAGCTCAACTTAGTGCAAATGGTCCAAAGGAGTGGTCCCCACCAAGCGTGTGTCCGGGTCCCACCACCTCCAGCACGCCCCCGCCTCAGCTCAGCTGTCCATGTTCGTACGTTAAGAATCTTCCCTGCAGTGGAAGTCCAAGTCCAATGGATGGAACTTGGAACTTGACAAAGACGTCCTTTAACCTTTGGCGGATTAAAATCAATAAATAAAGGGTAATACACTCGTGGTAACGAAGAAGATGAAAACCCTAGTCCCCGTTTGGCTGTCCCAATCGTAATCGGAAGAAATTATGATATCCATGGGCGGCGCTAAATTAATTGACCTCACTGAGATCTTAAAATATATTAAATATTATTTTCATTAATTAAATTGATGAAAAGCTTTTGACCCATTTAATGTCTAAATTAACAGACCATCTGTCCACTAAAATAAAAAAATTAATGGGCCCAACTTTTAATTAATTTTTTTTTACTTATAAGATATCTTGTCAGTAATTATTCATTTACCTTAACTTAATTTCTAAATACAGTATTTTCTCTGTATTAAAAAGGAGAAAACACTAACATTCAGATTCACACATATAGACTCCCAGCTAGGCCTGTCAATTTGGCCCTGAGAAAATGGGCCCGGCCCGGCCCGACCCTCAAAAAGCCCTTAAAATGAGGGCTTTTGTTTCTAACGAAAAGCCCTAGGGCTGGGCTTGGACAATTTTTTCCGGTCCCTAAGATTTGAGGGCCAGGCTTAAATAGTATAGGCCCGGCACGGCCTGGCCCGACCCCGCCCTGACCCTCTTACTTTTATTTATTTTATATATAATATATACATACATATAAATATATGCTAAAATGCCCTTATCATAGTCACTTTGTAGTAATATGGGGGATATGAAGGCAATTTCATACCCACTTACCTATTAAAAAAATGTCCTAAAAACACATACATACATACATACTTGGTTCATTTCATCTATATTTAATTATTTAAGTTATGCATTGCACTTAATACATAATCAATAAGTGTTGCATGGTTGTTTCTAATCCTTTTCTTTTAGTTTTATTGCTTCTTAGTTAGGCATTTTATATTATTTTTATAAATCATTGTTAGTGCAGAAGGGGAAGTACTCATTTCTATTAATAATGATACACTTTTTCCTCTATAGAGTTGCTTGAGATGTCAACCAATTCATAGAGTTAGTTTGTATGTGCATGGAACTTTAAGGATATGGGGTGATCCAAACATCCTTCTAATTAGATAATTATAACTCTCAATTCTTAAAAGTTAAAACTAATAGTATGTTTTAAGTACATTTATTTTTGTGACTGAAATCCAAGAATGCATGATAATCAGATTAGCGTTTAATTAAAAATAATGTCAATTGAAAAAAGGTACGTGAGTGTAAATAGTTTAAAACTCTCAAAGATAAGACACTACTGAATGATTTCATTTCTAGAAATTCATATGAAAGTCATATTAAAGGTGTTAAATAGATCATACTCGTTAACAATTTTCCTTCTTTGTCAAAATAAATAAAATCATATGTCTAGAACCCAACCCAAGTCACCAAAAAATATATGACTTAATCTAATAAAAGAAAGTTTTTAAGGATGATTTATATTCTCCCGATATTTTCTTAATGGTTAATTTGCAATTGAGATTAGACAAGATAACGGATGTTTTCTTTACAATTGAGGTTAGACAAGATAACGTTCAATCAAACTCACAACGTTCGATCACACTCAAAATTTAGTACAATGTTAAAAAAAAAGTTTTCTTGTTTTGAAGCCTTGAGCCCTGTCCTTCCCTGCCTTGGCCTTCGAGGGTAGGGTAAGGGCCTACATAGTGAAGGCCCTTCAAGGGCTTCGGTCCGCTCAGGCCCGGCTCTGCATATATTGAAAGTAAGGTTAGGACAAATCCAAGCTCGCCCCAGTCCGACCCTTTGACAGCCCTACTCCTAGCCCCAACCAAACAGCAGAAGAAAAAAAAAAAAAAGAAAAAAAAGAAAGAAGAGGAAGAGTGCACTTGAGGTCCTAAATCTCCAAAAAGAAGAAGAAATGTCCCCCTTTTTTTTTACTTTTCCCCTTATATGCGCTCTAAGAACGAGTTTTTAGAACTTAAAGGAATTGGTGGCATTGCTAAAAAATTAGTACAGACAAAGAAGGGTATCGTATATCGATTGGTTTATTTGCTTCTAAAATCAGTATTGATTTTATCAGAAGCGACTGCAACGATAGAAATATCTTTTTCAGTAATGAAATACGTAAAGAACAGATTATGTAACCGAAAGGGTGATCAATGGATGAATGACCATTTAATAATATATATTGAAAAATGATGTGCTTGCTAATAATATTGATAATGAAGCCATTATGCAATGATTTCAATACATATTCATCGAGGGCAACAATAAGAATTTATGTATTTGGATTTTCTTTTTGGATTAAGAACTATTAGTAACAATGTATTAGATCTTCTATTTATTTTTATTTGAGAATTTAATGTTATTTTTATCGGATTGTTAAAAATAAATTATTTGAGAATTTTAAATTATATCTTTTGAATAATCGAAAGTTAGAAGAAAGATGGTGATTAAAGGGAAAAATAAATTTAATCCATTCATAGAACGTCGTCTGTTTCGTTTTGTTGACGCCACTCGGTCGAATCCCCGGAGCTGTCACTGACGATATCGGCCTCTTCCTACAGTCGTTTTCCGCGTCCGGTGATTCTCAGTCAAGCCGTAGAAATACGTGAACCATACGAAAGCCTCTTTCTTATACCTCTATTTAAAGATAGGAGTAGGAGAAGGAGCCCTCTCTATCATTTCTTCCAGCTCATTATCTTCTCTCTCCCTCTCTCCCTCTCTCTCTCTCTGAGGGTTTCTGATTCAATTTCAGTAAATAGTTCGATTCTTCTGCTCTGTTTTTGAAAGATTCGGTGAGTCTTGATGGTCTGTTTTGCTTTAATTTGATCTGGTTTTCTGTTTCGTTTTCCGAGTAGATATTGATTGGAGATTATGACTTGCTTTTTTGGTTTGGTTTTTTGTCGGAAGATCTGATTTTTCGAATGGTAGGGATTGTTTTTGAGTTGAGTCGTTAGGATTCCTGTCGGGATTTGAGCTGGATCTTTTGGCTTTTTAACTTCTTTGATTCTAGTTTGCTGGAAGAATTAGATTCTTGAGCTTATTTGTTTTGGTTTCTTTTAGATTTTTTGAGGTCTTTTGATTCTGTATTGTATAATTTTAGAAAGCTGGAAGCTGGATTTTGTATCAGTTGTGGATGTTCTGTAAGATTTTTAAGCGGTTTTGGTTAATTGCAAATCTAAAAGCCGGATTTTTTGTGACCTATTTTTAAGTTTTCCAAGATTAGGTTCTATGTTCTCTGCTTTTGACATCGTAAGTGAGATTTTGATCTAACGATGTCAGAGTTTTCGTAAGATTATGAGGTTTGGATCTTGATTCTTTGATTTTTCAAATGATATGATCTTTTTTGTTTCTGTAGAATCTTGAACCAGATTGTTAGGATTCTGTAGAATCTTGAGCCTATTTTTAGCTTTGAAATGCCGAAATCGAATCTTGAACAATATTGCTAAAAGATTATGTAGAATTTTGATCTTTGGATCCTAAATTCTTTGAATTCAAGAATAAAGAATCCATCTTTGAACCCAGTTTGCAGACCTTTGATAACTGGAATTCAGATTTACAGCTTTCCTCTCTAAATTCTGTCATCGTGATACAATTTGTTTTAAGTTTTGGAAGTAGCTTTCGTACATCATATTTCAGGTGTACAGCTCAATCTGTGTCTCTACCTGTATTTACCTCCATTTTCTTTGTTTCCTTTGAACAGATTTGTAGCATCTGGTTCTGATTTTGCTAGTCTTTGAAGCTCTCAGACAAATTTTAGAACTGTTGAAGCTTTGAGTTGTGTGTGGTTGCTGTAATCTGTAAATCTCATTCTTTGTAATAAGATTTGAATTGTAAAAAAAGATGACGATTGGAAGCGTTGCACCGGTAAAGGAGAAAAGGTCTCGGAAGAACAAGCATAAGCATGTTGTGGATGAAAAGTCTCCTCTGTTGCCTAGCAAGCGAGAGGAAGATGTTGAGGTCGTTGATGGATTTAATGGGGCGTCCTTTGCTGGGGCTGTATTTAATTTATCAACAACCATTGTTGGAGCTGGTATCATGGCTCTGCCAGCAACAATGAAGGTTCTAGGGCTCGGTCTTGGGATTGCTATGATCATTTTCGTCGCATTCCTGACAGAGGCTTCAATTGAGTTTCTGCTCAGATTCAGCAGAGCTGGAAAAACAGTTTCTTATGGAGGTGTTATGAATGATGCCTTTGGAAAAATTGGGAGGATATTACTGCAGACTTCTGTTGTTATCAACAACGTTGGTGTGCTGATAGTGTACATGATTATCATTGGTATATATCTCTGTGAAGCCTTTTTTTTTCCTTTGTTTATCTTCTAGTTTTCTTCTATGAATTATGATGGGTTTTTTCTTTTTCTTTTCTTTTTTTTTTTTTTTTTTTAAATTCTTGCTTCGAACATTGTTCATTTTATGCTTTCTGATATAAATAGCACCTAGCTCTCTATGCTTTCTGATATAAATAGCACCTAGCTCTGTTATAGTTCTATTGATTACCATTTTTTTTTTCTTCTGACTGAAGAAGAAATGAATGATATCTTGTCACTACAAATCTGGAAAGTGACTAGATTACTAAGGTAGACAACTTAGTACAACTTTCAGAGTAGCATATAGTTCTCTCACTCACAACAGGCAACCCTGTTTTTTTCAAGCCTTTAATTGGTGCATGTGTTAATAGAAATTCCTTATGATTGTATTTGATTTTATATTGGAGCATATTCTCCATTCTTAAGGAGAAATATGATATGGAAAAGGCCGCTATACCTAATTGAGGAATGCATCTTATATTTTATCAGTTACAAACTTGGTCTTAGTTTTTATGACTGCCGATTAATTTAGGAAACTAACTAAATTACTCGGGCTAATTCCCTCTCTTGATCTCAATGTAAAATAGGGAGCTATTATTCAAGTTGGAATTAAGTATGAGCTAGATTTCTTCAATCCTGTTCTCTGTCTAATCTGAATTCAGAATGGCCATCCTGGCTAGGGCTTTCAGTTAGAGTCCAGTTATAGGCCCAAATAGTCATGCTGCTATCCAAATTTTGTGGCTGAATGTTAATTGAGTTGGTAGTGGGTGGTCAAGAGTCAGTAGGCTGAACCATTGAAATGCAACTTGTGCAAGTGCAGGTAATGCCAGTATAAGATGTTCGATTCAACAAATCTCAAAACATAGAATTCGGAGAGAGAGAGAGAGAGAGAGAGAGAGAGGACTTGATTGTGTGTGTGTGTTTTTTTTTTAATTGCAAAACTATCCTACACAATTTTGTGTCCAATAAGTGTCTGGCATGGGTATGTTGCTCATTTGAAAGAATCCAGATTTTGATTTAGGGGTGAGAGATGCTTCTGTTCAGATAGAAGATCAATAAGTTGGCTGCAAATTATCCATAAAGATAATTGAGTAATGGACACACATGATATGATACAGCTAGAAAGCAATACGTCCCGCGCTGTTGCTCGGCTGGTTAGGGACATCATGTACTATATCAGGGTGTGAGTTCAAGTCTCCTGTAAAGCAAGGAAAACTAAAAAGGAATACGTCATGCAGTCTCTGACTCCTCTCTATATACGACTTCTTTCTCCATGTTTTCCTCTCCATGCACATGATGAAAGAACACTATATAATCCTCTGCAATTGAATTCATTAGGACAATAGTATAATTGCCAAGGTTCTATCACTTCTCCATGAGCGCATGCCATTACACTTCTTGAGACCTGGACTGCCCTTGACCATCATCTACTGTGGAAATAGGCTTTTTAGAACTTCAGCCACTCTTTAGTTGGCCTACCCAAGAAAATCTTGAGTTGCTCTAATTCAACTCCACAGTCCCAAAGGACCCAAACCACTTGGATTGGCCCAGATTTACCAAGAAGGTCCATCATATTGAATACTATTATAACAATAATTAACTGATAAAAAAAAAAGAAACATTAATTAGGATAATGGTTATAACAATAATGATAAAAAATAATAATTAGTATAACAATGCAATTATGATTATAACAATTTTATTATTGTTTCTGCTATTATTATATTAGGGACAGGCCATCTACCACCAGCACCCGAATCATTTCTAAGGTGTGAGTTTGTTACTGGGTCTCAAAGGGCACTTATTTATAACATATCCACAGAAAACTTCTGCACTAAACATCAAATTTTCACATATACATATAAACTTCCCTTTCTCCTTGAAGACATCGGTGTAGTAACATGCTCTAAACCCCATTAAGATTTGGGCACATATCCTTAAGATTCAATCAAATGCCAACTCCATCCTGATGATAACCCTGTCTTGGCCAACTTGTATGAGGTTTAGCAAGTTGATTTTATGTTACACATCTTTTATCATAAAGCACCCAGCTTCATTTTATTTACTATTCTTGTATGAATTCCTGCTAGATTTTTTTTTCAAAGAACTTATACAATTTATCGCTGATGTGGTAAAGGTGATGTGCTTTCGGGAACATCTTCGAGTGGAGTTCATCACTTTGGTATCTTGGAAGGTTGGTTTGGGGAACACTGGTGGAATGGGCGTGCTTTTGTTTTGCTTTTTACAACTCTTGTTGTATTTGTGCCGTTGGCATGCTTCAAGCGTGTAGGTAAGAGTTCTCTCGTCATACCCAGTGATGTTAAGTGTCTGGCTAGATCTTTCTAATTTTCTTCCAGGTTCTTAAATGTAATAAGAATCTTCATGCCACCTCTTACTGGTGTACGATGTCAAAACTATCATTGATATTTTAAAATATCATGATGGGCAAACAAAATTGTTGAATGTTATAAACTTGGTGGCATCACCCGATTTGTATTATATATTTTCTTTATTCTGAATAATTCACAGAAATACATTATTTTTGTCTTTCTTCTATTCTGAGTAATTTTATACCAGATGTCATTTGGAAAAGCATTATTTTGTATGAAATTTCTGCTATTATATTACTTGAAGAAACCAATATATATATATATATATATCCTATTTTGTATGAAGTTTCTGCTATTACTTGAAGAAACCCAAAAAATATATATATAAATTTCCTGAGATCTCCCTGGACGTGGAATTCCCAACATTGAGATTTATGACAATACTGACAAAAAGCAACTGGCTGTCATTGTCTTTGCTGGATTTTCTTGTTGGAAGATCTTCAACTTGATATAGCAGCTTAAATGCCTTATTCTTGAGTTACATCACATTATGGTTCGTGAAGCTATATATTTCCTTCTCTCATTGGAAGACAGGATTTCATGGTGATTTCTGGGAAAAAAAATTAATTCAGTTATAAAGAAACATATCAAAGTTTTTTCACATGCAAGATCATTAGTCAATGAAAGCAGATTTATCAATAGTTATGTCACATATGCTTATTTTTTCAGGGCATCTAATCTGTACTCAATATAGAGTATGGACAATTAGTCTTGATTTCTATTTTTGTACTTACCAGTTACCAGTGAATGAATGTTTCATTTTTCTTAAATGTTGTTCCATTTTATTTGAAAACTGAAGGCTCAAGTACTCTCAACTGGGTATTTGGTTGAAAATGTTGAGCATAGCATGCTTATCTGGTCTTTTAATTATTTGCCATTTTTCTCTTGCAGATTCATTGAGATACACATCTGCATTATCAGTTGCACTAGCAGTGGTGTTCGTTGTTGTCACTGCTGGGATCACAATAATTAAATTGATAAATGGAAGCATAGCAATGCCAAGATGGCTTCCTGATGTTACCAATCTGACATCCTTCTGGCAACTCTTCACGGTGGTCCCTGTTCTTGTCACAGCATATATTTGCCATTACAATGGTGTGAGAGCTGAAAAAACTTTATCTTAACAAACGCCCAGGCGGGCTCGCACACACACACACAGTAGAAGTGTACTTTACAGGTGTGGCCCATGGCTAGGTTATTGGATTATTGAACCCATCATGGATTGGGGATCCAAAAAGTCTTTGTAGGATTGCTTCTGTACATTTGTTTCTTAATGACCCCCACCCTTTAATCTGACAAGCCTACATTGGATTGGTGATTTCCCGAGATTTTTCAATGTTGAAAGATCCTTCACTGGATACCACAAAATCACTGCTGTGCGGTTACCACTCCATAATTCCATATCAGCAGCACTGCACAGTCAGTCCTATATAGAGTTGGATATAGACTAAAATTGTCTTGGATATTTCCATCTATTTTTTTCGTCATTACATGGTTTTAGGTGAGAAAAAACCATTTCGTCCTTGACAACTACCCACAAGATAGGTCTCCTAGTGGGAGATTCCTAACCAGCATCTTCTTCCATTGCTGGCGAATGTCTAGCAGGGTTGCAAGTGGTGGCTTATGGTGTAACTCTTACACCACTAGCAGTCCTACAACCCCCACCAGCCCCACCTGCCCAGCAACCTCCTGCCGATACATTTGCACCTCCACCGCCCAGGCAAGCTCACTTTGGACTCAGCTTGGGTTGACTTTTCAGGTCTGCAGGCTGTATTCAAGCCTAAACATTTAGCTTAAGTAAATGAGCTGGGCCAGGGACAATATTTGCCAAAAGCCCCAATACATCTAATAGTAATGGGCATTTTCAGTACTGAAGTGATGAGCCCTTGCCTGAGTTCCAGCCCTGTGGGTGAATTAAGGCCTAAAAAATTGGCCGAATAGGACCCTAGTGCTAGGATATTTCAGCTGAAAATCTTGGAAAATCAGTAGTCGATTACGTGCCTCATCAGCCTAAGAGTGTGGATTGCTGAATGATGGTCCCATTTGTTGATTGGTAGTATAAAAAAGGATTGCCTTTTCTGAGTGCTCTTTGTAAATTCATTGTGATTTGCAGTCCACACGATAGACAATGAGCTGGAAGACTCTTCTCAAATACAATCTATTGTGCGAACTTCACTTGCTCTCTGCTCGACTGTATACGTAACAACAAGCTTTTTTGCTTACCTCCTCTTCGGTGATTTAACCCTGGATGATGTGCTTGCTAACTTTGATGCCAACCTTGGCATCCCATACAGTTCATTGTTGAATGATGTTGTACGTGTAAGCTATGTTGTCCACCTGATGCTAGTCTTCCCCATCATCTTCTTTGCACTCCGGCTCAATTTGGACGGCCTCCTGTTTCCCTCAGCGGGGCCTTTAGTTTTGGACAATCGGAGGTTTGCATTGGTCACTTTTGGGCTCATTTCCCTCGTCTTCTTGGGGGCAAACTTCATACCCAGTATCTGGGATGCCTTCCAATTCACCGGAGCAACTGCTGCAGTTTGCATTGGATTTATCTTTCCAGCTTCCATCGTTCTCAAGTAAGGCTCCCAAGTTCACAGTTAAAAGCTTTTGCATCATGTAATTTTACCATATAAAGAGTTATTTGATTCTTTTCTTGGCCCTTAGAATCTTTACCGTTGTTGAAGATACGATTCTGCCACTTTCTACATGCCCATCAGATAAAACCTAGAAATTGATGGGGTACCTTTGATGCCCAGAAATTGATTCTGGACATAAGAGGCATGGAATAAGCATGGAAGACAACAGTATTTTCTACAGCTAAATACTTGAGTAGATTACTCTTTGCATCTTATAAGTATTGATGCAATATCAGGTTTCAATTTTGTATTGAGAAAAAAAAAATACCAGTAGTCATAGCATATATACAAGTTTCTGGTAGAGAGGTAGACACGTGATGTTAAATATTTGATCTGCTGGCTCAGAATATTGGAATTTTTTTTTTATTATCTTACATTGTATCACTTTTGATACATGATGCCCATCCGTTCAGGATAATACATAATTTGTTATACACGTTACACCTTAACATGCCTACTAGGCATCTCATCTTGATCTGATGTATTCGGATATATCGTAGTACAACCCTTTCATCAGCTACTTGATATCTGCTCAGTCCTTAGTGAAAGAACAGGTCTGTATCTGTTCTATTGCAAAAATCTTGGGTGTACATATGCAGAGGAGTTGGACACTTATTACATCCCATTTTGGAAACTGATTATTAACTTGCCTGTTTCACTTGTGTAGACAAGTACCACAGCTGCCTATTTGCTGCCACAGATTCATGTTTTCTTTCCTGGGACTAATGACTTGAGTGTGTTTGTGTATTTGGTGTGGGTGTGTGTCTTTTGGTGCAGAAGAAACTGGCAGTTCCTCAATTTTGGGACTGGTAGTTCCTCAAGTAGAATTTGGTTGTCTCTAATGAAAATGGCGAGCTCGTATCAGGCTTCAATCTAAAAACCCAAGAAATTTATTGATTCAACTCTGGGGAAAAGAGGTTTATGGGATCCCCTTGACCTAGGTGAAACTTGAATCTGTGGATAGGCCATAGAAACAGCTACAGGTGAAAAGACTGCATATAGTCTGAATTCTGAAACAGCAGCACATCCTTGATTTATAATTGCAATGTTTGGTTCACTGTGATTTATGTGTCGTACGCACTTCCTAACATCATGATCTCATAGTTGCTTGCTGTAATACCTTACCCTTTTTTCTTCTTTCGTTTCAGGGACGCACATGGAGTAGCAACAAAGAAGGACAAGATCTTAGCTATATTCATGATTGTCCTTGCTGTATTATCAAATGCGGTGGCAATATACAGTGATGCCTATTCCCTCTTCAAGAGAGGCCCTGTCTCTCCCCGTGCATAAGCTTGCTAATCTCCCAGTTTCGGCCTGTACAGTAGCTAATCCTCGTTAGCAGCTGGACAGTGTGGTCACAGGTGCAGGGTAGAAGAAATCAGGGCCTTTGTAGGATTTGTTGGAAAAAAAGGGAAGACAAATAAAACGTCAAATACAAGTGGGTTACATGTAGAAATAGTATATTGTTTGTATTATTTGTATGCTAAGGATTGTGGTAATGTTGTTAGTTCGATTTAAACATGGGTCTATTTCACTTGATAGAAGTGAAAATGTAATATCTGAAGTTTCAAAAATCTATCAAAGTTGATGTACCTTTTTGAGATTGCTTAAATCTCTGCATATGGGTCATCCTGGACTAACTTGACGCAGCATAAAAGTATCATGCCAATCCAGGTAGTGATGTGTTGGGTACAGGACAAGGGCCCAAGTTTTGAATACCCAGAATTTTATGATGATGGGTCTGACTTTGTTAGGCTTAAATATCAGTCTACTTTTATTGTTTGTGTATTTGTTATGTCAAAAACGTGGACCTGAACCAGTACGATTTATCTCTTCGGAACCAGTTAAGGATCCTCTAATCAGGACCCGTTTGCAGCCCATTTGACATGAACCCCCACTAGATGAATGGTTTGCAATCGCTTCAGTCCACTGCTGCATAATCCATCTTGATTAGCACAATCTTCTTATTCATTAGTTATTATCACAAATTTCTTTAACAAATGATCAATCTTGCAATGGGATGAGCTCATATCGGGTTAAAATACGGAGATACCTCATGTATAGAGTGGGCTTTGATTTTGTAGATTTTCAATAGTGGACTCCTCTGTGTAGTTCCACTCCTTCAACTCAGGATTCTTACAGCTTTGGAATCCACGTACCCAGATTGTCTATTGATCTATCTGATTTTCACAGCAACAGAACATTTCCTCAATCGCATGATCACAGTACTCCTGGGCCCACGCGCCCTACTTAAACTCGATTAAGTAGAATTGGTTCTGTTGGGCCATGTCCGGATGAACCACACACCTACATGGTAGCAAAAAAATTTCCTCGTTACTAGAATTTCTGATTTGCAGATTTTTTAATTATGTAAATCAAATAATTTTAGTGGTTAAGCTTGCTAATTTCATGATCCGATTATCTGAATTCCTGAAATGGACTTATCCTGTTCACAATTTTGTGTTTGGCCGAGAGAGAGGTATTCTTAGAATTCGTAGATGTCCCATTTCACTTGCTTCATTTTTCTTTTTTCTCATTTCTAAAATAATTTAATGATATCAAAACATCGTTGTGGAGTGGGATTCACCAAAATCCCCCAGTTTCCATGGATTAATATTACTCCAAAACAGAAAAAGGATTTTGACCATAGAAGGGGGCATGATGAAGATCTTCATTAAGTGATCCATGATTACCAATTCAGTAGGACGATTAGTCCACAATTTGTAAAGAACGTGTGAATTAAGTATATGAAAACACATGAATAAGTATCATAAAGTTCGCTGACATGGGAATTGGTGGAGTGACATAAGGTGTGGTTCTGCTCATCTTGTCTTGTGTTCAAAACTCGTTTCAAATTTTCCGCACGTGTGTTTTTTTTGTAAGTTTAATAGTCTTATTGTATCAAAGACCTTACGGATATCCATACATAATAAAAAGGTCCTGTAAATTTTGATAGCTAGGTAAGAATGTAAGAATCGTTTATTGGGAAAGCCCACATGAGAAAAAAAGGAGTCTTTCATGTCAAATATAACTTGAGATGCCGTCACTGCCACGCCACCCCCCACTTCCTACCATGGTTGGAAAAAATGCCTGAGTTGACTCTTTACTTTCTCGAGTCATCTCGTTTTGATGAAAGACCGAATTAATAATAGGGATGACTTAGACGAGTCATCTCATTCTCTTAATGGAGATTGAACACCCTCAAATTGAACCCATACCTTTTAAAAAAAAATACACACACACCCAACACAAGCCTACAAGTAGTTTTATTGCCGTACGATTCAAAATTTTGCAGAAACTTCTCATAGAAAGTTGGTAATCAAATTGGGCCGTAAGTTAGTTGGGCCCACTCCCAATTAAAATAGCCACATTATTAGAACCATTGACATATCATAAGAACCATGTTCAGCAAATTTTGCGTGTTATATGTTTAAAGATTATTACCTAGGGGGAGATAAAAGAACACATGCTTATTGACCTTTTAATGTCTTCAACTTTTAAGAACCCATTTCAATTCAATAGGATTTGGGCATTGCTGGATTAATCACCCCGGACACCTTACTTTTTTCTTGATTTGCTTTTTATTCACATGCTTTATAAGTGACTAGTATGACAATGGGCCCAGTACCTACTGGAGTAAAGTTTGTGAAGGGCCCATTTAAGATGGGACATTTTTATTTTGAGTGGTGTTATTTTTGTATATTTATGAGAAGCTCCTAGCACACGGCATATTGGAAAAACCGACATTTGCAGATTTACCGCCGATGCATATAGTGAGAAAACCGACATTTTCAGTTTTTCCGGCAATCCATTAAGCGGAAAATCAACATTTACAGATTTTCCGCCGATGCATAGAGCGGAAACATCGAGATTTTCCCTGTCCACATTTGCAGCTTTTTCCCCACACATTTGCATCTTTTACGGAATATATATATATATATATATATATATATATATATATTGAGGGACCTTTGTCTTTTTGAAAAAAAAGGGTGAAACTTTTGCAATAAAATGCAAGGTTGAGGGACCTGCGACAAATGCCTCTTTTTATTATATTTGGGTGGGGTTACAGGTTTGAATTTGGGTTCACACAATGATGCAAGAGCATGTATGATTAACATTTAAATGCAACAATATCAAACTACAATAAATACAAGACAAATATAAGCGATCGGTGAGTGAGAAGTGACCAAATAGGATGGGGTCGTGCTCGTCATTAAAATCCTCTTATAAAAAATCAACAACACATTGGTTTTTGGGATCGGGTCCTTACATCAGGCAACCCTTACATGGAAAGTGAGTTTCATTATAGATCACGGGCCCACTCCAATTAATCTACTACTTCTTGTAGTAACTTTCACAATCTACTGCTTTGAAAAAAACTTTCTAAAAGAATATATTATTTGATTAATGCAAATTTAATATATGCTTTTTAACCTCCAAAGTACCAAAGGTTTAATTTTATAACCAAATTTCATTTTTAAAATTAAATTTTATTTTACAATCTCTCCATATTGTTTAACAAAATTTTTTTGACCTTTATTAACTAAGAAATAAAAAAATATTTTGAAATTAGTATTTAATGAAAAACTATTTCATCTTGATTTATACTTTATTTGGAATTGCTATTTATTTCATTGCTATTTATGCATCTTTTGTATTTCACCTTTTGTTGTCTCTGATTTTGCACAGGTTATTATTATTATTATTATTGCTGTTATTATTATCTGAAAGAGAATGGTTTCGGTTGAAATCAGATTCTAAATAATTTTGACTACATACAATTGATTTTGACCATCTATTTTATAGATTGCAATAGATGAGGTTGGACTTAGGTTTAGATTTACTCAAATAGCACATCATGTGTCCGATTTAAAATTATATATGTTGAGTCGGATGCAAGTTGAATCCCTAACTTAAGAAATGACATCAACATTTTCTACCAACTGTATAAGTATAACCCATTGAATGACATGAACTTTTTCTGCCAACTCTTATAAGTAAAATAGATGGGCTGGTCTGTAAAACCAAATTTCAGGGTTTAGTATTCATTCCCTTTTTATGTTTAATTTATGGTTGTACGAAATGAAGTGCTGAAAAAAAAAAAATTCAAAACCTTCAAAAGACAATAAACAAAAGGCAAAAATTCTAGAAATGGTCCAAACGATATAGGTAGGGTTGGAAACAGGACGGTTTCGAATTGGAACCATAGCGGATTCGAACCTGTTTTTAAATAACGGTCTCGATTTCGGATCCGGTTTTGACTTTGAACTTGTTCGTTCCAGAGTCGGTTTGGATAGAAAAATCCGGATCCGGGTCCACTTAAAAGACATGAATCTAGTTCCAAAATCGATTCTAATATTTATTTACTATTTATTTTTCTTAAAAGAAGTATATCATTCAATTTATAATAGTGCATCAAATTTACTAGCTTCAGTATTATACATAAAATTATTCAAAAAAAAATTGATTTTGAGGTATAATTTGCAATATCAAAGGCTCACATGCCGAGTTTATGGGTCAAAACCTATATGGATATGGAACCGGACCCGTTTATCAACCGAAACCTAAATTGGGTTTCCAACCTGGACCTATTTATGAATCGGAACCCAAAATAGGTTCCAGACCCGATTTTTTGCGGGTCGGAACTTACCGGTAATCGGAAAATCGGATGCCCGTTTGGAACCCTAGATGTAGGGTTATTCATGGGCCGGGCCAGTCCGGGTTGGGGCAATCAAGGCTTGGCTAGCTTTTAGAAACACAGGCCCAGCCCAGCCCATGTAATATGCATGAGCCATGAGCACATCTGCAGAACAAAACGGAGTTCATCTTCCTTCCCCTGCACCGCACTCTGCACTTTGTCTCATTTTATAGGCCTCTCTCAGTCTCAGTCTCTGTCTCAGACAAACATCATAGAGAGAAAGAAAAGGGTAAAATGACAAAGGTTCCAATGGGTCCTCCCCCTCCCAAAAACCCTAACCCTCCAAAACCAGACCCAAACCCTCCACCTCCAGACCCTAAACAACAACAGCAGCAGCAGCAACAGCAACACGGAGATGTAGAAGAATCGAAAGTCTCTATCACTGATGAAATCCCTAACCCTAACCCCAACCCTTGTTCCACTACCAGTTCGGATGACGACGGGGCCTCAATCCGTGATCAGGATCCTAATCCTAGTCTTAACCCTAATTCCACCATTATTCCCATCGAGACATCGGCAGCAGCAGATCTTAACCCTAACGCCACCATTATTCCCATCGAGACATCGGCAGCAGAAGTGGAAGCTGCTGCTGCAGCTTCAGTTCCATATACAATTCCTCCGTGGAGCGAACGCCCTGGTCACCCTTTCTCGCTCGAAGTCCTCAAGGATGGTGCCATCATCGAGCAGCTTGATGTGTATGTCCCTTCTCTTCTCCTAATCTCTGTTTGCAATTGAACCGATTCAAATCTGACAAAGCTAGTTGCTCTTTGGTTTGTTACTGAGGACATGGTTTGATTTTGTTGTGCTATTGTATTATTTGAATTGAAGATTTCGAATTTGAGATTTTGATGTTGCCTTCTGATTCTTTAGATATAATGCTGATGATATGATGCTTCCATTTATTGAGTTTTCTTAATACGTGAAACTGCGCTCAAGCATTGCATATCGCACATGGAGGTTTCTTTGATTGGTCTTCCTGTTTTCCAATGAATGTCTCCTTCAACGTGGAGTAAAATGAAGGGATACAGTTCGGAACAAATACATAAGAGGAAAGTTAAGAGAGGCTCCAATACAAGAAAATTAATGAAATTTTACCTAGGAAGCTTTCGCATGTTCTTAAAAAGACTTGAAGCACCCCTTATATAAAGAAATAAAATGTTTCAAGTTTGAGGTCATCAAGAGAAGGGTAAGGCGATTAAGCTTGGAAGTGACACGTTTAGGTTTCCAATGACAGTGGATTTAGTGCTAATCAGAGATGAGTGAGTAAGTAGAATTTACGACGCTAAACATTGATGGAATAAGGCTTCGATGATAAGATAATGCTTAAATTCATTTTTATAAGGTGAATGTTGGGGATTCATTTCATAAGAATTATGGCATGCTTTTAGATCTCCATCTTTGTCCTTTAGTTGTAGTCTTGTAGACCCCTTTGATAAAAGCCCCTCTCTTCAGAACTCCATAAGTGCCAAACGACACTTTGGGTTGACAGAATTTTCTACAATAAAGAGCAGAAGTTGAAGCTTTTATTTATTTTATGGCTGCTTAGAGTGCATTTATCAGCTGAAACACCTAATGTAGCTGGAAAAATCAAGAAACCTGTCTATTGTTTTTAGATTGCTGGCAGTTAATGAGAATATTTTTTTAATTGAATTGCTACCTTTTGATTATAATGCAGATCTGGGAAAGGGGCTTATATGTTTGGGCGTGTGGATCTATGTGATTTTGTACTTGAGCATCCAACCATTTCTCGGTTCCATGCAGGTATGCAATGTGTTTTAAGTTGTAACTTTTCATTCTTATCCTTCTCCCTCTAACTTATGTGCTTGGTTTATCTTTTGCATTAGATATGTTTTGCCTTTGTGATCTGACAGTGTTGAGTGGAAGGGCTGTCTTTCAATGGATAAAAGTTACTTTAGGGATAACAAGCTGATCTTCCCCAAGAGTCCACATCGATGGGAGTGTTTGGAGCCTCGATGTTGGCTCTTCGCCACCTGGGCTTGTAGTATGTTCCAAGGGTCAGGCTGTTCGCCCATAAAAAGAGGAAAAAAAAAGAAAAGGATGGCCAAATGCCAAGCATGAATCATAGATGAGAATTTATGGAACTATTATTCGCACTTATTGCTCTTACGCAGTTGCATGCTCATTCTCATCGTATGTTTTTCCCACCATTTTTATTGGTAATGGGATTAATCATATTGCAAAAAGTAGGAATATGAAAACACTGTATAATTTAAACTCTTAACTCTAAATGAGACATTGGATTATCTTGGTAGTTTAGGTTGGGTTTGGAATTATGAGTGTCGTCGTGTGTAAAACTTGGGGAATCTGGGTTCAGGTAGGATTAGGTTTTGGGTTCTGATGCAGGGATGGGTTTTGTAAATTCATAGTAGGGGCTGTTTAGGGACAGTTCCAGCTGGATTAGACTTTCAAGTTTTTGGACAGGTGGGACTGTCCAAATCGTGCAGTCAGGGGATGTTTGGAACTGAATTGGAATTCGGAAAATTTGCGATTGTTTAGGAAAGGTAGTCAAGGCTACGGTTCTGTGAATAGGGCTTGGATCTGATCTAGGATTAGGGTGTTAGTTCTGGGATAGAGCTGGAATCCAATTGGCAGGAAGTGACAGCAAGCTTACACACACATCATGTTTTTGTGGGTTTTTTTTGTTTTGTGTGTGTGTGTGTGTGTGTGGGGGGGGGGGGGGGGTGGTGTTGTTAATTTGGCATTTCAATTTAGGACAAAGTCAAATGGAAATGTTGGAAATTGGTGGCATTGCATTTTGGCACTAAGTCAAATGGAAATGCTGGGTCTGATTGGGGATCAAATTGGGAAATAATTTGGGGTTGTTTTGAGTGAAATTGACTAGGAAGAGGGCCATGCAAAGACTGAGGAATGAGTTGCTACACACATCATGTTAAAGTTTTGGGCGGTGTTTTGAGTTGAAATTTGGCATTGCATTTTGGGACTATAAGTCAAATGGAAATGCTGGGTCTTATCAGGGAACCGAAATAATTTAAGGTTTTTTTTTATAGTGGAATTGACTCCGGTTTTATGCATACAAGCTTGGAAGAAGGCAATGGAAAGATTGAGGAATGAGTTGACGTTCTAATGGTATGGAATTAGACAGGGTAGTTTAGGGGTATTTGGAGAGGGTTCAGGATTGACTGTGAAAGTTGTGGGGGGTTATGCACACTATGTGGATCCAGATAATGTACATACTGGTCAGGGGCAAGTTTAGGGTAAATTTCTGATAGGACTTGGAAGGTTAGAATAGGGCTATTTTGATTAGTGTTTTGTGAGGGATTTTGGACATAATTTTTGGATCTATTGGATTTCAAGTTAGGGGTATATTTGGGGCTTGAGTTGATGCTTTCTTGGGAAAGTGTTAGGGGTTCATTAGGGTATGGGGTAGGGTTGATTTGGGACTGAAAGTTGAAGGTCTTGATGAGGATTTGGGGTTTTCTGGAGTTGCAGATATTGGGAAGAAATTGAAAATATTATTTGAGAAAATAGGATGAAATCAAAAGCAAACTGATGTAGATCCAACTCAATGGGATTGATCTACATGCAAAGAAGCGGTTGTTCCCTAGATTGGACAGCATTTCCATGCTCGAAAAGCACCAAAAGAGAAACTGAACTACACTCAAATAAATGAAAGCACAGATTCGTTATTCAGTCCCTGCACGTACCACAGGATACACACATCAAACTTGCAAGCACAGTCATGTCCAAAGGGGACTGTTTCTGAGTTTCGAGAGAAGAGACAAACAAAAGAATGCTGATGTTCACTGTCTTAATGCTTTTATTTGGGATTTCAATCTAATGAAGCCCTATAATGAAAACAGGCTGTACAGACTTGAAGTTGTTTTAATCATAACTGCTTATTCTAAAAAAGGCCCAGCTCATCAGCGTTTGTATAAGATAAATGAAGGAAAATAAATAGAATAATTAAAACCCAGTCATGGGACGTTTGCCAAGGCCTGCTCCTCCTTATCAGGGAGCTAGGCCCCTGTTGGTCCTTTATGCAGTCACTATGGGCCTGGCACAGCCAGATATGTGTGCCATGGCCTGGCACAGCCTGATGTGGGCCACCATGGGTCTCAATTATTTCCAATTGTTGACACCCAGCTCCCTTCAATAGTCCGGTTTTTCCTCCCTTGTATTATTCAACTCATATGTCCACAGAAGGAAGATTCAAATCCTTTGTTTCGAATGTGATCCACTAGTCTTTAGACTGGAAAAAAGATTCAATCCAGTGTGGTTTTCTGTGTCTACCCCTTTGATAGTTAGCATTCCTGGGAAGGGCCCCGAACTTCCAATCTAGCACTCTCCAGTTACGGGGATGGGAAACTGTCCCCGTGGGAAGACCTATTTAATATTGCTAATTTTCTGTCAACCGAACTCCATTTTGCACAGGAAAATGCCTTTATCTTAAAATGTGAAAATATCGTTCTAAATACTGTTCTGATAAAAAAATGAAAATTCTAAGATCCTTATTTCATCATATTCATGGGCTCTTACTCGGGAACCTCCTTTTCTCAGATGACTATATGATGTCTTGTGCAACTTTCATTATGTGAATATTGGGAATAGTCTCTTCAGTTGACCATTCCGCTCTTCTATTTACAATATTCACTGAATTACTAAAGGAAACATAAAATGTAAACGCTAAACAAAGAATTCTGCGATAGCTCTCATGATTATAAACTAAATGTCCTCTCATGTCTTCTAAAACTGTAGGCTCAGGTCACCTATTCCTTGCATCACTAGGGTTGTTACTTTTGTTGGAACATATTACATATGGTCAAACCTCCATTTGTTTTGTAAATTGTAATGCCATATGATACATGTCTTGTTGATTTGATTCATATCGTTGTTCTTGCCAGTTATTCAGTTCAAGGGGAGTGGTGATGCATTCCTTTATGATCTTGGTAGTACACATGGGACATCCATCAATAAAACCCAGGTACAAGTTCATAACTTATTTTGTCTGCCTTTATATGAAGAATTGTTTACTTAAATGCATGGTTAATTGGTTTTTCTAATATGTAAATAATTTATTGTACATTGGCTATCAACTCAAATGATGTTAATTTGTTGTTAAAATTGGCATCCTATATCTTCGTTTGCGGTGAGATACCAGCATATGAGTTTCTTACTACACTTGCAAACAGACATGTTCTTGTAGTAAACCATTGTTTTTGTTATGCTGATTTGTCTGTAGTTTCCTGTTAAGCTCTGTCGATATGTGAAAAAACTACGCTTACAGTTTCAGTCAGATCAGATGATGCTTCTTACTTGTACAGGGACTCATGCTCCTTTCTTTGGAAATAGGATATTCAGTGAATATCTGCCCTTTGTTTTCTCCTTTCCTTTAGTATACTTTTGAGGTTCTAGTCCAATTCTGAATACCTTATTGCCCATATAACAGTCTAAATTTCCATTATAGCACTTCATAAAATCCAGCTACTTAAATAACTGTGATTGTTGGATTTGAAATTTCCATTTTAACTAGCACTTACAACATATGAACTCCAGCACAATAATTTAAAAAGGTAATGTGGAATAGAATAAAGAAAAGACAGGAACGGAAAAGCCAGGAGAATGAATTGTATGTATATTTGAGATATAAAAGGTGTTGAGAGCGAAACATGGATGCTGATGACATAATAATTCTTCATTTCTTCACCACTCAGAACATTACATTGACTATGTCCCATATATCTCATTGAGATGGTGTTTGTGGACCTGGCTGCAAGACCACCTCACCACTTGGGGGGGGGGGGGGGGGGGGGGGGAATGAAATATTAAAAAAACTGGCCTCATCACATCATCGCAAGTCCTTGATCTTTGATCCTCAAAGTTTAGTGATTTAAAGGTATCAGGATTTTGGGATTCAGTACAACAGGGAATAATTGAACTTCTTCACATAGGATCAGCACTATATATCTCTTTTCCAAAGCAAAGATAACCTTAGGGATCATTTGATTTCTCTCATTTAGATATGTAAATTAGTAAATGATGCACATGCATAACACTTATGCATGATCGGTGATCACGTTTGTTTGTGCCCATTTACGCATCACATGCGTTAACGAGGCGTGGAAATGAGGCCCCTTTTTCGTGAATCATCTACATACCTGAGGAGTTAGTAAACAATTACATGTGCAAACGAGGGAAGGGCTCAGTACAAATGCAATAGGGGGCACTATTGTGGGCCCCAAATTAGTCTAATAAACCCTTAGATGTGGTTTCATATCTTAAATCTTTATAGGTTATTTGCAAAAAAATGTTAAAAAAATCCAAAGGCGTCTAATACCGTTGGATACACTCATTTACTCATGTGAAAATAGTGCTTCCAAACAAAAATAGTAATGTGTTTCACTTATGTAACATTTGCATATGAAAGTGTACATATGAACCCTTTTCATATGCAAAACTGATTTTCATACCACATGCATATAAGGCAATCCCTTTCCTAACCATCCAGTGCTTCTAATTTAGGCTCCATTGTAATAATTGTAATGAAAAATATATGATTATGTTTGGAATCTTACATTTTGAATCGGATCTCGAGGAAACTGATTTGAGTTGACTGCTTGAATCCCTCTCTTGTAGAACTTTATGATTGTTTTGGCAAAGATTATGATTTGTTGTTGGTGGCTCCAGGAAATAAGGGAATGCAATTTGAACTGGTTGCCCATGTTTATAGAAGATCAGAGCAGCCCCTTTCTAAAACTTGAGTATTGCAAGCTATGATGCAAGGATACTTCAAAGTGGGCCAAGTATCTTGTCGTATCGTATCCGATATTTCACTTTTTATGTGTAAAATCCGTGTCCTTGCCATGTCCACGGTGTATCCCTGCCGTGTCTGGGCATCATAGATTGCAAGTATAAGGTACTAGGAGAAGGGGGAAACCAATTTAAACTTAAAAAGCATCTAGTTAGAAGCGACATGTTAGGTTGTGATTTTTTTTCTTTTTTCTGGTTAATCATTTTAATGATAATGATTACAAAGCCATGATATATGACTGGGGAAGCAGAACTCATCACAAAGCCTACTCTATATGGGTGATGAGGTTTCAATGTTGATAATGAAGATGTCTTTTTCTAGGTTTTTTATTTTTATTTTTATTATTGTTTTCAATTTCCACAGTTCCTTGAAAACACGAGTCATAGTTTTGTGGAAAACCGTAACCAGCAGAACTGAATTTTGGTCTTTTAGTTCATATGTTTTTTTTTTTTTAAGCATTTTGAGGCCTTTCAATCCCAATTTTTACTCAATATTTGGCAATCATGAAAGGGTTAATTGTCCTGGTTTATATGTAAGCCTAAAGTTGAACATGGAAATTAGAAGTTAAAGGGAAATCTTGATTGTGGGCTCTCTTGGAGTATCTCTAGTGTTATCTTAGACATGGGATGGGCCGCATGGTGGAGGTGTGGGTTGGGGGTCTTTGTCTTGGTTGGAATCTCTTGCTTTGCAAAACCATTCCTTTTTCCATCCGTCAGAAGGAATGGCAGAATCTTTAGAGGCGCTTTCTCATTTGTTGAAGTTATGATTTCAAAGTGGGAATTTAGGACTGTGATTAGCGAAGTGAATCTTGACTTGAAGTTAGTTCAATAATTTTTAAGTTGAATGATATCATTATTCATTGGAAGGCATTCATGCAGTGTGGCATTAGCAATAGAAGAAAGTTGGTTTCTTGGACACCCCCGCCACCCAGGCTTCTAATGTTCAACGTTGAGTCATTGACAGTGCAGCGAGAGGAAAGCTGAGGATAGCAGCTGTTGGAGCCATGGATTTAAAACAGAAAAAACAGGTCGGTCCTACCATCAGAGTCGACCGGAATTTTTTATTTTAAATTGGGACTCAGCTGAGTCGACTCGGATTCGGCCCTGACCGAGTCAGGTCCTGAGTCTGAATTTTGTATTCCTTGGAGGAGCTCTTCGCAATTGTAATGGCAACGTTTTGCTTATGTTCTCTAGATTCAAATGAGGTGGAGTTATTGGTCATTTTGGAAGCCCATAGAATCTTTTTCGAGTATTTCCAAGGAATGTTGGCTATGAAAAGTGATTCTTCTAATGCAGCCAATTGGATGTTGAGGAGCGAAGCAAGGCCTTGGGAGTTTCTGTATGATGTATCAACTCGGTTAAGGAGTTGTTCAAGTTTGCAACGTGTTGCATTGTCATAATGTCATGCCGCTAGATTGGCTAACATCATGGTGGATGCTCTAGCCAAACAGGGAGTGCATAGAACAACTCCGTGGGTGAGCTACATTTTGTAACTGTGGGTGTGGGGATGTGGATGTGGGGTATAATGCTCTTATACCCATGCCCCTGTCCTATTTTGGTCTTTGATTGATATGATATCATAGAAGGAAGAAAATTTGGGTGCTTGTATTTTGGAGGTTTTTGGATACAGTTTCAGATTGCTTTGAAATAAACATATAATTTTATGAAAAGCACTGTAATTTATAACTTGTGATTTCTACCCTCTTGCAAGTTTACAATCTGAACTTGGCTTCCAGAACATTGATTGAACAAGAAGTAAAAATAGAGAAATGTTCTTGTGGAGATACTTGTGAAAAGCCACATGTAGGGTGCAATATGAAATGCACATAGGAATTGTATACAGGATATGTTTGCAGTACAGTGTTGCACATCCCATTTCTAGGCACTACTTATCAATAATCATCGGACTGCCTACTTGATTAGTATCCCAAAATCCATTAATTCCATATGTCTTCTCTTCCATTTCTTTCAGTGTCGCTTTAGACCTACTAAAGTTATTTATTTGTTATTTAGATGTGACAAAAGTTTTATGCTAGCCGTCAACCTAATGCAACCTCCCTCCTTTATCTGGGCTTGGGACTGGCAGTAAACTAGCGGAGTTTACAAATCTAACATGGTATTGGAGAATTTCAGGAGGCTGTGAATTTACATCTCTTTGAAACTTAACTACACTGCGGACCTTCGTGGGGCTATACAATCATGGTTCCCAATATGAATCAAAATGTTGTGTTTCAGAAAGAATGTGAGTTTTTGAAGATCATTATTATTTTTATTCAATTTTTAGAGGTCATTTAAGGTGTGTTAAATTGTTCACTATCAGAAATTCTTGTAAATCTGCTAAGAAATCCTTTTAGAGGGGTTTTGATCTATTTATTAAGGACGAGGCATATGGTTGTTACAAGATTCCTGTAATGGAAAAACTTGTAACCATTATTAAGGATTAAAACTTCAGTGATGGCTTCTCGTTTTGTGACACAAGACTATGGACACTAGAAGAGGTTTATGAAGTTTATTTTGAAACCCTTTTTTTTTCTTTTTGCCTTTCTTTAATTCTCCCGTATCTTTTTATTGAATGTGCAGGAACTTTTTTGTCATGCCATCTATACCTTGGATGTATAAGCTGCTTTTTTCATTGATAAATTTTGCTGGTTTAGTTTGTAATGGATGCTTTGTTTTTGTTTACTCAGGTCAAGAAAAAGGTGTACACTGAGTTGCATGTTGGTGATGTAATTCGATTTGGCCAGTGAGTATATGTTTTGAAATGCCCTTTTCCCTTGATTTGATCCTTTCATTTTCTAATTTCTATGCTTGTACTCTGAACATTGTCATTCCGATTGGTTTTGTTACCATTATGGAAAGGTGTCTGTTTCAGCATTCAAAAAAACAAAACAAAAAACAAAAAAGAAAAGAAAGGTGGCTGTTTTCTTAAAGGCCAGCCTTGAGCCAGATCAGTTGAACAAAATGGTTGACAAAAGAGAACTAAATTTGAATATTCACAATTAAAATAGAAAATAAAAAAACAGGTAATGAGCTGAAGTTTACTCGGCCAAACGAAATAAGGCAAAAACTTAAGGCCTTATTTGAAACTTTTCCTTCTTTTTGGAATGTCTAGCTGTAGACTTGTTGTAACAGTGATTTAAATGAACAAATGTCTGTAGTTGACAAGGGGATTTCTTTCAAATCATATATCTCAATGTTAGGATTCTTGCTGCTCGTCAATGTTTTTTCAGGTCTTCAGTATATAACCTTCCAACTTTGGACATTAAACTAATTTCATATAGCTTCATCAGTTTATTGATAAACTCAAAGTAGGCACCTTCATTGTAAAGTGCGTGTAGTTTCTTTTCTATAATATGCCATATTTACATATGTCTCCATCCATGTCTTTATGATCAAGATTTTGTTCATCTTCAATATATGAAGCAATGCACTAAATAGAATTTGAAAAGCAGAGCAAAACACGCAGTAGTGTTGCTTTAGGAGATCTTGATGGGGTTTAACCATTTGAAAAAAGAAAAAGGAAAAAATAAATCTTGATGGGGTTTAGGGGAGCAGCTGATGGTGCAGTAAGCATGGTATCATGCTGAATTGCTGATGTTAGCAGCCAGAAGACCCCAAGAGACTTTGCATGATGCTTTGTAGGTGCCATTGTTATTTTGTCTTCTCTTATGCTGTTTTGCCTTAATAAAATCTCGTTACCATACCAAAAAAAAAAAAAAAAAGATTGTTACTTTTGTCTTCTTGGAAGAAGTACTAGTCCTTTTTGACATTTTTGAATCTAGTTTAGATTTAAATAAGCTTTGAAAGGAAAGTTGTTTTGTTAGCTTTTTTAAGTAAACCTTTTATTTATTATTATTAAGTAACTGAAATACTAGATCATTCTTATTTGTTTTGTTAAGTTAATAGTATGCCCCTTTATACTGCAATAAGAGACTGCAAGCGCCCATGTTTGTAGTGCAAGTTACCAAATAAGCACTCCATTAGAAGAACTGAAACATAGGAAAAAATGAAGGTTAGATTTAGAGAAGCCCATCTTTTAAATTGAATGATATGATGGTAGATTCCTTCTTCTTCTGGAGAGTCCTCCTTTTCAATTGAATGGTAACTCTTAGATTCCTTCTTCTTATTTTAGAGAAGCCCTTCTTTTTTATTGAATGTTAATATTATAGATTCCTTCTCGAAAGAATTGGACATGAAAGAAATCTCAATTCTCAAGTGATATAGCCGTGAGGCCAGACTGCTTTAATTGCTCTTTCATTAGAAGATATTCAGTTTTCTTTAAGAAAGAATGTTGTTCGTTATTACCATACCGAATGATATTCATTAATAGGAATTTCAAACAAAGAAATCAATGGTTTTTTTTTTTTTTAATGCACTAAGGGTAGATATATTAGATGTAGAAAGTTATATACAAGGAGATATCACATAACAGAAGTAACTAGTAACAGTCATAACAGTTCTTTGAGCAATACAATACATCGTCACCATTAAAAAAAAGAAGTGAGTCATAACAGTAAACGCCAAAAAATTGTCAAAAGCTGCTACGAGGAGAGTCCCTGTCAAGCACCAAAGCAGTCTCCAAAAAACCATCATAGAGCTGTCACTGTCTAGCATAAGAAGTGGATGTAGCGGAAGGATCACTAGCAGAAGGATGGGGGCCACCATGGGTGTTGTTTATACCCCATATTTGCCACCTCAGATCTTGTTTCAAAATGCATGTTGCCTAAAAGTGTGGGTGTATGCTGTAGCACATTGCAGCTCCCTCTAGGTAGATGCCATGCACGAGTGGTGGCACTTGGAAGGCATGTCTTGTAGGTAGATGGAAGTGGGTATGAGGTAGAATCTAGAAAAACTCTTACTATAGGCCAATTGGCTTGTTGGCAGCATTTATAAGATTGCATCAAAGCTTTTGGCTAATAGAATACATGAAGTGATGTCATCCATCATTGGTCTATCTCAAGGGGCTTTTGTGAAGGGTGCCAAATCCGTGATGGAGTCTTGGTGAATGAGGCTATTCACTTGATGAGGTTTGTAGAAAACAGGTGTGAAAAAGGCTTATGTAGAATAGGGATGGAAACGGGTTGGGTTTGAATGGGGACTCATCCTAACCTGTTCCTTTTAGGGGCAGTTTTGGTAGTGAGTTGGTCAGGATCAGGACGGGTATCTGTTTTTGGACTTTGACTTGGCAGAGTTCATGGCGGGTTTGGGTTTTGGGTGTGCCCATCCTGTCCCATTACACAGGTTGTAGCAGGTAGCGTAGGCTGTTCTTCATGTTGTGGGTTTGACTCCCATTCAACACAAGTTTTTTTTTAATAGTAAAACAAAAAGGAAAATATCTATTAGCAAACCTGGCATCGGCCCATTATCTGTCATGGGGTGGGTTTGGCCTCACAAACCATGAACCCGTCACATTGTGGGTTGGATATGGGCAGAGCAAGTGCCACTCGGGTCGTGTTTGGGTTTTAGCCTGACCCATCCCAAACCCAAGCCTTTGCCATCCCTACTTGCGTCCTTGTTGATTGAGGCACTGTAGATCACATACTTGTAAGCATTTTACTTGTAGTAAAATTATCCTGGAAAGGGTATTATTATTCTCGAATGCTGACTGGTGAAGTTCCAAATAAAATGTCATAAAACCTTATTACTAAATGTTATGAACATTTCAGAAAGTTAATCTGCCCGGCAAATGATTTCTCTTAATATATATTTTTTCCACCTTCTTATACTTGTTTATTGATCATCCTTTTCATTTGATATGCAGCTCCTCTCGGTTATATATATTCCAAGGGCCATCTGAGTTGATGCCACCGGTAAGACTGAGGAATCACTATATTTCACTAAAATATGAAAATAGAATTTGTTCACGTGACTAACAAAAAGTTCTATTTTTCATTGGCTGCACTTAAATTATTACTATTAATGCTTTGTTGTGCTTTCTTCTGCATGTGTGATGGCAAGTTATTGTGCAGTTCCCATAACTGTCAACCTGGTTCTATCCTTTCTTGTTACAGTTATACATTTCTAGATATATCATCATCAGTAATGAAGTCCCCTGCGTGTGCAGTTGTGCGTGGGTGGGGGTTTGGGGAGGAGAGTTATAGTTCTCGGCTTATTCCATTTTATTCTTTTTTCTCCCCACAACCTAACATATTATTTCTGGACAGTTCCTTCTTCATATTTATTATTGTCCTCCTGTTCCCCATATTTCCTTGTACTTGCAACACCTACTGTTCTTTGTACATGGACTATCTTAGGTCTTCTATGCATATGGCCGACTATCTAAGATGAACTTCCATTTATTTTCTCCTGTGATGGAGTGATTTGATTGATTCTGTTAGTATAGTTGCTAACATTTTGGGCTGTTTTTGATAGGAAAAAGATTTGAAACATTTGAGAAATGCTAAGATTCGAGAGGAGATGCAAGATTGTGAAGCTTCACTTTTACGTGCGAGGGTGGAAGCTTCTTTGGCGGATGGTATCTCATGGGGCATGACAGAGGATGCAATTGAAGAAAACCCAGAGGTCTGATGATTTTCTACTCATGTTATTCAATAAAATGTGTATATATCATGACCATCACTTTTTTGAGTCATTTTGCATACTGCTTCTTTGCTGTCAAGCAGTCGATGTTTTCTTCTTAAAATGTTCATCCAGAAATAGTCACAACCAAAAGGTTGCGGGTTCCTCATGTTATCAAAAAAGAAAAAGGAAAAAAAAAAAAGAAAAAGAAAAAAGATACTGAATGTAGTCTATACTATTTTCTCTTTCATTCACATGTTATCCTTGAATGTTCCTATGCACTCTTTCTAGAGCTAAATTGCTTGGCCATAGATCTTTCTTGTGTGCTGGTTGTTCGAGACTAACACCTTTTCTTTTCTTAATTTGAAATTTCCGTTGATAAATTCTCTTTAAAAAATTTTCCTTAACAGATATGATATATATGACGATGAACTTAATCAGTCTCCCAACTAATGTATTTTAATCTTCCAGGATGATGCAGATGAGGTAACTTGGCAAACCTACAAGGGACAGCTTACAGAGAAGCAGGAAAAAACACGTGAGAAAGTCATCAAAAGACTTGAAAAGGTTAGACCTATTGTTATTTTTATCTATTTCAACCAGTTTGAATGCCATGTTTTTGGGTTTCCTAGTTAATTTTTTACCGATGTCGGCAATGTGGTAGGTGCTAGGCACTGTCAAGGTGCCAAGGTAGTTGGAGTTCAATGTGCTAGGCGCAAGGCACCCACCATGCCTAATTTAGCTAGGTGCATGCTTAAGGAAAAAAAATAAAATATTGTCTAAACAATTCATATAAGTTAACAACCACTTAAACATAGAGCTAAAGTAATGGTTCGCACAATTTCAAACATAATCCATAATAAGACCTCTCCATCTACCGTACCCCCTACCTTGCCCAATGGTTTGCATGCATCCAAGCGGGAATGGGGTCTATAGTTGACTTATATGGGCTCGTTGTAGAAGTGATCTCATGCATAGTAATAATGTTGTTAAAATCCTACTGTTTGTATCTTGAATTTTAAACTTCAGGCGATTCATCTGTGGGAGTAGCCAGTGAGACCACAGTCGAATGGCTAATATTAAAAGTTGCTTTAAAATTTTTTTTATTTATTGTTTTATTCATACAAAAGTAAAAAAAAAAATTTATTTGATTTACAATACAGTTTTCAATTCCATTTTTATAAACTCCTTGATTGATTTGCAATAATTTCAATTTTCAGAACAATGCTAATAACAGTTTATAGTGTTAATAGGAACAACCAAACGGTCCAAACCTATTCATCCACGGCACTAAATTTTGGTCGACTTGCATGCAACTTGGTCTAGTTGACATGTGACTTAAGAAAGTTGTGCTAGTACTGCTGATCAAGTCAGACATTGGCATCTGGATTTATTTTCATGCATTTGTCACTGTTCAGAACAATGGTCATGTGCATAATTGCCCAATAATAATGTCATATTTGTTAAAATGATCATATTTGTGTAAAAGGTTGCTAACATGAAGAAAGAGATTGATGCTATTCGCGCGAAGGACATTGCTCAAGGTGGGTTAACACAAGGCCAACAAACCCAGATTGCTCGGAATGAACAGAGAATGTCACAGGTAACAGGACTTATCTTATCAGTCAAAACTTCTATTATCTTTTGAATTGGATGCATTACATTTACATCAATATTTTAATTAGATAATGGAGGAACTCGAGAGTTTGGAAGAGACTCTGAACGAAAGTATCCAGGAAAGTTTAGGTGCACGTGCTGGAAGATCAGTTTATGGTAAAAAGAAAGGAACTACGGCGGATGAAGATGAAGTCTTGAGGTAATTAATTACTTCACTGGTCTGAGGGAATGTAGCAGTGTTTAATTTGTGATGTATAACCTCATCTTAAGATATCTAGCCATGTTACTTTTATGTGATTAATGTCTTTTTTTTTTTTTTAATTCTTGTTACTCAATAGTATCAAATCTCTTTGAACTTTCTCGTTTGAATATTCTGATATATGGAACGGTGGCATTTGAAGATGAAGAAAATAAATGAGTAAATGTTTGCTTTACTGCTATAAATTGTATAAGAGGTTTTAGTCTGGTGGATGAACTAACACACAGTATTTGGCTCAGGATTGCCCATCTCTAATTTGAGGGTTTTTTTCTCTGAATTTGGAAGTTATCACTTCGTAGGTTTCCATACCAACGCTCAATCCAATCAAGTTAGTAGCATCTACCAATTTTGCCAATATCCCCTTATGAGACCGAGATCTCATTGTGATCCCATCCCTCTGTCTGCAGTTTTTCAGGTGAAAATGGTTCTCCATTTTTAAATTTGACATGCCCACCTAGATGCATGCTAGAAGGTATGGGGAGATGTGAAGTTGTTTATATGAACTGGAAGTAGGCGGAAAATTAGCTTAATCTGATCTTCCTAACCAATTAGGGCTCTTTACTTCCGTAGTTTTGTAGTTTCAGGTTTTTGTGATTTAATCCAACGGTGGGTATCAATTGGTTCAGTGTCAAAAAAGGGCTGTCAATTTGCGCCCCAGTATAGGGGCAGTGAGTTTGAGTGGCTTGGTAGGTGTGCCCTACTATACATGGTTTAAAATAGCGGTTGCTACGCCACATTACCGATTGTAGCGGTTGAGGCCAGTACGCTATTGTGAAAATAGTGGCGCTATGGTTGAAACCCTAGTACAAGCAAGCAGTTTAACTTAAATTATTATTTTTCCTATTTATTTTTCTCAATAGCCTTTCATAAAGTTGTCTCTACCCTTATAGGATTCCAAATCACTAAAAAACACAAGATTGACTGCTACACAATATTTGAATTCTTTTGACCGCTTAACAAATTCACATGGCTACGCTGCTATGTATCTCCACATCCACTATGTAGAGTTTTGGCCAACCTGCTGCAACTGCTATTTTGATCCTAGCTACCATATGGTTCGATGTATTTGCTACCATATGCTTCGATGTATGTGAAATGGAGCATCATATTTTAAGGGCAAGATTTAAGCGTCTTATTGTGATGCAGTTGCCATAGCCTTTTCTTTTTCCTTTTTTCCCCTTCATATAGCTAGTTGCCACTGAAACTCTTTCATTTGAAACTCACATATTTCTTTACTTACTGACACTTGTGCAATGCCCAGTGATGATGATGATGAGTTCTATGACCGGACCAACAAGAAGCCTACTATTCAAAAGGCTGGGGACCAGCAGACAGTTGAGACAGCTGATACTCTTCTCAGCAAGAAAGATTCCATCATTAAAGAAATGGAAGAAAAAACAAACTTGCTGATGAAAAAGAAGACTAAAGTTGCACCAAATATTGAGGGAAACAGTGAAAGTGGTGATGCTCTAGATGCGTACATGAATGGTCTTTCATCCCAACTAGGTAAGGGGTTAGAGATGCAATCATTAAGTTGACACAGTTATGAAATTCTTGAGAGTTTTGTTAATATTTCATGCCACCTTTTTTTGTTACTAGAGCTAATAATATATTCATTCAAGTGAGATGGAACAATACATCCGAGTTCAGAGATGCCAAGGACATCGGGGAGCAATACTAACAAAAGTGAGAAAGAATGAACCGTATATAATTATCAACTTTTAGAAGCTGTATCAGTTTCTTCCTTGAAGCACTGGCCAAAGCTCCCACTTTTGATTCCTTTGGGATTAAGTTGAATGATACATACAATTGCATAACCCACTCCCTGAATTCTTTCATGATGTAGAAGCTCCATGGGGGTTTTATCATTTGTCACTCCTTGAGTCACCTTCCACCTTTGCTGGCCCATGAAGTTTCTCTCCACCAATGAACTTCCTTTAGAATTACTTTGTGTTGCCGACACTCATAAACCTGATAACAATAAATGTATCTCCATTTTTGTTCTTTATAGCCGACAGATACTAGATGCCCTCAGATTGCATATGGAACTACACTTAAAGACTCCTCATAGAAAATGCATCTCTTAGCAGACAAAAGTAAGTGACAAGTGGACCATAAATTGAGCTACCCAATCGCTGATGAGGTCTGTTGACAAACCTCTATTCTTGTTCCACATTCAATCAATTGATTTGATTCTAGCAAAAGAAATGCTTAACATGTCTTCTTCCAAGTATTCCATTTCCTCCTGCACATAGCCCAACAGACTGCAAGTGGGACCAAATATTATTACCCTGTTTTTTTCACACTGTTTCCACAAATATGACCTGTATGACAAGGGCAATCATCATGTGGGAACCACCATGCAGATCAGCTGGCCTAAAATTAAGAGTGATCTACTTAATGATGGGATCTGGCTTGTATATTCTATGAGGACTATCTTCAATCTTTTTTGCTGTCCATTGTTGAGGGATAGACAATATTTCTGGGGCACATTATTTACACAAAAGCCCCATCCATCCACAGCTTGATGATTGCAAAATGTGTGCCACATGGTAATGGGCATTGAAAGGATGGCTCCTGGTCATGGTTTGAAACTTCGACGGACAACGAGTCGACTTGGGTGAGTTAACTCTGTGCCGGTTGGTACTGTTACAGCAGTGAGACTGGGATTAAAAAAAAACCCCGACTTGGACGAGTCAAACTGGTGCAAGACAGACACTGACCAGCACGGGATTGGCATGTGACTGGTATGGGCTGAATGATAAATAACTCAGCCAAAATCATAAAAAGAAACTCATTTTTGAAGTGAAAGGGACAAGCACTACTATAGTACCCAAATCAAATATGTATATTCAATAATATGGATAAAGGAGAAAACAGGAAATAATAGTATGGCGGTGGATAGTATGAGATTGATTATCAAAGGTACATGGGATTTGTCAGCATGACGATGTATTTTATCCTTTGGGTTTCCTTGATTTTCTTACGAGGACTAAATATTATGGTAGGTAATGATGATGAAGATAGATTCAAGACAGCTTGAAACTCAATATAGTAATGCAGAAATTAGCTGTCCCCATGGCTCCAAGCCTCCCACCCCTCAATATTCTGGTTTGTTATTTGTTATTTTAATGTTTTTGTGAGTGTTGAATTTTAAATAGTTTTAAATATTTATAATTTTGTTTTCTGTATGTGTTAAATGATCCTTTCATTAGCAACAAGAAGTATGGACATCATACTAGCCTAAAGAAAAACTATACATCTTCATCATTGATTTAAGATACAACTAAATCATCAAATTTTCTCATTTTAACATCTTATTTATTTATTCATTTATTTTCCTTATTTGAATTTCTTTTGTGATTTTTTGACTCTAGCATGCCCGTACTGGTCTGGCATGGGTGACACCCTGGCATCGTCTTCGTCATGATAATCTAACAGCTTTCAATGAAAGAATCTAATCTAACAGCTTTAAATAAAAAGGGGCATTCAGTTCTAGATCTGCTATGACATAGAATGAAATACTGTTGATGTCGGACCTTATTCCATTGTGCTTGGGCACATGTGCCTTGCATGACCTTTTTCCATATGTTGCGGCATTCTAGTGTATCTTCTGATGCTATCACTTTCTTAATAAAATTACACATTCAAGACTCTTTATCACATCTGGGTTTTTCATATCTAAAGCCTCATGCGTACATCTGGCATCGATGCATGTATGTGTAAAACTGCACATACCCACGTGTGTATGCTTTTATGTATTTAGGTTTCCAGTATTACTTCTGTTCCAGAATTGCTTCATCATTCATATGCTGATATATTGGGATTCTCACTGTTTCTTTTACTGCTGTTGGACGGGTTAGCATTGAGTCCAGATTCTCTAAGGCCTCGACTTAGAGAAATTCTGAGTTAAAGGGGTGTGTAATTACACCATACATTGAGAGGACATTTAGTTTGAGCAGCTTGGATTTTCAATAGGTGGGCCCCACGGTGGAGTTCCACTCCTTTAACTCGGGGTTTCACTAAGTCAAAGCCTTGAAGGGTCCGGACTTGAGAAGTGATTGATCAACCGTTTTCTGACCTTGATTTCTCATGCATCAGTGCTAGATACTACTGCGCGACTTCAGCAGGAGCTGAATTCTCTTCAGTCAGAATTGGACAGGATCCAGTACTTGCTGAAGATTGCTGATCCAATGGGAGAAGCTGCTCAGAGAAGGGATTTAAAAGCACTCAAGGATAAAGAAGCTCTTGCCACAGGAGAAAATAAACAAGCATCAAAGTCTAAGCAACCAGATATCCCCATGTCTAACTCAACAGAAAGACTTCCGAAGGAGAAGAAAAGCACTGTAAATGGTTCTTCCCTCAAGGATAAAGAACCTCTTGCCACAGGAGAAAATAACCATCTAGAAGATAATAAAGTTGCCAAGAGGATTGAAAATAAAGCACCTAAGTACACTGTTGCAAAGCCTATATGGCTTGGTGCTACAGAGGACATGAAAATAGAAGAGAAACATGAAGCTCCATTAAATGTTAATGAGTCTGATGGCTTTGTCAGCTATAAAGACAGGAAAAACGCATTAGCACAGGCAGATGAAACCAGGGTGACAGAATCCATGATCGAAGACGCAGCTCCGGGTCTAATAATAAGGAAGCGTAAGCTGCCAGAAAAAACTGTAGGGAGTGATGAACTACCTCCTGAATTGTCAGCTTCATCATCTGCCACTGAAAACACTGCCATAGATGCTGTGGCACTTCTACTGAAACACAAACGAGGGTACTTTGCATCGGAGGGTGATGAAAGAGATGAAAACCAAGAAAACCAAGGTGGGGACCAGACTAGAAAGCAGAATGCAGTTATGAAAAGAGTGCTTGGTCCAGAGAGACCCGACTTTCTCAACAGGAGTCCAGAAAGTGAATCTTGGGTACCTCCGCAAGGTAAGCTGCTTGAACTTGCATTAAATGTTCATAGGTTTTACTGGTTTTTAGTTAAGGGATTGTGTTATCAAGACTAAAAGTAATGATTTTTCATTCTTTTTTTCCCCTCTTTTGATTGTTAGTGGTGCTCATAGGACCAAGCTTCAGTAATCTGAAAAACCTGCTGAACCGGTCATGGGTTTGACAATTATGGTTCTATGTCTAGCAATGATTTAGTTACTTAAGTAGTGGTACTTCAATTGATAATTGTCACTGCTGGTCCTTGTATAATGAGGATTTACTATTGGATGATGATATGAATGGTTTTCATCAGGGAGTGTTCTCCTACGCGCATATTGCATACTTTTCATATGCAACCTAGCTGGTGAGGCCCACTTAGATGCTTAACAGAAAAATCGGCCCCATCAAATCATCTTAGCCCTTGATTTAATATCCATACAATTTAGTGGTCTTTTAACCATAGATTTCTTTGGATTCAACCCTACTGTGGATGAAGGTTTTATGAGAGTAAAATTGGGCCTGATGCCAGATCATGGCGTGATGAGTGTGTGAAAGGGCTTGCACTGTTCAAAAGTGGGACCAAGTGGGCCTTATGGAGGTGGACTGCGTATACTTTTGCTCATAGGAGAACATTTCTTGGTTGTCATCAACTAAAAGTGGCCCCTCCTGTATAGTTTGTAGGGCTGAGCACATGCAATCTCACATTGTTCATTCCACTCTTCATGTTAGGGTTTCTCTCCCCTTGTTTATGATTGAAACTGATGGCTCTGATTCATGCAGGACAATCAGGCGATGGACGAACCTCATTGAATGATCGTTATGGCTATTGATAATTATGTTGTGGTCAAAACGGATTGACCTAATTGAAGAGTTCTAATGACTAATAGATCAGTCACAATTCATGTGTGTTTGGAGGACCTGTCATTATGGAAGTGAGAATGCGTTGAGCTTGAACCATAACGATCTTTGGCTCCGTCTATCATCCTAAAGCTTGCGAGCGAAGAACTAATTTTGATGTCAAGTTGAATCCAGATGCCAAAAAGTAAACAATGTGCCTAGGAACCTGGTAGGTAATGGGTTGGTTAAGCACCAGTGATCTTCAAAAGGATTTACCTCTGAACTGCAGGGTTCCTGAGAATTGCATCTTTATAGAAAGTTGAAAGCATCTTTTGTCAGAGGTATTTAGAGACGCACAGTGGTTGGACAAGGAATGTTGTAAATATAAGTTTACAGCCAGTAGCAGGAAATGAAGAGCCACATTTTCTTGGGTATATGGATGTGCATAGTCTCTCTCTAACCAATACAGGAGTTGTTTTCAAGGGCTTCTTAGAATATTCTAACCTTACATCTTTATCATTTGTGAGTGGAGCTTGAGTTGATGAATATTCAAACATCATTGTTAGGATTTAGTGTCATTCTAAAAATCAGATTTTTGCTTATAGGTTGGAAATATATTACTAGCAACAAGGTACAAAGCTGTAGTTAGAGATACATTTAAACATTACGAGACTAGATGGTAAACAAAAACCAGTAGCTAGAAAACATAACTGAACTAAGCAGGGAAACTACCTACCATCGGCAGATAGTTCTAGCTATTATTAATATGTACATCTGTTCTCCTCCTGAAGCCTTCCAGATGGTAGGACCCTCATCTGGGCAGTCTGAGCTGCCCTCGATGCAAGCTGCGATGTCCTCTGTAGGCTGAAAATACATAGGAAGGCGTAGAATGTGTGAATATCATAATAGTAGGGAAAAGTAGATGGGCCAATGCATGTGCAACATGATTAGCTTAGCGGCAACCCTAGTGAGCATCCCATTGATTCAGTTGCCGTAGAAATCTCATAATTATCTTCTATTTGTACATGAGTTTCCAAGACAAATTTGCACTGTTTTGGAGTGTTATCCATGAGGAAGCGGGTCCCCTCAATAATGAGGCTGGAAAAATTAGACTTGATTGCAGTGTAAAGCCCCTCTAATGAGGCAGAAAACCCTGCCTCTATCGGTGAATCTCCTGTGACCTGCTCTGCATATCCCATCACTAGAAGTCCAGTATAATCTCTAAAAAACCCACCTACGGCTGAGATCCCATCAGTATGTTGATAAGCTCAATCAAACTTTGATAAAAACATGGGGGCGGTGTGTTGATTAGGGTTACAAATGGATATCTGATTATCTGATTACTTGGAACTTTCGACCCACAAAAAAAGGGGTCTAGAAATTATTTTTTGTTCTGATTCATAAACGGGTTTGGAATCCAATTTAGGTTACAATTGATAGACGGGTCCGGTTTCGGGTCCATATATAAGTTTTGACCTGTGGACCCTGGACCCAGCATATGAGTGTTTGATATTGCAAATTGTACTTCAAAATCAAATATATATTTTTTCTGTAGACATTTTTATGTATAATACTAAAGATATTAGACTTACTGTTATAAGTTGAATGATATTTTTTTTAAGAAAATAAAAGAATAAAGATAAATTAGAATCAATTTTGGAACTAAATTTCAGTTCTCTAGGTGGACCTAGATTCGGATTTTCCTATCGGAACTGTGTTTGGAACCAACAAAACAAGTTTTGAGTAAAAAACGGAACCGGAACTGGAATCGTTATTTAGAAACAGTCCCGTTTGCAACTCAGTGTTGATCGTTAGGGGTGGTGCCCTGCGAGGCTTTTCATGTATGGGCATCAAGACTCGCAAATAAAAAGCAATAGGGGGCCTTTACTATTTTAAAAATATATTTTCCTCCCTCCGTTTTCCTTTAACCTGGAACCACTCATGAGGCTCCAAGGCACAAGCTGGAAGTTTGTAAACATAAATGCGTCTCCGTTGTATGGGATATGGCACAATCTAACAATGATAAATCTTGTGCATGCCCAATGTGAGATTTAATAATTATCATACACAACTAAAATATTAGGAAAAAAAAAAAAAAACTCATGTCTCCTATCCATAATAAAGAAGTACAAACAATAATAATACTATAGTACTCCTTCCAAAAAACAAAATAACAAGCATACTATACAGTTCCTTATTATAGACACAGGCATTGTAGAAGAGGCCAATCTAACAAATCTCGACCAATCATCCCTGTAAAACTCAGTTTCCAAATCCCTCTGCCTCTTGACACAAGCCTCTGGCTGGAATGACACCTTCATCTTCTTAAGATCGTACCCTATCCTGAAGTTCCGTTGCGCCACATTCCCATAGATAGACACATCCTCCGAAGGCTTGAAAGCAGCGCGATACAAGTTCCCCTCAGCCGGGATGAACGTATTCATCATGGTGAGAACCACTTGAGCCCCATCGAACCCAAACTTCAAGTCAGGAACCTTGAAATCCGATGTATACTCGTAGCACAGCTCAAAGTCCCGAGACGGGTCCTTGGTGGCCTGTGGGACATGATCCTTAATGGCTTCCTTCATCATCGACATAAGCTCCTTGTACACCAATGGAGGAAGAGAGGTGAGCGTCGAACCCGAGTCTATCATGATGTTGCCTTTTTCAGCTGGAGGAAGAGAGACGCTCGTCTCCTACACTGATCGTTTCAAGGGTGACATAAAAGAAGTTTCCGAAATCTTCAGGTTTGTAGATAATAGGGGTGGAGACCACTCCATTGCCTGAGACAACAGCTCTGTCTCCAAAGTCCATGTGGCTGTTGTCCTGATCTGAAGGCGCCAAACAATAGGCGAACTTGCCATCTATGGAAGAACCCAACTGAGAGATGAACGAGTGCGGCCCACCTCCGAGACCCACGATGCCAGCTTCGTTGATGGTGAAGGTTCCATTGTTGTTATGACCGCACCCCATCACTACATTGGGAATTTTTTGTTCTCCTCCCATTGGTGGAAGTCATAGAAAGCGTCTCTTCTGCAAGGACTCCTTTGCTGAAGGAGCCGTCCTCATACCAATGGTTGTAATTGCAGCTGTTTTTGGAACTGCAGAAGCCCCACGTACCAAGGGCCGCCAAGCAAGATTTGGAAGTGCACGGGAGCTCTCGATAGGTAGAAGATGCATTTGGGTCGAAGTAGGGAGTATCCTGCTTGTAGCACTTCTTGCATGGCTTGCATTGAGTTCAGATGAGATTGCTTCCTGTATCAACGACGGCAGGGACTCTCACCGGCGGCGTGCCGAGGTAGATGGGCAGGAGATAGCTTACTCCATTGTTGGGAATTACCTTGGATTTGAATCCTCCATCTGGAGTGGCTGAGATGTCGTTAATGGCACTCCACATGCTATTTCTGATTTTTGAATTATATAATGGAGAATGTGGGGAGTAGTGGTGGATTGTTGAGGTCAACGTCCACCCTTGCTCCTGAGCGGTCATAATTGTGGTCGAGCCTTCGCCATCACTTTAAAACTATTGTTATGCCGTTTCCTATCACCAATTGGTTTTGAGATAAGTGGTAGCTCAATAGGATGTAAGATCCTACAAGTGGTATAAGAGCCTGGTAGGTCGGGTGTTCGAGTCACGGGACACGCGTTTTGCGAGTTCGCAGCTGGAGTCGCGGCTGGTCCACCCTCGCTCCTGAGCGGTCATAATTGTGGTCGAGCCTTCGCCCTCACCATAAAACTATTGTTGTGCCGTTTCCTATCACCAATTGGTTTTGGGATAAGTGGTAGCTCAATAGCTGGGTGTAAGATCCTACAAGACTAATTGTTAGTGGAGGAGGTTGGTTTTTTCTTTTCCTTTTCTTCTTGCCATTTTTTTGTGAGATGATATTGTCAGAGCTTGTTGTTGGCCGTTATTTATAAGCACATGAGCATTTTGCTCTTTCATATGAGATATAAGAGAGAAAATGAGTAGAAATTGAATTCAAGTTTTAGTTTAGTCTTGATCTATCCTCTGAGTAAGGTATTTCATTTTTCAAATAAGATGAGCTTGAGTTAATCTAAACTTGGTTCGCAGTTTGTGCTGGGCACGATATCAACCAAATGCTTTTGGGCCAAGCTTGAGTTCTAGTTGTAAAGCTCCTAACAAAGCTGGAGCTGGAAATTTTGAGTCAGAGCTAAGTTTCAGCAAAACGAAGCTTATCACAGCGCGGCTCATTTACATCCCTGTGTATATGTGGAAAGTAAGGAGAAGGAAGCCGCTTGAAATAGCTTCACTCCACATGTACCTCTGAAACATTAACAAAACTTTCAATCCTAAACCAACAACTGCCTACTAGATTTAAATCTGCAAATAATTTTAGTATAAATGTGTTAAGTGAACCTGGTCAGTTTTTTTTTTTCCAAGTCAACTCTACATTGAAGTGAATTTTCAAAAGACCCAAGAGTTGGAGTAAGATTCTTTAACAGGAGGAATTATATGTACTATAGTACTAAAGTTTTACCAAGAGAATGTAGTTTCAACATGCATTGCTGGGCATATTTCTACCCAAAAAAAACTGGGCATATGCCAATTCATTGGCAGCTCAATAGGAAGGCAACTCCCAATCCCATGTACTGATGATTAAGGACTTGGGTAGAATATGTAAGTTGTACCAGAGTTGGATTTTAGTCTCGGTTTGCTTGGATGTTAAGACTCGTAACTGTAGTCATCTAATCTTTTGGCCTTATCCTGTTAGATTAAAAATGACTGCCATTCAAATAATAATAATAATTATTATTATTCTTAATATTATTATTATTGTGTGGGGTATTTTTCTAAGAGTAAGATTACGCTAATCTCGGTAACAGTACCAACTTAGTTTATCTTGATCTCGGTGTCTAAGCTCGGTAATAGTGCCAAGACACATCCAGCTTGGTAACAATACCAGTTAGGCATCTCATCCAACTCGGCAACAGTGCCAGCTAGCACCAAGTTTAAGCTAGCCCCGGTAAGAGTACCGACTAGATTCACCTCGGTCTCGGTAGTTTAAGCTAGCCCCGGTAAGAGTACCGACTAGATTCACCTCGGTCTCGGTATTAGGCACATTGACAACAGTGCCAGGATGCATCCGAATCTGGTCTCGGTATCATCCTCAACTCGGTACGCCCACAGAGATGAGTACCAAACCATAATTGTACTTCCATAAAGTTACGGCTACGTTGCAGAATGTGCTGACAGACAAGATGGGCGCCGGATAATGATCAGGTGTCGTCTTTATCAATCACATCCACATTGATACGAGAGGTTATATCTTGATCTGACTGAATAGTATCTCCACCTACCCCCACTAAGGGAGCGCCAGGTAAAACCTTTACATATACAAGGGTAAGAATCCATTCTCAGGTACGCCATATTACAAGGCAATACACAACGTAATGCAATATTAGCATACTTGCCTCTCTTCTTCATCCTTTGTTCAGTGATAGCACTAACTCAGGCATCAGAGAGCGTTCGGCTGACGGCAATCAGGGTCTCGGATCTCTATTTATCCTTCCCTTTTAGGTTCTAAGGCGATCTATCTTCCCCAAAGAAGCTTAAACAACATATTACGAGTTTCATACTCACCTAATCAAAGTCCCTAATTTTTAGGCACTTGCAATTGGCGCCGTCTGTGGGAAAGGATAAAAATGGCATGCCTCTAGAAACGGTGAAGGATCATCAAAGCCCCTCTAGAAACGGTGAAGGATCATCAAAGCCCCATTGCTATCACCAACGATCCCTCGTTTGAGGAGACACGGGGAAAGTCTGATGCGACGGGCAAAGAAGGGCCTGTGACTAAGTCAGGTTCATCATCAAAGAGGGGTGACAGCACCTCTCCAGCAAAATGCTCCTCCACTGGAGCACCCCCAGCAGAGTGCTACCATGTTGGATACTCCCTCGCGGAGCAAAGCTCCAACAGCAACCAGGTCTCGTCATTCCCTCCACCGGGTGGACCGCTACAACAATAATAACGAAGATCCGTTCCTTATAGATACCAGGGCCCGAAACCTTATCATCCAGGAACAAGATGAGTTGATCCACAGACTCAGATGTCCGCCTAGGTTTCGTCCTTTATAACGAAGAATCGGACCCTGCGGCCCAAATCTGGCATTTCATCCAGCGGGTGTCAGTATGGGACGACCTCCCCCTAAGGTGGTTCTGCACGCTCCAAGAAGGATCGACTTCGAGCTGATGGCAGCTCCGAAGCTTCTTCGTGGAAAGGTTCCAGGCGCGCTGAGTCATCCTAGAAACAAACGACGACCTTATGTTCACCATAAGGTTCTACACCGTCTACAACCAAGTGGAGGACGCCACTGACAAAGCGGCCTTCACATCCTTTAAACAAGCTCTACCGCTAGGCAACGAGCTTTGAAAGGACCTAGTTCGGTTCCCCCTGGTCACGGTGAAGGCACTGATTGCCAGGGTGAACCAGATCATTGAACAAAGAAGACGAGGCTCGAGCTCGGGAGAGCCTCGATCTCTAGCAGGAAAAGTCCTCCAGAAAAGAAGCGGAAGTTTTGGAAACAGTTCCTTAACTCGCCATGCTAAGTCTTCATCCTTAAGTCCCGGCTCGGTAATACTACCAGCCACAACTTGGACAGTTCCAATCATGACAGCTCCAGCAGTGGCCTCGGCGATAGCACCAGCCACGACTCGGGTAGAAGCACAACCCGGTAGGTGCTATAGCTGCGGCTTCGATGACAGCACCAACCTCAACTCAGCTTCTTCAATCGACAGCTCCAACGGTGGCCTCGGTGATAGCACCAGCTACAGCTTGGGCAGTTCCAATCTTGACGGCTCCAACAGTGGCCTCAATGATAGCACCAGCCACAGCTCGGACAAGTCCAATCTTGACGGCTCCAGCAGTGGCCTCGGTGATAGCACCAGCCACAGCTCGGACATGTTCAATCTTGATAGCTTCGGCAGTGGCCTCGGTGATGGCACCGGCCACAGCTCAGACAGTTCCGGTCGTGACAGCTCAAGCAATCGTCTCGGTGATAGCACCAGCCACGGCTCAGAGAGCTTCATTCCCGACAACTCCGATTCTCGCCAAATTACAAAACTCGACAGAAATCCTAGCTCGATGACAGCACCAGCTTGGTAAAGTCTTAGCTCAGTGACAACACCAACTTGGAAGATACTACAGCTCGGTTACAGAACGAGCTACACAAAACGCCAAGTTGCAGAATTCGGCGGAAGTCTCAGCTCGGTGACAGCACCAGCTTGGAAGAGACTACAGCTCTGTTACAAAACCAGCTATACAAAATCCCAAAGTTACAGAACTCGGCAGAAGCCTCAGCTCGGTGACGACACCAATTAAGCAAAAGCTTCAACTTGATTACAGAACTAGCTATACAACATCTTGTTATAGAACTCGGTGGTTTCAACTCGGTTATAGAACCAGCTGTACAGCGCCAAGTTATGGAACTCAGCCAAAATCTCAGCTCGGTTATGGAACCCACCAACTTGGTCACGGGACCAAATGCGCATCGCGCCAGGTTATGGAACTCGGCAGTTATCCTAGTTTGGTTATGGAACCAACTATGCAGTTGAAGAACTTGATGGCTTCTTATGAGAATCTAGTTCGGTTGCGGAACCAGCTAAAGTTTTCTATCTCTAAAGATACATGTACTTCTTAAAATTATAAGAACTTAAGTACATTTGGAATTTCGGTTATTGAACCGAATTCGAATTAGCCTTATCCACTTCTGCCTATGGAACCGAAGTCATTTGCCCAATGGTTACTCAATTTCGATTACTGAACCGAACTCAACTACTTGGTCAAAAATCAGGCGTCTGTGCTAAGGGCCCAGTTGTGGAACAGAGGTCAAGCACATACATGTTATTTTCAATAGAAAAGACAGAAGACAAGTATGAAAGAAAAGTTCTATTCATTGATTAAGGATAGTCACAAATTCCTGTACACTGTTACAAAGAGGAAAAAGAAAAAATACATCAGAAAAAGCCTTAAGCAGCAGGGGCCTTTGCATTGACGTCAAGGGGCTCAGTCGTGGTAGCTTGGGGAGTAGCCTCTGCCAGGGGAGTCGAGACAGCTTCAGCGACCGCAACAGTGGGGGCAGAACTCTGCTTAGGCTCGAAGCCGAAAAATTTAGGCAAGTCCTAATAAACAGGGTGATCCTCGGGGATCCCTGTCTTCTTAAGCGCAGACCGGCACCCAAGCTTGAACAGAGCCGAGCTTATCTTCTCGACTTGGGCCTCATATTCTTTTGTCGCCTCATCCACCCTGTCCTGAAAAGATGTGTCAATTTCAGCTTGGAGTGATGCTTGAAGTTCGACTTTCTGTTTGTGCACCACTTCGAGCTCGGCATTCCTTTTTGCCAGCTCGGCCTCAAGTTCGAGAATCCTCTTCGCCTTAGCTGCGGCCGCACCCTTCAGCTCGTGGGTCTCGGCCTTCAAATTGCAAAGCTCATTGAGCGCAAACTCGAGCTCTACCCCCTGGTTATTGAACTTTTCCTCCGCCGCCTTTAGCTCCTGACTACTCCCCTCCAAGGCCGCCGCGAGTTTCTTCTTCTCCGCTTCCAGTTTCTCGACCTTGGAGCCGCTTTCACAGGTCCTCTCCAGGACCACTTGAACCCTCTGCGCAAACTGAGAAGAAAAACAAGTGTCAGAAAAAAGCTAACGGATCAATTGATACTCAAAATCTAAAATGAAGACTCACTGAGAAGACTGACTGCATCAGCGACACATCGTTCGCTCCCTTATGCCTCTGCATGTCAAGCGGTAGGGCACATGCATTGGCAAAAGCAGCGACAACCGAGGGACTACTGGATAGACGGTCTTCCATCGTCATAGGCCTCCCAGGCTCGAGCTGGAGGCTTAGCCTCCACAGAGCCGCCCTCACAGGATGAGGTGCCGAGGCTTACCCAGGGCCCTTCTTCGACGAGCCCTTGCCCCTGGGCCTTTTCTCCTTCGGGGCCCTCTCTCTCACCTCTTCGCCGGAGCGCTGCCGAGCTCCCGAGCCTCGGCCCTCAGACCGCGGCCTCTTCTCCGCCCGGCCTCCTTCCCTTGTAGTCTCGGCAGAGAGCTGCCGAGCAGCACCAGCAACAGGAGCCTCGGCGCTCCCCGAGACCGTAGAGGCGGAGGGAGCTTGACCTCCAAAAAGTTTCGCCCCCAGGTCTTTCACCTTCAAGACAAGGCGTATCTTTTCTCCATCTCCTCTCCCCTTTCTTCTTCTCGGTTGGAGGGGGACGAGTAGGTCTCAACTAGCTAGGATAGATCGGCAGCCTCCGAGCTGGCGGGCAATTTGGATGCCTGACCACCTGAAGTCTTTCGACCCTCGGCGTCGGTCAGAGCGAGCGCAGGCTCCTTCCTCTTGATGTAAGTATGGTATCTCGCTTGTATCCGAGCAAGGACCAAACAACTCTCCCGTTGTGGCCTTGAAACTAGCGCACAAGTTTCAACAAACTGCCGTTTCTCTACCAGCCGGCGCGCTCAGCCCCCAGCTTCCTCTAGCTGACCTTTGCACGACAAAGAAAGCATCAGCTAGGCAAAACAAAAGAAGGAAGAAAACAAAAACATCATGAGCTCGGTAGTTACTTGGAGGAACCCCGAAGTGACGAGGGATCCTATATTACCTCTCCCCCTCGGTCTCTGCTTCACTGAGCTCCCAATTACCAAAGACGAGCAAACGATTGTCCCCGGCATGTCTATTGGAATCATCCAGATCGTAGACGAAAAGCTCCAACTTCGACTTCCCCCGGAGGTAATAGCTATGGCCGTCCCCCACGGACTTGCAGAGGTCATATACATCCTTGATGTCATGGACACCGAGATTAATGCCCAAAATCCTATTGAGCTCGGCGACACCCATTATTACCTTGTAGCTATTGGGCATCAGCTGGCAGGGGCCAAGGTGCCATGTCGCCAAGTAGGCTCTAAAAAGAGGCTGGATCAGGAACCTAACCCCTCCCTCTATTATTGACACTAAGGGAAATGACATCCAGCCATCCCGGAAAGAATAGCCTTCGAAAAGGTTCTTTGGGTTATCTAACTTGGTCTGGACGTTTTTTGGGATCTCATACATCTCCCTGAACCCAACCATGGCATCAGGGGTGTCCGCCCAATTCCTATAAGATCCCATTTTTCTAAAAATGAAGATACTGGAAGAAGTAGAGGACAGGAACCCTAAACCCTAAGGCAAAAACCCTAGCAGAGAACAGAAGGTGGGCAAGGAAAGAGATGAGGAAGAAGACTCACAAAGAAGAGACGATCTCCGGACTCAAATTCGCTAGGACAGAGCTCCGACAGAGTTTCTTCTCTCTTGAAGCAAGAACTCTCTCTGATGAATGCCAAAGTAGAGACTCACATAAAGAAAAACCCTATTTATAGACAGAATGACGCCCGTTCAAATTTCGGAAGGCACGCGTCGCTTCGAATTTACTGAATGACCAACCAGATGGAGACACGTGGTACTGTCAGTTCGTCTCCCGCTGTGATCCAGACACTCTATTAATTGCCTTAGGGAGACGAAACAACATCGTGCTTTATCGCCTCAGGCAGACGAAGCGACACCGATAAGATATTTATTGTCTCGGGCAGGCGAACAAACTTCATGATAAAGATTAGATATCATCAACCAGCACCGAGATGAAATTCAAATTGATATCCAAGACTCCCCTGACACGATACTTAGCTATCAACCTCAAAAAGTTTGAGAACTCTAAGAGGTCATGAGCTAAGGGGCAATTGTGTGGGGTATTTTTCTAAGAGTAAGATTACACTAATATCGGTAACAATACCGACTTAGTTTATCCCGATCTCGGTGTCTAAGTTCGGTAATAGTGCCAAGACACATCCAGCTCGGTAACAGTACCAGTTAGGCATCTCATCCAGTTTGGTAACAGTGCCAGCTAGCACCAAGCTTGAGCTAGCCTCGGTAAGAGTACCAACTAGACTCACCTCGGTTTATGTATTAGGTACATTGACAACAGTGCCAGGATGCATCCGAATCTGGTCTCAGTATCATCCTCAGCTCGGTACGCCCACAAAGATGAGTACCAAACCATAATTGTACTTTCATAAAGTTACGACTACTTTGCAGAACGTGGTGACAGACAAGATGGGCGCCGGATAATGATCAGGTGTCATCTTTATCAATCACATCCACATTGATACGAGAGGTCATCTCTTGATCTGACTGTATAGTATCTCCACCTACCACCCACTAAGGGAGCGCCAGGTAAAACCTCTACATATAGATGAGTAAAAATCCCTTCTCAGGTACGCCATATTACAAGGCAATACACAACGTAATGCAATATTAGCATACTTGTCTCTCTTCTCCATCCTTTGTTCATTGATAACACTAACTCAAGCATCGAAGAGCCTTCGACTGACGGCAGTCAGGGTCTCTGATCTCTATTTATCCTTCCCTTTTAGGTTCTAAGGCGATCTATCTTCCCCAAAAAAGCTTAAACAACATATTATGAGTTTCATACTCACCTAATCAAAGTCCGTAACTTTTAGGACTTACAATTATTATTTTTATTATTACAAACTTAGATTGTAAGATTGAAGCCTTTCAATTTTTTTACCTTATTCAGTGTTGAGCGTAGATAATGTATTTCTTGGCCTCCTTTATGTAACTAGGGTTGTCAAAATGTCATACGACCTGTTAACATGACACGAATTCACATGATATTAACGTGTTCGGATAGCTTCTAAATGGGTTCTTGTCATTAATGGGTTGGGCCCGTTAACCTATTAAATTAGCGGGTCATTAAATAATAAAATCAGTAACTCATTAATAACCCGATACAACCCGCCGAATGATAAATGACATAAATTATAAAATGCATGAGGGGTGTTTTGTTAAGTTTGAAAATGTTGAAGTGAAACTCTAAAACCCACATGTAAAAGATCATTTTCTAACTCCTTCACTCTCCTTTCATTAGCAAAAGAGTGTGTGTTAATTGTATTTAACGTATTGTGTAACCCGTTAAATAAATGGGTCGTGTTCGTATTTGATTTTTGAACCTGTTTATTTAATGGGTCGTGTATGGTGAGGTGAATCTAACATTAATTCGTTAACACGCAACCTAAATTCGTTACCACGACAAGATTGATAGCCCTATATGTAACTAAAGGGCTAGGGCTCTTCGGTTTGGGACAACTTATTTTGTTTCATTTTTTTTTTCTTTTGGATCAGTGCCATTTCTTGTTTTAGGGCCAGTTTGTTTCCATGAAATCAAACTTGTAGGAATTCCAAGGAGCAAATTTCTATCAAAGTTGATAAAATTGAAACCACAAAGATAAAGTTCATCCACAAATGACCATAAAATAAGCTCTCTTTTTGGTTAGAAAAGAATTATAGGAAAAAATAATGAATACTCAGCCAGCATCATAGTTATCAAATCCTACAAATCGTGGTCCCATCTATATCTCCACCTTATATCTTTGTCAAATAACTCTCTAATATTCTTTCAATGAAACCCACTTACCATGAATTAGTAGCAATTAGTTCCATCAAAATAGAATTTAAATTCAAATAAGAATGGTAAGTCGAATTTTGTTTGAACTAAAACATACATTATTTAGATTACGACTTTCACCATCTCAATATAGGTCAAACGAAAAATATCTTGATTTAAATCTTCTTTATTTTTAATATTATAAATTACATTACTCACAATCACATTTAGCTGGTACATAATAGTAGGAATATTGATTAAGATCATCCTTCTTTTGGAATTAAGAAACCTCCACTAAGAGCTTTTGTGAACACTTACCTGTGAGAGGGCTTCAAAGCCAAGCTAGAATTCAGAGTTATGCGGTATAAAATGAAGGAAAATTTTTCCCTAAAAGACATAAGAACAACTTTGGATCCAAGAGGAGCCGGACCCGGACCCAAACAAATGTATAGGAAAACTTTTGGGTCAGTTCTACGGCCAAAATTTTTTTGGTTGGGTTCCTTCGTTTGAGGTCCATTGAGCTTCCTTGGCCCAACCCTAATCCATGTTGGCTCAGAACTACAGATTAATCTAAAGTCCGCAGAGGGGTGCAATGCGCCCTCTCCCCTCCCACCCCAAAATATCTTTCTTCCCCTAAAACCCCAAGCTATCAAAAGAACTCGATACAGAGTACCCAAAAGTAGGGGTTTTAAGAGGGTTTAAGGCGGCTACCTCATTCTCCTTTCTCAGTCTCACACGCACTCTCTCCGTCTCTCCATGGCTTCGATTCTCAGCATACCTTCTTCTACACTTCCTATACGCCCATCCCTCCCTCTTCTTCATCTTCCCATCTCTCCATTGCCTCTTCTTCCATTCAGGAACCGAAGATATTGATGTACAGCAGCAGCAATTCCTCTCTCATCTTACCAACAAATCGAAGCAGCAAGTACCGTCCTTTTCCCCCAATCCAAGCCCCCAAAGTTTCCCACTTGAATCCATACGAGCCCCACCAAAAGATGTGGCGAAGCATCGCAAAACAAGCGTCGTCGAGAAATATTCCTTCTCTTCCCCGCACATCTCTACAACCCAATTCTTTTTTTCTGGGTTCTTCCCAGAATATTGGTTCTGCTGACAAAATCCTGCCTTTTGATCACAAACCTCGACTAATTCCAGGGGTTTTAGAGATGGGTTTTTGTCGAAACAGAGGATTATCGTCTCCGGAGGAAGATAGAGTAAGTTGTTCCAGAGATCCGGGTGTTTTTGCTTGGTATTCCAACTGGAGGGGTGATTCTGAGCTTAAGAATGGGGTAAAGTGCGGATTTTCTGCAATGGGTTCTCGCCGGAATGGAGAATTATCAACGTTTGGAGGATGCTCTAGGACCCTGTTCGAGTTTTCTGGGCTTCGCAATCGGGTGATGGGTTTTGCCAGCGTTGCAGAGGCTGTCTCGTCAACAGATGCTGAGGATGAAGGTTCAGTGGTCGAAGAAATGCAGGGCCTATTGCAAAAGATAAGTAACGGTGAGCAGAGGGGCCAGAGATTGGAGAGGGCAACTGGGGGGAAGTATCTCGCTCTTAGGAGGCGGCAGGTGAAGGTAGAGACCGAAGCATGGGATCAGGCAGCAAAAGAGTATCAGGAACTTCTAGCAGACGTGTGAGCAGAAGCTAGCTCCAAATCTTCCTTACATGAAGTCTCTGTTCTTGGGTTGGTTTGAGCCATTGCGGGATTGCATTGCTAAAGATCAGGAGCAGTGTAGGGAAGGGAAGTGCAAGGCAGCATATGCTCCTTACTTTGATCAGCTGCCTCCGGAGATGATGGCGGTCATCACCATGCACAAGTTGATGGCGCTATTGATGACAGGCGGCGTACATGGGAGTGCAAGGGTGGTCCAGGCAGCGATCAATGTTGGTGAAGCCATTGAACACGAGGTGGGTGGGGTTGTGTTGCTTTTGTATTGGTTGGCTTCAGTTCTTTTCCTGCTTGAATGACAAACAATTCAAATACACTTTTAGTGTGGTTTATACTTTGTATATAAAATTCCACCTCCAGCTGATGACTTACATGTTCTAACTGGAAGAACTATCATGGTAGAAGTAAAAGCCAAATCAAAGATTCTATGGGCCTATTTTGTTTCATGTAATTGAATTCCTAGAAATCCTAAGAATTTGTATTTCTGTAAGTGGTTAAAAATAAAGAATCAAAGGTGAATATCCACAAATGACCATCAAATACCCTCCCCATTAATGGAAACTGAATCAATGGAAGATGGGAAATGAATACCCAGTCATTACCTAGTAATTCAAATCTTAGGAAGGTCAAAGTGTCATCTCTATATCCACCTTATATCCTTCACCCCTCACCTCTTTAATAATCCTTTGGTGGAGCTCATTTTACCATGTATTCCTATGTATTCTCATCCCATGTATTCTATGCAAACAAACAGTCCCTATGTTTTTTTTCTCTTCCCAATAAAGATGCTAATTTAAATGACGCTGATAATTGATATAATCAATAATACGAGCTTAACCTTTCCTGCACCCAACTTCTGGTGCATCCTTATAGTTGTCAACATTACCATATATATATATATATATATATCAATTATTTTGCTGTAAATAACCCCATATCATTTTATATGGAGTTGTCTGTAATTTCTTCTACTTTTGAATAATCTTGATCTAAAATTTACCGAACTTTTGTTCCCAGTTCCTATTAAGTGTTTCTAATTCATAAAATTTGTAGTTACTAGTTTATAATGTCTTTGGTATGGTTCAGGTTCGAATCCATAAGTTCTTGGAGAAGACGAGGAAAAAACCTGATAAAGAGAAGAAAATTGAAGGAGTGGAACCTGATTCTGTAAGCAAAGAACAAGAACATCTGAGGAAAAGAGTTACAAATTTGTTAAAAAAGCAAAAAGTGCGTCAAGTGAGGGATATAGTTAAGAGGCAGGATGATTCGAAGCCATGGGGCCAAGAGGCTCAAGCCAAGGTAACATTTTCTCAGGACAAGTTGTATTTTATTTTGTGATTGCAGCACGTGACACTTGTCCTAAGTCCCAACCATGTGCTTTTCAGGTTGGGAGCCGTTTGATTGAAATGTTGATAGACACTGCTTATATACAACCTCCCGTTGATCAGTTAGCAGATGGTCCACCTGATATCCGACCTGCATTTAGACACTATCTCAAGACTGTTACAAAAGAGCAACGGTAAGGCTTGATTTCTCTGTTTAATTATGAGTTTACAAGCTACTTCATTTAACTCCTTAAGTCAGAATTCGATTAACAAGATGAAAGCGGTAGTACCTCGTTAAAATTTATTTTATTCTGGGGCTTCCTCTCTCTTTTCTGTAGACAGGATCATCTTCCACATCCCTCTCTCTTTCTCAGGTTGGGATAGAAAATGATGCCCATACTTCCCCAAAATGAGGATTTGCCCATTCAGATATTTTTTTGGTTTTCATGTTGAGGACCGTCTATACAGTCTCCTAGCTATTGATCCCTTTTGCTGATATGGATAATCTGTCTTTTGGCAGGAAAACAAGCAGAAGGTATGGTGTCATCGAATGCGACCCATTGGTTCGGAAAGGACTAGATAGGACTGTAAGTGTGATCCCATTATTCTTGGACATATTGGTGTTTCTTGATTGGCATCTGGAATTCATGAACTAGGATTACATTTAGACCTTATAAATTACTTAGAAAGTGTGTAAATAGGTTCTTTAAGTTTTTAGATTTGAGTTGTGAGGAGGTTTGTAAGGCCCTCAAGGCATGTATCTGAGTCCATCCAAGCAGAGCCATACTTGCCAGCGTGGTGCATGCACGTAATCCAAGCTGCCCCCTTCATCAGCTGTTCCATGATTGGATGGGAAACTTTTTTCTGGAAAGTACTCTCCCGTGCATGGTTCAAAATAGCAGGCTCTACATAGCGGCCGCATTATTGGTCGTAGCGGTTGAGGCCGCTGTGTCATTTTGAAAATAGCGGTGTGACTGTCTAAAACCTAGTGGAGCCAAGCAATTTTAATTTAGAACATTGTTTTTCCTATTTCTCCTCAATTGCCTTTTCTAAAGTTGTCTTTACCGTTATATGGTTCCAAATCACTAAAAAAACACAAGAGTGGCTGCTACCGCTTGAAAAATTCACACCACTACGTCGTTACATATCGCCGCAACCGCTATGTATCGCCCGCTATGTAAGGTAACGCCTCCATTATCTAGAAAAGAAAAGATTAGTAGTAATATTAAAAGTACATAAATTCAAAATTTCCTCATTCTTTTTCTTGAAAAGTGGAAATGACGACTATATAAACCACAATGCATATACAATGACGACTAAGGGGATTCACTGGTCCATAATAGGGCTAAGGTGGGCTAGCCCAATGACGACTATGAATCATTAAAAAGATAAGTACTATCATTTGATTGATTTTCAGGTGACAACCAATTACTGTAATTGCAAATTTGAGGATTTCTTTATACAAACGCATATGGATGCATGGAGATCATGGGAGAATAGGATGGGAAGGACTTGATCTGAAATTTAGGGGCGGTGAAAATTCACTCCTACTAGTTAATTAATCTCATCGAAGTAGTTAAGTAGATGTTGTTACTTGCAAATATAAAAATCTTCTCATATAAATACAATGGCTAATATATACATCATTTTGACAGGGATCATATTATGATTATACCAATTGACTGGGGCTGGGATTTGGACTGATAATTAGGTGCACCAGTACCCCAGAGGAATTCCAAAAAGTTCTCAACAAGATCGGCATATCTTAACTGAAATTTTGTCTATACTTCACTAAGTATAATTAATACAACTGGAGACACTCATTTGCACTAAAACCCTAAATGCAATACACTGGAGACACTCATTTAATTTGCACTAAAACCCTAAAAGCAACATACTAATTCAAATCTCTTATAACTAAACTATATCCATGCATGACTAAATTGACTGGTAATAACAAAGGTCCATAATTGACAACTCTGAATTTAAGTTACACAAATTAAACTGTAGTAGTGAAGACAAAGGTGATATCATGATTACTAAAATCATGATCTGGACCAAAGCGCGATTGATCTTCGATCCCCGCATAAGGAACCCCCCAGATTTTAATCAAATTACCTGCTCTCCATCCATTTGCATTCACCATCCTCGCCCAGGCCCCTATAAGTACGTAAGTCCCATTAGGATTACCGCTTTGCGTCCTCTTCAACAATCTTAGCTCCCACTGCCGTCCTTCTTCATCAAAACCTGCAGCTTGGATCTCTGCTCCATTGTTACAAAGGTCATCATTCTGTTGGCTCGTGAGACAACGAACGATACTATTCTCCATAATTCCCCTTCTAAACACAAAACGATTTTCTTGATCATTCACATCACTTCTTGTTAGTGTCTTCTCCCAAAGGGGATAGAGAGGAGCTATCTCGGTGACTCGGCCGCCTAACCGGCGCAGCAAACTGCCGTGTCCTGTCTGATTTGGGTCCCATGATAGATCCATGTTTAAGTCTCCCCCAGTTGCTATCCGTGCTTGGTTGGCAAGAATATCCATGCTTCTATTTCTGTAAGCCATAGCTAGAGGAGGAAAAACAATGCAAACGAGGAAGGTTGTATGTTTTTCAGCTCTTTATGTTATCTAGAGGTTGAATCAGGGTGTCTTTTTTATAGAGGCTTATTACCTATGTGCAATCACAATATGGGTTAGGGTTAACACTTAACAAGGACAACTTGTTTTAAGGTTAGTGGGTTTTAAAGATTTCATGCAAACTTCAATGTGGACAGGGTTGTGGTGGTGGTGGTGCAAATAGGCCGGAACAGACCAGGCCAGGCCAATGAGATATGGACCTGGACATCACTAGGTTACAGTATAGTTTTAAAACTCGAAGACGTTACAAGGCTCAGACAGCCATCTAACCGATTACTCACTCATCTGCCTCGCATGACTTGGTGAACCTACTGAAGTCAGTTGACTTGTTTGAGTCAAAGTGAGTCTGACTGAGTTTATAAACTATGGGTTAGACTTGGGTTTTGAACAACCTGTCTGCCGTGGGTTTTAACATAATTAATGCATGACCCTGATTTGCGAGGCCTATGAATAGGCCAAACCCAGGTGGTTATTGGGATTCCTTGACCCTTTTATGTGTTGTCCACTGGGTCAAATGGAAGAGCAAAACCGTTTGGCACATGTTGGAAGTCCACAACCCATGTCGCATAAATCATGACTTGGTCATGGCTTCATATATATATATATATATATATATATATATATATATATATATTTGGACGTTTCACCTATTAGTTTAACCTTTTGTATTGACATGTAATTTCAAACTTGTATTAGAATGGGTTATGATTCTGTTATTTTTGTATAGTCCACGTGGCAGGTCCGTCCATGAAACCTGTTGGACTTGCACCTAAGGAGGAGTGTTGGGAAGTCCCACATTGCATGAATCCTGAACTGGACATGGCTCTATATACCTATGTTTTTTTAACCTGTTTGAGGCCTTCCACCTATTAGGGTAAGCTTTTAGGTTGGACGCACGTGATTTCTCACATGTGAATCCCATCCACTAGAAAATTAACTGGTTTTTCAGAGATATCATTCTTTTGGGTCATAGCAATGAATATTAATATATTAATATATATAAATTTTCTTAATTTACTAAAAGAGAGCTTATTATATAAAAATATTGTTTAGTATAACTGTGATCCAGTAATTGGGTTTTAGAGAGTCATTCAATATTAGACTACATTGGTGAAACTGGCGAGGCTGACCCAATCCAATTAGCTGCGGACCAGAGCCTTAACTTGACCTAATCCAGTTGCCTTCCTATTGAGCTGCCAATGAATTGGCATATGCCCAGTTTTTTTTTTTTTTTTTGGTAGAAATATGCCCAGCAATGCATGTTGAAACTACATTCTCTTGATAAAACGTTAGTACTGGTACATATAATTCCTCCTGTTAAAGAATCTTACTCCAACTCTTGGGTCTTTTGAAAATCCACTTCAATTTTTCACTTAACACATTTATACTAAAATTATTTGCAGATTTAAATCTAGTAGGCAGTTGTTGGTTTAGGATTGAAAGTTTTGTTAATGGTTCAGAGGTACATGTGGGGTGAAGCTGTTTCAAGCGGCTTCCTTCTCCTTACTTTCCACATATACATAGGGATGTAAATGCGCGGAGCTGTGATAAGCTTCGTTTTGCTGAAACTTGGCTCTGACTAAAATTTTCAAGCTCCAGCTCCACCTTTGTTTGGAGATTTACAGCTAGAACTCAAGCTTGGCCCAGAAGCATTTGGTTGATATCAATCGTGCCCAGCACAAACTGCGGACCAAGTTTAGATTAACTCAAGCTCATCTTATTTGAAAAATGAAATACATTACTCAGAGCATAGATCAAGATTAAACTAAAACTTGAATTCAATTTCTACTCATTTTCTACTCATATGAAGGAGCAAACTGTTCATGTTCTCAAGGCTAGCTTGACTATTGGGCAAGAAAAGCCCTTCCTTTAGGCCTCTAAAAAATAAGACTCCATAAAAATCATCTTTTCAAATTCTAAAATGGCATTCAAGCAACTGCCATTGTTTTTTTTTTCCTCCTAAGTCCCAATAATAGTAATTAGTATCACATCTCATTAAAATCATCTTTTCACATTTAAACAAAGCATTAAAGCAAGTGTCATCTTTCATTTTCTCTACACACAGTCTTTTTAAATTCCAACAAATCTCAACCCAACCTCCTTGCCACCTTACATTCAAATGAACGTTTCTCCACCACCGCTTTTCCATCTCACGTACTCTTTACTCTCTTACCCTCTGTCTCTTTTATAAATTGCATTTCTCTATAATTACTTTTATTTATTTATTTCTAAAGCAATTTTCTTTAAAGATTTATTGATCTGGTTTTGTCTTCTTTTAATAATATATGTGGATATATTCCGATAATATATGTGAGTCTATTCTATAATATATGTTAATAATAACCCACAAACTCAAATATAATCCATTTTTTTTTCATAATGAAAAAGCTTGATCAAATTCGAAATTCTTCCACATCTATAATCTTTATTGCTAATAATGATAAATCACTAAATCAGGTTCTATTGTTTTATGATTTTAAGATTTTTTTAATTCCACGCTCGTATTGTATGTTTATTATAGTTAGTATTCATTTTATTCATAAATATGGGAGATGCTCCTATGAGAGCATCTCTCACCTTACTATGAGAGATGAAGGTGGGGGCCCTCATATTTAAGTTGTTGACCTTGGATATAGATGTGAGGGCCCCCACCTTATCACTCATAGTAAGGTGAGAGATGCTCTTATAGGAGCACCTCCCTATAAATATTATTACTTATAATTGATAAATGATAAATGAATCTATTAGAAAATACGAATCCAGATGCTCAAACTTATATTAAAAAAAAAAAAAACAGAGAGAGAGAGAAAAAAGAATAGAAAATTTGAGGCCTCATTTGAGGCCTCGAGCGGCCTGCATGAACGGCCAACAATAAGCTCTGACAATATCATCTCACGAAAAATAGCCAGAAGTAAAAGGAAAAGAAAAAACCAACCTCCTGCCATAACAATTAGATCTATAGAACTATAAATCTCTAGTTACTAAAGTAAGGCTTCGTGGAAAAAATATATAAAAAGAATACATTATTGTTATAGACTACTCATGCTAGATCTGTGTTGAGCAACTTCATTAGCTGATCTCAAGTCTTGTCCTGCTTGGAATTGAATTCTGGTCCGCAGGATGATAGAATAAGGTTCAGTTTGGCATGTCTATTTTTCCCCTCTTATTGTCTTAAAATGGATTGAATCCGGTTTCAGCATGTTTGGTATGAGGTTTTACTGTGTCCATTTCATATGGCATTTAGACACAATGTGTCTGTTTCATGAAGTCCCAGAAATCAGCAGAATCCAATCTGATATACAGGTCTGAAGCGGGTAGACATGAGTGGTACAGTATTATGGACGTCCTCCTAGGACAGTCCGGTTTTTCATTTTTTTATTTATTTATGGGACCCACAATTATGATCCAAGCCGTTAGAAATGTGAAGAAGGCCCAACACGGCCACGTGTCCAAATTTCAGCCGTTGATCTTTCTCGAATCTCGAGATATTTGCAAAAAAACCGTGAGCCATTTGATGTAATATTCCGGACATTGTGGGCCCCACAATCAAGATCCGATCCGTTGGTTCTCTTTGGAGGGCCAAAAACGGCTATGGGCCCAAAATTGAGCCTCTAATTCAAAGTGGATCTTGAGATATTTACAAAAAAGTTTTTGACCATTGATGTCCCATGCCTTAGTGATTGAGTCTTGAAGTTGTACACAGCAGTGTGGTATTTTTTTTTTTTTTTTTAAATTCAGGCATCATAAATCATGATCCAAACCATTTGATATATTCAAAAGATCATTCACGACTAAGGGTCCAAATTTTAGCCATTGGATCATCATAGATTTTGAGATATTTATAAAAAACGACAGACATTTATATATAATTTTTTTTAAATCATGGCCCCTAAATGCAAGATCCAAACCAAAATGAAGATCCAAACCGCCTATAGTAATTAAAATGTGGAACACGTGTTTGAGATAAAATTTCAATCGTTGTATGATCACAGATCTTGATATATTTGCAAAATGCCCAGACCATTAGATCTATTTTTACATGTGTCTTACCAAACAGTCTATTTTTAAAATATCTATGTCTTACCAAACAGTCTATTTGTAAAACATCAATTTCAAACCGCTCCATTATAAATAGATCTATATCATATAGATCTGTTTCGTGAAGATAAGATTTGCCAAACAAGCCCTAACTGCCTTGCCATTGATCCAATAGTGAATTAGTTCTTTCTATGTGACATTTATTTAGGTAGACACTGGTTTCGGATATTCTTCTCTCTTTCTCTCTATCTCTCTCCACACACAAACACACACACCCTATCCTGACTAGGTCTCACAATTCTGCATTCTTGACTGCCCAGCTCTGCTTGGTCTATTGAGACAGAAGTTAACACAAATTCAATGACAAGACTGGGCCAAGTTAAGGCTCTGGTCCACAGCTAATTGGATTGGGTCAGCCTGGCCAGTTTCACCAATGTAGTCTAATATTGAATGACTCCCTAAAACCCAATTACTGGATCACAATTATACTAAACAATATTGTTATATAATAAGCTCTCTTTTAGTAAATTAAGAAAATTTATATTTATATATATATATATATTAATATATTAATATTCATTGCTATGACCCAAAAGAATGATATCTCTGAAAAACCGGTTAATTTTCTAGTGGATGGGATTCACATGTGAGAAATCACGTGCGTCCAACCTAAAAGCTTAAGTTAATAGGTGGAAGGCCTCAAACAGGTTAAAAAAACATAGGTATATAGAGCCATGTCCAGCTCAGGATTCATGCAATGTGGGACTTCCCAACACTCCCCCTTAGGTGCAAGTCCAACAGGTTTCATGGACGGATCTGCCACGCGGACTACACAAAAATAACAGAATCAGAACCCATTCTAATACAAGTTTGAAATTACGTGTCAATACAAAAGGTTAAACTAATAGGTGAAACGTCCAAATATATATATATATGAAGCCATGACCAAGTCATGATTTATGCGACATGGGTTGTGGACTTCCAACATGTGCCAAACGGTTTTGCTCTTCCATTTGACCCAGTGGACAACACATAAAAGGGTCAAGGAATCCCAATAACCACCTGGGTTTGGCCTATTCATAGGCCTCGCAAATCAGGGTCATGCATTAATTATGTTAAAACCCACGGCAGACAGGTTGTTCAAAACCCGAGTCTAACCCATAGTTTATAAACTCAGTCAGACTCACTTTGACTCAAACAAGTCAACTGACTTCAGTAGGTTCACCAAGTCATGCGAGGCAGATGAGTGAGTAATCGGTTAGATGGCTGTCTGAGCCTTGTAACGTCTTCGAGTTTTAAAACTATACTGTAACCTAGTGATGTCCAGGTCCATATCTCATTGGCCTGGCCTGGTCTGTTCCGGCCTATTTGCACCACCACCACCACAACCCTGTCCACATTGAAGTTTGCATGAAATCTTTAAAACCCACTAACCTTAAAACAAGTTGTCCTTGTTAAGTGTTAACCCTAACCCATATTGTGATTGCACATAGGTAATAAGCCTCTATAAAAAAGACACCCTGATTCAACCTCTAGATAACATAAAGAGCTGAAAAACATACAACCTTCCTCGTTTGCATTGTTTTTCCTCCTCTAGCTATGGCTTACAGAAATAGAAGCATGGATATTCTTGCCAACCAAGCACGGATAGCAACTGGGGGAGACTTAAACATGGATCTATCATGGGACCCAAATCAGACAGGACACGGCAGTTTGCTGCGCCGGTTAGGCGGCCGAGTCACCGAGATAGCTCCTCTCTATCCCCTTTGGGAGAAGACACTAACAAGAAGTGATGTGAATGATCAAGAAAATCGTTTTGTGTTTAGAAGGGGAATTGTGGAGAATAGTATCGTTCGTTGTCTCACGAGCCAACAGAGTGATGACCTTTGTAACAATGGAGCAGAGATCCAAGCTGCAGGTTTTGATGAAGAAGGACGGCAATGGGAGCTAAGATTGTTGAAGAGGACGCAAAGCGGTAATCCTAATGGGACTTACGTACTTATAGGGGCCTGGGCGAGGATGGTGAATGCAAATGGATGGAGAGCAGGTAATTTGATTAAAATCTGGGGGGTTCCTTATGCGGGGATCGAAGATCAATCGCGCTTTGGTCCAGATCATGATTTTAGTAATCATGATATCACCTTTGTCTTCACTACTACAGTTTAATTTGTGTAACTTAAATTCAGAGTTGTCAATTATGGACCTTTGTTATTACCAGTCAATTTAGTCATGCATGGATATAGTTTAGTTATAAGAGATTTGAATTAGTATGTTGCTTTTAGGGTTTTAGTGCAAATTAAATGAGTGTCTCCAGTGTATTGCATTTAGGGTTTTAGTGCAAATGAGTGTCTCCAGTTGTATTAATTATACTTAGTGAAGTATAGACAAAATTTCAGTTAAGATATGCTAATCTTGTTGAGAACTTTTTGGAATTCCTCTGGGGTACTGGTGCACCTAATTATCAGTCCAAATCCGAGCCCCAGTCAAATGGTATAATCATAATATGATCCCTGTCAAAATGATATATATTAGCCATTGTATTTATATGAGAAGATTTTTATATTTGCAAGTAACAACATCTAATTAACTACTCCGATGAGATTAATTAACTAGTAGGAGTGAATTTTCACTGCCCCTAAATTTCAGATCAATTCCTTCCCATCCTATTCTCCCATGATCTCCATGCATCCATATGCGTTTACATAAAGAAACTCCCAAATTTGCAATTACAGTAATTGGTTGTCACCTGAAAATCAATCAAATGATAGTACTTATCTTTTTTAATGATTCATAGTCGTCATTGGGCTAGCCCACCTCAGCCCTATTATGGACCAGTGAATCCCCTTAGTCGTCATTGTATATGCATTGTGGTTTATATAGTCGTCATTTCCACTTTTCAAGAAAAAGAATGAGGAAATTTTGAATTTATGTACTTTTAATATTACTCATAATCTTTTCCTTTTTAGATAATGGAGGCGTTACCTTACCTGATCAATTTAATTCACCATCCATCCAAACACGCAAAGAGTGAAAAGAAGATGTGAAATGAATCACCCTTGTAATATAACTTAAAGTGAAGGTCCGAACGAGAGAATTAAAGACCTTCTATGGTTTGAATTGATTTTCTTGGTTGTAGAGGGTTTATAGGAGTAGAAAATTGGGCGACAGATGGGTCAGGTCAGATTGACAAAGGATGTCTACAAGTTGAAGACTACCTGGTTTTTTTTAAAAGGGGTCAAATATTCTAAACCCATACTTGCTACAGTCAACCCGACTCAACTTGCATCACCCACATTTAATGGGGATCAACATATTTAACTCAAGTACCCAACCTATAGAATCTTATTATTCCAAACCCAAGCCATTTCAAATCTTAACGCTATATTTTAGTCAACTGACAGGCCAAAACAAGCCCAACACAAGCTCGACTCATTCTGTATGAAATAGACTATTCTGACTACCAAAAAATCTATTTAGATGCATTTAATTATATAAGTCAACCTGAACCCAACTGATTAAATATGGATCAAGTCTTCCTGACGTCTAATCAACTTGTGTGTGTATATAAATATATATGTGTGTCTATATATATATATATATATATATATATGGGAGGTTTCAAGTGCATCCATCCCTCACCATAGGGTGAGGGACACTTTCATAATTGGACATTTTCAAGTACAAAAGTTACTTTTCAAGGACATATGGTGAGGTACACATCCTTGTCTTCATGTGCAAAAATGGGAAGTGTCTCTCACCCTATGGTGAGGGATAGATGCACTTGAAACTTTCTCATATATATATATATATATATTTATATGGGGAATGTTCATATGCATCCATCCCTCACCATAGGGTGAGGGATGCTTCCATAAATGGTGGGTTTTATGGTGAGGGATGGATGCATATGAACATTCCCCTATTTATATATATATAATATAAATAATATATATATATGGGGAAGTTTCAAGTGCATCTATCCCCGGTGAGGGACACTTCCCTTTTTGCATATGAAGACAAGGAAGTATACTTTACCCTATGTACTTGAAAAGTAACTTTTGTACTTGAAAATATCCAATTATGAAAGTTTCCCTCACCATAGGGTGAGGGATAGATGCACTTGAAATTTCCCATATATATATATATATATATATATATATATATATATATATATATATGAGCAGGGCTCTCCTAAACTCAAGCTTAAGATAAGGTAAGCTCAAGTGTGTGGTGGGACCCACATGGGGATGGGGGATGGAGATGGGGGGATTTCAAGGACTCTTTGGGATCTTTCTTTCTGCAAAAAATAAGCCACAACCGTAATTTCTATCATCTCCATATGAGCCCAAAAGTTTAATGGTCACCAATCCATTTGGATCAATACTTGGATCGATACATAGTCGATCCAACGGTCAAGTAAATTAAGATCTGACAGAAAGTTGGTGGATATATACAATATAGGAAGGTCATGTGTTTGGACCATTTGGATTGACTAAAGGTGGGCCCATAAGCATGAGCTTACGAAATTTTATCATAAGCTTGAACTTAGGAGAGCCTTTATTTATATATATATTGGGCAGATTATGCGGGTTGGGCTGGATATTGCCATCCCCTAGCATGAATGTAGGATTCCTCTTTCCCGTGGAAATAGAAATCCATGTAGTGGGAAATCTTCACCATTGCACAAACAATTCCCACGATACAGGGAGAAAGCACATAAGACGATGAAAAGCTTGATGAAATCGAACAATAAGCCCAAATTCCGCTCCTGTCTGGATTATCCTCTCCCGAGTTTTGCTTATCCAGAGAGAACCATGGACCAGAGCCATGCCCAAATTGTTTGGTCCCTTGGTAGAAAGATTGGTCTTGCCTGCGTCTCACAGCTTGGGATTCTAGATGGCCCAGCTCTGCTTGCTCTAAAGAGAAAGAACTTAGCACAAATTCAATTACAAGACTGCCAATTTGAGGCTCAGGCCAATAGCTAATTGGATTAGGTCAGCCTGGCCCAATCGCTTTGAAAACAGTTCTACTAAACATAGCTAATTGTTATATGATAAGTTCTCTTAGAGGAAATCAAGAAAAAAACAATCGTTTTAATTTTTCAAAATTAATTGTTAATTTCATTGGACCCAAGAATGATATATATATATATATATATATATATATATATATATGAGAAACATACAGATTTTCTAGTAGACAGAATTCTTATACACATGTGATGTGCCATAGGAACAACAAATGTGTAAGAAGCCATCGGTGGGAAAAGTGTGTGTTGTGGCTTATAGAAGCTCCACTGAGCACCTAAAAGTTATCTAGGCTTTTCGAGTTGTATTCAATGGGTTTAGACACTTCTTTAGGTTTGCAAAAAAATAAAAAATAAAAATAAAAATAAAATTTGTAAGAAGCTAAAATAACCAAGGTTTTCCTCTTCTATTTGACCCTATTTCAGTGGTAGAAACATATATGGGACAAGGAAACCTTTCTTAACCCCGAGGGGTAGCTTAGTTGGCCTATAACTACGGTTTGTACCCGAAAATTTGGGTTCGAAACTGCACTGCCACACTGGGGCCGCAGGGAAATTTTATCTGACTTTTTCTCTTGAGCCTATAGGGACTATTCTGGCCCAAAGGGCATGGCCTTTCTGAAGTTGGACAAGATATTAAAAAGAAGGTAGTCATGCCCGAAACCACATGAGTTTGGTCAATCCATAGGCCCCGCATATGAGGCCCTCGCATTAATTATTTTTAAGCCCCATGATAAACGGGTTGTCGATCACAAGTCACAACCCGACTCTAATCCATGTTTTAAAAACTCTGTCCAGCTCGCTTTGACTCAGTCAAGATCCGCAAGTCAGGTGAGTGAGTAGTCCGTTCGATCGACTCACCAGACCATAGTGGTGGTGCAAATTAGCGGGCAAATCAGACCAAAAGTAACATTTATATTTATTATTTTTTCAAAATAACATTTACCCCAAATCCCTCCATAGCTTGTCTTAAGTAGTTAGTTTGCAATACCTTTAACGCCTAATTATTTTAGGTGTATTGGTTAGCAACTTGAAATTGTGTCATAGCCAACATGTCCTGCATTCGAATTCACATAGGGCAAAAAAGGCCCCATGCCGCATTTTGTGTGCATGTGCATATGCGCAAGGCAAAAATGCCCCATGTTGTGTCTTGTGTAGGCGTGTGCTTCCAGCATAGGGCAATGTTCCACCCAAGGAGTGAATTGTTAAGTAGTTAATTTACCGCACCTTTAATTTCTAGGCGTTTTGAGTGTATTGATCAGCAACTTGAAATTAAGGTTCATTTTTTGATCATTTCCCATCACATTTCGTACAATTTTAACACCATATTGTTGTTTATAACTGATTCTTAGTTGGATGACGACTCTCTGAATGTACTGTCCTGGCCCTTGATACCCTTGGCAATGCCACATGGCGGGTTAATAAAAGAATACTTGGTGTCGTGGACAGAATATGGGGCTAGTGGAGGCCGTCTTGCTGACTTGGTTGATCGTGAGGATGTAAGTCAAGTTCAAGCCAAAAATAATTTTCTATTGTCATACTATGTGAATTTTAACACATTGTATTAAAATTATTGTAATAATTATCCATTTAAAAAAATAATAGTGATAGTAATAGTAGTGAATCTCTTATGCTATTTTTCTATTATTCAAATACACACACACACGTGAGAACTGCTCTTGTGAGAACAGTCCTCACGGTAAGTATTGCCTAGTGGGGCCCACCCACCTTATGACCCGTTCAAATGGACCACACATGCACAACCCCCGATAGTCACCGAATTTCATGGATTTGCATAGATTCGAATGGAGTGGACCATTGGATTGATGGTCAGTTTTTATTGTTTGATCTAAAGTCGTTAAACTTGTGGACCACGGATGAAGGGGTTAGAGGTATTAGATTGACTTCAAGTTTAATATTTAGGTTGGCCCCACTTGGATCTTTTGATCCCCCTCTGTCCCATTATCAGTGGGGTTCTAAGATGGGTCCCACTCGGTGGTCCTCATTGTAAGACTGTGAGAACTGCCCTCACAGGACCTATTACTATTGAAGTGAATGTATAAGACAAGACTGCAAGAGACCCAGGTGCACTGTTTAAAGAGTGTACCTTTTTCTATACAGTTGGATAACCTTTACTCAATTCAAGACCTCAAACACTGGTACTAAACCCAATTTAACGTTGTTATGAGTTCTGAGTTCTGAGTCTTCCGACGCTTATCTGCTCTTGGATTGAACAGTGATAGAAGTGCATATAAAACCGTTAAAGTTCCAGCTAAATCTATGGTCTTCATCTCCAAATGGGCATCATTTGATGATGACGATGTTAATCAAAACTAAGTGCATGTTTGGCATCTCTATATTTCACCTCTACTTGTCTAAATGTCTAAATAACATAGAGATCGGAAAAATTAGAGTGTTTGGTACATTACTTTAGGGCATGTTTGGCAAAGGGCATGACAGAGGAATCCTCTCCATTTTCCGCGCTTTTGCGGATTTTCCATGTTTGGTTGGGAGAGGATTTTGAGAGGAATGACATGGGTTTTCCTCCCATGTGATTATTTCCACAATCAGACCTCCCCCCCTAGGACCAAGTGATTCCATGAAAGAGTGGAAAGGCGGAGCTACAGTAGATGAACAGTGAGTGAGACGTTAATGTGGTCTTGGCCGGTTTTTGCATTTTTAATGCATCTTTTGAGTCCTACAATCAAGATCCAAACCGTTAATAATGTTTAAACAATCCAAAACGGCCATGTCACCAAATTTCAGCCGTTGATTTAACTTAGATCTTGAGATATATGCAAAACTGTCCAAACCGTTAAAATCCATATTCTGTGATGCAGTGGGCAAAAAACGGGATTAAATACAGTCCCTTGTTTTCAATTTTCTGGTTCCCGTGGGCCCCAAAATTAAGATCTGAACCGTTAATTGTGTTAAGAAGGTCCATAACGGCTATGTCCCAAAATTTCAGCCGTTGATTCATCTTAGATCTTGAGATATTTTCAAAACCGTGAGGGACAGTGACAATAAAGGTAAGTAGTAATGTGGCCCTAATAAGTTTTTGCTTTGGGAATGTACCTTTTAGATTCCCTAATCAAGATCCAAACCGTTTGTCATCTTTAAAAACTCCAAAACGGCCACTTCACCAAATATCAGCCGTTAATTCATCTTAAATCTCCAGAAATGTGCCAAAATGTCTTACTGTGCAAACTATTATTGAAATCAGTCCGTTTTTTCTCATTTTTGGGTTTATGTGGGGTCCACGATCAAGATCAAAACCGGTCATTAGTTCTGAATGGTCAAACACGGTAAGGTGACCAAATTACAACCGTTGATCCTTACTTTATCTTGAGATATTTGTATAAACATCAATTGGATCATACATTCTACAACTTAAAAGAATCCTCCCTCCATCCAAACATGGAACTTTCATTGGGAATTCTACTTGAGGATTGTGGCTTTCTTTGGAGATGGAGAGAATCCTCTAAATATAGGATTCTTCACCGTTTACCAAACGTGCCCTTATCCTCTTCCTGCTATAGACAAGTAGAGGCAAACCCTCTAAAATTGAAATGCCCACTTTCTGACCACGTGAAAAACAGAGGCATGGGCTCTAAAAATCGTAGAGGCGGAAGCTACTTTTCTAGACGAAAATGCCCATAGACGGTGTTTTATTGACACCGAAAATCTTTTGAACGAAAAGGCCCCCATTCGTTACCAAAGACCTCTAGCTCAACGGAGGAGAGGGGAAAACGAGAAACCAGATGCCAGAACATCATCTCGATTGACCTTCTCCTCTCCAGCGCCGCCCAATCGAATATACACCATCCTACCCCCCTCTCTCTACTTCTCTGTTATTCATAGCTTCTAAAGGAATTTTTCTTTTTTTGGAGAAAGGCAGTTTTAGGGTTTTTCCAGAGGCATGTCCATAGCCGACTCTGCCTGTAGCAATGAGGCAACCCCGCATAAAGATGCCAGGATTGAGAGGGAGAAGCTTGTTAAGGCTGCCCAGTATTGCATGTCAAGTTTGGTTCTAAGCATTGGCTCCGGTAATAGGAAGAAGCAGCTGAGCCCTGGCCACCGCAGTGGAGGCCAACATCGGTAACATGAATCTTCATTTGATCCTTTTAGTAGCGGATTTGATGATGGATTAATTCTTTTGACAGTAATAATCAAATCTGTGTGGATTGGGATTGAAAGTAATAATCAAATCAATTTTATACCTGATCCTTGTGTACATAAAAGAGGAGATCATATGAGACGGTCAGAAAGGGAGGGGAAGGAGAAGGGAAAGTTTCCTCTCTTTTGATTCAATTTTTTTTTAGATATATATATATTTTGTGTTGTTGATGATCAGATGAACTGTGGGGATTTTCCATTCATCTATGCCATGTATATTTGCCAACGTCTATGTTGGAGTGAGGCTGTAAATAAGAAGTATGAGATGGGTGATGGTTATGAGATGGTGAAATGATGAAGAGGAGACTGGTGAGATGAATAATTTATGAAAGTTTATTTTATTCTTTTTTTATATCTTGATCATTGACTCATGTTTGTGTATGAGTTTGCACGGAAATGGGAAGGCATAAACTTTATTAAATAAATTTTATATATCCTCCACCATGTTTCTTTTTTAAATAATGACATAAACTACTCCTCTAATAACAGGTAAAAAGAGGACATGCCAAACAGTCTATTTAAAATAAATCCATATAATACCAAACATGTTTTCATATGTTAACCTTTTTTTTTTATAGCTCTATATTTCATGGCTCTGTTTTGGTTGGCTCTTTCAAAATAAGAGTAGAGATACCAAACAAGCCCTAAAACCTTCATATTTCCTCACCCTCGTGAGTAGCATGCATCTAAGTGGGAAACTCTTTCGGAGCTCTCTTCCGAAATAGTTCAAACAAAGCGTTCGGGTCATGTTGCCTCTGATTGATGGCAATAGCGGGTTGAGGTTGAATCGGTTCTGGCATTTTCTGTAACACCTCTAACAATTGCCTCTGCATCTCTACCAGTTCTCTTGCATGATCTTCATCTTTCTTAAGCATATGTTCTTGCAATCTAACTTGATTCTTATTAGCCTGACGTTCTTGGTCAAGCATTGCCTGCATCATTTGTTGGAATTGATTTGGCACAGTGTTACCAACTACATCCTCGTCAACTGGCTCTGTGTGATCACTATTACTTCCAGAGGGGTTGCCATTTATCGGTCGTTTACGAGGTGGCATGATGCTGCAAAACAAGTTGTTAGCACATAATAATCAAACAAGGGTCACACATTGCTCACACGATACTAGCTAACGAAAGATCTAACGAATCCTCGCCACGTCGTTAGGATTTCTAGTTTCTTTTAATTGCTTGAAACATGTCTCGTTCTGATACTAGTTTGTCGCGACCCTGGACCGGGCCCACGGGCCTAATCTGGGATCAGGACACTAATGTGTTGTGGTGAGTGTACACATTTATTTAATTTCCCACAGGTGTCCGCGGCGAGGATATCACAACCATATAAGAATATTTCTTTTAAGTGCGGAAGCGTGTAGCAAATCAAATAGTCAAACCATCTCTAGTCATAAAGACAATAACACAAGTATAAACACTGTATCAGAATGAACAATGATCATTAGCATGTTTCCTAAAAGTGAGTTAGAATTTTAAACAAACGATCATTTAATTACATTCCCAAAAATAGAGGCCAACAAAAGCCAATATAACAAAATACCAAATCCCCGAAGGAATGGTTAAATGGTCCCCAAAATATCACGTCTCTCATGGCAACCAATGTCTAAATGACATCATCAGCATGCCACTCAACTAACTGTTGCGGTTCTCCGACCGCCTCCTCGGGATAACCAACAACAGGACCTGAGTACCAAAGAGCGGATCAAACACGACGGTTTGGCAAATGGGTGAAAAGACATGACAATACAATAATAAATACATTTACCTTTAAAAGCATTTAAACATGTTCGATCAATACCTTTCATAAAAGAGATGAATCATTTATTAAAAATCTAAGTACAGTGTAAAACATGTATGGGTATCCAAGGAAATCGGGAAACAAGCAAGATGACAACCACACGAAGCTAAGTCCTCTATCACTAAAGTGACAGAGCAATAACTAGACACTGATCTTAGTCACTCAAGGTGAGGAGAAACAGTGGATCTTATTAATACATATACATATACTATACATGACCACGGTAGCGAGCCGGGCATCGGGAACCACAGTAGCAATCTGCGGCATCGGGACAAGACCACGGTAATAACCGGTTAGTGGGGTCCAAACTGCAGCTGGCAGGACAAGAGGTGGATCTCCAAATCAGTGGATCAGACTGACAAGGTTATCCAAGCTTAGTGGTGCCGACTCATAGGTTAAATATCGGAAATCAAGACATGTGCAATTGAATCAAGTACAAGTAAATAAATGGTGCGGCAAGAATGCTCAAAGGCATAATTTTCACTTCATGTCGGGCAATGCATTTCGGGACAAGTAACTGTTACTAGTGTAACTTCAATGCTTTCGGGAAAACAAGTCATGTAATGTAAGTCTCGGGAATAAGGAAATACAATGAACTAATACAATTTCGAATAGAATAGTGATTTCAAGATTTATTTAAAGTGAATAGGGGTCCCGTATGTCGATTGTAATAATGACTTGGTACTCCTTCAGTTTGAAGACATTCCGGGCTCCTTATACACTTTAGGATTTTCAAAACTTTAAATGGGCTTATAGATAGTACCAGATGGTATGATTAAGGTCAAAATTATAGACAATTCAATCCTACGTACAATGTTAATCCCGAAGTATCGGGCAACCTACTCAGTCACCAAAAGGGATGGGATTCACGATACTCAACCAAATAGACTTCGTGCGTAGATATAAAGAAGGTATCGCGTTGTCCCGTACCGTTCAAGATTGAATTAGATTGGATTTCGATACAACCAGAGTAATCGTAAAGAACGTCGACTCAAGACATCCTCACATATAGTCATATGAGTCCAAAAAGGGTAGCCAAAGTCCATAAAAAAATAGGGTAAAAATCCCTCCCATGAAGGATTTCACAGTTGCCCCGGTCGACCCAGTACATAGCAGCCCTGGTCGACCTGAGGAGGTCAGGTCAACCTGGTCCCTGTGTGCTCGGTCGACAGAGCCCATGGCCTGTCAACCGACAGTTGTAACTGAAAAATGGAGAATAGCGTTTTGGTCAGGTTCCTGTGTCGCCAGTCGACCGAGCCCCCGTGCCAGTCGACCGCGTGCACTGCGGAACAGAACCCAGGTTCTGTTCTGCAGTGAGCCGGGTCCTTCTCTTTTTACCTCCTTTCAACACGTAAACAACCAACCAAGAATAGAGATAATGAAAGCTATAAACCAATGTTTTTAAGACATTAAATAAGCTAACAAGATTCATTATGAGCATTTATTTCAACAATGCAAATCAATAATTCTGTTCCGCAATGAGCTGGGTCCTTCTCTTTTTACCTCCTTTCAACACAAACAACCAACCAAGAATAGAGATAGTGAAAGCTATAAACCAATGTTTTCAAGACATTAAATAAGCTAACAAGATTCATTATAAGCATTTATTTCAACAATGCAAATCAATAAAAACATGAGTAAAAATTCACTTGTATTTCATTAAATCATTTATAGTTCAAAACATCTAATCATTCACTTGCCTTTGGTCTCTAATCAAGCAAATCCAAGTCTCTAATCACTTCTCAATCTCAAATCCAAGCTACCAGCAAAAAAACCCCCAAAACAAACCCTAAAATAGGTCAAACAATGAATGAAGAAGATAGAACTCACTATAATGAAAATGGAGCTTCTCAAGGACTAGAAGAATACAAATCTAAAAAATGGAGAAGATTGCCTACTTGGATGACCTTCAAATGGCAAGAGTTAGCTCAAAGAAGATCTCAAGGTTGGTGGATTTCTCTACAAATGGTATCAAAAGGAAGCTTGCAAGGTGAGGAAGAGAATGATAACCTCCATTTCTTGATTGATGCAAGTTTGGTGTGGATTGGAGATGGAGAGAGCAAGAAGAAGAAGAGAAAGTTGTAAGAAACCCTAGGTTGAAGTGTTGTGCTGGAAAATGGAGAATGAGATGAAAGGGAGAGTGGGTTTCCCTTTTGACAACAAATGGGGTTGAGTCCCACTACTTAAGAAGCTTGTCGGGCTGAAATCATGTCTTTCGGGATCTCGGCTGAATTCGATGAAGGAGGAAATGATCGCCAAAATATCTAGTTTTCAAAAAGTATATGTTTCGCGGGTTTCGGGGATATCAAGTTTTGAGTACAGATTTAGTGTAGAAAGATTGTTTTGCCCTCAAGGCTAGGAAATCGGGTTTCGGGGTCTCAAATGGGAACGGAATCAACATGAAAGTTGTCGGAATTAACGAGACAAATGAAACGGGGTAATAGCACAATTCAAAATGATTCCGGAAAATCCCCTAAGTAATTGCAAAGTAAAAAAAAAAAGGGAATCCCCAAAGGGCCCTACTAGTCACCAAAATACTTAAAATTCCCCAAAACTGTAAGATAAGTTATTCCAAACCCAACTTAGCTAAAATCACTAATCAAGCTTAGAACTAACACACGACTTAATTAACACTAATCGGGTTCACTCGGGTCGGGGTCTTACACGTTCTAACTTAAACCTACATTTCAATTGTACCAGCAATTCGAGATTCGGAATCTCGTTCTGTCAGTTCCTGCAAGTCATGAATGACTAGGGGCACGTGCCCGTCAAGTTATACGGGCAACAGAGCCCGTTTGCTCGTTTTGAGCGTCCGGAGGCTCGTTTTCTATGTTTTAAATTATAGTTCTAACTTAAACCTACGTTTCAATTATACGAGCAATCCGGGATTCGGAATCTGTTAGCGACAGTTGTTTGGGCTTTTACGGGTGCTCGCTTCTAGTGACCGTTGTTTGGGTTTCGGGCTATAAAAGACTTTTAGCGACCGTTGTTTGGGCTTTTGTGTCCGCCATAGGCGGGCGCTAATGACTCTTTTGCGACCGCCTCAAGCGGCCGCCCGCTTCTCCATCCGCGAAAGGCAAAATTTATAGTAGTGGTACTCGTTCATACACTAGGACTCTTTGGATTCGCCGATGAGTGAAGGTGAGTCGGAACGAGTTTCTACTATGGGCTCCAAACAACAGTCAAACTAAATGAATGTGGCTAGATTGGACATCATACATATTAGGCCCATAGGCAGACTAAGGTGGCGTCTAACTTATGAATCTGTCTTAAGGTTCCTCCGGCCTCATCACAAATTCATTCAAAAGGCGCAGGTTGTCACATGCTCACAGCTCATCCTAATATCAAACTTTAAAAAGACGACTACTATTATTTGAGTGATTTCCAAGTGATAACAGCTAATTTAAATTGTGAATTTTGAGGATTTCTTTATTGTAAGTAACCCTCATGGATGCATGGCAATCATGAAATCACCGAATGGTAAGAACTTCATCCGAATTAGGGGCCGCAAAAATCCACCCGTACTTGTGACTTGATCCCAAAGTGATTCTATGTTGTTACTTACATATATAGAAGTTTTCTTGTATAAATTCAATGGCTAAAATCATTTTGACAGGGATCATATATATATTGCGATTATATCTACCATTTGACTGGGGTTTGGCTGATATTTATTAGGCGGCCCCCACATAGGAATTCCAAAAGAAAGTTCTCAACAAGTGCAGGTCTCAACTGAAAATTTGTCTTGCTATATAATTAAATCACTTACAACTATCTCAACTATCTTCATATGATATGACCAAGTATAAATACAAACTGGAGATACTGATCATTCTTACTACGTAGAAATTCTTTTAAATAAACTAGGGGATTTTACAAAAAAAAAAATACTTTAGATAGCCAGTGGGCCAAAAGAAACACTTTAACCAACCGTGCACCAGAACAATCAGTTTGCCTGAAACGACATGTTTTTTTAAGGAGTTTCAACTAGCGTCCCTAGTGACCTTATTTTTATTAAGCTAAGGGTCCATAGGGACCCTGCGGCGGACACAAATTAGAATAAAAGAGGTGTTTTGCTCGTGTTTCGCTATCAGGGCTTCACATACAGGTTCCTCTGCGCCCATTTCTTCCTCGAAAAACTGTGGTCCCCTCCAACATCTGTTCCGGCTGCTGCTCCTGCTCATCGCCCTCCTATCAGCTGTGGTCCCCTCCCACACGTCTTTGTCGAAGGTTTCTGGCCTTTTTTTAGTCGTCTAGGCTGGATTGTCTTTTAGGTTGGGTTGTTTGTTTGATGGGGAACATTAAAGTGCATTAAAGCCACCTCTTGAAGGTCATTCCCATCTCTTGAAGACCATTAAAGTCACATGCCTTTGTTTGGTGGGGAACATTAAAGTGCATATGATACTCTATTTGGGGTAGAGCAATGGAAAGGTGAAGTTTGTATTTTGCCCTAAAACATGATTTTCTACCGTTGATAAACCATTTTCATAATACCTAGTTGCACGTAACCATTTTTCTACATGCATCTCATTGTCTTCTTCCCCACAGCATCCCATCATAAAAAAAATAAACAGATAGAGATTTGAAATCAAAGTGTTTGTGCTTTCCTTTTCCTTTCCAATAAAAATACTTCTGTCATGATAATAAGAAGAAATGTTGTATTTTTATCACGACCATTGATCAAAAATCCATTGGGCCCTTTCAAGGGAAATAACAAATCAGATTGCTGACAACTGTGTGATTGATCTAAAATTTTGAAGGTGATTGATATTTGTAGATCTCAAACCCAGCAGCTAATGACTTGAACCAAATGTTTCTAGCCAAGATAGAGATTGGCATGCAAACATCTTTGATATGATTTTTTATGTTTTTATTTTTCACTGACATTGATGTGAGAATAATATGGACCAAAAGAAATGTCAGCATACAATTGAATTTTGGGTTTTAGAGAAACTGGTAGATAACATAAACAAAATGATTTGACATAAGTTATGTAATTAGAAAGAACGTAGAGAATCATATATGAAAATAAAATTTTCATTTGATTACCACTTGGGTTGTAAAAAAAGCAAGATTAATCGAATCAATGTTATCAGAAATAATTGTACCACTGCTGATGAATAGCCTTACTTACCAGTCAACTTCCAAATGGACTTGTGGTATTGAACAAATTTTCCTTTTGCAAATTATATATGTTCAGTGAAGCATGTTTGTTATTACTGATTTAACCAACTAATATGAAATGTTTTAATGTTGCAGTATTCCTTCGGATGTTGATGTCCTAATAATATTACATTATGATGATAATTTTCAATCTGATCTCAAAGGTCCTCAATATATTGGAGGAAGACAAAAGATAAGGCATCTCCCTAAAACCATAACATATAGTGAGCTGGTGAACGTAGCACTTGAAGCATCAAACTGGGAAGCAAGTGTGGAAGCGTTATGTATGAAGCACCTTCTTCACAATGGAAGTTTTTTTTTTCATTGATAGACATTGATGATGACAATGATGTAAAGGGAATGTTCAGAGCTTCGGGGACTTATCCAAAAAACAATATATTGTTGTTCTTTGTAAGAAGGGAAGGAGACACATATGCTACCAAAGAAACCCCAGAAACCAGGTTCGTACGTAGTGAAATTTATTTTTAATCCATAATTGTGTTTATATAAATCCAAAGTTAATTGATCCATGTGTTTTTTATGCAGAAAGAATAAGAGGCAAAGAAATAAACATCAACGAGAAGCCTTGATCAATGAAATTAGGTTAACCAAGGCAAAAGAGTTAGTGATCGAGCCACACACGAAAGAATTTCCCACCATCGACTTTAATGAGGATTGCGATTTCAATTTTCCATCAACGCCGAATGGTATGGTAGGAGAGGAGGAACCAATCATTCTGGCTTTGGACAATGATGCAAGTATGGATCGTTCAGATGATGTTCATTACTCTACGAGTATACCCTCCATTTCAAGACACACGAAAGAACATAGTTCAAACAAGGAGCAACAATTTCATGTTCCGGACAAGTGGATTACTAGAGGGTTGAACGATGCAACCACCAAGCAAAACTTCACAATAGTGGACACGATGGTGCCCGAGGCAATCATATCTGAGGAGGGAGTTGATTCAGCAAGGGAGATGTGGTTGGATCATGAGTTTAACGATCGTGAAGCTTTCAGAATATGCATTGCAAAGTTTGCAATTTATAGTAACTTCACGTTGGAGCATGTGGGCACCAACATGAAGCAAGTAACTGCGCGCTGCAAAGATGGAAATTGTCCTTGGAGAATACATGCGTCCATGGTTGAATTGGGACCATATTTCAAGGTGCGGAAGTATATAGCAATTCATTCTTGCTCGAAGCCTATGATGGGGATAGCTCATCCACAGGCATCTGCGAGGCTTATAGCAGATTTCATTGAAGAGAGGGTACGGTGCAATAATGATATAAGACCAAAAGAGATAATCAGTGAATATCAAATGGAGTTTGGTACCCTAATCAGCTACAGGAAGGCACACATGGCTAAGGAAGTTGCTATGCGGAAGGTTCGAGGGTCGTATGAAGAGTCGTTTCAAATTCTACTACTGTATTGTAATGAGCTTAAAAGGACAAACCCGGGCACGGTGACCAACATCGACATCACATGTAATGACCGTTTTAGACGTTTCTTTTGGGCCTTTGGTCCATGCATTCGAGCTTTTCAAAACTCTTTGCGACCATTGATAGCAGTAGATGTGTCACATCTTCGTGGCAAATATCCCAGTGTTCTATTAGTAGCTGTGACACATGATGCAAATGGACCTTAACCAGACAAGGCTCTGATGGTGGTGGTGGTGGTGGTGACCCAACCAGACAAGTTCTAGATCTCAATGGACCTTAAATGCTGTGACACATGATGCAAATCATCAGCTATTTCCAAAGAAGAATAGGGTCCGGGTGGAAGACCGCAACCGCGTCAGAAGGGTTGTAATCTGCTCCAACTGTAAAGAGAGGGGACACAATCGGGGGACCTGCCGTAATCCTCCAGCTGTTCAGTAAAGGAACAGTTTTTGGTTTTTTGATGTCTAATATCACATGTAATTTTTTGGGTTTTGTTTATGCATATTAACAACAAATTTCAACCGATTTAATGATATTTTGTTTCAAATGGTTATTTATGGCTCCTTTTTTATGCATACGAACAACAATGTAATCAGAAGAAGCTTAATGACATGTCAATGACATTTTGTGTTTTTCCAGATGTAATGTTCCATCTGGCTTCCTCTTGGTTGTTAATGTATAATTTCCCTTATTTCGTTTTATTTTTTTCCCTTGAATAATTCCAAATTCAAGTTGGATTTCCCTCTGCAGTTATGTTGGAATGGACCTTATCTACCCATAAAGACTACTTCTGTTATGCACTTTGTCTTAATATGTATAAGAAAACAGATGTTGATGCATGGTTTCCTTGTCCCATATATGTTTCTACCACTGAAATAGGGTCAAATGGAAGAGGAAAACCTTGGTTATTTTAGCTTCTTACACATTTGTTGTTCCTGTGGGACATCACATGTGTATAAGAATTCAATCAATGGAATTAGCAATTAATTTCGAAAAATTAAAACGATTGTCTTTTCCTTGATTTCCTATAAGAGAACTTATCATATAACAATTAGTTATGTTTAGTAGAACTGTGTTCAAATTAAGCGATTGGGCCAGGCTGACCTAATCCAATTAGCTATGGACCTGAGCCTCAAATTGGCACAGTCTTGTAATTGAATTTGTGCTAAGTTCTTTCTCAATAGAGCAAGTAGAGCTGGGCCTTTTGGAATCCGAAGTTGTGAGAAGCAGGCAGGACTAATCTTTCTGCCAAGGGACCAAACAATTTGGGCATGGCTCTGGTCCATGGTTCTCTCTGGATAAGTAAAACTCGGGAGAGGATAATCCAGACAGGAGCAGAATTTGGGCTTATTGTTCGATTTCATCAAGCTTTTCATCGTCTTATGTGCTCTCTCCCTGTATCTTGGGACATGTTTGTGCAATGCTGAAGATTTCCCATTACATGGATTTCTGTTTCCACGGAAAGAGGAATCCTGCATTCCTACTAGGAGATGACAATATCCAGCCCAACCCGCATAATTAATTTGCCCCCAATAAATATATATATATAGGTCAGTTAGACATCAGGAAGACTTGATCCATATTTAATCGGTTGGGTTCAGGTTGATTTATATATTTAAATCCATCTAAATAGTTGGTGGTTTTGATATTTTGGTAGTCGGAATAGTCTATTTCATATAGAATGAGTCGAGCTTGTGTTGGGCTTGTTTTGACCTAGCCTTAAGATTTGAAATGGATTGGGTTTGGAATAAGATTCTATAGGTTGGGTTGAGTTAAATATGTTGATCCCCATTAAATGTGGGTGATGCAGGTTGAGTCGGGTTGACTGTAGCAAGTATGGGTTTAGAATTTAGATTGTTTGACCCCTTTTACAAAAACCAGGTAGTCTTCAACTTGTAGACATCCTTTGTCAATTTGACCTGACCCATTTGTCGCCCAATTTCCTACTCCTATAAACCCTCTACAACTAAGAAAATCAATTCAAACCATAGAATCGAAGGTCTTTAATTCTCTCGTTAGGACCTTCACCTTAAGTTATATTACTAGCACTACAAGAAAAACTGCTTATAGCGGGGGCCGGCGGCCGCCAGTAAAAGTGATATTGGCCGCCGGTAAAAGATTTAGCGGCGGCCACAGTGGCCGTCGCTTAGCGAGGGTATAGGTAGAGTGGGTAAATATCTTACCGGCGATTTTGTGGCCGCCGCTAAATTTTACTTTTAGCGGCGGCCACTGACCGCCGGTAAAACGGTCAGTGGCTGCCGGTAAAAGTAAAAAAAGTGTCACTATATGCCTGGCCGCCGGTAAAAGTAGTACTTTTTTTTTGCTACAAATATTAGCCACATCCACCATAGCACACCTTTCATGTATTGGTACTCTTCTTGAGACTTAACAATCTAATATAAACATCTACTAGAAACTCACCACATACGAGTTATATTCAAATAAATCCACATACACAAAAGAAAAAGAAAAAGAAAAAAAAAAGAAGAAGAAGAGAGAGAGAGGCCCGAGCTGCCCAATTGACAACCTCATCTCCCAATATGAAATCCAAGACCATCATACACATCTTCCAATCATTACTCATACTCAAATAGAAAAATCTAAAACCATCAAGTCCGTATCAACCAAATGCAATCTAAATCCCACTTATCAAAATAAAATAAAAGTAAGTGCAGAAACTGAGAGGATGTCAAAAGAGGCCCACTTTATTGTCTCAAATCCACTCCATCAAACACAAAACAGTTTTCAACCTGAGATTGCCTAGTCTTGCAATCAAAACAAAATACAGAAGGGCTAAACAACATTTGAGTTGGTTGGGAAAGGACTGAACCCAGTTTGCATCAACGTCTTAGTGACTGTAAGGAACTCAACATTCTCAATGTCCAGACCAGTTTCTTCCTTCACCTCTCTCACCCCACACTCTTCAAAGCTCTCACCTACAACAAATACATGCAAAACAAACACAACAACAACAACAAGAGAGAGAGAGAGAGAGCTTCTTAAATCTCCACCACTAACTAATAAAAATTGTTTGTGCAGACAAGAGACAGATAGAGAGAGCATAAGAGCATGTTGACTGACCAAATTCGTGGTGGCCTCCTGGAAGGCCAAAGGCAAAGTCACAAACATTGGTTGCCATCCCTTGTAGGAAGAAAGCACAAAGACATGTTCACCAAATGAAAGAATATAAGGCCTTGTTGCTATCAGCACAAAACATGAAAAGCAAAGCCTGGTTGCACCCTTCATAGAGCCTCTCACCAAGTGTGTCAATAATGTAGTATGCTTCACGCTCAACCTTGACCTGTTGAGGCTAACCAGCCTATATAAAATGAAAATTCTGTTTTCTATGAGGGGTTGATATGGTGGAAATGTTGGTTTTTAATTTCTATATTTTAGGTTAGTATATGAAATATTCTGTTTTCTTCTGAATGTAACTGGAAATGCAATGTTGTTAGAAAAAGAGTTTTCTTTTCTTCGAAAGGTTGTATAAATGCATGAAGATGATCAGCATTTACAGGTTCCACTGAAATTCATGGGAGTGGCGCCGCTGCGCATGTCAAACTCAGCAATTCTGCTCTTTGGTATACATTTCTTTGATGAAGGAAACATTATGTTGTAGGTACTTAATTGTATTAGCAGGAGAATTCGCTGTGTTGTGAAAATTGGGATAGAATTTGGAGTTCACCACAATTCGAATATTTTCAAACTGATTGAGCACTAACATCAATATATTAGACACAGACACATGACAACATGTTGGTTGGGTCCCTTTATCTTGAGGATGTGAAGTGTGGTTTTCAAAGCTGTCACTGGTTTTGTAGTCATGTTCCAATGTTAGGGAGTGATAACAGGTCAACTGACTCATCTCATCTATGCATGCAAGGCCACTTGTAAAGATCTAAACCAATCGTGTTATCCAAGTAACACTAAATTTTTGTCATAAAGGAGCGGGGTTTGGGGCATTCATTAAACTAGGATGAGCAATATAGATGGACAATTTGGATGTGCACAAGGCAGCCCCATTGTGCAAAAGATTTGATTTTTTAAGCTTTCATCAAACAAAGATAACAGTTTGAATGTGGACCAGGTAGTCTCCATGCAAACGTTTTGACTTTTAAAGATAGTCAGGTATTGTTGGTTTCATTCAAAAAAAATTCCATCATGTCTAAAACGGGGTTATTTGGTCATGTTTAGCATCCGTAACCAACCCACAGCCGATGTTTGAATACAGAGAAAAGTAATGAAAAGAAAAGCAGATGGTATCCATAAACAAATATCCACAAAACAACAGAAAAAGATATGCAGAATCAAACACAACCATCAAAACCCATATCGAGATCTTCAAAACAAATGGAAACAGGCCTACAAACAAATGAATACAAACCCACCATAGAAATAGGTTCAAATCAAACCCTGTCAAAACCAGAAACCCTAATTGAAGTTAAAAAAAAAAAATGCAGAATCACTCAAACCAAAACAAACCCTTTAAAACCTAGATCCAGATCTTAAAACAAATGAAAACAAAGAAGAAGAAGAAGAAGAGAGAGAGAGAGAGAAAGGAAGAGAGACGGAGAGGGAGAGAGGGAGACAGACCTGTTTGGATTTTGGGGATGGCAGGGGAAGGTGTTGGCTGCTGCCGCTGCGAGGAAGATGGAGATGGCGATGCTCTCAAGGTTTCTCTTTCTTTCTCTCCACTTCTTTCTTTCTAGAACCCAAAACACTAATCCCTTTGCGTTTTCTTCTCTTTGGAGATGAAGAGAAAGGAAATTTAGCTGTCGCACACATCAAAACACAATCAACGATTCCAACAACATCAGAAAAATGCAGATCCAACAAAATAGCTATGCTCCTTCCAACTTAGGCCAGTTTACATGATCAGAAGCACAAAAACACCCAATTCGAACGATTCCAAGCACCGAAAGCTCAGAAAATGGAATCTGAACAGCTTCAAGTAAATCAATAACAATAACAATAGATAAAACCCTAAAAACGGAAGACATGAAGACGCGAAGAAGATCAAGACGAGAGATCCAAACCCTAGAACATCGCATGTAAAAGCAATGGAAAGCGTTACGAAAAAGGGGAGCAGATGAAAATGTCGTACCTTGGAAGATCGATGAGGAAGAGAGGGATCTGTTTCGGCGTCGAGTAGAGAGAGTGATGCGTGGGCAGGGAGAGAGCGAGAGAGGGATTGATGAGGAAGAGAGGCTAGCGCACTTCATGGAGACTTGTATATTTTTAGCGGTAATGTCATCTTATAACGTCTCGTTTCGGTGGCCGTCGGTATAACTTCGACACTATAAGTACATTTTCTTGTAGTGTAGGGCGATTCATTTCACATCTTCTTTTCACTCTTCACGTGTTTGGATGGATGGTGAATTAAATTGGCCAGGTAAGGTAAAGCCTCCATTATCTAGATAAGAAAATACTAGGAGTAATATTAAAAGTACGTAAATTCAAAATTTCCTCATTCTTTTTCTTGAAAAGAAGAAATGACTACTATATAAACCACAATGCATATACAATGATGAGTAAGGGGATTCACTAGTCCATAATAGGGCTGAGGTGGGCTAGCCCAATGACGACTATGAATCATTAAAAAGACAAGTACTACATTTGATTGATTTTCAAGTGATAACCAATTACTGTAATTGCAAGTTTGGGGATTTCTTTATGTAAACGCATATGGATGCATGGAGATCATGGGAGAATAGGATGGGAAGGACTTGATCTGAAATTTAGGGGCAGCGAAAATTCACTCCTACTGGTTAATTAATCTCATCAGAGTAGTTAATTAGATGTTGTTACTTGCAAATATAAAAATCTTCTCATATAAATACAATGGCTAATATATATCATTTTGACGGGGATCATATTATGATTATACCATTTGACTGGGGCTGGGATTTGGACTGATAATTAGGTGATATGGGTAAGAGTTAACAGGGAGAACTTGTTTTAAGGTTAGTGGGTTTTAAAGATTTCATGCAAGGCCGGATGTTAGGCTCCGTCCCGAGTTAATCATAATTAACTCTAATTAATCAAGCTTAAGACTAATTAAGCCGGTTTGAATGAACTAATGGTGAGTTATCGCCAAAGGAATTGGAATTAGCCTAAAATGAGGAATTTAGGCTTAATGAAATGTTAAACAAGATTAGGAAAGGAATGGAATGGAAATGAAGTGCGAATAAACCAAACTGAGGATTTTGTATAAATACAGTTTTATACGTATTTGACCGAATACGGAAAGTCTCGATACCAACGTGTGTATCTCGACGAGTATGATAACTTTCATAAAAGGCTTAGAGTCGTTCGACGAATATTGAACCAAAGGACTTTGATTTGACTTGAATTGGAATTAAGATGACTTAATGGGTTTAAATGCAAAAATGCAACTTATATAAACCAAAGGACTTCATTCATCTCATTCTTCTTGATCCAAACCCTAGGCAACATTCCTCTTCAAATGTTTCTTCTTCTTCTTCCATTTTTCTCTTCATCAAGTGTGAATTTAAGTGATGGGGGTGTAAATGATTCACCTTCCACCTCTTCTACTTCATCTTCTTAGAGTTCTTCTTGCAATTGGAGCTTCAAGGGGAGAAAATCCAACTCAAGTCAAGCTAAACAAGAGTTTAGTGTTTATCAAGCTTCAATTCAGGCAAGTTATACATGTACTTATGCTTGTTGAGGTAGTTTGTGGATTTTGATAGAGAGAAATGATGATTAGGGTGCATTATGGGTTTTAAAACCCTAATTAGATTATGTATTATTGTTAGATTAATTGGAAATGGATGGCGTGTGTGGAGGGGACAGGAGGTCCCATTATTCTTGCAGGTTGTAGAGGAGTAATGGAGAAATGGGTGTAAAAGAAGAGAGAAGGAATCAGATTTTCGGAGTTGAGTTCTGGATAGTTCGCTCGAGCGAACGGGGAGTCGCTCGAGCGACCAAGGTTCTGTTTCAGAGAAAACGCGTCCTGGACCGGTCGCTCGAGCGACCAACGTTCTGTGAGGTGTCCGCTCGAGCGAACTTTACTTGCTCGAGCAAACTGATACAGAAACCCACAGTGATTGTAAGTGAAAATTTTGGCCAATCGCTCGGACCGTTAAGTTTTGGATTTTTACGAGAACGAAGATCGCTTATGTGGTCATAAATCCTTCTCGTATCATTAAGGAGAGTTATTAGTGATATCTACCCTCCATAAGTGTTAACTAGGGTTATCCTAATGCATAATCAACTAAGTAATGTCATCAAAAGTAATACTTGCATTGATGACCATAGTTACACTCAAGGGTTGGTTAGAGGCTTGCTTTAGAATGAGAATGAGATGGGTACGAAGTGTTAAAGGGTCTGACACTATCTAGTGGTATATTAAACTCATTATTGAATTGCACTGAATGAATTGATAAATGAAATGACTATTCCTACTGCAGTAGATGAGATTGGGGTGTTCCGGAGCCCGTGGTGACACCAGTGATCTCTGATCAAGACACTAGGAGATCCCACCTTATTGGACCGAAAGGTCATTGACTGAAAAGTCATACATTGAAAAACCATTAATAAAGGTTGAATATGAATATGAATTGCTTCCTTTTGGGAAGAATCGAATGAATATAATGGAGTTGAAACCAATGCTAGTGTAGTTGCCATATTATTGTCATTGTTATTTATGGTTCTTATGAATTGTTTAGATCTGTTAAACAATGAACTGCTTGAACATTATGAACATGCTATAAATGTATGTATACCTTGTTGAACCGTCGTGTTCACGGTATTACTGATGATGTTACAGGCCCAGTTGCCCGTACCGGTCCCTCCGAGACCGTCCCGAGAGCGGAGGAGGCCCATTCGCTACCTCCAGGAGGTCTAGCTGAATGGACGTTATCAAAGAGCGGTTCATTGGAAGCTTTTGGAAACTTTTGAGAAATGTTTTATATATTCATTTTGGTATTGTAGGTACTGTATATGATGTCCCCTGCATTGTATTTAATTATGCAGTGGTTGATTATAGAAGAACTGAAATGATGTAAAGTTCAAGTAAATAGTTTGATTCGTTTTGTTAAATGGTTGTCAATGTATATTACTGTATATTCCGCCACTGTACATTGACAGGTACGTATGCAAGATCCCTTGTAGGCTTCGGTTTAACTTCGGTTAATCGGGGTTTACGAGAGTAAGTATGATTAATATCGCGACCCGGGGGTTAACCCTAATGACTCTGATCTCGGGTCCGGGTCGTGACACCGGATCAGACCAGGCCAGGCCAATGAGATATGGACCTGGACATCAATAGGTTGCAGTATAGTTTTAAAACGGATCCGGATTTGGACCAAACGAGGGGGGGGGAATTTTTGAGAGATAGAATTTTTTTTGTAAGAGATGAGATGTGACATCTCTCCCCATGCGGCACCCCGTTATTGGTCCAAATAGGGTTCAAACAGGGGATCCATTTCCTTTTAAAACTCGAAGATGTTACAAGGTTGTGACGGCCATCTAACCGAGTACTCACTCATCTGACTCGCATGACTTGGTGACCTACTGAAGTGAGTTGACCTGTATGAGTCAAAGTGAATCTCACTGAGTTTATGAACTATGGGTTAGACTCGGGTTTTGAACAATCTGTCTGCCGTGGGTATTAACATAATTAATGCATGGCCCTGATTTGCGAGGCCTATGAATAGGCCAATATGAATAGGTCAAACCCAGGTGGTTATTGGGATTCCTTGTCCCTTTTATGCGTTGTCCACTGACAGGGTCAAATGGAAGAGCAAAACCCTTTGGCACATGTTGTTGGAAGTTCCACAACCCATGTCGCATGAATCATGACTTGGACATGGCTTCATATATCTGTTTGGACCTTCCACTTATTAATTTAATATTTTGTATTGACACATAATTTCAAACATGTATTAAAGTAGGTTCTGATTCCGTTATTCTTGTGTAGCCCACGTGGCAGGCCCTTCATGAAACTTGCTGGGCTTGCACATGAGGGTGAGTGTTGGGAAGTCACATCACATGAATCCTAAGTTGGAGATGGCTTTATATACCTATTTTTTTAACTTGTTTGGGGCCTTCCACCCATCAGCTTAAGCTTTTGGATTGGAAGCACATGATTTCTTACACATGTGAATCTCATCCACTAGAAAATTAACCAGTTTTTCAGAGATGTCATTCTTTTGGGTCATAGCAATGATTATTAAAAAATTAATATATATAAATATAAATTTTCTTAATTTACTAAAAGAGAGCTTATTATATACCAATAAGGTTTAGTATAACTGTGATCCAGTGATTGGGTTTTAGAGAGTCACTCAATATTAGACTACATTGGTAAAATTGGCCAAGCTGACCCAATCCAATTAGCTGCGGACCAGAGCCTCAACTTGGCCCGAGTCTTGTCATTGAATTTGTGTTAACTTCTGTCTCAATAGACCAAGCAGAGCTAGTCAATCAGGAATGCAGAATTGTGAGACCTAGTCAGGACAGGGTGTGTGTTTTTGTGTGTGAAGAGAGATAGAGAGAGAAGAATATCCAAAACGAGTGTCTACCTAAATAAATGTCACATAGAAAGAGCTGATTCACTATTGCCTATTGTATCAATGGCAAGGCACTTATTCTATCATCGTGCGGACCAGAATTAATCCCAAGCAGGAGAAGGCTTGAGATCAGCTAAAGAAGTGGCTCAGCTCAAATCCAGTGTCACATCCCGGTCCCGAAATCACCCTGGCCTAGGGTAATCCCCGAGGTGTGTCATACGTACTCCCGTATATTGTACCTGTCTCGAGTCAAATACAACATACGAAGGAGATAAAATCGACTATTCCCCATGTGAGAGCACATAACATTTCATATCGCAGAAGTCGTAATTCATTTATATAAGGTATCAAATTCCATCAAGTTCCATTGAACATTTAAGTTTGAATCAAAAGAAGTTAACAAATATATACATTAAGTTACCAAAAGAGGAATCAATGAAATAACCCTCTACAAACACTACCAAAAGTATATTCAAAAGAATTTCGTATGACCATATGAAAAGGATAGTCACACGAACTATGGTATTTACAAGTATGGTTCGCACTCCGAGGAGATAACTTCTAGACTGGCCCTGGTTCTGGCCACTCTTCTAGTCCTGACGGTACCTCATGGGTACCCTCCTCTCTCTCCTGGACCGCTTCAGGACCGGGAGCTGCATCTGTGTCTGTGACAACAAATGTAGTATCTCAATACGACTATTAAGCAAGTATAAGCAAAATTTAGACTTCACATAATGTTTCAATTTGAAATTAAGACAAGTAAATTCGTAGAGATCAAAGATAAGTATTAACTACGCACTTGTGCAATTTCGAATTTATCATGCCGGTGAATCAATTAATGAGAAAACGTGCTAATTTGGCTACTACTTTAGCTCATCCTCTCAAAGAGAGCAATTCTAGTTGGGATGTCACCAGCTGCCCGGCCAAAGGCTAACTGACTACCCGGTTCTGGAGTTCCGGTGCTCCAGGTGACTTACTGCAGTAGTCTCTCATAAATGAACCAAGTGCTGGCCCCGTCGGGCGTCACAAGGTCAAGCTAGGTAGTGCCGACTCAATCGAATCAAACTAATCAAATAATAAGTGGATTCAAGTGATTTGTAGTTCGAACTGTCTAAATCAATTCATTTCAACTCATATATCATTATGTACTCACTAAATCCACATTTAATTTAAAGACTGAATCGATATACAATATTTGACAATTGACGACGAATTTAGAGTAATTAGACCTCAAAAGAGATTGATAATGAAATAAACTCATTTAGTTATAATGATTGATCTACAATGAAGATATAATTCAATATGAAATGCAATAATTTAAGGAATCAAAGGATTTTACTAACCATTTCTAAACTATTTCTTTTAGTCTTTCACCGTCCATTACAAGGTAAGTTTAGTACAATCAATGTATTACTACTTTTGTTGATGTCACTATGTATAAGAAGTACATTGAGTTTCTAAACGAACCCTCGTGGCATAGTGTTAGACTAATAATTATCCATTAGACTCATTTATAAGGTTAACGGTTCCGTTTTAAGGTCATAAGGTCTCAAAATTCCTAAACTCCTATGGAAGTGAGGGTGAGCACCAAAATCCACTACATAAGGGATTAAGGAGGGTTAAAATATGCTAAGGGAGTTAAAAATCCATTTAATGGGGTCCAAAGAACCAAAAAACATGGCTTCAGGTCCGCTCGAGCGGATGTGGAGCGGACCCACATCCGCTCGAGCGGAGGTCTCCAGCACCTCCACGCGCTCGAGCGCCCACTCCAGGTTTCCACTTCGGAATTTCTGGAGTGGTTGTTCCTCCCTTCTCTTCCCACTCTTCTTCTACCATATAACCTGCATAAAAATAGAGCCTTCATGCGCCCCTTTACACATTCAATCTCTCCAAACCCATTTTATCAACTTTGAACCATAAAACCATTCATTTATTAAGAACTAAAACATAGAGCAAGAGTAGCATAGAATCAATGAAATTAACAAAATGTAAATCCATATCATGCATATACTTGCCTCAATTTATGCTTTTCAAACCTCTTCTAACTCTTGATAGTCAAAATCCTAAAATCCCCCAAATGATGCAACCCTAAACACAAGTCAAGTAAAAGAATGCCATGAATGCTATGTAACCTACCTAAGAGCCTCTTGACTCCATTTTCAACTCAAACCTACTATCAAGGATGGATTTGAATCATACCTTGACAAGGAATCCACTTTTTGGAGTTGGGAAAAGAAATGGTTCTTGAAAACAAGAGGTGGAGAAGATGAAGGAGATGATGAAGAAGAAGAATTCCACCTTAGCCTTCCCTTGTGCAAATCTAAGGAGCTTGGAGAAAGGAAAGGAATTTGAAAGAAGAAAAGGAGAAAGGTCTTCTCCACTCTCTCCACTGCTACTGCAACGAATAAAGTGGGCTGAATTTGGGTTGGGGTTGTTACAAGTGATAAAGATGGAAAAATTGCAACAAAGCCCATTATGTTTATATATTTTCCAATTGAAGTCAAACTAGGGCCCACTTCTTTAACGAGGGGTCAAATGAAGTGAACCTAAATACGAAAATCGACGTGCTCAACGAGATACACGCGATGACGCCAAGATGATGTGAAAACGATGTAAAACGAGAAAATCTATAATTACGGGAAAGTCCGTGACGCAATCCAAATGAGTCAATTCAACTCTACTCAACTAGTCAAAACTCAAGACTCAATTTAACTCGGTCTAAGAGACTAAGTTGAAGATTTACGACTAAACAAAATTAATTAAACTAAACCCCATTAATTAACACTAATGACAATTAATTGGGGTTGGGGTGTAACATCCAGCATGAGAAATCTATAACAATAATGTATTCTTTTTATATATTTTTTCCATGAAGCCTTATTTTAGTAACTTGAGTTTTATAGTTCTATAGATCTAATTGTTCTTGGAGGAGGTTGGTTTTTTCTTTTCCTTTTTCTTCTGGCTATTTTTTTGTGAGATGAGCTTCTTGTTGGCCGTTATTTATAAGAACATGAGCATTTTGCTCCTTCATATGAGATATAAGAGAGAACATGAGTAGAAATTGAATTCAAGTTTTAGTTTAATCTTGATCCATGCTCTGAGTAAGGTGTTTCATTTTTCAAATAAGATGAGCTTGAGTTAATCTAAACTTGGTTCGCAGTTTGTGCTGGGCACGATCGATATCAGCCAAATGCTTTTGGGCCAAGCTTGAGTTCTAGTTGTAAAGCTCCTAACAAAGCTGGAGCTTGAAAATTTTAGTCAGAGCTGAGTTTCAGCAAAACAAAGCTTATCACAGATTCACAGCTCGGCTCATTTACATCCCTATGGCTATGTATATGTGGAAAGTAGGGAGAAGGAAGCCGCTTGAAACAACTTCACCCCACATGTACCTCTGAAACATTAACAAAACTTTCAATCCTAAACCAACAACTGCCTACTAGATTTAAATCTGCAAATAATTTTAGGATAAATGTGAGTGAAACATTGAAGTGGATTTTCAAAAGACCCAAGAGTTGGAGTAAGATTCTTTAGCAGGAGGAATTATTTGTACCAGTACTAAAGTTTTACCAAGAGAATGTAGTTTCAACATGCATTGCTGGGCATATTTCTACCCAGAACTGGGCATATGCCAATTCATTGGCAGCTCAATAGGAGGGCAACTCCCAATCCCATGTACTAATGGTTATGGACTTCGGTAGAATATGTAAGTTGAACCAGAGTTGGATTTTAGTCTCGGTTTGCTTGGATGTTAAGACTCGTTTTAATTAATTTGATCCCTCTCTAGTGAGATATCTCTTGAACTGTAGTCATCTAATCTTTTGGCCTTATCCTGTTAGATTAAAAATGACTGTTATTCAAATAATAATAATAATAATAATAATTATTATTATTATTATTACAAACTTAGATTGTAAGATTGATGCCTTTCAATTTTTTTACTTTATTCAGTGTTGAATGTAGATAATGTATTTCTTGACCTCCTTTGTATAACTAGGGCTGTCAAAATGCCACACGACCCTTTAACATGACACGAACCCACACGATATTAATGAGTTTGGTAGCCTCTAAACCTGTTCGTGTTATTAATGGGTCGGACCCGTTAACCCGATAAATTAGCAGGCCGATAACGAATAAACTCGGTAACCCATTAACAACCCGCCAAATAATAAATGGCATAGATTATAAAATGTATGAGAGGTATTTTGGTAAGTTTGAAAATGTTGAAGTGAAACCTTAAAGCACACATATAAAAGATAATTTTCTAACTCCTTCACTCTCCTTTCATTAGCAAAAGAGTGTATTAATTGACATGGTACAAAATGGACACAATTATTTAACTGTTAAGAGGCTACCCGAACTCGTGTTATGTAACTCGTTAAATAAACAGATCGTGTTCATGTTTGATTTTTTGACCCGTTTATTTAATATTTAATGGGTCAAGTACGGTGAAGTGATTCTAGCACGAATTCTTTAACACGCAACTCGAATTCGTTAACATGAAATGATTGACAGCCTTATATATATAACTAAAAGGCTAGTGCTCTTTGGTTTGGGACAACTTATTTTGTATCATTTTTTTTTCTTTTGGATTAGTGTCATTTCTTCTTTTAGGGCCAATTTATTTCCTTGAAATCAAACTTGTAGGAATTCCAAGGAGCAAATATCTATCAAAGTTGATAAAATTGAAACAACAAAGATAAAGATCATCCACAAATGACCATCAAATAAACTCTCTTTTTTTGTTGGAAATGAAGTATAGGGAAAAAAGAATGAATACTCAGCCATCATCATAGTTATCAAATCCTATAAATCGTGGTCCCATCTATATCTCCACCTTATATGTTTGCCAAATAACTCTCTAATATTCCTTCAATGAAACCGGCCCCCTTACCATGAATTAGTAGCACTTAGTTCCATCAAAATAGAATTTAAATTCAAATGAGAATGGTAAGTCGAATTTTGTTTGAACTAAAACATACATTATTTAGATTATGACTTTCACCATCTCAATATAGGTCAAACGAAAAATATCTTGATTTAAATCTTCTTTATTTTTAATATTATAAATTACATTACTCATGATCGCGGCTCCAAGTGCAGAGCTTCGATTGCAGTAATAACTGGTAAGACCAGATCGATCCAAGCAATGTAAACTAAGGTTCCTTCTCAACTTTTACCTGTTCTAAATTAAAAATCTAGATCTAGCCTAACAAACTATAAAATTACAACCATCATTCCTACTTTCCAAACATTAAATTAATTACAATCCAATGAAAAGAAGACTTCCCAAAATCTAAAAATCCTAAAATAAAAACTAAAATTGCTACAAAAGAACACACGAGTTTGAACATCAAGAATAAAAAGTACAAAAAAAAGAAACTAAACTAGAAACAAAAGAAACCTAAGTTTGAAAGTTAGTAATGCAATGTATGCCATGAGATGCTAAAAAATTTATAAGTCTTAAAAACTAGTATGCAGGGCTGTTTTTATGCATGATTTTTCCTAATCTAATGCAACCTAAAACTAAGTTTAATGGCTGGGCTTTGAACTACAATGATGCATGAATCAAATAAAATAAACAGAAGCGAAAACGATTTAAAACGAATGAGATATGAGTGTATGAACATGACCTAAAAAAAAAACCGTGTAGAAATTCTGCACACTGGTGGGTCCAACTAGCCATGTTTGAGCCACTGGTTCACCATCTTTCCAAATTTATTTTTTCTTGAAATTCTGGGATTTGAAAATAAACTGATCAAACTTTAATTTTCCCAAGTTTCATCGAAAAATAATGTGTTTTGATCAAGTTTTTAATCGCAAACTTTTTACACAAAATCTGTCCAGAAATTCCTACAACAATTGTGCTGAATTGTGCACTTTATATTGGGATCCGAATTACCAAAAAATATTTGGCCGAGATTATTGACTCAAATCTTTGATTTTTCTTGCTTATTCAATTTAAAACTCCGATTCCAAAAACTTAAACATGTCTAAACTCCACCAATATGAATATGCATGCAATGCTAATTAGTTCCAACCATAAACTATGCATAAAATAAACATATAATTGAATTGATCATAAAAATAAAGATAATAAACAAAAGTTCAAGAAATTAAATGTGTGGTGAAATCAAGAAAAGTAAATGTGTGGAAGAACATAAATTAAAATGTGTGGAAGTGTATTCTCCTCTTTCAAAATTCTTTTCTAAGCGGGGTCATAATTTGAATCATGCTCTTAGGGCCTTTGAGTTGTCAATCCAAACACCAATAAGAAAAGAAACATACAACAAGCACCAATCACCCAAGGACAAGAAAGAAAAATTGAAAGAGTAAGAAACAATTTTACTAATATACAGAGTCTTACATAAGATATAAAAAAAAATAAACAATGACAATTACATACTAGGATGAGAAGCCTCTTCTAGATGAAAAACCCAAGGGTGTAGTATGATTTCCGGCCAAATCTCCTTGAGGAGTCAAATGGAGAGAAAGAGAGAGGAAGAAGATGGAGTGTAGTAGTAATTCTAGTGAGAGTTGGTATATTTTTCCCATGAGAGGAGAGGGAGGCTTATGCCTTCAATTTATAGATTTTTGTTCTCTTTCTTTCCTTCTTTGTTCCAAAATTGTAGAATGCAATCTTCTTTGTATGACAAGTCCCTTCCTTGGCCAATAAGTCTTCAAACGAAATAGCAAGGTGAGTGAAAGATTTTTGGTGCTTTCCATGTGCAAAAATTGCAATCCCGAGTAGAAATTATAGCACCAACTTCAAGATGCCATATCTTCCTTGTTTTAGCTCCGATTGATATAATCTTAGATTCTAAAGATATCTACTCGAAAAGAGGTTTCCAATGGTGTATAGATTGCACCAATATGATGGCTGGATTAAGAGTTATGACCATTTTAATCTTGCTGCCTCTGAAAAATCTGAAAATAATTGTGCACATATAAATGTTAGTTGTGCAATGGGGTGCGTGGGACCCATGTGGACGTCCTAAGGTGTCTTAGGATCTTTCTTTCCTTATTTCTTGACTCCCCTTCCATTTTCGGTTTGCTTCCAAACTTCTTTGATTGACTGGTCAACTCTTTTAACACACTTTCCTTTCTTGAATTTCTTTCTTGATTTTTTAGTTTTCAAACTTAGTAAGAATTAGATCTTACTAAATCTAAAGTTTTCTTTCTTAATCTTGAAATCACAAATTTAGCTTTCCATTGTTGACTTTTCAAACTCTCCAAAAATACCAAAATATGTGGGTCCATAATAAAAGATGTCCTACCCTTGATCTCTCTCAAATTTCACCAATGTGGGTCCCATTCTTGATTTCTCCTACACAAATTAAAACAAATGGATTCAAGAATAATTTTATGTAAGGAATTTAAATGGACAATGCATGAGACCCTATTTGATGCACCGAAAATAATTGACTTTCCAAAAATAAATCTTCAAAAATGACAGGTTTCATGAATTTATGCAAAAAGAATGATTTTTGAGCAAATTATGCATGAATGCACTACAATGGACCCTAAATATATAAAAACATGATTTGTCACTAAATAAAGCTCTTTAATATCAATAAGCTCTTAAAATGGTCCAAAATGTGTATGAAAATTTGCATTTTTCAAGACTCATCAACTCACAATCACATTTAGCTGGTACATAATAGTAGGAATATTGATTAAGATCATCCTTCTTTTGGAATTAAGAAACCTCCACTAAGAGCTTTTGTGAACACTTACCTGCGAGAGGGCTTCAAAGCCAAGCTAGAATTCAGAGTTATGCGGTATAAAATGAAGGAAAATTTTTCCCTAAAAGACATAAGAACAACTTTGGATCCAAGAGGAGCCGGACCCGGACCCGGACCCAAACAAATGTCTAGGAAAACTTTCGGGTCAGTTCTACAGCCTAAATTTTTTTGGTTGGGTTCCTTCGTTTGAGGTCCATTGAGCTTCCTTGGCCCAACCCTAATCCATGTTGGCTCAGAACTACATATATTAATCTAAAGTCCGCGGAGGGGTGCAATGCGCCCTCTCCCCTCCCACCCCAAAAATCTTTCTTCCCCTAAAACCCCAAGCTATCAAAAGAACTCGATACAGAGTACCCAAAAGTAGGGGTTTTAAGAGGGTTTAAGGCGGCTACCTCATTCTCCTTTCTCAGTCTCACACGCACTCTCTCCGTCTCTCCATGGCTTCGATTCTCATCATACCTTCTTCTACACTTCCTATACGCCCATCCCTCCCTCTTCTTCATCTTCCCATCTCTCCATTGCCTCTTCTTCCATTCAGGAACCGAAGATATTGATGTACAGCAGCAGCAATTCCTCTCTCATCTTACCAACAAATCGAAGCAGCAAGTACCGTCCTTTTCCCCCAATCCAAGCCCCCAAAGTTTCCCACTTGAATCCATACGAGCCCCACCAAAAGATGTGGCGAAGCATCGCAAAACAAGCGTCGTCGAGAAATATTCCTTCTCTTCCCCGCACATCTCTACAACCCAATTCTTTTTTTCTGGGTTCTTCCCAGAATATTGGTTCTGCTGACAAAATCCTGCCTTTTGATCACAAACCTCGACTAATTCCAGGGGTTTTAGAGATGGGTTTTTGTCGAAACAGAGGATTATCGTCTCCGGAGGAAGATAGAGTAAGTTGTTCCAGAGATCCGGGTGTTTTTGCTCGGTATTCCAATTGGAGGGGTGATTCTGAGCTTAAGAATGGGGTAAAGTGCGGATTTTCTGCAATGGGTTCTCGCCGGAATGGAGAATTATCAACGTTTGGAGGATGCTCTAGGACCCTGTTCGAGTTTTCTGGGCTTCGCAATCGGGTGATGGGTTTTGCCAGCGTTGCAGAGGCTGTCTCGTCAACAGATGCTGAGGATGAAGTTTCAGTGGTCGAAGAAATGCAGGGCCTATTGCAAAAGATAAGTAACGGTGAGCAGAGGGGCCAGAGATTGGAGAGGGCAACTGGGGGGAAGTATCTCGCTCTTAGGCGGCGGCAGGTGAAGGTAGAGACCGAAGCATGGGATCAGGCAGCAAAAGAGTATCAGGAACTTCTAGCAGACATGTGTGAGCAGAAGCTAGCTCCAAATCTTCCTTACATGAAGTCTCTGTTCTTGGGTTGGTTTGAACCACTGCGGGATTGCATTGCTAAAGATCAGGAGCAGTGTAGGGAAGGGAAGTGCAAGGCAGCATATGCTCCTTACTTTGATCAGCTGCCTCCGGAGATGATGGCGGTCATCACCATGCACAAGTTGATGGCGCTATTGATGACAGGCGGCGTACATGGGAGTGCAAGGGTGGTCCAGGCAGCGATCAATGTTGGTGAAGCCATTGAACACGAGGTGGGTGGGGTTGTGTTACTTTTGTATTGGTTGGCTTCAGTTCTTTTCCTGCTTGAATGACAAACAATTCAAATACACTTTTAGTGTGGTTTATACTTTGTATATAAAATTCCACCTCCAGCTGATGACTTACATGTTCTAACTGGAAGAACTATCATGGTAGAAGTAAAAGCCAAATCAAAGATTCTATGGGCCTATTTTGTTTCATGTAATTGAATTCCTAGAAATCCTAAGAATTTGTATTTCTGTAAGTGGTTAAAAATAAAGAATCAAAGGTGAATATCCACAAATGACCATCAAATACCCTCCCCATTAATGGAAACTGAATCAATGGAAGATGGGAAATGAATACCCAGTCATTACCTAGTAATTCAAATCCTAGGAAGGTCAAAGTGTCATCTCTATATCCACCTTATATCCTTCACCCCTCACCTCTTTAATAATCCTTTGGTGGAGCTCATTTTACCATGTATTCCTATGTATTCTCATCCCATGTATTCTATGCAAACAAACAGTCCCTATGTTTTTTTTCTCTTCCCAATAAAGATGCTAATTTAAATGACGCTGATAATTGATATAATCAATAATACGAGCTTAACCTTTCCTGCACCCAACTTCTGGTGCATCCTTATAGTTGTCAACATTACCATATATATATATATATATATCAATTATTTTGCTGTAAATAACCCCATATCGTTTTATATGGAGTTGTCTGTAATTTCTTCTACTTTTGAATAATCTTGATCTAAAATTTACCGAACTTTTGTTCCCAGTTCCTATTAAGTGTTTCTAATTCATAAAATTTGTAGTTACTAGTTTATAATGTCTTTGGTATGGTTCAGGTTCGAATCCATAAGTTCTTGGAGAAGACGAGGAAAAAACCTGATAAAGAGAAGAAAATTGAAGGAGTGGAACCTGATTCTGTAAGCAAAGAACAAGAACATCTGAGGAAAAGAGTTACAAATTTGTTAAAAAAGCAAAAAGTGCGTCAAGTGAGGGATATAGTTAAGAGGCAGGATGATTCGAAGCCATGGGGCCAAGAGGCTCAAGCCAAGGTAACATTTTCTCAGGACAAGTTGTATTTTATTTTGTGATTGCAGCACGTGACACTTGTCCTAAGTCCCAACCATGTGCTTTTCAGGTTGGGAGCCGTTTGATTGAAATGTTGATAGACACTGCTTATATACAACCTCCCGTTGATCAGTTAGCAGATGGTCCACCTGATATCCGACCTGCATTTAGACACTATCTCAAGACTGTTACAAAAGAGCAACGGTAAGGCTTGATTTCTCTGTTTAATTATGAGTTTACAAGCTACTTCATTTAACTCCTTAAGTCAGAATTCGATTAACAAGATGAAAGCGGTAGTACCTCGTTAAAATTTATTTTATTCTGGGGCTTCCTCTCTCTTTTCTGTAGACAGGATCATCTTCCACATCCCTCTCTCTTTCTCAGGTTGGGATAGAAAATGATGCCCATACTTCCCCAAAATGAGGATTTGCCCATTCAGATATTTTTTTGGTTTTCATGTTGAGGACCGTCTATACAGTCTCCTAGCTATTGATCCCTTTTGCTGATATGGATAATCTGTCTTTTGGCAGGAAAACAAGCAGAAGGTATGGTGTCATCGAATGCGACCCATTGGTTCGGAAAGGACTAGATAGGACTGTAAGTATGATCCCATTATTCTTGGACATATTGGTGTTTCTTGATTGGCATCTCGAATTCATGAACTAGGATTACATTTAGACCTTATAAATTACTTAGAAAGTGTGTAAATAGGTTCTTTAAGTTTTTAGATTTGAGTTGTGAGGAGGTTTGTAAGGCCCTCAAGGCATGTATCTGAGTCCATCCAAGCAGAGCCATACTTGCCAGCGTGGTGCACGTACGTAATCCAAGCTACCCCCTTAGGGGGACCTGATTCCTTATTCAGTTCATTCATCAGCTGTTTCATGATTGGATGGGAAACTTTTTTCTGGAAAGTACTCTCCCGTGCATGGTTCAAAATAGCAGGCTCTACATAGCGGCCGCATTATTGGTCGTAGCGGTTGAGGCCACTGTGTCATTTTGAAAATAGCGGTGTGACTGTCTAAAACCTAGTAGAGCCAAGCAATTTTAATTTAAAACATTTTTTTTCCTTTTTCTTCTCAATAGCCTTTCCTAAAGTTGTCTTTACCGTTATATGGTTCCAAATCACTAAAAAAACACAAGAGTGGCTGCTACCGCTTAAAAAATTCACACCACTACGTCGATACATATCGCCGCAACCGCTATGTATCGCCCGCTATGTAGCGTTTTGGCCACCACTGCAACTACTATTTTGATCCTAGCTCCAGTGATCTGCAACGTGCTTTATTATTGTGACTAATATGGTCCCATACTACATGACATGGGTGTGTGCAAATGGATTTACTTACGGGCTGAACAGACCTATACAAAAATATAAAAAGAAATCTATAAAGATATGCATATAAAATGTCTATCTACGTATGAATGTTGTATAGATGATCACAACGTATTGCTTGTTCTTCAGGCAAGGCACATGGTTATACCTTACATGCCAATGTTGGTGCCTCCACTCAACTGGACAGGGTATGTTGTTTCTAATTTTCACCTTTTAGTTTCATTTTAGATAGATATTACTGGGTCACTATACAAAATCTTATGTATCACTGTATTCAAGGCATCTTTTTTCTTTGGAAAAATATATAATGTCCTATTTTATTATGCGATCACCCTACAAACAATAAATGGGTACCCTTTTTGGTGATCCCAACCCTCATGTGATGGAAACCATCATGGATAGAGGATCCTAACCATGTACTGTCTTCCTTGCTAATCGTTGACTACTGCACATGTGCATTTGCAAGATACCAGTTGGATAGTTAGGATCATCTGATAAGGGACATATTAGGGCATGGACCATCTTATTTTTCAGTTCGAACACACACACCTGCTTCCAGAAGGAAGTGAATTTTCCACTGCACCAGCACAGAAAAGACGCCCTCTTTCTGAATCTTGTATCACAAAATGTCATGGTAGTGGGTTGATATTGCTAGTTAACTTTAATGTGGTAACATTAAAATTTACTCCCATCTTACTCTTGGCTAATCCAAGGTTTTAACTAGGGGTGTAAACATATATGGTTCGGGTCTGACCCGGAACTGATTCCAGGCCTTGGACACGAATCTGAACAGATTCTGGCAAGTGTGTTGCCCAATGGACCCAATCCTGGTCAAAGTGCAGTAGGCTTAACCTGGATCCAATGCTAAACCAGGCTATATGATGGATGGGTACAGACGTATAGTCACCATATTAACAAGAAGTATATAATATATAAGTTATATATGAACTATATAACATAAATAAATAATGGAAATATGATTAGGTAATCGGCTTCTGATCCTAAATGGATCCAGTTATCAGGTCCAGACCTGTCTGCCAAATCTGTATCCCTCTATATTTGAGAATGACAACAGGATCCATACTTCATATTTTAGATTGGGTCCTTTATTAGGTAACTGGGTGAACAATGTCATTGGCACCTGAACTTTTGGCAAGGTGTCAATTTCCCAGATTTCTGTAGGTTGAATAATTACCTTGAAGCTAGAATCTGTTCCAAAGTCTTTAATAGGTTCCATTTGGTATAAAGATTTGCCTTTCTTTATGTTGCTCATTTGATTTAGATTCTAGCTGCCACCTTTCAAATCTTGGCAGGTATGACAAAGGAGCATACTTGTTCTTGCCTTCCTATGTTATGCGCACACATGGAGCAAGACAACAGCGCGAAGCAGTTAAAAGAGCTCCACGGGAGCAATTGCAACCTGTTTTTGAGGTTTGACCATTCACTATTGCTTCCATTTCTATGTTGTTGCTCGAAGAAGCTAAGCTGTGTATTTGCACCTCCAAATTGTAATGTATGGTTATTTATAACTGTTATACCTCGATATCTCAAAATAGGCAACACAATCATATTGTATGGTATTTGAAGCTCCAAATTGTAATGTGTGGTTTTTTTATAACTGTTATACCTCGATATCTCAAAATAGGCAACACAATCATATTGAATGGTATTTGAAGCTTCATTTTTTTGCGGAAAAATCATGTCCTTGCCATATCCATATGGCATCCTTGCTATCTCCATGCTGTATCTGGGCACTATGGATTCATAGTGACTTAAGCATGTTGGTACTGGAGACATTGTATGGTTTGGACATGGGGAAGTGGATAATGAGGGCGTCACTTCAGTGCTTTTAAGTTTAAGTAACTTTTTTATTTTTTATTTTGATAACTGTAAAAATCTTATTTCAACAGAAAACTAACATAAACAAAAACAATACAAGCTCGAAAAACAAACAAAACCACACCAACAGCAAATTAACAGATACTATACATCAAAAGCAATAGAAGAGTGAAAAACTCCTTCCTTTGCAAGACCATCCACCGTAACATTAGCCTGTCTAAGAATATGATGAAAAGAAGCACTTTTCTGTCTTGAAATATCCTTCATGTCCTCCACCCAATCTGCTAGCCTCCATGGGTAAATAGCCTTCCTTGATTCCTACTGGATTACTGAAAATGAATCACCTTCAAGAATGGGTCTGAAACCTCCCATCCCCTCCCCTTCCCCTCATGTGAATTGGCACCAAACCCTCTTTGACACATCTAAACTGTATCAATCATTTGGATTCACTTCAATTTTTTAGATCGGTCTTCCATCCTTGATTTTGAGACCTTGATATTTACACCAATGGAATTCCCATAAAGCTGCTTTTTTGGTCTACCCCTGATAGTTGTATGGGCCCTCTCATCTCCCCACCCTCATGATCATCCAGGTGCGCCCTCCAAGCTGTTTCCTGTAGTTTCACTCAGGGTATCACCATCGAAGCCTTATTTCGTCTGCATGAGGATCATTACTTTATATTATTACTGTTATTTTATTGGTTTTGTTATTAGTATGAACAATATCTCATCAAAGTGGGGCTGGATAAGTGCTTCACAGAAGGGGGCTCGAGTTAGTTTGGCAAGCTTTTTCGTAGCCTGTTTGATGCCAACCCTCCATTCGAAGGCACAACACATGGCAGTGAAAGACTGAAATGTGCAAATATTAATGAGTGGACTTCTGAAAAAAGAAACTCTGTTCACAAATGCTTAAGATACAGAAGATATATTTTACATTATAGTAGATAGGTAATGTTTTTCCCAGTACCTGTTTGTGCATCTGATTCGTGTCTGATGCAGATTTCGAACACAGGACTTTTGTAGAGATGAGTGTCCCCTAGAAATCAATTGTACTAGATTTTCACCGTATCCCTGACTGAAGTTTACATAGAACTGGGCCAATCAGTCTAATTTATTTTCATACTGGTAAAAAAACCAGAACTGGTGTAGGAACTGTATGGTTTGGGATGTTCAAGATTGCTCTATTATGTTGGACTTTGGCTGGTTTTTGTAATATGCTAAGGGCAAGTTTTAGTTAAGTAATGCTTCCAATCAAATGGGAGGATTAAGTATGAAGTGTGCAACCTTATCTGAATTTCTTATGTGCTCTCTTTTCCTTTTTTTTCCCTACATGCAGGACTCAAACACACACACCCACCCACAATGTCCCTAACCAGCTGAGCAACAGCCTGGGATATACACTATAGCCCTTATATTAATTATGTTGATGTATAGTATTTTCTCTTTTCTAGCTTATTTATCTTATACAATATTACCATTAAAAAAAAAAACACTTGTGCAATATTATGCTTAGTAATTTCAGAATAACTTGATTTGTGTTTCTCAAAATAAAGTACCGAGACCCCCAGATTTCCCTGGTGCACATGTGCTACGGAGTTATGCATGTGCCCGGGGGATTAAGTCCTATTGGGTCAAAATACCATGAGGATACCCTTGTCAGATTATGATAATAATAATAATAATAATAATAATAATAATAATGCACTGAAAACCTTTCTTTTTGGTGGGGAAAAAAGGTAAATGCTTTCAAATATGGAACTCACTATTAAAAAAAGAATCACTTGTATTAAATCTAGAAATTAGTACTAAATCACATCTCCCACACAAATGAACAATGAATAAGGTTGTGCTTGATTGTCAGTTCCTGTTCTCTTGCACAAAATTTGCTGATGCTGGATATGGTTACCAGGAGAATTCTGTCAACATTTGTCAAGTCACAACTAGAATTCAGGAATTTGGGCTTCGAAGGCCATGTCTTTTCAACTTGGTGCTTTAATTGTCCCGACCGAATCTCATAACTTGAATAAATTGGATTGATGGAACCATGAAGATTGTCAACTCCCTTGGTTTTGTTTCCACTCATTTTGAATGGGTCTCATTTGCCACTTGTTCAAATGAGTCTCTAGTCTAAATGGGCTGAAACACTAGCTCGTCTTAAGTAGTTAGTTTGCCACACCTTTAACGCCTAGTCATTTTGGGTGTATTGGTTAGCAACTTGAAATGGTGTCATAGCCGACATATCCTGCATTCGAATCCACATAGGGCAAAAAAGGCCCCATGTTGCGTTTTATGTGCGTGTGCATATGCGCAAGGCAAAAAGGCCCCATGTTGTGTCTTGTGCAGGCGTGTGCTTCGAGTACAGGGTGATGTTCCACCCGGGGGGTGGGTTGTTAAGTAGTTAATTTACCACACCTTTAATGCCTGGGCATTTTGGGTGTATTGGTTAGCAACTTGAAATTCATGTTCATTTTTTGTTCATTTCCTATCACATTTCGTACAATTTTAACACCATATTGTTGTTTATAACTGATTCTTATTTGGATGACGACTCTGTAAATGCTGTCCAGGCCCTTGATACCCTTGGCAATGCCACATGGCGGGTTAATAAAAGAATACTTGGTGTTGTGGACAGAATATGGGCTAGTGGAGGCCGTCTTGCTGACTTGGTTGATCGTGAGGATGTAAGTCAAGTTCAAGCCAAAAATAATTTTCTATTGTCGTATTATGTGAATTTTAACACAAATTGTATAAAAATTATTGTAATAATTATCCATTTAAAAATAATAATAATGATAGTAGTAGTAGTGAATCTCTTATGCTATTTTTCTATTATTCAAATACACACACATGAGAACTGGTCCTGTGTGAACGGTCCTCACGGTGAGCACTGCCTAGTGGGGCCCACCTTATGACCCATCCAAATGGACCACACATGATCAACCCCCCTATAGTCACCGAATCCCATGGATTTGCATAGATTCGAATGGACTGGACCATTGGATTGAGGGTCAGTTTTTGTTGTTTGATATAAAGCCGTTAAACTTGTGGACCACGGATGTAGGGGTTAGAGGTATTAGATTGACTTCAAGTTTGATATCTAGGTTGGCCCCACTTGGATCTTTTGATCCCCCTCTGTCCTATGATCAGTGGGGTCCCAAGATGGGCCCCACTCGGTGGTCCTCATTGTAAGATTGTGAGAACCGCCCTCACAGGACCTATTACTATTGAAGTGAATGTATAAGACAAGACTGCAAGAAACCCAGGTGCACTGTTTAAAGAGTGCAAATTTTTCTATGCAGTTGGATAACCATTACTCAATTCAAGACCTCAAACACTGGTACTAAACCCAATTTAACGTTGTTTTGAGTTCTGAGTCTTCTGACCCTTATCTGCTCTTCCTGGATTGAATTATGATAGAAGTGCATATAAAACCGCTAAAGTTCCAGCTAAATCTATGGTCTTCATCTCCTAATGGGCATCATCTGATGATGACGATGAGTTTTGGCCAGCATCTTAATCAGAACTAAAACCTTCATATTCCTCACCCTCGTGACTAGCTTGCATCCAAGTGGGTGCCACATACTGAGGTGAAGCTAAACTTCAAATTTTATATATATATATAGGGAGATGCTCCTATGAGAGCATCTCTCACCTTACTATGAGAGATAAGGTGGGGGCCCTTGTAACACCCTGAATCCCGGAGCTCATCAGGACCCAGGGCCCTACTATAAGGAATCCATATCATTGCATAAATCAAATTAAGACAAGGAACTGAGCAATGTAATAAATTGGAATTTATTCAAAGGAATCTTTAAATAGAATCAAGTCTGCTGACACAACCCATCTTATATCATAAAAGGATCAAATTCAATATTATTAAAGGAACAATTAATCACAAATCCTAAACATCATCAATCTGGTCAATCGTAACGCTCTCTCATCAGCCACGCATATTGAAGTCCAATGGCTGATTTCCCTCATTGCCAAGCTCCCCCAGACGATGCACACCTGAAGTGGGGCAAACCACTTATCAGAAGTCTGGTGAATAATATTTCTACATACACAGATCATTGATAATATAATGAATTTACAAAAGTGCAGAAGAATTCACAAGATAATAGTGGATTACATATAGAGTCGTCTTCTTATTTAATGAAGGTACATAGTTAGTCTGTAACTTTGATAAGTTCTGTGATTCCCAATTCTAGGTATTTTATAATGGAACTTTACCAACAGAGTTTTCAATACTTCAGTCCCTTCCAAAGAGGAAGTCCTTCTATAATACATTCGAAAACTCCCAGTAAGGAGATTAATTTCATAAATGATATTTCAGTCCCGGTCCAACCTTATTCCCCCTGTCCCGCAAGGGGTTCATTGTTCAATTTGATACTCAGAAGTAAGGATCCTTTCTGATATTTCAAATAAGGTGTCACTGTTTCATATAATTTCATATCAAAATATTCTAAAAAAAAATTCATTAGTTCTTTTATATTCATTATGCATTCGGTAACATTATCAAGGAATTATACACACTAATTATATTAATATAAGATTAGTTCCACATAATCGAGATAAATATGGCCCCACTTAAATTTAACATTTAGTACCCTCTTTTGTGGTACTATTCCCATATCTTCTAAATTCCATATTATCAATAAGGGTTCAAACAAACATACATAATTACTATTAGTTTTAGAGTTTACCGTATTGACTTGGGTATTCATTCATAAGTCAACAACATGCTTTAGAACTACCTAATATGTGCTTATAATATATAACTTTGAGTTATATAATTCAATCAGGCCCACACTAAGATACCAAGCCCATACTAAAATTTGTATGAATATTAATTAGCTTATAACTTCTAGAATACTACATGATACAAATAAACATTTCTGTACATAAAATAATCATGAAAGAAGCCTTTGGGTTCATCTCAAAAGTAGTTGTCACAAACACAGATCCTCACTTTCATATAATGGGCCTCACGCCCAGTACTTTGGATGACAAGAAATAGTGGTTCCTAATGGTCCAAACCAAGATCAGACCTAATGTTTAAGGTCACCTAGGGGTAGGCTTTACTCTTAATGGATTGGATTCACCATCAATCATCGCTATTGGGCCCCACAATCCAAACAAAAACAACTAAATTTCCTAAATAACCTTCACAGTTAACAATATTGAAGTTCCTGGATAACTAGGCAGATGGAGGCCAGGACACATGGGACCACCACCATTCAGATCGTCACTGAGCCCCTTTCAATATGTGAGATCCTAATCTAAGATTGAATCAGATAGTGGGTCCCACTGTGGATGTCGACCCACTACTTGTTTCCTCAACATAACGTCTCTACTAAGAAAAAATCAAATAGGTGGGACCCAAGCTGGGCCCATTTCACATGGGTCCAGGTCTTCCTTCGTCGACCATCAGGGTAGACCCTGATGACTGGTTCTGATTAAAAGATCAGACAGACTAGTGGGTCCTACATGTTCTGTTGACTTTGAAATGAAGTCACTGCCTTCTGTAGTCTCTCCCCAGTAACAGTTCCACATATCCAGACCGGGGTTATTCCGATGGTGAGCCCTATATGGTTCATCTCATCTGAAACCTAGTTCACCTTGGTCGCCCATCAGGGGTCAAGCAAGTAACTGGTCCTGATCCTTGATCATGTGGACCAGTGGGCCCCGCAATCCAACCCACGAAAAACCCAAAACTCACAAAAAATGACGATGCATGGGTTTCTGGATTCAGATGTGGGGTCAGATGGGACCCAAACTAGATGGGTCCACCTACACAGTGGTCACCCAGGGGTCTGCTATCAGATCCCTGGAGGTGATTCCTGATCGAGTGGGCCCCATGGCCATGGTACCCACATCGACAGATCCTGTATCTGTCGATGTGGTTGGAAACCAAGCCTCTGGCTTGAGTTTCAACAGATTCCCTCATTCACGATTAGATAATAATAAATATATATATATATATATCCAATTATCACATCACATCCAATAGTAGATAGACAATCATAATCTGTTACTAATTTAATATGGAGATTACAGATCTTGGTCAAACCCCAAAGGAAATTTCCAAGATCTATCAGTAATCAGATTTTTCATCCTTGATCTTCTTTTTGGGTTATTTTCAAGAACAACAGACACAGAATAACCCAAGAATCCACATTTTCTATGTACTTGGAAATATCACTCACCTTCTGGTGTAGCAAATTGTGGCACGGTCGATGTGGGATCTCGAGTACTGCATCCACTAGGCCTTCCAGCTTCTTCCTCCTTCCCACGAGTCTTATCGGCCCCTGTTTATCTTCAGAGGAAATCTTTCTCCACTCTACGACCCTCTTCTTTGAAAACCAAATACAAACAACGGAGATCAAGAGGAAAACTAATAAGAGAGACGATAAGGAAATCTGGGGATGACCCCAAATTTCAGTCGTTGAAATCACCCCCAAGTTCTACGAAAGATATCCCCCTCCTTAAGGAAATATCGTTCTAACAATCTAACAGCACAAATGGGCCCTAATGGGTTGGAAGCAGGTTAAAGACAATCCAACCCAACCTAGTATCTTATGGGCCAGACGAATCTGGGCCTAATCTGGCCCAGGTATTACAGCCCTCACATTCAAGTTGTTGAGATTGGATATGGATGTGAGTGTCCCTACTTTATCTCTCATAGTAAGGTGAGAGATGCTCTCATAGGAGCACCTCCCATATATATATATATATTCTAAATTCTAGTGAGACTGGTCATAAATCTAAAAATTAGGACCTTCCACGCGGGCCTTCTCTATGATTAATCCAAACCCTACAATGGTTGGCATTCGTCTGGGATTGGGAATACTTCAACTTGTAAATTGCTGCTATGAGAGACATGCAGCGTGAACTGACCTTTGTAGAGTTGAAGTAGTTGTATTTTGGTATTTTCTCAAAAGTGAAAAGTTGGAAATGTGTGACCAACAATCAAGGGGTCTTACTGGTGTTGATCTGACCTATCCACTGAAAGTTTTATTTCTATTTTTACAATTGTTTGTAGATTGTTCTACCTGAGAAGCCGGACACAGAAGATGAAGCAGAATTGAGGAAGTGGAAGTGGCAACTAAGAGGAGTAAAGAAGGAAAATAGTGAAAGGCATTCACAGCGGTGTGATATAGAACTTAAACTTGCTGTAAGAAGTTTCCCATGATTATGTTTCCAATTTTAATTTACCATTGACTAGTTTGAAAACCCTGAGATTTGACTTGAGCCCATCACTTATACAGCATGGTTTGAAGACTTCATTCAGCACTGAAATGATCACTTAACAGAGACTTTTATGCATCATTCATTAATTGCCATGTGGATATTGTAAGCCTGGATAAAAACTTGCATAAAAATATTAAATGTACTGAATTGCAAACCGACCCCCCACCCCACCCCCCAACAAAAAAGAAAAAGAAAAAGGACTTTATGCTTGATCAAGCTGTGTTCTCAAGGTGACTTGAGTAAGAATTTGATTGTGGCATTGTTAGCCAGGCTGATTAGTTTAGAACTATGCCATTGAGCTGAACCCATGCAATTTGTGTTGACTATTCTTATTTGGAAACAGGTAGCTCGGAAAATGAAGGATGAAGATGGGTTCTTCTATCCACACAATCTTGACTTCAGAGGTCGTGCATATCCAATGCATCCTCATTTAAACCATTTGGGTTCCGATCTATGCCGTGGAATTCTAGAGTTTGCAGAGGGACGCCCTCTGGGAAAGTCAGGCCTACGGTGGTTAAAAATACAATTGGCAAATTTATATGCTGGTGGCGTCGACAAGCTATCATATGATGGGCGAATTGTGTTTACTGAGAATCACTTGGAAGATATATTTGATTCTGCTGATCGACCCCTTGAAGGTAGGCGCTGGTGGCTTGGCGCTGAAGATCCCTTTCAATGCTTGGCAGTTTGTATTAATCTTTCGGAAGCATTGAGGCGCTCCTCACCAGAGACTACCATTTCTCATTTGCCTGTGCATATGGTATTTTTTTATGAGTGGTCTAGCCTAGAGTTTCTATTGTGCCATTCATTTTCTTTAATTGCATAATGAGTATTTTGCTAAAGAGAAATTATGGAGTCCTGAATCCTTAGCATATGCATATGCATAGTTCTTTTGAGAGTTGGATGCTGTGCATATGGTATCATATGCCATTGATCTTTTATTCTTATGGGCTCCACCATGATGCATGATGCCAGAAGAAACTGCATAAACTAGAAGATCCGAAGGTAGAAGAAGAAGATTTCACGGATTTTATTCATATTGCAGGATGGTTCATGTAATGGCCTACAGCACTATGCAGCTCTAGGAAGAGACAAGGTAATTCTCTGTTCTTTTCTGTTGGCTGGTGCTTGTGTAGCTTCTTATCATGATAATGTTTATTTCATTATGCGATGCATGATTTGTGCTAAAATAAGTGATATAGGGAGCTGAGTTGGGGCTGGAAAAGGATTGTTAAAGCAACTTGAAGGGTTGTTGTAAGCAGGAATTAGAGTTCTGATGGGTTGGATTTAGGGAAAGGGAACTGTGGCTGCGTGGAGGCACAGGGGGGATGTTTGGGGTGGAGGAACAGCATTAATTAGCTGCTGTTTGGGGCTTTACTGTAAAAGTGGGCCAACGGATAACCAAAACATTGAGGACCATTCTAATGGATAGTCCGTCAGATCACCAAGACACAGGATAAATCCTGTTTATGATTGTTTCATTAATTTCCTTCATTCTCTTGTAATTGATTGATTGGAGTTGATACTACAACCATAAAGGTCATATAGGAATATTCAATATAAACAGGGCGGCCTTGGGATCTCAATGATCCATTCCATTCCTCTCCAACTCTCTCTTCAGTTTCAGTATATTTTTATGTACATCTTCTGGGTTGTGAGCCAGTTACAAGGGAATGGACTGCGGACAGTTACTCATTGACAGTTTGGATGCATCAACTGTCTGGGACTGTCTATGGATACTTTATTGGTAAATTTTAGAAATATCAGTGACAGGATGGGGCTTTTGATTAGCTGTAATATTGGCTAAAAGTTGAGTTTATTGGGACTCTTTGAAAGTTATCAATTTTGAGTTCAATGGGGATTGAATTAGAGCTGTGGGATCCTGTGGAAATTGAACAGTGTATGCGAGCTTGGTCTGGGGTTCAGGGAACAATTAGGGTTGAGGTCAAGGCTAGGTTTGGGTTGATTCTGAGTGGGCTTTTGATGTTTGATTTGGGCTTGAATTGGGGCAGATTTATGGATTTCGAAGGGTTTTGAAACTGTACAGGTTGAGCGGGTCTTAGGGCAGTAAATACATTTTTTCTTGAGAAGGGAGCTTTGGTTGATTGAGTTAGGGCCATTGTGAGGCTGTACTGGGGCGCTTAGCTGGGAAAAATTTTGGACAAGATTAGGGTTTCGTATGGTTTTGGATGGCTAATATGGAGCTTAAATTTGGGATGACTTGGGGTTCTAATTCAAGGGTTTTGAGTGGAAAGTTAAGGGGTTTTGTTGTGGTTTGAGCTGGGGTCAGTTTCAGCTAATGTTGAAGGGTATGATGGTGCCATGTTGGAGTGAGATTAGGGGTAATGCAAACTGGGGATGTCGAATGTGATGGAATTCAGAAACCTAGAAAAAAAGAATAAACTATAATAAAGGAAAACAGGACATAACTCATATCTGTAACAAAATAAAATTGCAGGGAACACTGAGACCACCACCAAACCACCACCACCACCCCCCCCCCCCCCCCCCCCCCCCCGCTCTCTCAATGATTTTGGCACATATTTGAGTGACGAGTAGACTTGGCCTTGGTAGGTGACGAGTTGATTTCCCCTGTTGGCTGATTTTCATCATTTTTGTGCCCTAAATGCATTTATTTCAAAACAACTTTTTTGAAGGTTTCATAAATGAAACACGACAAGTCTTACAATTATATATATATATATATATATATATATTCATAAAGCTATATGTTCTATTTTCTAGATTTTTTGGTTTTTTTTATCTTTTAAAATTTATTGGGCTTAAGGTCTGACTTAGCCGAATTGACTTACCTCAAGGGGGACCAAGTCACTCCCTGAGTCTGCTTTTTAAAACTGATAAATCTCAATTCTTAATTATTATATGAATTGACAAGCTTGTGATATTTCTTTGATGTTTTATGTTTTGTGTTTTTTTCACATTGTTAATGTAATCCATGTCTAATTTGTTGTCCTTTGTGAATTCAACTGTTCAATTCAGTTAGGGGCAACTGCAGTGAACCTGGTTGCTGGAGAGAAGCCTGCGGATGTGTACTCAGAAATAGCTGCTAGGTATGTTGTCAAGGATGCAAAAGCTTGCTTTGGGTTTACAGTTACATACTTGTGTAAATGATTTTGTTGGGTCTCTCAAAGGACCTATGATGCCCAGATACAGAACGGATACGGGAGGGATACGCTATAGACATAGTAGGGACACAGATTTTACATGTAAAAGGTGAAGTATCGGATACGATACGACACGATACGTCGCCCATTTTAAAGTATCCGTGCATCATAGCAAAGGACAAATTGAGCATCAAGTACTGTATTCAGAAATCAGAATCCTATATCTACTTTTTCTTCGATGCTTCTAACTTCTAAGGACTTGAAGTTGCTACCTTAGAAAATTGTGGTGCATGTGAATTGTGATGCCAAAACGAAGTTAGGGGGCAATGTTCTCCTGCAAGGAGACTGCAAACTTCTCATATGCAGTCCAGCTTGTGGGGCCCATTTAGATTCCTACTAATCAGCGGGGGTGGGGTACATGGAAAAGTCTCCATATGGAAAAGTGTCAACAAAAAAAAAAAAAATCAGTTCCATCTGATCATTCTACTCCTTGGTTTAATTGCCATAAAGTTTAGTGGGTTTTCAATTGTAGATTTTTTAGAGATTCAATCCAATGGTTGATAAATGTTTGATGAAAGTGAAATTGGAGCTAGTGCCAGATCATGGAGGAACGGGAGTGTGAAAGGGCCTGCATTGATCAAAGGTGGGTCCAAGTGGGCCCCACAAAGCTGGATTGCATATAAGGTTGCACATAGGAGAACATTTCTCTGAAGTTAGGTTGTAGCACATAATGAGGAGACATCCATCCAATCCACTTCCCAAGATTAGAGTGCGGTATCCCATTTCAAGTCCATTTTTGCAGACAGGAGAGTGAAGCACGTTCGTCTGTCTCCATCTTTTTGGAGCGCACATATTTTTCCCCTCCCCAAAAGGCATATGGACATTATGCATTGGCCTATGGAAACTTGGAGGATTTAAGATCCTAAAGCAAGGATGGAAGTTTATTCTGTTCATGCATTTTGAATCATGAAATCTTATCCTGTATTTCTAATTTGGTGATTTTCTCAGGAATTCATTGTTTAAGGACTTCTGATCACTAATCTCATTGAGAAGTTTGGATACTTTATGTTGCAGAGTTCTTGATATCATGCAGAGAGATGCACAGAAAGATCCTGCATCCGATCCAGTTGCAAAGCGTGCAAGGCTTCTAATTAACCAGGTTAGATCTTAGCTCCTCGTTCTTTATTTGAAGGTATCAATCAATGCTACCGTATTGTAAAGGTGCTGAACTACATAAACCGTTGGGCAAAAGAAAGAACAGTAAAATGTAACAAGTGCATGGTTCATTCTTGGTCCCCCATGTGTGTGGATCAATTGGCCAGCTCATAGCATTATCATGGGTCTCACTCATGTCTTTGTCATGGGGCTTTTTTTTAGGCTTTCAAGCTTTAGATCTGCATCAATTTTCAGCCAATATAAGTGGGCTGTGTTACTTCTGTATCAATAATATTTTGGATTCCACAATATGCTTTACTTTGTAGTTGAAGTCTGCATGCTTGCCCCCTTCTAAAAGTGGAGTAAAAACTTAAGGGTGTTCTTGGATGTATCTCAAGTTTTGATTGGTTTGAATATTTAGTAGATAGTATGTTTATCCATTTCTATGCATATTTTAGCATGGGAACCAGAAACCACATTTGGTGGTTCCTCTTTGTCAAAATTTCTTGAAATCAACATCTCAAAAACTTATTGTTTGTACGGCCAAACACTATTAAATTTTATAGATTGTCTGTCTTGTATTCCTTTTTGTGTTCTGGATCGTGCTTCCAGAATTTTATTTATCTGGAGGCATATTCTTTCATTTGCTAAACTGTTTATATAGGAATCATATTTGTTTGTAGTCCAATTTTTAGGTGGCAATGTATAACACTGAGAATTTTTCATAAGCACTGATCTCTCTCTCTCTCTCTATATATATATATGTATATATATAGGGAGGCGATCCTGTAAGGACCGTCCTTACGGTCCGCACTGTTCGGAACGCCCACTGGGGCCCACCTTATGACCAATCCAAATTGACCGCTCATTCATAACCCACTTATAGGCATTGAATCCCATGAATTTGCATGGATTCTATATATATATATATATATATATATATATATATATATATATATATATATATATATATATGAACTTGACGCTTAAGAACATGTGGCTGATACTTTGCCTTTTGGCTGGGTGTCTAGGTGGATAGGAAACTGGTGAAGCAGACTGTCATGACATCAGTGTATGGTGTCACATATATTGGTGCCCGAGACCAGATCAAGAGGAGGTTGAAGGAACGGGGTTTTATTGAGGATGACAAGGAGCTATTTGCTGCATCGTGTTATGCTGCTAAAGTAAGGGCAGAGTGCAATTTTGCAAATTATTTTCTTTTTTCCAAGTCCTTTTAAAGTATCTTTTTGTAGAGAGCACTTTGTATCTCAGAAGATTATTGCGGGTGTGGGCTTCTAAAGCTTAGAAGCATTATGGTAATCCAAATATTGTCTATTGCTTGAGCAGACTACCTTAACTGCTTTGGGGGAGATGTTCCAAGCTGCACGCAGTATCATGAGCTGGCTTGGAGATTGTGCCAAGGTACATGTCATGTTGATTATGTGTTTATGTTTGTTTCTAGAGGAGTCGTGAGAACCATGTAACCAACTTATGGTGTGAGAACCATTGTGTGTGTATGTATCTAGACTGGCTGGCCTTTTTCCTGAGCCCCTTCATTGCAATTACTACTCAATAGAAGTCATCTGCTTCCCATTTTGTTAACAACCCCAATTTCTTTCCCTCAACCACCGTATTCCCAAAAGCCTCCTTAATATGCACATTTCATGACCTCTTTCCAATTTGCTTTGCATTTTATTTTATCCTTGGTGCCCTCCCACCAAAAAAAGAAAAAAGATAAAGAAGGGAACTTTGGTCCTTTTCTGATCAATTGATGATAGATCTTGGATAATAAAGAAGCAATATTCCATATGATTTGCTAATCCAGCTTTAAACTTAATGCATTCTTTGTAAGATAATTACCATGATACCATCTCGTCCACCTGGAAAATATCTTTTTGACTTGGTCACAACTCACAATTGGATCCCAAAGCACCTTGTACCGCTACCAAGGATTTGCTTCCCAAGGGTAAACAAAGATCCGTGATTGGAAATTTACTAACCTCACAGATGCCACCAGAGGTCAAACTTTGTCCTCCTGCAGACAAATGACCGCCATAATACTATTTCCCATGTTAACTCCAAGGTTGGAAACCACTTTGAAGCATCACCCTTTTAGAACCTTCACATTGTTTAGTTCAATTGCACAGAAGAGACAGAAAATCACCATAATATCTGTGAATTGTGGGTAATTTTCTACCCTTGTCAAGCATGAATTATCAGTAATTCCTTCTTCCTTTCCAATAGAGAGCTGAACACTTCAACAACAATGATAAACAAGAAGGAAGACAATGGATCATCTTGTTTAAGCCCTCTTCAACTTTTTTTTGAAAAAAGGGAGTCAGTGAGCCATTAACCAACAAAGAAAAGGCAGAAGACAAAATGCATTTCGAGACCCACTCTTTCATTCAACATCTTTTCTTTTTTTTTAACTATGTTCCTTAGTCTTTATTGCTCCCACCTTTCTCATATTCATTGAAATTGTAACACCTTTGCTCTTTTTCAACGTGCCTAAACCATCTCAAACAGCATTCTTCCATCTTTACTTTAATTACAGCAGCCCATTGATTTCCTCTTATAATCATTGCAATTGCTATCCTTTTCTTCTAAGTTATAACTCAATGCATCCATGTGAAAAAAAAAAATGCATGTCATGTTTCATCAGCATCTTGTCATTTCTTTCACTACTGACACTCAACTCCATATAACAAAGCAGGCCGACATGGCATCTTGTCAAAACTAAAAATGCCCCTTTGATGGAAGCGGCACTTGATGGTCACACAACATTCCCCCAGCTTTGTCACCACTTTGCCGCCTTGTTCTAATCCTATTTGTGACGTACAAGTAAAAGACTATTCCATTCTAGGCTCTTATCTGCTGAACTTACTCTTTACTTAGTCTTTGTAATGCTAATTCCCAATCCATTTGCCTCAAAAATCTTCTGCTCTCTCTCCCTCTCATGAATAATTTGTACCACATCTCCACACAACATACACTAAGGAACTTAAACCTAGATTTCTACCGTCAAATTTGTCCATGATCAAGGAAAATTGAAAGGGGCTCAAAGTTGCTCCTTGGTGACTCAAATTGAAAAATCATCTCCTTGCAGTGAATTGAATTTAGTTACTGCATGCACTGCCTCATCTTTAGATTTGTATCTAACAGAAGTGTACCATCTAGGCTTCTTTTATTGTTTTTGGTAGAAACACCTGAGCTTCTTTGAGACCTTATATACCTGTAAAAACACATTAACTACCACCTCAGAGAAAATGTATTGCGGCTCCAACAAAGAAATTTGGATTGGAAGATTTGAAACAAATAGAGAAAACAGGTTTGACCACTGTTGTGATCCCTCTCCCATTATTAATGAAAAACAATCAGCATTGTTTATTGTTTCCCTTTGCATATTATTTTATTTAAATAAATCCAAAGATAAATCGACAAATCTTATGTTCTGGGATTTTTTGAATTGGACACCTTGTACTTGCATCAGATTCTGAGGCGCACATGTGCAAGTGTACAATATCACGTCAACAATGATATTGGCTCTGGATTTTTCATGGATACATATGAATTATAATTTACTCAATGTCCTGTTGAATTGAATTCGTTAATCCTAAGCTCCTGTAGTTTTGTCGTGTTAATCTGCTGGAAAAATCTGTACGGAAATTTATTATTATTATTATTTTATACTCTGATTGCCTACTGGAGCTGTTTCTTGAATGTCGAACAGGTGATTGCTTCAGAGAATCAGCCGGTGAGGTGGACCACCCCACTTGGACTTCCCGTTGTTCAGCCATACCGCAAGTTAGGAAGGCATCTTGTATGTTCTATTTCAAAATGTCTGCAGTTGTATTGTCAAATTTGCAACCAATATTATGTATTTGACTTATTTTTCCACTTATTGAGGAATTTGCTTTAAATTGTGCCACAGATTAAAACATCTCTTCAAGTTTTGACTTTACAACGTGAAACTGACAAGGTTATTTGCTATCCTCTTATTATGCTTCCACATTTTCATCATGAAATCTTAATGTAGTGACGCATTTCATTTTTGTGGCTTGAAAATGGATGCTTACCTCCAATGGCCACATTTGACAAGGGCTAAATGAATCTGTTTGTATCACCTGGCATGGGGGATTTTTAGGGCATCTATATGTGAGACTCACGTATGCAGTTTGTAGGGTCAGGCAATCCTTCAAACATTAAACGTTGTCTCCAATATTTAATGCATCACTCAACTTGAATATTAAGCCCCATGCCATTATGTTGTGATTATTGTTTGATGAAATCTCAACCCAGTGCATGCATATGTTGTAGGTTATGGTAAAGAGGCAGAGAACAGCTTTTCCTCCAAATTTTGTCCACTCCCTTGATGGGTCCCATATGATGATGACTGCAGTTGCCTGCAAGAATGCGGGCTTGAATTTTGCAGGTGTCTGGTTTCATGTGCTCTCACATATTTTTTCTCATTTACATCTCTTATTTTCAAACTGTTTCTTTAATATTTTTCTTGATTGCAGGAGTCCATGACTCATATTGGACACATGCGTGCGATGTTGATGAAATGAACAGGATACTTAGAGAAAAGTTTGTTGAGCTCTACGAGACACCGATATTGGAGAATGTAATATATCTTACTTCAGAATGGCAGAAACTAGGACTTAATTTAGGACAACGTAGTCATTGGAAACTGTAGATTTGTTTTTCCATATTTACTGAGGAGATGGCAGAAACACTCGTAAGCTATAATGCTTGAATACTTCAAAATAGGCAACGTATCATTTCGTGCTGTATCTGATACTTATTTTGTTTTGTACAATCTGTATCCTTGCCATGTCCAAGGCGTGTCCCTGCTGTATCCATCCAGTATCTGGGCATCATAGCCCATAAGCAGAAACCTTTTCTGTCATTCTGTCAAAATGCATTTGAGTCTACCCCAAATTGATGTGTTCTAAATATTTTTACAGTATGCAACCAGAACCTTCACCAGCTGGCACACCTGATACTGCCCTTCCTACAACTTAGTCAGTTTCAGTTGCTGATAATGACTTCAGTGCGCAGTATTCAACCTAATGTGTTCCTTTTACCCCACCTAAAATGAAAAATTGAGTGGCTATTGGATGATTATTCATTCTAACAAAATATTCAAATTGGTACACATCCAAATCTACCTAAACAATCTGAGGATCTTCAGTTTATATCATTTTTTTTCTTGTGTAATCTATTCTAGAAAACTGGTGATTTCACCTGCATCTTTTTTTTTTTCTTTTTCCATACCAGAAGTTATTTTTTGGAGAAAATATAGTTTCAAATTTAATCTGAACTCTTGAGTGATTCTGCCATCTTCTGAAAATCAAAGCCATTCTTAGTAAGAGAGCTTGTATTCTTGCACTTTAAAAATTGTGTCACATTAGTTAAACCTTCGTCTCATTAGCTGGTTCCTGTCTCTGCAGCTATTGGAGAGCTTTCAGAAGTTGTTTCCTGAATTGAGTTTCCCTCCTCTACCTGAGCGGGGAGATTTCGATTTAAAAGATGTGTTGGAGTCCCCATATTTCTTCAATTGATCTGCAATTTGAGCCCCATCTCTTCCCATGTTCAACTGCGATGCTGCCATAGTATCAGTTCTGGTTCAATTTTTACATCAATTTTCCATAGGGCTGATATTGATCACTTCGTCCATGAGCACAGTGAGAGTCGAATGCAAGTTTCTGAGGAGATTCTGACTGAGAAGCTTACCGTGCTGTTGATGTAAATATATTGAAACACAATGTCTTCAAGCAAATGAGAAGATATCTGTTTATCATCTGCGCCAATTCTCCCATCTGGATCTTTCTTTCTGAGCTGGAAGAAGTTGGAGATTTTGAGGTATTATAGAGAAACTTCTATATTAATATTCATAGAGGGATTTTTCCGGCTGATAAGGAGTGCTAAAAGACATTTTGCAGTGATGATATTTGATATTTATCTATGAAGATTTTTGAATTAGCAGCATTTATGGAAAATGAGCCTTGGCTTTCTGAAAATGGGTCCACAAGAAGTTGGCCCAAAAGCTGGTTGAAATTTATCATGTGAAGTGATAGCAAATGGAGGCAGCAGCCAGTCGGCCTTTTCACTCTTCATGGATACAATGTATCTCTATTTGGGAACGTGCAAGGTGTATAGAGAGGTGCAAGTTCTTTGGGCTGCTGAAAATGAATGCAATCAGAAAGTCACTGTTACAAGAGTGTTTGTAAACTTGCCTACAGATGTTGCCTTGAGTTATCTTCTGGTCCTGCTTTCCTGTTTATTCGCTCTCTTGTCAATGTATTTTATTGAATGATCAAAGCGCAAAAACATAATGTATTACTGATAGTAGCAAAAAAAAAAAAAAAAAAAAAAAAGATTTAATTATTTCAACTGCAGTGATTTATCCAATCCTTTCCATTGATAGGAGTTTGTACTTTGTAGTGTATTGACTATAGAATGAGAACCATATTAATAAGTGCAATCCCAGAATATCTTGTTGCCAAGCCATAGCAATTGCACCTATCAAAACAAATGCAAGATTGTAAAATCAGATGTAAGATAAAGATCTGTTGCTTTGCTCTCTAGGGATGTAAGTAGTAATTTACACCCTACAGGTGTAAATTGCAATTTCAGACAATATAAGGATCTGTTGCTTTGCTCTCTAGGGATGCTAAACTTGGTAAGATGAAATGGAATTGTAGAAAGAAAATTGCAGTAATTTACACCCCTCTTATTAATATTATAACGATGGGGTTATCTAACTGTCGAGAATTTAGACACCCAAATGTAAACTCAGTCTCATAAAAAGAAATAAAGGCACTCAATTCTACACTTGTTATAAAATTTGGTTCTCAATCCTTTGAGATGGACTAATTCCTCCGGGTCCAGAGAGAAGTTGAGTAAAACTCCTATTGCCCCCACGTGGTAGCACTAGGGGATGGACTCAACTTTTGGTTCCTGAAGAGGGAGGAACCGGGGATAGATACCAGGACCTCTAGCTCCTAAAGAAAGAGGAATCATGGTCCTTATCACTCGGCCAACAACTTGGGGTTATACTTAGTTATAATTGAAAATCATTTTATTAATTTTACCTTTCATTAGAATAATATATTTAAAAAATGGTATGCTTCCCTGGTTTCAAATTTTATTTTTTTTCTATGGACTCGTAAAGAAATCATAAAAGGTGTCCTTTTTCATGTACAATTGTGTTAACTGTATTTACCTGCTGGCCCCACTTCTTAAATATAATTAGTTTTATTCAAAATTTCACTCCAATCAAAATTGGGCCCCACAGTCAGATTTATGGTGGATGAAATCTTGCGCAGAGAGACCATATGGACTCAAATTCGACTAAGATATGGGACCCACCAGTGCATTAATGTATTTAGAAAGAGAATAAAGACAACAGAGATTCGGATTCAGTTACACGTATGGGATCTACACATGGAATTTTGTATTTGGAAAGGAAAGAGAGGGTTAAGAACTCTCAGTCCTTGTAGAACTCCATTTACATTCGTTATCACTCTCTTTATAAACTCATGAGCAACAGCATAATATGCATATCTTTCTTTTTCTCGCGTTTGAACAGGCATCTGGAGAGAGAGAGAGAGAGAGAGAGAGAGAGAGAGAGAGAGAGAGAGAGAGAGAGAGAGCATCAGGTATGCATCAGAAGATAGCATAAAACTACTTTTCTATTTCTGTAGATTGGAGTTCTCAGCTCTAAGTAGTAGCTTTGTATTTGTCTGTGTTGATTGATTGTACATACCTGGGTTTTCCAGTTCTCACCTCAATACACGGGAGATTGAAATCTAATTTTTGGGTTCTCTTTCTTAAGAATGTGTTATAGTTCTTTGCTGCTGTACATTGCATACAACTTGATCTGTAGGTTTAGAGTCCTGAAGAGCAAGTACCTTTCGCCACAAGTGTTTTTCCTTTCTCTGCTTTTTTTTTTAATGGCCACAAGGGGTCGCCATCTTTATCTTTTTAAGATGAAAGATCATCCCCGTTTGGCCACCAGAGATTGAGAAAAGTCAAATAACAAAATACCCATCTAGTACCTATGATGTTGTTATTATAGTAGTGTGACTGTCATTCTCATTAGTACGTATTGTTGTTACTAGACAACCATAATTTACTGCTATTATTCCTTGTGATGTTTTTTTTTTCAAGTTAAGTCCCCGCTAAGAGTTGATCGCTAACGAGGAAAATCCACCACCACAACCGCACTTAGTGGGGCTTTGATAGCTTCTAAACCCCGGACCACTACTTAGTGTTTCATAATAGACACCACTTCTTTGCACCCAAAGCCTCTAATGTTGATTCTGTTATTTATTTATTTTTAGTCAATTATACAAGTGCTTGCATGAGTCATTCTCTTTTGTTTTCTTGAGAGAAGTCAAGAAGTTCATAGCTGACAGTATTTGGAACATGGTTAGCCATGTGAAATTGGTTATGGTGAAAGTTCTAAATATTTTATCTTTGATGTATGGATGTGGAGACGTACTGATGCACGAGTACTTGTCATTACCAGTTTTGGGACTGAATAGGCTTGGACTTGCCTAAGCAGGGGTGTTCACACCCCTAATCACTGATGGCTTGAAACCCAGACCATGTGTCTGGCCCGTAGGAAAAAAAACTGATTTTTGTGAAGGCCTAGTTCAACAATTTGGGCCAGTCCTAGAAACCTGTTCATTGCAGGAACTAAAAAAAAAAAAAAACATAGGAATAGAAAAGAACTTAACTAAATATTTGAAGTGCCCTTTCTCAAGGGTTTTCATTTCTAACCAAGTGTAGAATTGAGTCCCTTTATTTCTTACCGTGAGACCGATTATTATTATTATAGTACACACTGTCAAATTTATCATCTGTGGAATACTTGGAAAGAGATGATCCAAGATGGGATAAACTCTGAACTGTTTGGGTTTAAGATGTGAAGCTCACTGATGGATTTTAGTTCTTCGAAAGAAATAATCGAGGATGTCTTTTCTTAAATCCAATGAGTTTCATTCAAAATTTTACTCCAGTCAGAGTTGGGCGCACAGTCAGATATTTTACATGAAAAACATGTTTATTGAAATTTTGCCAAGCAATCCTAGTAATGGAATCAGTTACCCTTTAGATGCCACCGATGGATTAATGTATTTAGAATAAAAAGAGCCTGCGTGGGATCGTATTTAGAAAGAGAGAAGAGAATCTCAGTGGTCTCATAGCCCTTTTGAAACTCTATATTCGTTCTCCTCTTTATAAAATCACGAGCACGCATCAAGGAATCGTTCTTCTCTAGAGCTTGAACAGGAATCTAGAGAGAGAGAGAGCATCAGGTATGAATCAGATAGCATAGAATTAATTTTCTAGTTCTGTTTTTGATGCTTTGTAGTTGGTGTTGGTTTGAGTTCTCAGCTCTAGTGGCTCGATCTGTATTTGTATGTGTTGATTGATTGTACATGGGAATACTCACCTCTATACAAGGGAGGATTTTCATGTCCTTCTGAACCAGCACAACCAGCTCTTTGATTCACACACCATGCATTCTCCTTTTCTGGGCTTCTCCTTTACAATGTCCATCCATGATGTCCTATGGATCTGAATCTTGTGGATTTCGAAGAGAGAAAAGAAAAATCCATCAATGGAAGCATCATCCCAGTTTGGCCACAAGAGAATGAGAAAAGTCAAATTACAAACTACACATCTAGTATTTATATTTGTATTATTAGTGTGATTAATCATTGTTACTGTTATTATTACCTTTTTTGACACAACCATGTACTGTTATTATACCTTTAGATGTTGACGTTGGTAATTGTTATTTCAATAGTACTACTGCCTTGCATGAGCCGTTCTCCGTAGATTGTTTGATGTTGTCAATTTCTGTTCACTTTATTACTAGTTAATTTTAGCAGATTATTCAGATTTCTAGCTAGCTTGGCATGATCTTATGAATGTTTATGTAACCAATAGATTGTTAAATTTGATTGGGACCATCTTTGGATTACTTTTGTATTATCTTTGGGTTCCTTATGTAATTTTGAATCTCCTCAAATAAAAGGACAAGTTTTGACTTCTTTTCATGTTCAGGTGAATAGTAAATCAAAGCAAATCTAAACTTGTAGTTGGAAACAAGGCTAAATATTTGGGAGCATTCTCTTGAAACTTCCTCAGCCGGTTTCAGCAACAGAAACAATGAAGTATTCCAAGACTTCCTGCTTAGCCTTCATTTTCCAGTTCCTTGTGCTTGTTGGGAGCCCCAGCTCTGTTTCCGGGTTCTACCCACCCAGCATGGTTGATGAGATTCGAAACACCATTGAGGGCATAATCAGTGTTGGTGCCGGCAAGAGGTGGTTTGATTTAATAAAGAGCATTGAGAATACAAATCTCCCTCCTTCAATCACCATCTTATTTCCGACCGATGAAGACATGTCCTCACTATCTAAACAATGGGCCTCGGACCCCGACCTTATCCGATACCATATTGTCCCTCGCGCGCTCTCCCTGTGGGAACTCAGTCGTTTCTCGGCGGCAAATACCAGCATCACCACTCTCCTACCACAGAAGTCTATCACTGTTGGAGGTGACACATGCAGTGTTACTCTTAACAATGTCTCCATCACTCACCCTGAGTTGTTCCTTGATGTTGCCATTGCTGTACATGGAGTGCCAACTCTCCTCAATTACACTATTATCAATGGCGCTCCGACGCTGCCATCACCACCTTCACGGCCCAATCTTGCTTCTTTGACCACAGAACAGCTATCTAGTGGGGCGAGTTCTAATGTTGCTTCTGTGCCCACACCCCAGCAATCTAGTGGGGCGAGTTCTATCCAACAAGTCTCAGTTGCACTCTCTGCAGTTTTTGCAATCTTTGTGCTTTTAAGTTTATCTTAGGACAAGTGACAGATGTGAATGTAAATTTTGCTTAATCTCTGATTTTGCATATGTTTCTTGTTCTCCAGCAAGCTAGTGACTTTTTTTTTTCTTTTTGTTGTTGTTATTATTTAGTTTTCCATACTCTTTTATTTGAATCTAAGAATTTGATTTTGTGAGTGATGGTTGAAGAGAGTCAAGTGCCGTTGTTTTAATCTTTGATAAGGTTGGTTAGTTTGATGTTTTGGAAACTATTGGCCCATGATGCCAATGATGCCACTGACTCGACATTTAAGCATGAAAGACCTCAATAAGGATTTGGGCCTTTTGATTAATGGCCTAAAAATATATTATTTAGCAATTAATGTAAAGCAATATATGGTTATGATAGTTCCTTTTATGGTATAGTTTATGGAGTTGGAATCTGTTTCGTTCAGATCATAAGACTTGACCAGTATTATATATATGATGTAAGATTGAGCTAATTACATTCTTATTCATATCCTCGTGCTTTGGGTGGGATCAATTCCTACTTGAGCAAAATTTGGAAAGGGCGTTAATTTTGTGTGACTTGGATTTTCATTAAGTGGGCTCCACTCTGTAAATGGAGGATAGAATTAGTGCAATCCGGACACTTTTTTTTTTGGTATAAGAATCCGGACACTTACAAAATAGTATACATATGAAGAAAATAGTATACATATGTCCAATGCCTCTGGAATTGTCAGGGCTCTGGAATTGCCTAATTTTTGGCCTGAATATATATCGGCTGGGCTTGCGCATACCTAAGCGAGGGTGTCCACACCCTTGATTAGTTTTTGCTGGGAATCACTTTTGAACTGTTTGGGTTTAAGATGGGAGGGCTCACTGATTGATTTTAGTTCTTGGAAAGAAGAAATAAGAGTATTTTACCGGAAAATGAATCGTATTTGGCCGTTGCACGAAATAATGAAAAGTATTTTCCGCTGCCCGAGATTATCCATCCCGCTGCATTTTCATATTTTTTTTTATTTTTAATTATTTACAAGGGACTATAGTGTCGCCCAAAATAAGTATGGGCGACGCATGCATCTCTCTTCGCTATTTATACCCTATCCTGAATCCAACTTTTCCTCATCCCTTTTCAAACCTTACTCCACCGCCATATAGATTTTCCGCCTATATGAAAAGTGAAAAACTTGTATTCGCAGCTTTTTCACCTAGTGAAAAACTTGTATTGAAAGTTTTTCGCCTCGGAAAGCTACGAATACAACTTTTTCACATTTCATATATTGCCGAGTGTTTATTTCATGGGATGAATGATTATTTACAATTGCAGAGTGTTTATTTGTGTGATTAACATGTGGTAGCACTCAAAGAAAATAGAGGAAACTCTTCACCGCAGAGAGAGAAATCGATCCCAACTCAAAATAGATTTGGAACCCATTAATTAGAAGCAAAAATGGATTTAAGCCATTAAAAAATAGAAATAAAAGTGTCAGCAAAGTCCATATAAACAAGGATTTAAAGTCATTAAAGATAAGGGGGAAAAAAAACCCAAACAGCTTCATCGCAGTAGATTTAAAACCTCAAACCATTCAAACCACAAACTCTATTGCTACTCAACTTGAAATGGATTATTGGCAAAGAATACTAAATTCCACTAACCATTTGCTTCATTCGACTGATTTGAAGCCATTAATAACAAAATACACAACTAGTGTGGGAGAAGCAGGAAGGAGAAAACTGAAAAAATGGGAGCAAATGAGGGTAACTAGGATTTACGAAGAGCGTCACTTCATTTTAACTTAAAGCAACACTAGCGTCGCTGGTCCCAAAGTCCCAAAAAAAAAAAAACCGAAATCATGCCTTAAGGACTACATTTGTACATTGAAAAATACTTTTCATTATTTCGTACAACAACCAAATACAGTTCATTTTCCGGTTAAATTCTCAAGAAAGAAGAAAGGATGTCTTTCTTCTCGTACAAGTGTAATAAGCATAAAATATGTATATCATTGGGGCCTACATGTTAAATCCAATCTGTTTTGTTAAAAATATTGCTCCAGTCAGACTTGGGCCCACTGTCAGATTTATTATATGGAAAACACATGTTTTATTGAAATTTTGCCAAGCGATCCCATATAGAATCAGTTTACGCGTGAAGATGTGGGACCCTACATTATTGAATTTTGAAAGAAAGAGCTTCGGTTCGATTATGACTGTGGGATCGTATTGAGAGAGAACCTCGTCTCATATATAGTCCTGCTGAAACTCTACTACTCACCTCAAAACAACCGAGGTTGACACCCAACACGTACTTCTGAACAAGCACAACAAACCCTTCGATTCACACGCCATGCAATATTCTCTCTTTTGAGCTTCTTCTCTGCAATATTGTCCATCTCTGATATTTTGAATCTTGTAGATTTCAAAGAGTGATAAAATAAGAATCCAAAGAAGGAGAATGTTTCTTGGAGGGTAAAAGTAAAAGGGAGAATAGGATTCCAAGAAGGAAGTTATTTAAAGTGGTTGGAGCAAGAGAAATAAGAAGAAGAAAAGGAACTCCAAAATATTAAGAATTATGGGGTTCTCTTTCTTAACTTCATACTACAGGTAACCTTTAGTCATCACAAGGGTTTGTTACATTGGATATGTTAAAGAAGCTCCTACCTAGTTTGATTTTAATTATATATTGTCTCTAGCTGTAACTTTCCTTTCTGTCACTGCTCTTCTTCTTTCTATGAGCACTCTCTTGCATCAACCTAACAAACTTGAAGCTACCGGTGGCTTCAGTGTGGACCTTATTGAATTTCTTTAGCTAGTCATTCCTATCAAAACCTTAAGGCGTTAGTAGAGGCAGCGAAAATACTTTTCAATATTCCCCCTTGGGTGGGGCCCACTCCTCAATATAACTAACCAGCGAAAATACTTTTCAATATTCCCCCTTGGGTGGAGCCCACTTCTCAATACTCTCCCTCAGGTGGAACCCGGCCGGCGCACTTTTGGCGATACGCATTTTTTTTTTCTCCGAGTCGTTCATCCTGGGATTCGAACTCACGACCGGCTAACTCAGAAATTCAATACGGTATCAGAGCGGGTTCTGATCCCGTTGTTCTTGCATGCCCACGTGGCCGTCGTTCTTCTGTAGCCCACGTGACAGGCCCGTCCATGAAATCTGTCGGGCCTGCACGTAAAGGGGAGTGTTGAGAAGTCTCACATCGCCTAAGTAATATGCTTGTCATGTCTTAATATACCTGTATGAGCCTTCCACCTATGAGCTTAAGCTTTTGGGTTGGTATATGGTTTCTTACAATTAGATCTATAGAACTATAAAACTCTAAAATAAGGCTTCATGGAAAAAATATATAAAAAGAATACATTATTGTTATAGATTTCTCATGCTGGATCTGAGTCGAGCAACTTCATTAGCTGATCTCAAGCCTTCCCCAGCTTGGAATTGAATTCTGGTCCGCAGGATGATAGAATAAGTGCATTGCCATTGATCCAATAGGCAATAGTGAATCAGCTCTTTCTATGTGACATTTATTTAGGTAGACACTCGTTTCGGATATTCTTCTTTCTCTCTCTCTCTATCTCTCTCCACACACAAACACACACACCCGTGTCCTGACTAGGTCTCACAATTCCGCATTCCTGACTGCCCAACTCTGCTTGGTCTATTGAGACATAAGTTAACACAAATTCAATGACAAGACTGGGCCAAGTTGAGTCTCTGGTCCGCAGCTAATTGGATTGGGTCAGCCTGACCAGTTTCACCAATGTAGTCTAATATTGAATGACTCTAAAACCCAATCACTGCATCACAGTTATACTAAACCTTATTGTTATATAATAAGCTCTCTTTTAGTAAATTAAGAAAATTTATATATATTAGTTTTTCAATATCATTGATGACCCAAAAGAATGATATCTCTGAATAACTGGTTAATTTTCTAGTGGATGGGATTCACATGTGTAAGAAATCACGTGCTTTCAACCTAAAAGCTTAAAATAATAGGTGGAAGGCCTCAAACAGGTTAAAAAAATAGGTATATAAAGTCGTGTCCAACTCAGGATTCGGGCGATGAACTTCCCAACACTTCCCCTTAGGTGCAAGTCCAACAAGTTTCATGGACGAACCTACCACGTGGGCTACACAAGAATAACAGAATCAGAACCCGCTCTAATACAAGTTTGAAATTGCGTGTCAACACAAAAGGTTAAACTAATAGGTGAAAGGTCCAAACATATATAAGAAGCCATGTCCAAGTCATGAGTTATGCTACGTGGATTGTGGGACTTCCAACAACATGTGCCAGAGGGTTTTGCTCTTCCATTTAATCCAGTCGGTGGACAATGCATAAAAGGGACAAGGAATCCCAATAGCCACCTGGGTTTGGCCTATTCATAGGCCTTGCAAATCAGGGCCATGCATTAATTATGTTAAAACCCACGGCAGACAGGTTGTTCAAAACCCGAGTCTAACCCATAGTTTATAAACTCAGTCAAACTCACTTTGACTCAGACAAGATAGCTCACTTCAGTAGGTCACCAAGTCATGCTAGTCAGATGAGTGAGTACTCGGTTAGATGGCCGTAAGAGACTTGTAACATCTTCGAGTTTTAAAACTATACTGCAACCTAGTGATGTCCAGGTCCATTTCTCATTGGCCTGGCCTGGTCTAATCCGGCCTATTTGCAGCACCACCACCACCCTGTCCACATTGAAGTTTGCATGAAATCTTTAAAACCCACTAACCTTAAAACAAGCTGTCCCTGTTAACCCTTACCCATATTGTGATTGCACATAGGTAAGCCTCTATAAAAAAGACACCCAGATGCAACCTCTAGATAACATAAACAGCTAAAACATACAACCTTCCTCGTTTGCATTGTTTTTCCTCCTCTAGCCATGGCTAACAGAAATAGAAGAATGGATATTCTTGCCAATCAAGCACGGATAGCAACTGGGGGAGACTTAAACATGAATCAATCATGGGACCCAAATCAGACAGGACACAACGATTTGTGGCGCCAGTTAGGCAACCGAGTCACCGAGATAGCTCCTCTCTATTTCCTTTGGGAGAAGCCACTAACAGCAAGTGATGTGAGTAGTCAACAAGCTCGTTTTGTGTTTAGCAGGGAAATTGTGGCGGATAGTATCGTTCGTTGTTTCACCAGCCAACAGAGTGATGACCTTTGTAACAATGGAGCTGAGATCCAAGTTGCTGGTTTTGATGAAGAAGGACGGCAATGGGAGCTAAGGTTGTTGGAGAGGATGCAAAGAGGTAATGCTAATGGGACGTATGTACTTATAGGGGAATGGGCGAGGATGGTAGCTGCAAATCGATTGAGAGCAGGTAATGTGATTAAAATCTGGGGGCTTCCTTATGTAGGGAGCGAAGATCAATGGCGCTTTGGTCTAGATCATGATTTTAGTGATATCACCTTGGTCTTCACTACTAGAGTTTAATTTGTATAACTTAAATTCAGAGTTGTTAGTTATGGACCTATGTTATTACAAGTCAATTTAGTCATGCATGGATATAGTTTAGTTATAAGAGATTTTAAGTACAGTGTATTGCATTTAGGGTTTTAGTGCAAATTAAATGAGTGTCTCCAGTGTATTGCATTTAGGGTTTTAGTGCAAATGAGTGTCTCCAGTTGTATTAATTATACTTTGTGAAGTATAGACAAATTTTCAGTTAAGATATGCTGATCTTGTTGAGAACTTTTTGGAATTCCTCTGGGCGTACTGGGGCACCTAATTATCAGTCCAAATCCCAGCCCCAGTCAAATGGTATAATCATAATATGATCCCTGTCAAAATGATATATATTAGCCATTGTATTTATATGAGAAGATTTTTTATATTTGCAAGTAACAGCATCTAATGAACTACTCTGATGAGATTAATTAACAAGTAGGAGTGAATTTTCACCGCCCCTAAATTTCAGATCAAGTCCTTCCCATCCTATTCTCCTATGATCTCCATGCATCCATATGCATTTACATAAAGAAATCCTCAAATTTGCAATTACAATAATGGGTTATCCCTTGAAAATCAATCAAATGATAGTACTTATCTTTTTAATGATTCATAGTCGTCACTGGGCTAGCCCACCTCAGCCCTATTAATTAATGACCAGTGAATCCCCTTAGTTGTCTTTGTATATGCATTGTGGTTTATTTAGTCGTCATTTCCACTTTTAGAGAATAAGAATGAAGAAATTTTAAATTTTTGTACTTTTAATATTATTCTTAAAAATTTTTTATTTAGATAATGGAGGCTTTGTCTCAGCTAATCAATTTAATTCACCAACCATCCAAACACACAAAGAGTAAAAAGATGTGAAATGAATCACCAAGTAATATAACTTAAAGTGAAGGTCCTAACGAAAGAATTAAAGACCTTCTATGGTTTGAATTGATTTTCTTGGTTGTAGAGGGTTTACAGGAGTAGGAATTTGGACGACAAATGGGTCATGTCAGAATGACAAAGGATGTCTACAAGTAAAAGACTACCTGGTTTTTTTAATAGGGGTCAAATAATCTAAACCCATACTTGCTGCAGTCAACCCGACTCAACCTCCATCACCCACATTTAATGGGGATCAACATATTTAACTCAAGTACCCAGCCTATAGAATCTTATTCCAAACCGATTCCATTTCAAATCTTAAGGCTATATTTGAGTTTACTGGCAGGCCCAACACAAGGTCGACTCATTCTTATACGAAATAGACTGTTCTGACTAACAAAATATCAAAACCAGCAACTATTTAGATGGATTTAAATATATAAGTCAACCCGAACCCAACTGATTAAATGTGGATCAAGTCTTCCTGAAGTCTAATCGACTTTTATATATATATATATATATGAGCAATGCTCTCCTGAGCTCAAATTCAGGATAAGGTAAGTTTAAGTATGTGGTGGGGCCCACCTGAGGACCGATATGGGGATTGAGATTGGGGGGGGGGGTGTGCGTTTTCAAGGACTTCTTGGGATCTTTCTCTCTGCAAAAAATCATCCCCAACCGTAATTTATATCATCTTCATATGGGCCCAAAAGTTTAATGGTCACCAGTCCATTTGGATCGATACATAGTCGATTCAACGGTCCTGTAAATTAGGATCTGACCAAAATTTGGTGGACATGTGCAATTTAGGATGATCATGTTTTTGGACCATTTGAATGGACCAAAGGTGGGCCACAAACATGAACTTACAAAATCTTGTCCTAAGCTCTAGCTTAAAAGAGCCTTGATAGATAGATGTATATATATATATATACACATGCACTGGGGCAGATCATGCAGGTCGTGCTGGATATTGCCATCCCCTAGCAGGAATGCAGGATTGCTCATTCCCGTGGAAACAGAAATCCATGTAGTGGGAAATCTTCACCATTGCACAAACAATTCCCAAGATACAGGGAGAAAGCACATAAGACGATGAAAAGCTTGATGAAATCGAACAATAAGCCCAAATTCCGCTCCTGTCTGGATTATCCTCTCCCGAGTTTTGCTTATCCAGAGAGAACCATGGACCAGAGCCATGCCCAAATTGTTTGGTCCCTTGGCAGAAAGATTGGTCCTGCCTGCTTCTCACAACTTGGGATTCCAGAAGGCCCAGCTCTACTTGCTTTATTGAGAAAGAACTTAGCACAAATTCAATTACAAGACTGCCAAATTGAGACTCAGGTCCATAGCTAATTGGATTAGGCCAGCCTGGCCCAATCGCTTTGAAAACAGTTCTACTAAACATAGCTAATTGCTACATGATAAGTTCTCTTATAGGAAATCAAGGAAAAGACAATCATTTTAATTTTTCGAAATTAATTGTCAATGCCATTGATAGAATTCTTATACACATGTGATGTGCCACAGGAACGGCAAATTTGTAAGAAGCTAAAATAACAAAGGTTTACCTCTTCCATTTGACCCTATTTCAGTGGTAGAAACATATATGGGACAAGGAAGCCTTTCTTAACACCGAGGGATAACTCAGTTGGCCTAAGACTATGGTTTGTACCCGGAGATTGTAGGTTCAAAACTGCACTACCACACTGGGGCCACAGGGAAATTTTATCTGGCTTTCTCTCCTAAGCTCATAAGAATTATTCCGGCCCAAAGGGCTTGACCTTTTTTAAGTTGGACAACATATTAAAAAGACGGTAGTCATGCCCATTAACCACATTAGTTTGGTCAATCCATAGGCCCCGCAGATGAGGCCCACACATTAATTATTTTTAAGCCCCACGATAAACAGGCTGTCGATCACAAGTCCCAACCCGACTCTAATCCATGTTTTAAAAACTCTGTCCGGCTCGCTTTGACTCAGCCAAGATCCGCAAGTCAGGTGAGTGAGTAGTCCGTTCGATCAACTCACCTAATTTACACGGTTCGGTCACCTTTGGATTGAGTTTTAAAACTGCTCTGGTGTAACCTTCTAATGTTCCTGATGGTTCAGCTCACTTGATTTATTCTACACATGTTGGGAGATGATTGGGGCAAAAGTTCTCTTTAGGCCCAGGTCCAGGTCCATATATAATGAGTCTGGCCTGGTCTGATTTGCCCGCTAATTTGCACCACCACTATGTCCACACTGAAGTTTGCATGATATCTCTAAAACCCACTCACCTTAAAACAAGTACTTCCAGTAGACCTTGACCCATATCATTAGCTCCTTCTAACATATTACTTAGAAAGATGATAGAATTAAGATTCCCACATTGCATCTGAAAAAGGAAAAAAAAAAAAAGGACTAAATTTTTATGAAAAAAAGTGAAAGTAACTTTTTAAAATCTATGAAATAAATGATAAACTGAAAAGAATCTTTTTGGTCTTCCAAACACAGTGGTTTGGTTAGTGTTAGACTGCTTCCTTTCAAAATGGAAAAAGTTCTGAAATGCTCAAAAGACCAAAGCCTAAAAGGTTTGGTTGACACAAGTGCATTGTTGACACAAGTTCTGAGATCTGCACTTGTTGAGAACTTTCTTGGAATTCCTATGTGGGGGCCACCTAAATATCAGCCAAACCCCAGTCAAATGGTAGATGTAATCGGAATATATATATATGATCCCTGTCAAAATGATTTTAGCCATTGAATTTATACAAGAAAACTTCTATATTTGTAAGTAACAGCATAGAATTACTTTGGGATCAAGTCACTAATAGGGGTGGATTTTCGCGGCCCCTAATTCGGATGAAGTTCTTATCATTGGGTGCTTCCATGATTGCCATGCATCCACGAAGGTTACTTACAATAAAGAAATCCTCAAAACTCATAATTTAAATTAGCGGTTATCACTTGGAAATCACTCGAATAATAATAGTCTTCTTTTTAATGTTTGATATTAGGATGAGGTGTGAGCATGTGACAACCTGCTTTTGATTGGATTTGTGGGGAGGCCGGAGGAACCTTAAGACAGATTCATAGGTTAGACGCCACCTTAGTCTGCCTATGGGCCTAATATGCATGATGTCCAATCCAGCCACATTCATTTAGTTTGACTGTTGTTTGGAGCCCATAGTAGAAACTCGTTCCGACTCACCTTCACTCATCGGCGAGTCCAAAGAGTCCCAGTGTGTGAACGAGAACTCACTACACACTTTGCAGAGTTATTAGGGTTGATGAACTTTGGGGTTTACTAGAGTTTTTTACGGTTTTAAACTATGCTTGGACCTAGCCCAATGGGCCAAGCAGAGTGCCTTAAATTTCTAAAAGTGGGCCTCACAAAATCTCTAACTGCGGGCCCGGCGCAAGAATTCTTATAGGTGGGCCTTACGTACCCCAATGCGTACACAAATATAATTCTAATATGAAGTTCCATTAGCTATGAAACATGAAATTTATGACATAGGAATTAATTCTAAAGCAAGAATTCCAAGTATGAATTAAACAAGGAATATAAGATTAATAGAAGTCAGCAACATTTCAAAAACCCAACATTTCCACAAGACACGAAATCCCAAAAAGACCTTTTAAAAGAGAAGGGCTTTAAAGTTATTCATGAATGTCTTGAATGAATGAGGATATTGTTAATGGTTCTGGTGAGACGAAAATTCGCCTTACCCAAGATTTTCATCAAAAAACCAGGGAAATCAAGACTATGTCTTGGTCAAAATCTCAATTTAGTAACAAGCCAATAAAATGTCGTATATAGGCAAGAACACAAACTTATGTTTAGACTGCTTGACATAAATGGAGTTATCTTCAAAATGTATAAAAATTAGTTTGACGTTATGGTGTCATGAAACTTCTTGTACCATTGTCTTGACGAGATTTGAGGCTATAAATTGATTTAAGTTTGCATGCATTTTACTTCATAACATTTCTCAAAGTATCTTACCGCTTGTTTAAAATAAATCTTTCATTGAAGAAAGTGGTTTTTGAAATCTATTTGGTGTAATTACAAGTGAAGATGTGCCACTTTATATTAGATCAAAAGAAAAACCCAGCATCTGGAGAAACTTTTATTGCAACCCTTTTCTCGTAGTCCACATTTTAATGCTAACAGAGTTCAATGACCAATATCCCTCTTGTATTGTAAATAAGAATCTAGATCTGGAAAACCTTTGATCAACCAAGATCCTCCATATCAAATCATCGAGAGATGTAAAAGGGAAACATATTTGGATCCATTGAATGGAGTTGTTCACAGGTTGTTGATCTTCCAATCCAATATGACTACCAAGAGAAACCATCTTGATTCTTCTAATGATGGGATGTCAGAGAGAATAGGAATTCACCATATGAATTGGGGATCGTAACCTTAATATATAAAATATCATAGGTTTGTTATTTCTAATTTGGCCCCTCATCAAATTAGAAATAACATTCTAGTATCTACACATTAATCCCATGACAATTCTACCCTTAAGCCTTAAAATTTTAATTCTTAATCAGATCACTTTAATATACGCTTAACCAAAGATAGCATAACACTTTTAATAGTTACATGTGTGGCCCCACGTGATGGAATTTTTCCAACATCCTGTCCACTACATTTTTATTCTTTTTAACTTAGAAGATTTCTTCTTGTTTGTGTAAAATACAAGCTAAGACATAGTAGCTACATCCATGGCCTCCGTGGTTTTGGTCACATAAACCTACCATTCTTAGACATACAAACACCTTAACCTACATGGCTAAATGTGTTGCCATTACACTCAGACAAGGTTTCTCCTGTTATATAAAGCTAAGCACCAGCCATTGCATGAAATTGTAAACACATTGAATTACTGTACTTTTCATTTGAATTGTTTCTACCTTGCTATGGCTGCTCATTTCCAGTGGGATCTAAATGATGATGGACACCGGCAATTATTGGAAGAGTTGGGCGATCGAGTCGACGAGAGAACCCCTCTGCAGCTCCTTTGTACTAAGAGATTGACAAATAGCGATTTAAACGATCACTACAATCGTTTTGTTTTCCACAGTGCCGACGTACGGAACATGATTTTTCCTTGTCTCACAGCTCAACAAGAACTTGATCTCGAAGGTGGAAGTCCAATTCCTGTTGTGGGTTGTGATCAGAAAGGAGGGAGATGGGATTTGCAGTTTAAGAAGAGGACGCAAAGAAGTAACAATTCAACCACTTACATCCTGCAGAGTCAATGGACAAGCATGGCCAGAGAGAATGGATGGAGAGAAGAAGAAGTGCTAAATATATGGGGATTTCCTTATGGAAGGGCAACTGATGTCTGGGACTTTGGAGGCCAGAAAATCTATTTGGTCTTCACGCCTGATGCATAGAGAGAGCATACAAAATATATGGAGATGTCGTACTAGTGTGTGTGTCCATAGTATTCAATCATATATGATTGTAGTTTAGGTATATAAAATGGATTTCTAGTGTAAGCATGTATTAGGTTGTCCTTGGTGGTTATAATAAATTACTTCTGCATAGTTGATTAAGTTGAAATGAATAGTAAGTAATTTGAGTGTATGGAGCTATGCATGCAGTTGAATGTTGAAACTAACTAGTGCTACTTCCATTATCTTTGGGACATACATACATATAATCATCCGTGGGCAGACCCTAACCGACTGAGTCTCCTTTTATATTTGGCCCGCTGGATTTATATTTATGACATGATAAGAGGCTCGTGGAGTTGGGTCGGCTCTTTGAGTTCTCTGGTTCCAAACTAATTAGGCCAGCTATAATCTAAGTCTCTCCAAAGTCCAGATTCAGAAATGATAAGTTATAAACTACCTTCATCTTATGATAAGTTGGGGTCAAATACATGCAATATGGGACCCGACCCTCAACTCACAGACATGATTGGTGAGCCTGGAACACCCAAAGAGGAGTGGAGGGCCATTCCACCGCGAAGACCCTAGCCGTAGGAGCACCGTCTCGGTTGAATTACATCAAAGTCATCACATAAAGAGACAAACTCCACCAAGAAGGCTTGTTAATTTGGTCCCATGGCAGAAAGATTGGTCCTGCCTGCGTCTCACAGCTTGGGATTCCAGATGGCCCAGCTCTGCTTGCTCTATTGAGAAATAACTTAGCACAAATTCAATTACAAGGCTGCCAATTTGAGGCTCAGGCCAATAGCTAATCGGATTAGGTCAGCGTGGCCCAATCGCTTTGAAAACATTTCTACTAAACATAGCTAATTGTTATGTGATAAGTTCTCTTAGAGGAAATCAAGAAAAAAACAATCGTTTTAATTTTTCGAAATTATTTGTTAATTCCATTGGACCCAAGAATGATATATATATATATATATATATATATATGAGAAATGTTCAAGTGCATCCATCCCTCAACATAGGGTGAGGGATGCTTCCCTTTTTTGCACATGAATCCTCTTTTTGTACTTCACCCCATGTACTTGAAAATTTTCATTTATGGAAACATACCTCACCCTATGCTGAGGGATGGATGCACTTAAAACTTCTCATATATATATATATATATATATATATATATATGAGAAACGCACAGATTTTCTAGTAGATAGAATTCTTGTACACGTGATGTGCCACAAGAGCAACATATGTGTAAGAAGCCATCGGTGGGAAAAGTGTGTGTTGTGGCTTATAAAGGCTCCCCTGAGCACCTAAAAGTTGCCTAGTTGTTTGGATTGTATTAAGTGGATTTAGTCTTTTCTCTAAGTTTGCAAAAAAAAAAAAAAAAAAAAAATGTAAGAAGCTAAAATAACCAAGGTTTTCCTCTTCCATTTGACCCTGGTTCAGTGGTCGAAACATATATGGGACAAGGAATCCTTTCTGAAGTTGGACAACATATAAAAAAGAAGGTAGTCATGCCCAATAACCACTTGAGTTTGGTCTATCCATAGGCCCACGCATTAATTATTTTTAAGCCCCACGATAACCAGGCTGTCGATCACAAGTCAGAACCCGACTCTAATCCATGTTTTAAAAACTCTGTCCAACTCGCTTTGACTCAGCCAAGTCCCGTGAGTCAGATGAGTGAGTAGTTGGTTCGACTCGCCCAATTTACTCGGTTCGGTCGCGTTTGGATTGAGTTTTTAAACCGTGGTGTAACCTTCTAATGTTCATGATTCACTTGGTTTTTCTACACATGTTGGGAGATGATTGGGGCAAAAAACTTCTTCAGGCCCAGGTCCAGGTCCATATATCATGAGCCTGGCCTGGTCTGATCCCTCTAATTTGCACCACCACTACGTCCACACTGAAGTTTGCATGAAATCTCTAAAACCCAATCACCTTAAAACAAGTACATCCAGTAGACCTTGACCCATCATTAGCTACTTCTAACAAATTAATTGTTTTTTTAAAACCTTCTAACTAATGACTTAGAAAGATGATAGAAATTAGATTCCCACATTGCATGTGAAAAAAAAAAGCAATACTTTTTTATGAAAAAAAGTGAAAGTAATTTTTTAAAATCTATGAAAAAATGATGAAATTAAAAGAATCTTTTTGGTCTTCCAAACACAGTGGGTTAGTGTTAGACTGCTTCCTTTCAAAAATGGAAAAAGTTCTGAAATGCTCAATAGACCAAAGCCTACAAGGTTTGGTTTACACAAGTGCATTGTTATTGCACATAGGTATTCACGCATATATGATTGTGATTTAGGTATATGTTAGGCTCCGTCCCGAGTTAATCACAATTAACGCTAATTAATTGGGCTTATGACTAATTAAGCCGGTTTAAATGAACTAATGGTGATTTATCGCCAAGTGGATTGGAATTTGCCTAATGTAGGCTTAATAGTAAATGAGATTATGAAATGAATGGAATGAAATGGAAAATGAAGCTCAAAATAAGCAAACCAATGCAGTGTTGTAGTGTAGTGCTCTCAATCTCCTCAAGTTAGCCATGGCTTCAGATCTCGACCCCGACCCCCTCCCCCGTCCTCCTGATCTCTCTCCTCCCTCTGCTCAGCCGGCGTTCCCTGTTCCTGTTGCAGAGATCCTGGCCATCCTTCAAGCCGACCAGCAATCTCTGTCTCCCCCTTCCTCCACCCTTTCTTCTAGCCAAATCCAAAAGCTGGCTGCCCTCCTGATCAAGCCCTGTCCTCCTGAAACCAACTCCCAGCTACCAAATATGCCTTCTTCCTCAAACCCAAATCCTAGATCTTATGCCTCTCTCCTCTCCCAAACCCCTCTGGCTCTCCCTCAACCTCTGCCTCCCACCTCCTGGACGGACGGAAAGCCCACAGTTTCCATCCCGCAGGCTATGATCTCGTCAAGCCAAGAGTCTTTCTCCTTTGCCGCGATCGGCAGATTCGAAGGGAAACGACCCTCTCTGGAGTGAGTCGAGCAAACCTCCGCTCATTCGTGGAACCTTCCCATCCAAAGCCTGATCTCCCTTACAGATCAAGGGTTTTTCCTCTTCAGATTCCACAGCGCCCAGGTTAGGGATTCTCTCTTATCCTCTTCCCCTCTCCCTCTAGGCCACAGAAAGCTTCACCTCCTCCCTTGGTCCCTAGGTATGGAAACCTTCTCCTGGCCTACTCTGTCCCCAACCTGGATTAGGTTAAAAGGTCTTCCATTCCATTGTTGGAGCCAGCACATTCTTTTCTCAATTGCTAATTCCATAGGTAATCCCATCCTTATTGATGAGATTACAGCCTCCCAAAGGCTCCTCTCTTATGCTAGGATATGTATAAATTTAGACCTGCAAAAACCTAAGCCCCCTACTATAATAGTCGACCTTGCAGGGGATTCCAAAGTGGAAGTGGAAGTTGTTTATGAAAATCTTCCTTGCTCCCTTTGTTTGGGAGCAGGTCATGGCGTAGGTCAATGCCAACCTCCAGGCCAATCGTCTCGTAGAACTGAAAAGTCCAGGTCTAAGCCTCCTCCTCCTCGTTCGTCAGCTCCTGGCCTATTACCTACCCCCCCTTCCCCAGGAATTGCTCCTGGGAACATTCACTCTGATCCCCTGCTTCCCCCAGCTCCCTCCCCTCCCAACGATATTAATCCTCTTCCTACCCCTTTGGAGGACCCCCTATCCCCATTAGCTTCATCTCTAGAGCTCCACAATCCTTTTTCAGTTCTGGATCAAGTGACTCAGATGGCTCCCACCCAAGTTTCAAAGTTTGTTGGCCCTGATCCCTTCCTCTCAAGCCCTTCTCCTATCCAACCCAACAGCTTCTTGGCTGATATATCAAATAACCTCTCAGTCGACCTCTGTTTTCAGGAAGAACCCACTCCCCACCCTACCACCAAAACCTCCAATCCTGCTCTCCCAACCTTAATCTGGTCTCCCTCCTCTGCTGACTTGGCCATCCCAGCTCAGCCTCCTAAGAAGAAAAAGAAACACAAAGGGAAAAAATCCTCTAGAGCTATAGAGCTTAGTCCCTTCCTTGCCCCTCAATCTGGCCCATCCTCCTTCCAATATCCATGTTTAAGTCCCTGTATTGGAACTGCAGGGGAATTGCAAATTCCCCTACTTCTAGGACTCTCATCTTCTTGGTCAATTCCCACTCCCTTGATATTATCTTCCTCTCAGAGCCAAAGTCTTCCAATGCCAACCCTCTTTTCCAGAAATTGGAAACTCTGGGTTTCTCCACTTTCTTTTCAAACTCTTCTCCCTCTTCTCCCATCCCTACCATTTGGTGCTTCATCAAAGCCTCTCCAAATTACTCCTCTTCCTTGGTGGACAGCTCCTCTCAGCACCTCACCATCTCCTTATCCCCATCCCAAAGCAGCCCTATTACCTTTTTCACTGGAATATACGCCTCCACTTCCTACATCCTTAGAAGATCCCTCTGGCAATACCTCAGCTCCCCCCCCTTTTCTTCCCATCTCCCCTGGGCAGTTATTGGTGACTTCAATGTTGTCTCCTCAGCAGCTGAAAAGCTCAGTTTTCACCCAAGCTCCTCCCCTTCCTCTTCAGACTTTAACAATATGATAGCCTCTGCTGGCCTTATGGACTTAGGCTATTCTGGAAGCAAGTTTACCTGGTCAAATAACAGACAAGGCCGGTCCTATGTTGCTGCCAGACTTGACCGTTCTCTCACTAATCAAGCTTGGTCCCTCAGCTTCCCTGATAGTCTTCTCCACCACCTCGTCAGACAGAATTCAGACCACAGTCCCATTCTGCTCTGTAGCCGTCCCCCCATGGCTGTTAGATTTATTCCTTTCAAATTTGAAGAAATGTGGATTAGTCACCCCTCTTTCAAAGACCTGGTGGCTGCTGTCTGGAACTCCCCTGTCTATGGAAATCCTCAGTATATCCTCAGCAAGAAGCTCAAGGCCCTCATGCTAAGACTGAAGTCCTGGAACAAGGAAGTCTTTGGTTCCTTGAAAACCAATATAGCAGTTGCTGAAGCTAGTATAATTCATTGGCAGGAAAGTATGGATGAAAATCCCCTGGACTCCACCAAATTAGCCCTCAGCATTGCCAGATGCTCTCTTCAAAACCTGCTTCAAGCGGAAGAAATCCATTGGAAGCAGAAATCTAGATCTAATTGGCTAAAGGAAGGTGATAGAAATACAAGCTATTTCCATATGATGTCTAAAATCAGAGGTTCCAAGAATAGAATTGATTCTATCAGTTACAAAGGTCAACCCCTGGAAACTCAATCTCAGATCAAAGCTGCAGCAGTGGATTTTTTCGTCGATATTTTCAAGCCTTCCCCTGGTACCATGGATCCAAACCTTTTCCAAGTGCCCAAAATTAGTGTGTCTCCTATCCAAAATTCAGCTCTGACAGCAGCTCCCTCCAGTGAAGAAATTAAGGCTTCGGTCTTCAGCCTCAACAAATCCAGCTCTCCCGGTCCGGATGGATTCTCTGGTTCTTTCTTCTGTAGCTGCTGGGACATAGTTGGCTCGACTGTCACTGCTGCGGTTCAGAATTTTTTCAGTTCCAAAAAGCTTCTAAAGGCCTCTAACTCCTTCTTTATCTCTCTCATCCCAAAAGTTGCTGCTCCCTCTTCCTTTGGAGACTACCGTCCCATCAGCCTCCTTAACTTTTCATACAAAGTTATCTCCAAAATTCTTGCCTCCAGAATGGTTGCTGTCCTCCCGAATATCATCTCTCTTCATCAGGTGGCCTTCTTGAAAGGCAGGAAAATTCAGGACCATATTGCTCTGGCTCATGAGCTAACCCAGAACCTTCAAAAGGGAGCCAAAGGTAAAGGAATTTGTCTGAAGTTGGATATTTCTAAAGCTTTCGACAAGTTGAGCTGGCCGTTTCTATTCAAAGTCTTAGAATTTTTTGGGTTTAGTGAAGAATGGGTCTCCCTTATAAAAGCTTGTGTCTGCTCCCCCAAAGGATCGATCCTCATTAACCGAGAGCCTGCAGGCTACTTCGAAGTTGGTTGTGGTTTGAGGCAGGGAGATCCTCTCTCCCCCTACCTATTCATCCTTGCGGAAGAAATCCTAAGCTTGAACATCTCTCATCTTGTTACCCAGAAGCTTCTGACTCCGATTTACAGAGCTCCATCTTCTCCTTCAGTCTGCCACTTGCTTTTCGCGGATGATATTTTGCTCTTCTTCCAAGCTTTTCCTCGGAGTATCAAAGTTATTAAAGGTGTCTTATCAGCCTACCAGCTGGCAACAGGCCAACATTTCAATCATAGGAAATGCAGTGTCTTCTTTGGCAACAGTAGGCAATCTTTCAAATCCAGAGTTATAAGATCAGTGGGCTTCTCTCAGGCTTTCTTTTCTTCTACTTACTTGGGGGCTCCTCTCTTCATTGGCAGTACCAAATCCAGACATTTTGAGAGATTAAAGGATCACTTCAGGCTCAGACTCTCAGGATGGAAAAGTAATCTGCTCTCTTTTGCGGGGAGGCTCATCCTTGTCAAGCACGTTCTCCAGAGCCTTCCTATCCACATCCTCCTTGTTCTCCCCATTCCTTCCTCCACTTGCAATTTTCTGGAGAAATGGATGAGGAACTTTCTGTGGTCTGGGGGCCCTGATAGAGTCAAGAGGAGCCTCATAAACTGGAAGTCGGTTTGCTTGCCTAAGGTTGAAGGTGGCCTTGGCCTTCGTCGCTTGAAGGATATGATCAATGCCAACCATATTAGGCTGGGGTGGGCAGCCTTCTCTTCTTCCTCGCCGTGGGCTAGATGGTTTAGAGCTAAATACTTCAAAGGTTTCTCGTCGTGGCACCCGATCTCCCTATCTTCTGGTTCCTGCATCTGGAGGCCCATCAAGAGAATCTCTTCTTTTCTGTTTCAAAGCAGTCACTGGATCTTGGGTGATGGGAAAAGTACAGATTTCTGGCATGATAAATGGCATGGCCCCTATCTCTGGCACAGATCTTCCCTGAGGCTAATCTCCCTTGGTCTGATTCAGTGAATGCTGTCTATTCCAATCTCCAGAGGCTCTACAGTCCTTCCATCCCCCAGCAGGTGTCTTCCTTCTCCCTCTCCATCATAGCCTCTTTCTCCCTTGTTGATGAGCCAGATCAGCTAATTTGGTCAAGCTCCAACTCCAGCTTCCTCTCCTTTGCAGCAGCCTGGGATTCCATCAGAGCCAGAAGCTCCCCCACGGTTTGGTCCAATTTTGCCTGGAACTCCCTTCTAAAGCCTTCAGCTGCTTGCTTTGCTTGGAAATTATTCCACAACAAGCTCCCTTCCAATGCCTGGGCCCAGTCGATTGGTGTGCACCTGGCTTCTTGCTGCAGTCTATGTGGTTCCAATCAGGAGACTGCTTACCACTTGTTCTTCCTCTGCCCCTTTGCTACTACCTTCTGGTCCTGGTTAGAAGTCAAAGGGAATTTCAGGTTCCCCCCCTCCTGCTCTGTCTCAGCAATGTGGACTGTTTTCTCCAGCAACGCCTGCTCCAGAGCCAAGAAGGGGTTGGGTGCTCTCTTCATCACTACTATCTTCAGTCTATGGAAGGTCAGAAACTGGGCTATCTTCTCCAACAAGGTTCCTTCCCTGGACTCTGTTATTAAATTCTTTATGGATGATGCTTCAATTGCTCTTAGCAATCTGTCTCCTCCCTTTTCTAGTTTCATTTTAGATTCTTTCTTTCTTCTCTGTAATCAGCTCTATCCTTCTATAAGATAGAGTTCTGCTGGTTGTTTTTCTAGGCTTCTTCTCTGTTGCCTGTTTGGCTGTTTTTTCCTTTTCCTTTCTTAATTCAATTTGCAACTTAGCAAAAAAAAAAAGCAAACCAAGGACTTTTTCGGAAATACGGATTTATACGTATTTTGTCGAATACGGAAAGTTTTGATACCCGCGTGTGTATCTCGACGAGTACGATGATTTTCATAAAAGGCTTGAATTGATTCGACGAATATTGGATCAAATGGACCTTGAATTGACTCAAAGTGTAAATGAGGAAATGAGAGCGGACTTAAATGCAAAAAGGCAACTTATATAAGCCAACTAAACTCATTTTGAGTTCATTCAACACAGCAACCCTAGGCAACATCCGTTTCTTCCCCCATTTCTGTTCTTTCTTCCATTCTTCTTCATTGAGAGTGAAGTTCAAGGGTTTGGAAGTGAAGAGGAGTCCATCTCCTTTGTCTTCTTCACCATCTTGTTAGAGATTTGTGAAGTGGAAGCTTGAAAGTGAGGATTTCTACCTTTACACCAAGCTAGACAAGAATCAAAGCTTCAAACAAGGTAAGTAAATGCATTTCTAGCAATTTAAGCTTTTATATAGCTTGTATGAACTCAAGGAGTTCAAAAATGGGGTTTTTTGTTCAGGACTTCTAAAGCTCGAAAATGAGCTTCTGGGTGATTTTCGGCTAGCCGCGAGGCTAACCGCGCAGCTAACCGCCAGAAAATCTGAAATTTGCGAGCTTCTGGAAAGCTAACCGCCAAATTTCGGTTAGCCGCGAGGTGACCGCCGAGCTGACCGAAATTGGTCAGAAATTCATGTCAGAAAATCAGCTTCTGGAAAGCTGACCGTAAGCTAACCGAACTTGGTTCGGCTAGCCGCCAGTACAGTTCGGCTAGCCGCCTGCACATTTGCGGCTAACCGCCAGGTAGCCGAATTGACCAGATTATTCATAGTAAGGAAAAATTTGGCCAATCGCAATCAGTTTTCATTCAGTGCAATTCAAAAATTTGGCCAGTGAGTTTTGGAATTTTGCGAGAATTAAGATCGCTTATGTGATCATCAATGCTTCTCGTATAGTTAAGTGATATATAAACCTCTATAAGTGTTAACTAGGGTTATTCGAATGCATAATCAACTAAGTAATGTCATCAAAAGTAATACTTGCATTGATAACTATAGTTGCACTCAATGGTTGGTTAGAGGATTGGATAGAGGCTTACTTTAGAATGAGAATGAGATGGGTATGAATGTGTTAAAGGGTCTGGCACTACCTAGTGGTTTCTTAAACTCATTATTGAATTGCACTAAATGAAATGATAAATGAAATGACTATTCCTACTGCAGTAGATGAGAATGGGAGCGTCCGGAGCTCCGTGGGACACCAGTGGTCTCTGATCAAGACACTGGGAGATCTCACCACACTGGACCGAAAGGTCATTGACTGAAAAGTCATACACTGAAAAGCCATTAATAAAGGTTGAACCTAATGAATAAATGAATATGAAATGTTTTCCTTTTTGGGAAGAACTGAATGGAGTTGAAACCAATGCTAGTGTAGTTGCCAGTTTTATTGTCATTGTTATTAGTATTTGATATGGATTATTTAGAACTGTTGAATCAATGAATTGTTAGACATATGTATATATCTTGTTGAACTGTCGTGTTCATGGTATTACTGATGAAGTTACAGGCTCAGTTACCCGTGCCGGTCCCTCAGCGACCGTCCCGCCTGCGGAGGAGGCTCATTCGCTACCTCTAGGAGGTCTAGCTGAATGGACGTGATCAGAGAGCGGGTTTATTGAACTCTTTTGGAAACATTTTAGAAAGTATTTTGTATATTCATTTTGGTATTGTAATTAATAGAAATGATATCCCCTGCATTGTATGTTAATTATGCAGTGGTTGATAAAGGAAAACTGAACGATGTAAATGGACTTTACAGTTCTAAAGTAAAATGTTTAATTCGTTTTGTTAAGTTATGATTGTCAATGTATATTATTTGTCTATTCCGCACCGTACATTGACAGGTACGTATGCAAGATCCCTTGTAGACTTCGTTGCAACTTCGGTTAAACGGGGTTTACGGGAGTAAGTATGATTAATATCGCGACCCGGGGGTTAACCCTAATGACTCTGATCTCGGGGCCGGGTCGTGACAGTATAGAAAATGGATTTCTAGTGTAATCGTGTCCAAGTTTATGTCCTTGGTTGCTATAATAAGTTACTTCTGCATAGTTGATTAAGTTGAAATGAATAGCAATTCATTTGAGTGTATTGAGCTATATATACATGCAGTTGAAAGTTGAAACTAACAAGTGCTACTTCCATTATCTTTGGGTCATACCTACATATAATCATCCGTGGGCAGACCCTAACCGACTGAGTCTCCTTTTATATTTGGCCCGCTGGATTTATGGCATGATTAGAGGCCCGTAGAATTGGGTTGGCTCTTTGAGTTATCTGGTTACAAATTAATCAGGCCAGCTATAAGCTAAGTCTCTCCGAAGTCCAGATTCAGAAATTATTAGTTATAAAACTACCTTCATCTTATGATAAGTTGGGGTCAAATCCATGCATATGGGACCCGACCCTCAACCCCACCAAGAAGGTTGTTAATTTATGCCACCATACAGGTAAAACCAAAAGGATAATTGCTTACCAACAAGGAGGCAAATAACAGTACAATGCATTGCCAGTAGAAGTATATGGTCCCAAAGAATTGACAATTTGATCGGGCAAGTATGCCAAATTGATAGGGCCCATATTTTATTGATCAGGACAGCCTGGATGATGAATGCAACAAATAGATCCCAACAAAAACCTCAACCAACTGACTATCGTCCAGAATGTACACAGGTCATGACAAAGAAGCATGCCTAATTATCCACACTCAGCATCAAACAATACCTTTTCTAGGACGAATGAGACCTTCTCAACACTGCAGGATTTCGTTATTATCATATATTTCTATTCAATGCCTACCCATGTAACTTTCAACAGATTTAACTTGACGGATTGCTCCCACATGCAGCAAATACTTTGCTCCAAAAAACTGTAAATTCATATGGGCCATGCATTCAATAATACCTTATTCCATAAAGATACATGTGTATCCGATTAACTCAGTAGCAAAGATGAGTAGTACCTCCATCTGGTTTCATCTTTCCTTTAAGCTGTTGATAATTTAATAAAAGCTATGTCACATGAACATCACAAAAAGCTATAAAAATAAATGAATAGTTGTACAACAACATCTATAAATTATATACATCACCCTATCAAAAGGGGGTAAAAAAATGGAAAACATGGAGCACCTTATCTGCTCAACTGAGGTTTTCAGTGGTGACGAGGCTTAATTTTCTCTATAGCCGAAAATGGATAAAAAAATATATCCGCTGGGAAAAGAGAAGAAAGTTGTATTGGTATTGCATATGCTGGAGGCAGCAGAAATTCTCCATGTCTGCTTCGAGGATCTGAAGGACGGCCACTGCAATCGACCACATCATTGAGAAAACATGGCCTCCAATATTGCTTCCTCAACTCTTGGTTTGCCTTTGGGTCGGCCACATCTCTTTGCATCTTTACTCAATAAAAGCTTTAGTGCCTTTTCTAGTGTGACATTCTTAGGATTTACATTCTACAATAATGGTTTAAATGCCAAAACATGAATGTCAAGCTACCATTTGATACAACAGAATATGAATGATGATGATTTTCGAATAACGCTGGAATATGAGCTCTGAATTAAATGAATTACAATCAGGTACTATAAGCAGTATTTGGGAACCACTAGAATAACTTTTTTTTTTTTTTGCTAAGATGCAAATTGAATTAAGAAAAGAAGGAGAAGAAACAACAGCTGCCAAGAGAGACAGCAGGAGAGCCAGCAGAAAACCAAAGAAACAGAGCTCTATCTCATAGAAGGATAGAACTGATTACACAGAGAGAAAAAAGAATCTAAAATAACACTTGAGAAAGGAGAAGACAACTTGCTTAGGGCAAAGGATGCATCCTCCAAAAAGAATTTAATAACTAAGTCCAAAGAAGGCACCTTGCTGTTGAAAATTGATAAGTTTCTGACCTTCCAAATGCCGAAAATGGCTATGATGAAGAGAGCTCCTAGCCCCTTCTTGGCTCTGCTGCAGGAGTTTAGGGAGAAAGCATTCCACTTAGTTGAGACTAAGCTGTTAGGGGGAGACCTGATGTTTCCATTAACCTCTAACCAAGACCAGAAAGTTGCAGCAAAAGGGCAGTGAAAAAACAACTGAAAAGCAGACTCCTGGGGAGTGCCACATAAGCTGCAGGAAGAAGCCAGATGCACACCAATCGACTGGGCCCAGGCATTGGTGGGGAGCTTATTATGGAATAATTTCCATGCAAAACATGCTGTGGTAGGCTTGAGGAGATTGTTCCAAGCGAACTTGGACCAAACAGTAGGGGAGATTCTGGATCGAGAGGATTCCCAGGCTGCTGCAAAGGAGAGGGAGCTGGAATTTGAGCTTGACCAAAGAAGCTTGTCAGGATCTTCAACCAGGGAGAGGGAGGCTAAGATGGGAGTGGAGAAAGATATCACCTGCTGGGGGATGGAGATACTAGAGAGCCTCTGATGATTGAGATAGACAGCATTAACAGAATCTGACCAAGGAAAAGAAACCTCTGGGAAGATCTGCGCCAAAGATAGAGGACCATGCCATTTGTCATGCCAGAAATTCAATCTTTTCCCATCCCCTACAAGCCAATGACTGTTTTGAAACAGAAAAGGAGAGATTCTCTTGATAGGCCTCCATATACAAGAACCAGAGGATAGGGAACTAGGATGCCAGGGAGAAAACCTCTTGAAGTATTTGGCTCTTAACCTGCTAGCCCATAGAGAGGAGGAGGAGATAGCTGCCCACCTCAGCCGAATGGAATTAGCTCTGATCATATCCTTTAGACGACGGAGGCCCAGCCCACCTTCCAGCTTAGGCAGACAGACCGATCTCCAATTGATTAAGCTCCTTTTGATTTTATCAGTGCCCCCGGACCAAAGGAAGTTCCTCATCCATTTCTCAAGAAAAGAGCAAACGGAGATAGGAATGGGGAGAACAAGAAGAATGTGGATAGGGAGGCTCTGAAGAACATGCTTGACTAGGATGAGTCTCCCCGCAAAGGAAAGCAGGTTGCTTTTCCAACCAGAGAGCCTTTGCCTAAAGATATCCTTTAAACTCTCAAAGAACCTGGCTTTAGGGCTGCCAATGAAGAGAGGAGCACCCAGATACTTTGAAGGAAAGAAAGCCTGAGAGAAGCCTACAGAACGTAAAACTCTGGAAATGAAGGACTGTCTGCTGTTGCCAAAAAGAACACTGCATTTTCTAAGATTGAAGTGCTGACCAGCAGCCTGCTGGTAGGCTTTTAAAACCCCTTTTATGGCTTTGATACTCCGAGGAGAAGCTTGGAAAAAGAGCAGAATATCATCCGCAAAAAACAGGAGGCAGACATCGGGGGATGCTGGGGCTCAGTAAATCGGAGAGACGATCTTCTGGGAAACCAAATGAGCAATGTTCAAGCTTAGGATTTCTTCCGCAAGGATGAAGAGATAAGGGGATAGGGGATCACCCTGCCTAAGCCCACACCCCACACCAAAATAGCCTGCAGGCTCTCTATTTATAAGGACAGACCCTTTGGAAGAGCAAACACACGCTCCCAAAAGTGAAACCGGGGTTATGCGTGAGATTAGGGCCAATTAAAACTTTTTTTCCATTATTAATCACATGTCACTTGCCCTAATCATGTCCCTTCTGGATCGAAGACCGCTATGAGGTATAAACATTTTCTCAAATATATAAAATAATTAGCGGAAGCTTCATAAATGCAATTGGTATCTTAAAGATGTATAGTTAAGAGCAAAATACTAAATAACATAATTAGAGTTTGAGTTTGAGACTGTTAACAAAATATTAATTACAAAAAAGAAGGTCACTCTAAAACTAGATCTAGACAAAAGTATAATAGATCAAAAGATGACACTAGTAGGATGAATCGTGAAGCTCTCATGTACGGGGTCGTCACGACTATACAATGTCGTTCGTACTATACTCTAGGAAGTCATCAGGTTGATCTGCCTGAACTTCTTCCGTCGCCTCCTCCTCATCGGGGTAGAAAGGCTCGGTACCTATGCACCAAGAGTAGTATCATCAACACAACAGATGACAAGACGATAGTTATATAATCACCATAGATATGCAGTACTAGAGAGATTAAACAATAAACATGATTATAATAGATGCATAACACTCTGATCGTAAGAGATGCATTGCATTCGAATCATAAACAAACTATCAAAGTAGGCGGTCCACATATGCTAATATATCATCAATTGGGATAAAACCCAGTATCCAATAACAAACAACCCGTAGCTCCAGTGGCTCAGGCTCCGTGAGCTCTACCTCTGTCTCGCTTAGAAGAACAAACAATCCTTAGCTCAAGTAGCTCGGGCTCCGTGAGCTCTGGCTCTATCTTGCTTCGAGGAACAAACAACCAGATGATAGTATCAGTCCTCTCACAGATGGTGCCCCAACTGTGTTGAACGTTAACAACTGAGTGGTGCCTGACACAAAAAAATCCTAAAGACATCGTTGAAGGGCTAGGCTTCTTGCGCGAACAAGATTTGATAACATTAAAGAAACTGCTTTATTCCAAATCAAATCAAACCTCAAACAAACATCAATAGTAGTTCTCTTCAAGCCTTACAATCAAAGCTCCCTAGTCTCAACACTTCAAACAAACATCAAAGCAAACGAAACAACAAAAGAGATCCTAAGTCCATCATCTAAGTTCTCAAAGTGATCCTCTAATAAAGTAAAGCAAACGGAACTAAAGAACATGCTCGTCACATGTAAATAGCACCAGAAGGTACAATGCAGAATCAAAGACGATAAACAATCCAATACTAGGTACAATGTTAATCATGAAACATCGTACAACCTATTCAGTCAACGAAGGGGTTAATGGTTCACGATACTCGGACGAACAATCTTCGTGCATAGATTAAAGAAGAGTATTTCATTATCCCGTACCATTCAAGATTGAACTAAGTTGGATCCCGATACAACTGGATTAACCGTAAAGAATGTCTGCTCCAACATCTTTACTATAAGTCAAATGAGTTCACAAAAAGGGTAACCATGTTCCACCAAAGTCCATCCAAAATAGGGTAAAAATCCCTTCCCAGAAGGAATTCAGCAGTTGGCTCGGTCGACCTCTCCCTTAGCCCGTCGACCGCGTCTACAGGGGGTCCGGTCGACCTGAGAGAGCCAGGTTGACCCCTCCCCTGTATGCTGGGTCGACCGAGGTCATGGTTAGTCGACCCGTAGTTGTAAGCAGAAATGGGGAACAATGTTTTGATCAGGTTCCAGGGAACCTGATCCTGTGTCGCAGGTCGACCGAGTTCCCTGGCCGGTCGACTGCGTGAACTGCTGAAACAGAGCTTGGGTTCTGTTTCTGCACTGAAATGGATCCATTCCATTTCCTTTCTTCTTGAACCTAATAAACAGTTCATGCAGAGATAGAAACCACCTAATTACAATATACAAAACTAACTAATCAGTTCATTAACCTCTAAATCCATTCCATCAAACTAATAAACCAAATTATCATATTTTTAAACCTCTAAAGCATTACTTGAGCAAAGAACATCTAAAACATGATTTTCTCATACAAATCAAGGAAGACAAACATATTAAGCATTAATATAGCTATTTACTTGCCTTAGATGATGTGCTAGACTAAAATCAAGAAGAACTTGGAGAAAATCAACTCTTGGAAGCTCCAATGGGATGAAACAACTCTCCAAACCCAAATCACTCCTACAAATGCATGCCAAGGGTTGAGGTGAGTCTCCCTAATCCATTTCTAACTAATAAAGAAGAAGTTGAGATGGTTTACAAATTTTAGGAGCTTGCCTTAAAATGGTTTGTGGATGAAAAGCTTAGGAAAGTATATGGTTGGAGTCTTGGAAGCTTGAGGGAGAAGATGAGCGGATTGGATGTCGAAGCCGGAGTTCGGTGCTCGTCGGAGGTGAAGGAGAATTGAACGGAGGAGAAGAAGAGAAAAGAAGAAGGTTGTTGCTACTATGTTGTTGTTGAAATGAAATGAAGGAGAGAAAGGAAGATGAGTTTTTGACCTAATATAAGGCTTTGGGCCTTGGAAATGGGCCTTGGTGTTGGGGTTGGGCTTGGGTCAAGTTCAAGGTTGGTCCATGTGTACAATCGATGATTTTAGGGCCTCTTCAACACGTCGAATCGAAACGCGACAGCAGACTAAAGTTCATGAAATACCGAGACCTACCCGATGCACCCAAACTTACAAAATTCATAATCTCATAAATCCCCTGAAAACTTACCCAATTAGCAAAACAACCCTCTATCCTACGCAAACGCACTCCGAATCGTGCGAGACTTCGCACACGAGATTCGACGTTAAACCCGACTGCTTAGACTCTAAACGCACTTACTAACTAATCACACAATTAATTATAAATAATAGAAGATTAGGGGACGGGATGTTACAAAACCCATACAAACTCTCCTTGTAAATGGGAAGATATTTCATATTTCTATGTATTTTTTCAGGCCTTTTACTTACTACAAAACAATAGTGTATCCAAATAATATGGAATCCTATAGTGGTTTTATCAAAATTCCAACAAACTTTAATTTTTCTTTTTCTTCATTCAGATTTCAAAGTAAGTTCAAACTTGATATTTTCAATTCGCCATTAAAAAAAATTTCTGTTAAATACCAGAGATTTATGTATGGAGTTGCAACTTAGTGATTCAAAGAAAGCCTAGATCTTTCCCTTTGGCATAATCATTTCTCTGCTTGATCTCCATCCCGTGTTAAATTCACTACATCCCCAATATATGGGAGCCTAGAATTACAGGGGCCTGAGTCTTAATTGTCAGTTTTTAGAGCCTTAGGAATTGTCCAGTTGGCAATCTTAGGAATCACTGTCACCATGGAGGTCATAGCTGCTGCTGCTTCTTCATCACCTTGTCCCAACTAGGGTTAGCTACATGAAATCTATTTCTCCATTGTCTAGCATTAAGTATTTTCTTGGTGAAGTTGTTTATTGCTAATTAAAATATTAAGCTGTCGATTTAGGGTTTATTTTGTGAATATTAAAAGGCCACCAAAGACGTGGCGGATTCCATATGCAAATCAGGTGACAATAGAAATAAGATGCTATTGTGTTTATCTCTTCCCTAGACAAATGAGTTGTGATGCACAGATACTTTAAAATGGGCACCACATCGTATCCGATGCTTCCCTTTTTATATGTAAAATCCATGTCCCTGTCGTGTCCAAGTCATAACTAGCATGGTAGCAAAAGAGGCCTCGTGGAGATGAGTTACTCATAAAAAGGCCTTTGTGTTGGTCCTTGGAGAGATTTCTCTGCTTTTATTTACAATATATATCTGCTACACCACAGATTCTTTGCTTTTGCTGTTTTCATGAATTGAATTTTGTCGCTGATTAAAGAAGAGTTGGGCCACAACTATAAGGAGTCATTCCATTTCACAAAATATAACCAGCGAGGATTCCTTTGAGCTCATTTGTTCTCGTCACCAACTAGCAGGACTTGCCTTGGCTCTTTCCGCCACCAACATCAAGAAACTCGGTTCTAATTTCAAGGATACAATATTTTTTTTTTCCAATTTTAAGGTTTTTTTTTTTTAGTTTTTAGTGAACTGGGTCCCATCAAACTAATGGTCTGGAGTCTGGACCACAGATCATCTAAATTGGGAGCCACACAAACAGTTTACATGCACCAGCACACTATGTTAGTCTATTAGACCTTCAAAGAGCATCATTGCTCCTTGAAATGACAGTGTATGCAAGAACAAGATCAATAGTTTACAACATTTTGTACAGAATTTCATGGTTCACATCCCATGATAATAAGCCATTCAATTTGTTAGGTTCTTCTGTACATGCTGTGCAAAATGACCAGGCAGCATGAATAACATTTTCAGCTTATATCAACATGACATTCATTCTAAATTTCTAATATTGTTTAATATAAATTTATAGGATCAACTTTGTTTATACAGCTATTCAAAACCCTGAGGAAGGGATAGAGATTGCCACGGGATATCAATTTATGTTTCTATGAGCACAATCCTCAACACTCGTTAAATAAAAATTTATATGAGGAACTTTGATATGGAGCAACGCGATTAGACGAAAGATGATCTTGTATTAGGCCATGTTTTGCAATATTTGGAAGCCTATGATAGTGAGAGTAGGACCCAGATGCATGTCTCGTGGTCTTGGATTCAATTAAACCCCAAAACAATCCTAAATACACTGTTATGGGCTGATTTAGAGAACAGCCCCTTATTGGGACTGCAACTCAAGTTTTAGTGGACTCCAGTGCCTAAATTTGGACCTGATCTAATCCAAGATCCAACTGGAACATGGGTCAGGGCCTGTGGGCCCTTGCTGCAGTACAGACATTTGAAATTCAGGGAACACATCTTGAAAAGAATACTACGATGTACTTTATTGAGAAAAGCCGGCTATTCATAGAGTATAACCAAAGATATCAGCCTAAACCAGTAAACCTAATCACATTATAATAGAAAAATAATCATATGATAACTCTAACCGAAAACAACAGAAATTTAATCTCATCATAACTAACACGGACCTATTTTCGTATTTGCAATAATAGTGAGAATCTTCAACTGTGCTACGAGCTCTTGTCCAATAATTCCCATTTTTATACCCAAATCTTGTATAATCTCAATTTTTAAATATTTTAGAAGTACTTTTACTTATATATAAATATTATGACATGTTAGTCCGCAATAATTATGACACTATTGTCAGAGTTTTTTACCCGATCTTGTGCAACATCATCATCATCGAAGACTCGTCCCAACCATGTTGGAGTGGGCTACATGAATTCTACTTCCCCATGCCGATCTATCCTGACCCAAATCCTTAGAGGGTTGCACTACTTCAAATCTATCCTTACTACTTTCATTTGTCCTCGTCAGCCTACCCCTTTTTCTTGGCCGACCATCAACCTACAAAGAAAAACTTTTCCTTTACAACACCATTGTTGCCATGCTTTGGACATTTCTTGCGCAACATGCAAGCATTAAACGTGAAGAGAATTACATTTTGACAATGTACAAAAGAATGTGGTACTCAATGTTTCTCAAACCCTTATTATGTTTTCAAATAATATAAAAGAAAACATTAAAAAAGTGAAAATAACATATAAGCTACAGATATCTAATTCATTCAACTAAATAAAAAGTGTAACAAGTCATTTCTACATTTAAATGAAGAATTTATCACCAATGTGTATGAACTAAAATACAGATTATGAGTACCGCCCTAAAATTAAAAATCCAAATTGTTTGGGGATCCAGAGTGGATCACATGGAAGTGGCTTAATAAGTGTGTCCAACTGATTGATTTAGAAAAATGTCAAATCAAATTGAGTGCCACCCTAAAAATGACCTGATTCTGAATATAGTCTACTTAAAATAGCCGACTACTTGACACCACATAATTTCTAGACACATACACAATATATGAGTAATGCTCCTATACAAGCTTCCGTTACTATCCTACGGTACAAGTCACCTTGTGGGGCCACCTTCTGGTCCATCCGAGCAGACCATCCAAACCCACACCTCCTATTTACAAGGGTCCCACAGGGTTTTGATATATCCGAATGGAATGAACCATTGGATCAAGGATCAGGGATCAGGGATCAAGGATCAATGTTATTGTTTTACATAAAGTCGTTAAACTTGTGGACTACAAATGAATGAGTTAGAGGTATTAGATTGACTTGAAATTTGATATCTAGGTTGGCCTCACTTGGATCTTTTGAACCCCTCATATATGTTTCATGATTTGTAGGGTCTCAAATGAGCCCCACTAAGTGACTTGTACCGTAAGATGGCAAGGAAAGCTATATATATATATATATATATATATATGCGTGTGTGTACCACGACAGACAGGTTGTTCAAAACTAGAGTCTAACCCATAGTTTATAAACTCAGACAAGTCAACTCACTTCAGTAGGTCACCAAGTCATGCGAGTCAGATGAGTGAGTCGGTTAGATGGCCGTCATAGCCTTGTAACATCTTCGGGTTTTAAAACTATACTGTAACCTAGTGATGTCCAGGTCCTATCTCATTGGCCTGGCCTGGTCTGATCCGGCCTATTTGCACCACCACCACCACTCTGTCCACATTGAAGTTTGCATGAAATCTTTAAAACCCACTAACCTTAAAACAAGTTGTCCCTATTAACCCTTACCCATATTGTGATTACGTACACATAGGTAAGCCTCTATAAAAAAGACACCCAGATGCAACCTCTAGATATTAATAATAAATAATTAGTTCAAACCATTCTAGTAAATTTTACAAATAGCTAATTTCCCAACTAAACCCTCTCTAAACCATCCCTTACTACACATCCCACCCTTTCCCTCCTCCTGTGAGGCTCGATCATGAGGATGCCTGCATGATAGAAGCAAAATAGTGGGTCCCACCCTAGAGATGATTAGATTGAAGTCTGTGGTACCAAATAATAATAATAATAATAATAATAATAAAAATAAAAAATAACCATTGCAATATTCTTCTCTCTTTCAATTTCCCAGACGTAGCCATGCACCTTCCCTTGAGCTTTCTTGTAGACTTTGAAGTTTGAATAGATTCATGAGCACCCAACACGCTGTAGCCATGCACCTTCGCTTGAGCTTCCTTGTAGACTTTGAAGTTTGAATAGATTCATGAGCACTCAAAAAACGCCGTAGCCATGCACCTTCGCTTGAGCTTCCTAATTTGTTTATAAAAGGGACTGCCAGCCCTCCTGTCTAGGCAGAAGCAAAAACATAAGTTTCCAAATTCTCTAGTTTTCGCCAAATCAAGTAGCTTAGCTATTAGGTCTGTCTTAGTGTGTCTGAGTAGCGACCCCTGGGTGTAACTTAGTATCAGAGTCATCTGCTTGGCCACTCTCCAGTACATACTCCCTATGTAAGTCTTGTTTTGTTTTTCCCGTGTTTTTATAATCACTATTGATTTTTCAGTACTGTAATCTGTCTTGTAATTTTTTTTAATCTATATATGTGTATGTTTTTCAGTACCTCAACCTACATGGCTAAATGTGTTGCTATTACGCTCAGACAAGGCTTCTCCTGTTATATAAAGCTAAGGAACAGCCATTGCATGAAATTGAAAAAAGATTGAATTACTACTTTTCATTTGAATTGTTTCTACCTTACTATTCTTGCCAACCAAGCACGGATAGCAACTGGGGGAGAGTTAAACATGGATCAATCATGGGACCCAAATCAGACAGGACACGACGATTTGCGGCGCCAGTTAGGCAGCCGAGTCACCGAGATAGCTCCTCTCTATCCCCTTTGGGAGAAGACACTAACAACAAGTGACGTGAGTAGTCGACAAGCTCGTTTTGTGTTTAGCAGGGAAATTGTGGCGGATAGTGTCGTTCGTTGTCTCATGTCACGACCCGAGCCCGAGATCAGAGTCATTAGGGCTAAACTCCGGGTCGCGATGATAATCATACTTACTCCCGTAAACCCGAATTAACCGAAGTTAATACGAAGTCTACAAGGGATCTTGCATACGTACCTGTCAATTTACAGTTGTGCGGAAATATACAAATATATACATTGACAATAAGTCTTTGACATAAAACATACAATTCAATATACAAGAGTGTATTTGTATTGATGTCAACCACTGCATATTCAAAATACAATGAAGGGGACATCTTTATAATTCTCAAAATGAATATACAAAACAGTTCTCAAAAGTATCCAAAATGTTTCTAGGTTTCCGCTCTCAGCTCATGTCCATTCGATCAAACCTCCTGGAGGTATCGGATGGGCCTCCTCCGCTGGCGGGACAGTCTCTGCGGGACCGGTACGGGCAACTGGGCCTGTAATATCATCGTAATACTATGAACACGACGGTTCAACAAGATATATATATATATATATCTATGACATTTTTATATTTCCTGACAATTCATTGCTTTAATAGCTCTAAACAATTCTAGATAATCAATATACAATCCTTGTATAATAACAATACAAGTAATAATGACAAAAACACTGGCCACTACAATAGTCTTGATTTCAACTCCATTCTTTTCATATTCGTTCATTCATTTCCTTAAGCATTTATTAATGACTTATCAATAGGACTCGTCAGTCCAATATGTGACTTTTCAGTCAATGACCTTTCGGTCCAATATGGTGGGATCTCCCAGTGTCTTGATCAGAGATCACTGGTGTCACCACGGAACTCCAGAACGCCCCCAAATCCATCTACTGCAATAGGATTAGTCAATTCATTGTTACTTTTAGTAACTGTTCATTTATTACAATGAGTTTAGGAAACCACTATGTAGTGCCAGACTCAGTAGCAACTCTAATCAATCTTGTTCTAATTACTCAAACCATTACCTAAACCAAACTATGTTGTGAACCATTCGTTATCAATGCACGTATTACTATTGATGACATTATGTAATTAAATGGTGCATTAGGATAACCTTAGTTAACACATATGAAGGTTTAGATACCACTAATATCAGTCTTAATAATTAAGCTCTTCAACTCCGGACGTTCCGAGTTCAATCTGAACTCTTTCAGCATTTTCAGTTGGCCAGGTCGACCTAGCCCAGGCTCGATCGACCTGCAGGTGTAAGCAATAAAAGAGGTGAACAGTATTTTGGTCAGGTTCTTGCGAACCTGACCCTGTGTACCCGGTCGACCGGGCCCTGTGGCTCGATCGACCGCGTGAACTGCGGACTACACCTGCAGTTACAGAACTGCAGGGAAATGGATTTGAGTCCATTTTCCTTCTTTCTCACACCTGTTATGAACCTGATACAACATCAATGTATGGAATTGACAAGTTCATACTACTTCTAATCATACACCTAATCAAACCATAATTCCCTTAATCCATGTCATCAAATAAACAACCTAATTATCATGGTTTCTCACTTCTACAATATCCATTAAACTATTCACACCTAAATCTTCATACAATTCAATGAAAACACTATAACAAGCATAAGCATATATATTTCTTGCCTTGTTTGAAGTTTGATGCACAAAACCTCTTGCTTAACTTGGTTTGAGTTGGAATTTCCTTAACTTGAAGCTTTGATTCCAAGATAACTCTAAGAAGATGATGTAGAAGATGCCAAGGATGGATTCCTTTCACTTGAGTCACCTCAAATCCACACTTGATGAAGAAGAAATGGAAGAGAGAAGAGAAAGAATGAAGAGGAAAGTTGCCTAGGGTTTCAAACAAGATGAATGAGCTTAGTTAGGTTCTATAAGCTTCAAATTAAACCCCTTAAGCTCTCTTACAATTCAAGTCAATTAGAGGTCCATTTGATCCGATATTCGTCGAACAACTTCAAGCCTTTTATGAAAATCATTGTACTCGTCAAGATACGCATGTTGGTATCAAGAGTTTCCGTATCCGACAAAATACGTAAAGATTCGTATTTATACTAAAGTCCTTAGTTTGCTTGTTTAGGCTTCATTTATACTTAATTCATTCCATAACCTTACTTACTATTTCATTAAGCCTAACTTATTCAGTTTAGGCTAATTCCATTCCTTTAGGCCATAATTCATCATTAGTTCAGTAAACACGATTAGTTTGCCTTAATTGAGATTAATCGGAGTTAATCTTGATTAATTCGGGACAGGGCCTAACATCTCACGAGCCAACAGATCGAGTGATGACCTTTGTAACAATGGAGCAGAGATCCAAGCTGCAGGTTTTGATGAAGAAGGACGGCAATGGGAGCTAAGGTTGTTGAAGAGGATGCAAAGAGGTAATGCTAATGGGACGTATGCACTTATAGGGGAATGGGCGAGGATGGTAGCCGCAAATGGATTGAGAGCAGGTAATGTGATTAAAATCTGGGGGCTTCCTTATGCAGGGAACGAAGATCAATGACGCTTTGGTCTAGATCATGATTTTAGAGATATCACCTTGGTCTTCACTACTAGAGTTTAATTTGTATAACTTAAATTCAGAGTTGTCAGTTATGGACCTATGTTATTACTAGTCAATTTAGTCATGCATGGATATAGTTTAGTTATAAGAGATTTTAAGTACAGTGTATTGCATTTAGGGTTTTAGTGCAAATTAAATGAGTGTCTCCAGTGTATTGCATTTAGGGTTTTAGTGCAAATGAGTGTCTCCAGTTGTATTAATTATACTTCGTGAAGTATAGACAAATTTTCAGTTAAGATATGCTGATCTTGTTGAGAACTTTTTGGAATTCCTCTGGGGGTACTGGGGCACCTAATTATCAGTCCAAATCCCAGCCCCAGTCAAATGGTATAATCATAATATGATCCCTGTCAAAATGATATATATTAGCCATTGTATTTATATGAGAAGATTTTTTATATTTGCAAGTAACAGCATCTAATTAACTACTCTGATGAGATTAATTAACGAGTAGGAGTGAATTTTCACCGCCCCTAAATTTCAGATCAAGTCCTTCCCATCCTATTCTCACATGATCTCCATGCATCCATATGCGTTTACATAAAGAAATCCTCAAATTTGCAATTACAATAATGGGTTATCCCTTGAAAATCAATCAAATGATAGTACTTATCTTTTTAATGATTCATAGTCGTCACTGGGCTAGCCCCACCTCAGCCCTATTAATTAATGACCGGTGAATCCCCTTAGTCGTCTTTGTATATGCATTGTGGTTTATATAGTCGTCATTTCCACTTTACAAGAAAAAGAATGAAGAAATTTTAAATTTTTGTACTTTTAATATTACTCTTAATATTTTCTTATCTAGATAATGGAGGCTTTACCTCACCTAATCAATTTAATTCACCATCCATCCAAACACGCAAAGAGTGAAAAGATGTGAAATGAATCACCAAGTAATATAACTTAGGGCACGTTTGTGTATACACCCTTTCCGCGGAAAGAGGAAATTGTCACGTCAGCAAATTCCATAGAAATGAAAACCTCGGAAAAGGATTTCCGTAGAATTTAGAAATTCATGTTTGGTGTAAAAGGAGTTTCCTCATTGAATTGGTGCAGATGTTGTTTGGTGCGGCTGTGGATTCCTTATAGAAATTCAAAATTTCTTATTTGGTGATATAATTATTTGAAGAAAAATAACATAACATGTATATTATTTATTTAACATTAAATAATAATTTATATAAAGAAATAAAAAATGAAAAAGTTATAGGGTTTTTGGGTTGAAATAGACAAGAGTGAGGAAAGAGGGAGAAGTTTTCCGAGGAAAACCATTTCCCATACCCCCCCATGGGAAACCCATTTCCACAATTATCAAGGAAAATGCTGACGAGGCAGGAAAGCATTTCCTCGGAATTGTTCCGCACCAAATGCCGGAAAAATGGGTTTTCCGAGGAAAATCGTCAACTTTTCCGCGGAAAAGTGTTACACAAACATGCCCTTAAAGTGAAGGTCCTAACGAAAGAATTAAAGACCTTCTATGGCTTGAATTGATCAGTTTGATTTTGTCATTTGTACTTAGCTTGATTGTACTTAAGAAGTGCAGTTTTAATGAAAAAAATCAAATGTTGGCCTGATATGCTGTCTTTTTTTTTTTTATCCCAAATTGGATGCTTCTAGGTTCTCTCTCTCGTACTTAGCTTGTTTGTACTTAAGAAGTGCAGTTTTAATGAAAAAAATCAAATGTTGGCCTGATATGCTAGCTGTCTTTTTTTTTATCCCAAATTGGATGCTTCTAGGTGTCTCTCTCTCGTACATACTTAGCTTGTTTGTACTTAAGAAGTGCAGTTTTAATGAAAAAAATCAAATGTTGGCCTCATATGTTGTCTTTTTTTTTTATCCAAAATTGGATGCTTTTAGGTGTCTCTCTCCCTGCTAGATGGGTGATTGGTACAGAGTCTGTGAGGCAACCTACATCCTGGGCAGCTGTGTGAGATAAGTAGCCCATGCCACTGGATTGTCTCGCTAGCGTGTTCTTAACTTATTGATCAAACCTGGTATTCAGGAACATTGAGAAGAGTTGATGGGCTAGCTAGCCCAATTGGATGTTTAATTCTTCGCTGATTGGAAAATGGCAAACATTCCATAGTTGGTGACGTTTTGAATGGTTTGGTAAATGTTAAAAACCACCATGAACAAGTTTGGAGATGTAGCCTGTGTTATGTACCATTTAACCCAGCATTCAAATAACAGAAATTCTGCACTTTCAAACTCATTTGATAAAAACTATATTACTATCAACGGGTAGCTAATATAAACTCGGCGAGAAACCTGACAATGATGGGTTGTGCCCCAGCATCCAGAAGCCACTGTTTGGCCGTAGCAGAACCCAAACACATTTCTTGAATCCAAACACATCATCAAGAATGCAAGGCAATTTTAACTTCACCATAGCGCGGCCAAACCTATCAATTCCTCAATATCCTTATATTAAGTTCTGCTATCTCTGAATGCACCTTGCATAAACAATGGCCCATTAACAACACAAGCACAATTTTGTGAATAGATTCTAGCCGTTAAACTAAGTTTACAACTCAATCCATACCAAGGATTCACTAAATTCACAACTCAACTCCTTCAATTCATAAATCATTCCTCCTAAATGTGTTTGGAGATTTTAGCACATTGGATGGCCAAGATGATGCTTCAACCCTAACCTGTTGTCAAGATGAAAATACCAATGTGGTTCAAAAATCAACAGAAAGAAAGTGGATGCCCTTAGCTCACAGAGACGCCTCAAATCTTTAATCCATTATTCTATGTCATGTACTCAAACCTCATCAATGACCATGTTGCCAACTCAAGTCATGCATGCTCCAAACAAGCAAGCAAAGTCAAGGATCAGATCCCAGAAGCAACATGTAAACTTTGGAAAATATAAGAAGGGAGTTTTTCAACTCAATTCACTCAATTCCAACACAAACCAAAGTAATGAATCAATGATCAGTTGCATAATTAATTTGGAGAAAAAAACTAGCAATTATGATCCAAAAGTTTGACATAATGTATCAAAAAAATCTTTTCTTAACAGTATCCCTCTCCATATTATCAACCCAAAGAACACCTATAAGCACTCAAGTAAATTTCCTCCCAAAAAGCAGAAAAGGAGAGGAAGAAAATCAGTGCTAGATTAGTCATGGCGGCGGAGGTCTCGGCTCAAATAGAGGTGGGCAGCAACTTGTAAATAGACCATAGCAGCAGAGGAACCATAAAGTGTCAAGATTAAAAAATAAAAAAAGAGCACACACTATGTCAGATTCACATGTATAACACATACACATCCCCCACATACAGTGTCAACTATGGGCATTATATTTCTGCAAAAGCAGAAAAGTAAAATAAGAGAACTCTCACCATGACATGAGGCAATTGTTGGGTCCTCCATCAGGAGGAAGAGCTTCTTTGGGAGAAACGGCTCTTCGGGAGGGGGATCCATCACTTGAAAGTCCTGGGATCCGAACCCTAAAGGGCGGGTGAATAGGGTGAGCTTCAATTATGAGCAATTTTAACTTCTTTAAAACAAACTAGTCACAAGTGATGATTACAAATAAAATGCGGAAGCTTAATAAAAACAATCACCACAAAGCAAGCACCATCACACAAGGATTTATAGTGGTTCGGCCTCAATGCCTACATCCACTACCGGCTTGTGATCCAACACCCCACCGGATTTTCACTATTTATGCTTTTCAATAGGCTAAGCAATAACCTTTACAATATGCTTTTCAAGGCTAAGCAATAACCTTTACAATGATATTTTTCAAGGCTTAACATCAACCTATACAATATGCTTTTATAGGCTAAGCAATAACCTCTTCAACCAAATGGTTGGCTATCTCTCTAAGTAGTGTCTAACATATACTTGATGGAGATACAAATTTAGCTCATTACATTTGCCTCTAAAATAGGGGGATATGAAAATGAAAATCTAATACACACACACACTATGAATGCAAAGATGAAAGTACATGATGTGTGTGTGTGTGATGTCCTCAATCATTTTGAAAATGAAAGCTCATAAATGTATGCCTAAGGCTTTTGAAAGTTTTAGCTCATAAAAACATTTATGATTGAGGAAATGCTAATCACATGTTAAAAGTAACAACTTGTTAATGAGATCAAAGATTTACAAGTTGTATGAAATTAATTAGCTCTAAACATGTGATGCATAGGGATGTCAATCAAATCAACTTGTAGCTCAAAACATAATAATAGATTTGATTGAAATAAGGGGACAAATCATATGAACTTATAAAATCAACTTGAATATGATATACCAATCAATGCAAGGCAAGTTGTGAAACTTTAAAACAAAGTTACATATGATTTGTAAACATGTTGAATCCAAAACATAAGATATATTTGAAAAAGATTTTCTTATGATGGAAAACAACAACCAAAGATTCAACCAAGTATATGAATCATGTTACATATAATTTCAAAGATTCTTTCATTAACATGATCTACTTAGATTTACCAAATAAAGTACTACTTGGATTGAATCAATGGTGATGCATCCAAAACAATAGATCAATTCAAAATATAAAACATGCTAAGGATACAACACATCATAGGTTAACATGCTACTAAAGATTTATCAAAGATAAAACAAAACATGAAAACATATGATTTGTAAAGAAGTTGAATCCAAAACATAAGATAGTTTTGAAAGTGATTTTCTTATGTTGGAAAACAACAACCAAAGATTCAACCAAGTATATGGATCATGTTACATCTAATTTCAAAGATGTTTCCATTAACATGATCTACTTAGATTTACCAAAGATAAAGTACTACTTGGATTGAATCAATGGTGATGTATCCAAAACAATAAATCAATTCAAAACATAAAACATGTTAAGGATACAACACAACATAGTTTATCATGCTACAAATGATTTACCAAAAATAAAACAAAGCATGAAAACATATGATTAAGGAAAGTAGAGCCTACTTGGAGATTTAACTTCATTAATCCAAGCTTTAGCTTTCCTAATGCTCCCCTTCATCCCTTAGTTCATTTCCCATCTATTTGCCTAAAAACCCCTCAAGGAGGGCCTTAAAATTTCCAACTTTTGGCAAAGGAAAGAACTCATATTTATAACAAAAAGTGCCCAACGGCTAGTCCCCGGTCGACCTGGAAACAGGTCTCGGTCGACCGGGAACACACAACGGTCAGAAATATGACCGTTGGTGCACCAGGGCAAATTCTGCCTGCAGTGTTCCCGGTCGACCTGGCCCTTCCCGGTCGACCTAGAACACAGCGTTTCTGGCCCGGGACCAAAATTCCCAAAATTGCATATTTTTTGCATATTTCAAAGTCTTTTCAAGTGGGAATTTTTGGGCCATCAAATCAAGCTTGGAAACATGTTTTAAATCAAACTAAGTGGTTTAAAAACATGAAACACAAAAAGCCTAAAATGATTCAAAACTTTAAAACCAATGGCTAGCTTGATTTCTAAAACTCTTTTAAAAAACAAATGCATCCAAGTTTTAAAAGCAAGTCATGCATAAATTGATACGTTTACAAATCTAAAAAGCAATGCATGAATAAAAGAAGATTTCAAGTTTATCTAAAACAATGCAAGTGTGTGAATCAAATGATGCTTGAATGATTATGCATCCATCAAATTGCAATCTACAAAATTCCTAACAATCTCCCCCTTTGCAATTTGATGGCAACACACTCACCACTGAACATACACACTAAGTCTTCAGCTCCCCCTCAGCTGGACAGGACTTGAAATCTTCTTGGATGCTCCTCCTCTTAGCTTGGGCTCTTGGGCTCTTTTCTTTCATTCTTCTTGATGCTTGGTGCTTGATCATTCTTCAATCTTTCTATTCATCTTCCTCTCTTTGGCCAAGCATCTTCTTTAACTCCAAGCTTTCTTTCTTCTATTAGCTCTCCCCCTTTGACCATGCCTCTCTCTCCCTTTGGCAAGGTATGCATTCTCTCCCCTTGTAGAAGATCATACACAACTCTCCTTAGGAAGCTTGGACATTCTCTTCACCCTTCTTGAGAACTTGAATGCTCTCTCCCCCTTTGAAGAATAGGAGATCTTTGAGTACTTGAATGCTCTCTCCCCCTTTGACATTAAATTGCAAAGGTACCTACACACATGAAATAAGAAAAATACCTTTAGTAGCACCTATTAACAAATGAAATCGAAAATAAAATACATAACAGGCTATCATGTATGGAAGTTATCTCTAAGGGCTCAAAGGCAATCCAAGAGTCAATTTGATCAAAACCAATACTTCCTATGAAGGTTTACACTCCCCCTCAATCCATTCTCTTCTTTTGTCAAACTTTTGACAAGGTATAACTATTTGGTTCAAGAAGTAGATGGTTTAACCAAATGAGGGTCAACTTCAAGGAAAGGATTAGATTCATTTAACTATAGAGCATAATATGATCAAATTACCAAAAGAAAGCAAGGTCTGAAGAGAAAAGCAATCATGGATACCAATTGGAAAAACAAAGAATACCAATTGAGATTTAAAGATAAGTCTATTAAACACAATCACTCTAAAATGGATTTAAAAATATAACTATTAGGAAAAATCCAAAATAGAGCTATCCATGATGAAATGGGGTTTATTAATCATAGCAACAAATAATCTAACTATGGAAAGCATATGCTATGAAAATTTTGAACTCATTTCATTCAATCAATAAATATGACTATTAAAGTGCAAGAATGAGTGAAATGAAATTCAAACATGAAGCCATCCTCAACTAATAACCAACCAATATTATGAACACATAAACATGGTGGTCATGAGATATACCTATAAGAGCAAGAGAGGTGGCAAACATGAACATTATGATGCTAATGGTGTGTGACATGGAATGAGAACATATAACTATCAAGTTCAAACCAATGTACACAAGGTCTATCACATTCACAAGAAATCAAATCAATCGAAAATTTTACCAATTGAAACCAATTGAATTTGACAACATGATAAAGAGCAAAGATGTGACAAACACAAAATTCCATCAAGCATCATAAATAAATATTCATCACTTTTAAAGATATGACTAATGAGCATAGTGATGAACAAGATAAATTGCAATGCAAAAGGATATAACTTTGTAATGCATGCAATTTTCAAAGTGTCAAAATCATATGAATTCAACATCTAAGATATCCATCAAACATATAGAAGTATGAGAAATAGATTTCAAAGAGTTTCATATGATCAAGAACACTACTATGAAGTTGAAACATGTATAAGGATGATATCACTTAGAGAAAATACATGAATCAACATCATAACCATCCAAAAAGAATATGACTAGTAAGCATAGAGGATGGATTTTAGTTCTAGTATGGTTTCTACAAATATAACTAAGATCACAACCATACATAGAACGATTTGACATTTGCATAGAGAGGATTAATCAACATTCAAGATCTAACTCATATCAATCATCAAAAAGGAATATAACTATTTAAGCACAAGAATGTATGAAGTTAAGGGTAGCAATCTATCATGCAACATCTCCACTCTTAGCAAATGTACTAAGCTTACAATGCAATGGAAAAGGATATGAGGTTTAAACCAAATGAACTTAGCACATAAAATCACATATGTACTTAAAAAGCTCAAAAACAAGATTTTACTATAAAGCACATAAACAATCATCAAAATGCATTAATGAGAATATACCAAGTTAGGCACAAACATGCAAATCAATGAAACCATATCCAACCAAGCAAAGTAAGACATCAAAATCAATTTGCATAAAGAATGTAACTAAATGAGTAAATATGCAAATTGTTTGTAAAAATTATTTCCTTTCAAATGATAAAATCATAATTAAGCACAAGGAAATAAATTCAAGGAAAATGCTTCTATAAAATACAACCAATAAAGCTTAGAACATTTTCGACCAAAGTTTTTCAAATCACTTCAATATATGAAATTCCAACAAAGAATCATTTATAGAATTATGAGCAAGTGAATTTGAAAAACAAGAAGTGTACTATTGTAAAATTTCAAATTGTAAAAGAATAGACACTCACAAATTTTCCATACCAAGATATATAACTTGAAAATCAATGGAAAACTTAAAAAGATTCAAATCATTTGATTTACAAAAAGGATCTAACTATGACATACATCAAATGACTTTCCAACATCAATTGATCATGAAAAATCTAGTTATGAAAGCCTTTGTAATCACAATCAATTGATCATGAATAGATAAGCACCACAAGAGATATAACTATAAGAAAAAAATGCAAATCCATCATGAAAATATTGCAATCAAGGGATTTTGAAAGCCATGAGATATAACTTTAAAAAGTTCATGAAGACAAAATCAAATGATCACAAAGAAACATTGCATTTTAAAAGATGTGACTATAAAGAAACAAAATGCAAATGTACTATGACCAACAAATAGATATAACTAAAAAGAATAGGTTGGTCTAGGGGGATCAAGGCCTAAAGGTTAGTCTAAATGTGTACCAATGAAGATTCACCTAAGGTCTTGAAAAGGATGTCCTTGAGAGTTCACTTGAGGACTCACCAACTCTTGAAGATATAACTTGAAAAAGTCTTAGAGTGGTGCAATGAAGCTAGGGGAATTTCCATTTTCGAACATAGTGGAAATCTTTAAAAAGATATGCAATAAATCACAACACTAGGGTTCAAATCTAGCAAAGATCAACTCCGGGTTGTTAAGCCCTAAAATGGAGTAACCCGCTCTGATACCAATTGAAAGTCCTGAGGATCCTAACCCTAGAGGGGGGGTGAATAGGGTGTGCTACAAATATGACCAATTAAGACAAATTTTAATTTCTTAACATAAACTAGTCACATGTGATGATTAATCAAACATTATGCGGAAGCTAATATAAACAATCACCACAAAAGCATGCACCACAACACAAAGGTTTATAGTGGTTCGGCCTCAATGCCTACGTCCACTACCGGCTTGTGATCCAACACCCCACCGGATTTCCACTATTTATGCTTTTCAATAGGCTAAGCAATAACCTTTACAATATGCTTTTCAAGGCTAAGCAATAACCTTTACAATGATGTTTTTCAAGGCTTAACATCAACCTATACAATATGCTTTTATAGGCTAAGCAATAACCTCTTCAACCAAATGGTTGGCTATCTCTCTAAGTAGTGTCTAACATACACTTGATGGAGATACAAATTTAGCTCATTACATTTGCCTCTAAAATAGGCGGATATGAAAATGAAAATCTAATACACACACACACACACACACTATGAATGCAAAGGTGAAAGTACATGATGTGTGTGTGTGATGTCCTCAATCATTTTGAAAATGAAAGCTCATAAATGTATGCCTAAGGCTTTTGAAAGTTTTAGCTCATAAAAACATTTATGATTGAGGAAATGCTAATCACATGTTAAAAGTAACAACTTGTTAATGAGATCAAAGATTTACAAGTTGTATGAAATTAATTAGCTCTAAACATGTGATGCATAGGGATGTCAATCAAATCAACTTGTAGCTCAAAACATAATAATAGATTTGATTGAAATAAGGGGACAAATCATATGAACTTATAAAATCAACTTGAATATGATATACCAATCAATGCAAGGCAAGTTGTGAAACTTTAAAACAAAGTTACATATGATTTGTAAACATGTTGAATCCAAAACATAAGATATATTTGAAAAAGATTTTCTTATGATGGAAAACAACAACCAAAGATTCAACCAAGTATATAAATCATGTTACATATAATTTCAAAGATTCTTTCATTAACATGATCTACTTAGATTTACCAAATAAAGTACTACTTGGATTGAATCAATGGTGATGCATCCAAAACAATAGATCAATTCAAAATATAAAACATGCTAAGGATACAACACATCATAGGTTAACATGCTACTAAAGATTTATCAAAGATAAAACAAAACATGAAAACATATGATTTGTAAAGAAGTTGAATCCAAAACATAAGATAGTTTTGAAAGTGATTTTCTTATGTTGGAAAACAACAACCAAAGATTCAACCAAGTATATGGATCATGTTACATCTAATTTCAAAGATGTTTCCATTAACATGATCTACTTAGATTTACCAAAGATAAAGTACTACTTGGATTGAATCAATGGTGATGTATCCAAAACAATAAATCAATTCAAAACATAAAACATGTTAAGGATACAACACAACATAGTTTATCATGCTACAAATGATTTACCAAAAATAAAACAAAGCATGAAAACATATGATTAAGGAAAGTAGAGCCTACTTGGAGATTTAACTTCATTAATCCAAGCTTTAGCTTTCCTAATGCTCCCCTTCATCCATTAGTTCATTTCCCATCTATTTGCCTAAAAACCCCTCAAGGAGGGCCTTAAAATTTCCAACTTTTGGCAAAGGAAAGAACTCATATTTATAACAAAAAATGCCCAACGGCTAGTCCCCGGTCGACCTGGAAACAGGTCTCGGTCGACCGGTAACACACAACGGTCAGAAATATGACCGTTGGTGCACCAGGGCAAATTCTGCCTGCAGTGTTCCCGGTCGACCTGGCCCTTCCCGGTCGACCTAGAACACAGCGTTTCTGGCCCGGGACCAAAATTCCCAAAATTGCATATTTTTTGCATATTTCAAAGTCTTTTCAAGTGGGAATTTTTGGGCCATCAAATCAAGCTTGGAAACATGTTTTAAATCAAACTAAGTGGTTTAAAAACATGAAACACAAAAAGCCTAAAATGATTCAAAACTTTAAAACCAACGGCTAGCTTGATTTCTAAAACTCTTTTAAAAAACAAATGCATCCAAGTTTTAAAAGCAAGTCATGCATAAATTGATACTTTTACAAATCTAAAAAGCAATGCATGAATAAAACAAGATTTCAAGTTTATCTAAAACAATGCAAGTGTGTGAATCAAATGATGCTTGAATGATTATGCATCCATCAAATTGCAATCTACAAAATTCCTAACATCACTTACTAGCACTGCCAAGGAAAATGAGAAGTCAGGTCTCAGTGTGTGTTTTAAGTTTCAGTTTTAACAAATGTAGATCTAGGTTGTGGTTTTCTGCACCTAACATTCCTTCTTTCACTTACTAGCACTAAAACAGCAAGAGAGTAAACACCCAAACTAGTCAGTCTTTCGAACTCTCACTACTATCAAAATGAAGATCTGGATCATTGTATTCAACTTTGATGATGCCAAAAAGTGGTTTCGGGCACCACCGGTCAAGTGATATGTAATTAATGTAAAACTTAATGGAGAGAGAGAGAAAGAGAGAAGGGATTTATAGTGGTTCGGTCAGTATGACCTACGTCCACTTTAAATGATCACTTTACTGCTCTGAGGAGGATATTACAAAGTAGTCAGATACAATAATGATGTGTAGAATTCGAGAGAGCCCTTCTCTTTGACAGTACTCCTCCTTTTATACTTTTTCTCCAACGGGTGGGGAGATTCCAGGGATCTCCAATGATGTACGCTCCAGTCTGGTGGAGTCCCCCGAACTGTCCTCAACGGATGAGGAGATAAGATGAGATAAGATATCCTCCGCGGGAATTTGGTGAAAGCTGGTAGATGGAACGACGCATGTGCTGAGTCTGTCATTCGATGGATCTGGACCCGGCCCTTAACGGGTAGATGACGACCCGGGTTCATCATGGACTTGGATCAGTTGGTCTTGACCCGCTATCGTGGACCGAGCCGTTTGGGCTTAACCCGTCATTACGGACCGAGTCATTTGGGCCTGGCCCATCATTTGCCCCTCAATGTCTCGCGCGAAAAACTTTGAAAGGGAGACATTTATAAATAGCGATTGCCCATTCCCATTCTTCTTTGCAGAGATTGTTTTTTCCCTTGAAGCCTTTTCTTTTCATCTTCTTCTTTGAGAGAGGAGGGCAGCCACTGCCATTTTTCGCTTACGAAAAGAAAGAGGAGACATGGAGCACCATCAGGGAGACGCCGGCGATGCACGAGGCACAGGTGTTGTCGGCGTAGCGGGCGACGGACCGGCTGCGAGTGGTGGCGCAGCGGTTGGTCGGGCCGCGCATGGCGAGACGGGGGGCGCCACTGCAGCGGGTGGCGAGGCAGCCCGATTTGTGGTGGACGACGTGGGCCCGGGGCGCCCCTGTGATGGGCGCCGCGGCAGGCGCTGATGGCGAGAAGACTTCGGCTGCCTGGGGCGCCCCTACTTCGGGCGAGCCGTCCGTGGCCCCACTTCTGCGTTTGGTGAGACGTCGGGCGAGGAGCTGTGCGCCGCGGGGAGCGCGGGCGAGGGGACCTACTGTTTGGCGAGCTGCTTTGGTTGACGGAAGTGCTGGACGTGGCAGGGGCGCCAGCCAGGGCACGGGCGCGGAGAGCTGGTGCTGGCGAGGAGCCGGAGGAGCTGGGCGCCTAGCCTGGGCGAGGAGCATGGAGGAGATGGGCGCCCAGGGTGCTGCTGGCAGTGTAGATTTTTTTTTTTTTTTTATTTTTTTTTTATTTTTGGTGGGCGAGCACATGAAGAGGGCGCCCATATTGCTGCTGGGCGTGCCCGCTGCTCGTGATGGAGTGGGCCACGTAGTTGTGTTGTGGGTGAAAATTACCCATATGACGTCAGGTCATGGTACATCTTAGGCGAGACTTGGTCAGGATCTTTGGAAGAACACTAATTTTGGTAAGTTAAATTGTTGAATCCGTACATATATTTTTGACCTTTTCCGGAACAGTAACTTTCAACCTCCTTTTGATGACTTTCACTCTCCTTTTGATGAGAATCAATCAGATTTCAAACAGCCAAAGAGAAAGTGGTCCACACAATTGTTTCCACTTGTAAAAACCAACTGAGTGTATGGGCCACCTTTGAGACCAATCTGCCATGCCCCCACAACCACAAACTAAAGAATGCACGCCCAAATTATTGGTAGTGGGGGCATTGAGATAAATGTAATGGGGCGCCCAGGTGGTAACTTACCCTTTCTCTCTCTTTTTTTTTTTTTTTTTTTTATAGTGGGGCAGGGACGCCCAAGACAAGCTGGGCGCCCAACTTGGAAGGGGCCATCACTTGGGCGCCCATCACTTGATACTTTTTTTTTTTTTTTAGTGGGCAGGGACGTACCCAGGTGGGCGAGCAAGGCTGGGGCGCCCCCACTGCGGGCGAGGCACGCACCCAGGTGGGCGAGCAGGGAGAGCAGGCGCCCGTGGCCGTGGCGAGCGTGGGGATGAGCCAGGCGGGCGGCGTGCTGGTTGGCGAGGCTGGGGCGCCCCTGGCACGGACGACGAGGCAGCCTGGGCGAGCTGCTGGTGGGCGCCCGAGGTGCTGGGCGCCCAAGGGGTGCTGGGCGCCCAAGGGCTGCTGGTGGGCGCCCGAGGTGCTGGGCGCCCGGGTGCTGGGCGCCCGGGTGCTGGGCGCGACTCCCGAGGTGCTGGGCGGCCGAGGTGCTGGGCGCCCGAGGGGTGCTGGGCACGACTCTCGAGGTGCTGGGCGGCCAAGGTGCTGGGCGCCCGAGGGGTGCTGGGCGCGACTCCCGAGGTGCTGGGCGGCCAAGGTGCTGGGCGCCCGAGGTGCTCATGCTCCTGGACGGGTGGTGCCCGCGGTCTACGCAGAGGAGGGACTGGGCGCCAAGCTGCTGTGTGCCAATGTGTTCGAGCACATGGGTGAGCAGGCTACTCTAGTCCATCAGGCACCAAGGGATGCTGATCCAGGCGGTCATTTGGCTCATCTGGGCGGTCAGACAACTGGGTACGCTAATTCAACGTAGTCCTCGAGTTGCAGATGATCTGGTGAATGAAGTAGACTGCTTGCGTGAGAGCAAAAACAGAGTCTGGGGATTGCTCGTGAGAGAGCTTGAGACCGTGCTTTTGGCGCCCCAGGAAAGAGTTGCTAAGCTGGAGAAAGGCTACCTGTTTGAGAACAGAGTAGAGGTAGGCTAAGCTTTTTTGGCGACCCGTGAGAGAGCTGCTAAGCTGGAGATAGGCTGCCTGTTTGAGAACAGTGCAGAGGTAGGCCAAGCTTTTTTGGCGACCCGCGAGAGAGCCGCTAAGCTGGAGATAGGCTGCCTGTTTGAGAACAGTGCAGAGGTAGGCCAAGCTTTTTTGGCGACCCGCGAGAGAGCCGCTAAGCTGGAGATAGGCTGCCTGTTTGAGAACAGTGCAGAGGTAGGCCAAGCTTTTTTTGACGACCCGCGAGTGAGCCGCTAAGCTGGCGATAGGCTGCCTGTTTGAAAACAGTGCAGAGGCAGGTCACGCTTTTTTGGGCGACCCACGAGATGATTCACCTCGCCTAGACCTGTTGATTTCCTCAGCGTTCATATATTTTTGAGCTTTTGCCAATAGTTCTGGCATGCTCTTTGGTGGTCGCTTCATTACTGAAAAGAGGAATCCGGATGAACGGAGGCCTCCCAGAAAGGCGGTCATGGCGACTTTGTCATTGGGCTCCTCGACTTGGAGGACCTCCTCGTTAAAACGAGTGAGGTAACTCCTCAGACTCTCATCTCGGTCCTGTTTTATGCTGAGCAGGTGGGCGGCAGGCTTCTGGGGGCGGCGTCCTCCAATGAAGTGCGACACGAAGGACTTGCTTAGCTCTGCAAAGGTGGAGATGGAGGCTGGGGTCAGACTGGAGAACCATTGCCGTGCGGAGCCCTTTAGGGTGGTTGGAAATGCTCTACACATGATCTCATCAGAGATGTTGTGGAGTTGCATTAGAGTTTTATAAGTTTCCAAGTGATCCAGCGGGTCCTTGGTTCCATCAAAGGTCTCCATGGTCGGCATTTTGAATTTTTTGGAGAGTGGGTAGTTCGCCACGGAGGGTTTGAACGGTGTGTCCGTTCGTTGCACCAGGTAGTCAATGGATTCTGGTACCTGTGCCTTTATGGCATTGAAGACCTTGCCAATCTGATTTTGCATCTTTTTGAACTTCTCATCCCAAAGGTTGGGAGCTTCTCTGGATTGACCTTGGAACTGGCTCTCGTCTTCCAAGCTGTAATTTCCACTTCCCATCTCCTGGAAATTAGGATCCTCATGATTGGAAGCAGAGGGAGGAGGTGGAAGTCCACCGCGATTCGACCCGCCCGGGGGAGGGGGTACGTCGAGATGAGCGCGGCCTTCAGGATCAACCAGTAGTCTTCCGTGTGGGACGACCAGCGGAGCTCCAGCAGATGTCCCATGGGCGTGGGCATCATGATGACGGGCGCCCAGGGCGCCATGAGGATGGGCGCCCTGGGTCTGGGCGCCCAGGGCTTGGGCGCCATGAGGATGGGAGCCCAGGGCTTGGGCGCCCAGCTGCAGTCCTCGACCCTGGGCGCCCTGGGTCTGGGCGCCCAGGGCGCCATGAGGATGGGAGCCCAGGGCTTGGGCGCCCAGCTGCAGTCCTCGACCCTGGGCGCCCGGGGGTTGGGCGCCCAGGTGATGGCGGCCTCGGTTGGCGCCTCGGCCCCGGGCACCGTGTGGACGGGCGCCCGGGTGAGGTGCCCCTCTGCGTGGAGCTACTAGTTGCTCCGAGAGTGGTGCTTCTTGCGGTCCTGCACCCAGCGCTCCTCCCTGACTCGCCAGCATGAGCTACAGTATTCGTTGGTTTTGAGTTACCAACTGCTGCATGGTCTCCAGCATCTGCTGGGGAGAGGGAGCGGGAGCATTCGGTGCAGGGTTGGTCGGTGGAGGATTACCCTCGCCCTCGCGCGAGGGGTTACCATCTTGTCGCCTTGTTGATCTGGTGATCGGCATGGCTTTTTGAAAAAAGGAAATTCTTTTCGTTCCCACAGGCGGCGCCAAACTGATGATGCCAAAAAGTGGTTTCGGGCACCACCGGTCAAGTGATATGTAATTAATGTAAAACTTAATGGAGAGAGAGAGAAAGAGAGAAGGGATTTATAGTGGTTCGGTCAGTATGACCTACGTCCACTTTAAATGATCACTTTACTGCTCTGAGGAGGATATTACAAAGTAGTCAGATACAATAATGATGTGTAGAATTCGAGAGAGCCCTTCTCTTTGACAGTACTCCTCCTTTTATACTTTTTCTCCAACGGGTGGGGAGATTCCAGGGATCTCCAATGATGT